>JAWWEV010000083.1:58224063-58238119 GCA_035583235.1 Hafferia zeledoni
TGCTCCCTGGGATGGTCAGCACTGCAGGGACACAAATGTGGGCTCTGCTCCCTGGGATGGTCAGCACTGCAGGGACACAAAGGGATGAGCTCAAGTTTCCACCTCAGCCCCATTCTCTCTCCTGCACATTTGGGCAGCTGGCTGTGGCCTCAGACTATGAGGTCGGGTTAAAAAAGCAGAGCTTTGCACGATTTCCCAAAGCACTATATATTTATTTGTGTTTGAGTATGAATACACAAGGCTAACTTTAGTTCCTGTTTTTGAAAATGTTGGCCCTAATCTACATAGGCCATCGTTTATTCCCTGCCCTGCCCCCTCCACTCCCTCCCATTTTTAACAGATGGAAACATCATTTTCCAGAGCTAGTTTTTTCCAGGTGGAATGACTCCAAACTGTAAAAGTGAATTTCTCACAATCTATGGACAGAATTAAAACCAGAACTTGACATTAATTGGCAGTTGCTGTCAGAAAATTCCAGTTAGATGTGTTTGGCTTTGTATTTTTCATTTTGGTTACTGTTTTTCAGAAAGCTCAGCAAAAAAATTGGATAAACGGTGGCCCCACTCCAGCTCTGCCTTTTTTACATAAGAAATTAATCCATAGTTATAGCTCAGGACAGTGCTGGGAATGAATTATTGATTAGATAGCCTGTGCTGTTGAGTTCTAGGCCATTTTATGAATTTATTTATTGGAATAAAAGCTCTTAATGACCCCACTCATTTCAAATGGCTCTGGCAAAACAGCAATTCTTTCTTTTTGTTTTTCCTGTTTGCCAGTGGCAGACACTGTTAGGCCCTGTTCCTGCCAGCTATGACTTGTCACCCTCCAACAGGCAGGGGTGGAAAATGCCAGGGGGAGTCTGGGGAGGGGCAGCAGAGATCCTCTGCAGGCACAGTCTGCTCTCAGAGCACAGGGGGAGCTCCTGTCCTGCTGTGGCAGGGGACGGGGTCGAGCCCCATCCCGAGCATCCCCATCAGTGGGGCAGAGAGAGCATCCCTGCGGCAGAGAGAGCACCCCTGGGGCAGAGAGAGCATCCCTGGAGCAGAGAGAGCATCTCTGGGCAGAGAGAGCATCTCTGGGGCAGAGAGAGCACCCCTGGGGCAGAGAGAGCATCCCTGGGGCAGAGAGAGCACCCCTGGGGCAGAGAGAGCATCCCTGCTGAGCACAGCAGGGCAGCTGCAAACAGAGGGCTGCCGGCAGTCCCCTGGGGCTGGGCCCCTGATCCTCACCACTCACACCCTCCTGCCAGAAAGAATGCTCTGCTGAGGCTGGACAGGATTAGGGGCTGCTCCACTAAGGATGGGATTGTAGAGAAGTGAGAGAAGATCACAAACGGGCAGCCTGGGGCTTGGAGTGGGCTGTGAGTTGGTGTCTGAGCCTTGCCAGTGTCTTCCTAGGCATATCTGCTTACTGCAGGAATAAAAACTGGGGTAAATGCAATGTGGCACTGAGGTGTGCTCTGATGGAAACAAATGACAAGATGCTCACAAGGAGTCAGGCTCTCCATGCTCTCATTAACAAGGAGACTTGTGCTGAGGTGTTTGCAGTCCGTGTGTATTAATGGCCTTTAACAGGAATTTTTCCTGAGTAACCTGGTACGTGAGAACGGTTCAAACGTCTGCAGCCACTTCCCCCAGCAGAGGAAATGGATCCAGCAGTGGGGTTGGGAGTACAATGGACCTGAGTGAAGGAGGAACTCAGCTTTTGATATGTGATAGTTTCAAGAGACAGACACAAAGCAGGCCAAGGAAAGTCCTCCAAGGCACCTACACAGGGCACTGTCAAGGCTTCTGTACAGAACATTCCCTTTCATTCAGGCAAAAGGAATGTGCTTCTATGGCAGAAAGGCCCAGGAGTGGGAGTTCTGCCTGACGTGCTGAGATAATTCCAGCCATGATCAATGCAGCACTGATGCAGCAGGGTGTCAGCACTGCAAACAGCCTGAAGGGCGCTGGCTGTGGGATAGGAAAGTTTCAGAAGAGGGAGAGAGAATGAAAGAGGCAGAAAGGGAGGAAGGGAAGGATCTCAAGAAGGGCTGCTCTGTGACAAGCAGAAAAACAGGCTCCTGTCAGATGGATCTGGGCTCAGGCAGGCCCTTACAGCCTTTAAACAATCTCTGCAGGGAATTAAATTCTCTACCTTACCCTGAAAACATGTAGCAATAAAACAGGCTGTTTATGACATGGAATGTCTACGATTTTAATTGAAAGTTGTCAAAAACATGTATCTCCATGAATGGATGCTGAATTTAGCTACTCCGAGTGAAAAAACCCCCAGCATACAAGAGGGTACAAGGCAGTCAGACTTCCAGAACTCTATGAAAATGCAGAGGTTTTCATGGACTTATTAGGTAAGTATTTCATACCCTGAAGGCAGATCATTTCCACAGAACTGGAGTTAAATTTTGACTGTAAGGAGGGGTTTGAGAGTGAGCTCCTGCAGGGGCTCCCTTAATTCCTGAGTGAGCACAAACAAGGCACGTCAGACACCAGTGGCTGTTGTGGTGCCTTACCAGGCTGTCACCAACACAGGGTGACAGGCCTGTCCCTCCTCCTTCCTGCCCTCCCCTTCCCCTGTCACTCCCCCTCCTCTCCCCAGCGTTCAGTCTGGCATTCAAATCAAAGGTTTGCTTTGAAGTTATAACCGAAAATGGGAAGTTGATAACTATTTTCCTCCCAGTGATTTAGTGATGATGAATTGCTGATCACGAAAAGGAAATGACTTCCCCCCCCCTCCCCTTTTTTTTTGTCATTTACATGCGAGCAGTAAAAGTCAAGGCTCAGCACTGCGAATATGTGCAAATTCATCCCGTGGCTGTGTGTGCTCCAGCAAATCCCATGGAGATAAGGAGCTGAAGCAGCAGGGGTGCAGCAGCACAAGCTTCAAAGCCAGCCATGCAATTTCCCAGGCAGCAAACCAACAAAGGGCAGAGGGATATTAACAGGGAGGTGAAATATTCCAGCCATTAAAGGCAGTAAATTGCTGCCATGGCAGGGGCTCAGCTCTGCACATCTGGGAAGAGGTGCACAGCTTTGCCCAGGAATTAGCTTAGCTGACCATTGGGTTATAGAGCAAGATGATGTTCTGATTGGGAATGATCCTGTTGTCATGAACATAAATAGGTAAAATAATATTTGAGGGGGGGGAGGAAAGGCCTAGTGATTGGTGCTGAATGCTTGAGGGTCATCCAGTTCATCATAAATGATCGTGTTTAACCATGAGCAAATTAGACCATGTCAATCTTTTAGGAGGCAATGAAAGCAACAGATTTTCTGTGTCCTGTTTCCACACAGAGGGGGCCTGGTCCAGCTCCCCTCCACCTCTGCTGGGCACAGCCAGGGCTCTCAAACACAGCCCAGCCATGGCTGGCCTCACTCTCAGTGCTGACTGGGGCAGGCCCATTATCCAGGGCACAAGTGTTATTCGAAGAGAAGAAAGCAGACTCTCGTCTGAACAAGTGTCAGTGCTTATTGAAACAACAGTTTCAGTAAAGAATTGATTCTAATCTAGAGTTCTCTCACCTAATGCTGGAGATTCTGGACTGTGTTCAGGTTTGCTCAGCACTTGCAGCAATAGGAGTTGATTGGCCTTTTCCCCATCCACCTGGGCCTTCAGTGAGGCAGTTGAGGGGCTGCACCCACACTGCAAACCGGCCTCTTTCCTTGCACTGTCTGCTGCTCGTTTGTGTCCAGTCAGGCTGCCCCAGGAGTCACTGCAGTTAATGGGAATGCACTCTGCTGGATCAGATCCCAGTTCAATTTGGAGAGGATCTGATGCTGATGGCAGAGGTGACAGGAATAAACAGGAAAGGAGTATAATGTGGGATACATTTCTGCCATGCTAATGGCCCTGGCAGTTCCTGAATCTCTGGGACCTTAGAATTTACCTGTAGTTTGCAAATTATGATGGTGAAAGAAGTGAAAAATTAATTCCGTAATTATTTGAGCTTATTTGAAAATTAGCTGTTGTGCTTATCAAGCATGCCTGGGTTTTGACATGAAAGTTCCCTTGTCACAGCCTTGCAGGGAACCCCCTTCTCTGCAGGGCTGGTGTGCAGGAGGTTCCTGACCCAGCCCTGAGTCAGCAGCAGGGTCACTGTCACTGCTGCCCAGAGCGAGGCAGGCCAGGCCCTTCATCACCTGTCTGACCTTTCAGGCATCAGCTTGAGGGTTCCACAGGCAATGCTGAGCAATGTTGCTGTGTGGACTTTTTTTAATTAAAAAATCTTTGCCTCAAAAAAATTTTTTTTTCTTTTTTTCTTCTTTTGCATCATGTCATGGAGACAGAATAATTTCTGTACTGAGCTTTGATGTAGTTTATATTGGGAAGAGCACCTGGGCTGATTATCTGTGGCAGAAACATCAGTGCACCTTTCTCCTAACAAGTAGAAAGGAAACTCTTGTGTCATCACAACAGCAATACCGTAGACCTCTTGTTTAGTTCAGAAACAGTCTGCTGAGATTCCTGTGATCTCTCTGAGTTATGAAGAAGCAAGATCTCTGCAGATTGCCATTTCCAACTTGCTCCCAGGCATTTGGGAGCTGTGCCTGTACAGCAGCAGAGCAGTAAAACGTGGGATCAGCTGGGGCTTTGCTGGTGTCTGCTCAGGGCAGGTCCAGAGGGGGTCCAGGGGAGGGCCAGCACTCACAGCTGGAGGAGAGAACAGCAGGGCAGGAAGGCTTTACTAAGTGGCACTTGAAACCAGGGCATTGGCACGGCACAAAAACCTACCCAGAAGAGCAGAATTAGCTGTTTCACCAGAAGATGCAAAAACGCCCAAGCAAACAAGGGAGCCAATGGATTTCTGGTCTGTGGTCTCAACAGGTCCAGTTTAGTAGCATTTTAGAGCTGACATAGCAGAGAGAAGAGGAAGAAAGGCCTTTTTGTTAGACCCTGGAATCAGAGCCCAGGGAGATGTGGATCTGAAGAGCAGCTTAAATGGGCCTTCCTGTCTCTGCCTCATGTTTCTTTCATTTCCTTAGGCAAGCCTTTAATCTCTCTATAGTGGATTCCTCATTGGTAAAATAAGGGTAATACTTCCTTCATCTTGTATAATTAGTCAACCAGGGCCAAAGCCACAAAAGAAATTAGCTACCTGAAGTGGAATTGAAGTGGCTGAATTCAAATGTGGGTCCTCAGCCCGTGCTCAGAGTGTTGCCCAGAGCTGGAGAATCTGAGATCTGTGCACAGTAAGAAGGGGAATGTACCCCATGCTCTCACCTGGGCACTGGGACATTGACCCTTGCGTGGGGCACTGACATTCCCTTGCAGGTTTAGCCTTCAGCCCTTTGAAGTTACTGCTTGGGGATTTGTTGTAGTGACCATCACAACAGTTACTGGTTTGGAAAGAAAAATGTCCAACTTCAGGAAAACATACAGTGGAGTTCCAAACTTTTTTTTGAGGAGCAAAGATTTCATGTGATAGGAGGAGATGTCAAAGTGAGAGGGTTTAGTGTAACTTGGAGCAAGAAGAAAGATGCTGTACAAAAGGGCTGTGTGATCACCAGGGCCCTGAGAGAGCAGGAGCATCTTACCCAATGTGACAGCACTGCCCACGAGGGGTCACTGAGATATGGAGGGTTTGCAGCCATAGTTAAGGTGGTGGTTTTAGAATTTAAATAGCTAAATGTAGGAAGCCGTGTCAGATCAGTAACACAACTGTAATAATTTCTGGTTACTGAGCTGAGGCAAATATTTAATGTTCCTTGCTTAAAAGAAGAGTTACTACAGCTGATTATGAAAGCAGAGCTGCTTGCCAAGAGCATAAAAACCTAATGGCTTTGGAAAGAAAATTCTGTCCCCTTCAGATTAACATTGGTCATTCCGATGGCGTTTCTGAAGGTGAAGGCATTGCCACTGGCACCGTCTGTGTCCAGGGATGGGTGGGAGAGGTGCCCAAGCCCTGGCCAGAGGGACGGTTGCCAAAGCAGGTTTGGGGGGGAAGGGGGGCTGGCAGCTCTGGGGGACTTTATCCCTTTCCTGCCAGTCTCTTCAGCTGGACTTTACCAGGGACACATGAATGGCTCGTTTTGTGCACATGGTCGGGGTCATTCAGGCAGCTCCTGCTTTCACACCTGTGATTCTTGCTGCGATGCCCACAGGGTCAGCACTGACTGTGCAGGGACGCAGGAATGGCAGGATGAGGAAAGGCCCAGGAAAACATCCTTCTCACCAAGTGTGCAAGTCTAGGTAACAGTATGGCTGAGAATAATAACAAAATTCCCTAATACTGCAGCTACCTAAATGTCAACTGCTCTTGAAATAACCATGGGATGGGAGAATGTCCAAAAACCTTGAGCAGAACCGTACACACAACAATTATTAAAAAGGAAATAAAATTAAGAGGGATCCTTACAAATGCTTCACATTTGGGGAAAAAAAAATACTAAAAGTATCTGCTTAACAAGGAGTTTCATTGTTTTATTTGAATGTGCTTAAATTTGTTTGAATGCTTCAAAATGCATTCCTAAAATCTTTTTCTAAACCCTGAGATATTCTTACACAAGAAACTGGAACATAGTTGTAAAAGACAATAGTAAAGTACAGAAAGGAATAATTAAGTAGGGAGTGATTAACATCCTGCATTACACCAGTGGACACAGAGAAAGATCCTGCCCATGAAAATTAAGTGATGTTGTTACAATTCACAAATGTGCATTATTTCATACTGGGAAATCTAGTACAGAAAAAAATGAGCATAAATTGTGCTATTTTAGCAAACAGGATCCGATGGACATGAGGAAATGCAATTCCAAACCCAGAAGGAAAAAGGACTGGGGAGTGGAGCTGAGCAGACTGGAGAGCAAGGGCAGAGAAACGAGACAGGCACTTGGAGCTGCCAGGAGTTAAACAAACTCACCCAGCAGGCGGGTGTGCAGAGACAGGGAGAGGGTCCTGTGTGTCCAGGCTGGGTGGGAACATCCCTGGAGTGCTGGGTCACTGTGGCACAGACTCTGTGCCCAGAGGAAAGGTGCCCAGAGAGGACTGGCATCAGTGAGAAAGGCCTGAACTAAAACAGAATCATGATAAGACTCACTCTGGCTAAACGGTGATACAGACAGGGATGTTGTGACATCCCACTGACATTTTAGAAACAAGGATTAAGTTTTTAGTGTAATGATCGATATACAACTGGTAAATGGAAGGAAATTAGGAGTGAGATTTTAAGAGGAATTTCAAGAAAATCTTCTTGACAGCAAAACATACTGGGTTGTGGAGAAGTCTCCTCAGGGAAATAATGAAAGCACTGTCACTTGGGACTTTTAAAATTGCACTGAAAAAAGCCACAATAGAGTCTCTGGTGGAGAGAGCAGTGTTTGAATTGGCCTCAGGGAGTTGAACTGAACGACTTAATTGTGTTCTCAATGTGTGGTTCCTTCAGGAGAGAGCATGGCCTGTTGCTCTCACACTGGCACAGGCAGGCCCAGGCAGTGCCCAGGCAGGGCAGGGCTGGGGGTCCTTTCCACAGCCGTGCCAGGTGGGAGGAGGCTGAGCTGCCCACCCTGCCCTGGGGGCTGCCCACAGCCCTCTGAGCCCCCTGAGCCCACCCTGCCCTGGAGGCTGCAGCCTCTGAGCCCCCTGAGCCCCCTGAGCCCACCCTGCCCTGGGGGCTGCAGCCCCTGAGCCCTCTGAGCCCCCCTGCCCTGGGGGCTGCAGCCCCTGAGCCCACTGAGTCCTCTGAGCCCCCCTGCCCTGGGGGCTGCAGCCTCTGAGCCCTCTGAGCCCCCTGAGCCCCCCCTGCCCTGGCTCCTGCCCACAGCCCAGGCAGAACCAGCAGTGGGCCCAGCCCCATTTATGTCCCTGCTGCAGCCTCTCCTCTGGGGCATCACTGACAGCAGTTTTTTCCCCAAGAGGCTGTTGTGCCCCACGCTGTTATATGTGGAGGATTCTTCTGTGTGCAGACATTTGCTATGGAGAAATAATAAGCAAAAGCATCTCTGCCTGTTGTGTCCTTCCCCTCTAACTGATCAGAAGATCCTTCACTTTGTCTGAGCCCAGCATCTGATTTGCTTGTCCCTGTGTCTGAGTGTGACTTTTCTCATTGTTTGATCATCCAGAGAAAGGTCCACCTCATCTTTCAAGTTTCTGCATTCCTTTTTTTTCTCAAAAGAACCAGCAAAAAGCAAAAAGGACACAAGGAAAACATTGTTACTTAGGCAGATGAAGCTGTAACCGTGGAAAAGTTTGTGTGGTGTAAACCCAGTAACCTCAGTTCTCTGGTGTGACATGTTTCCTACCATGTAGCAAGGGAGGCTCTGCTTGTGACTGGGGATCTGATGGAGGAGAAGAGAAAGTGTGATGGAGCACAAGATACCCTATATGTGTGTAAAGTGCTTATGGTGCAAAAGGCTTTGTTGTATCAGTCACTCGTAGGTTCCTCAGCATAAATTCCAGTGCTCTGAGGTTGCACTGGGTTTGCACTCAGGCCACAGAGAGGGAGTGGGATGACAGCCAGGTGCAACTTTGGTCTCAGTTACTTTGTGTGCAATCACAGTTCAGCAAACCACTAACAGACAGCAAATTTTAAGCATGTGAACCTCCAAAACATGGGATCAAGGAAGTGCTGGCAGTCAGAACACCTGGTTCATTTTTTTTAACCATCAAATACGTTTTAAATGTTCATTTGTACTTGTTTTTCCTTTTCTACCCATTTCTCATACTGAAGGACATCAGTGCTGGACAGTGCTTGAACTGACTGCTGAGTTTATGGACAGAGATAGTAACGTTACTTGGCTTTTATTGGCTTTTTTAGGTTCTTCACACTGCACAGAGGAGGCAAGTGCTGCCTGCTGTATTCTACAGATGGGGAATTGTGGTATTGGACTGTGCACTGACTGAGCTGGGAGGAGAACTAAAGCCCTGGTAGGTCTATCACATTTCCAGTAATTTCTGTGAGTATATCCTTGTGCTTGCAGTTAAGTGAAGCCTTTCCCTCTTCCCCTGATCTGCAGCAATTTCCCTCCCTCCCTCCCTCCTAAAGCCCAAATCAAAAGTGCTACCCCCAGACTGTTTGCTGAAACGAGATTGAAAAAAATAATAAAAGAAGGTGGTGAATGAGCATGTGAAAGGTGCTGTGGAGCATTTGCAGAGCCCTCTTTGTGGGCCTGAAAAGCCTGTGCTAATGAGCTGCTGTGCTGGGAGTGGAGAGGGCACACTGAGAGCAGGGGCTGGGCCTTCCCATTTTGTTAAGGGAGGGTCTCAGCCTTTTTCCTTGTTGGAAACCAGCTTTGGAAATGGAGAGCAACACAAACTGATCATTGTGGTTGGAAGTGCCATCATTAGGAGCCTCTCACCACTGAAGGCTCCTGGCAGCTGGTGCTGTGCCAGTGATGCTGCCAGCACCCTGGGGTGGGGCAGAATTACACTGAGAGGCAGTTCTAAAAATAAGTGTTGACCAATGGATCACATGAATTTCTAAATGTATGTATGACAGTTTTGCACAGTGGGTCTGGAGATCACCTCAGCAATTTACAGGTAAGGAAATGGAGAAACACTTGTGATAATTTGAAGTTGTATTTTCCTACAAGCTTGGCATGTTTTCCCTCTCAGGACTTGGACACGCTGCAGTTTCATGTGAGTAACCATAGTGGTGGCACTACAGAACCTTCATGTAACTGGTGTGTTACAAGTCAGTAACATTCACACAGACAAGGCAGGTCCCCCCGTTCTCCCAGCAGTGATGAGGGCAGAGTGAAAAAACACCCAACAGAGGGAAAAGGCTCAGCACCTGCAAAATAAAGACCATGTGTTACAATGTGCAATGGGAACTGCATTTAAAAAAGGGAGAAGAGCAGTCTCCTTCTAAGAAAAGCAAACCACACTGGTTTTGCAGTCCCACAATGAGCCACAGCCACATTCTGCATTCTGGAGTAGATTAGAGAGCTTTGGGGACATGGATCAATATCTGCTGATGCAGGAAAACATAGAGCCCTAAAAAGCAGTGTCAGAAAATTCACACTTAAAGCACCAGCAGAGGCACAGGCAGGGTGAGATTTGCAGCTAGTGATAAATCACCTGATCTGCTCTTTACATGATGACATCAGCTCATCATTGGGAAAATGCCTCCACGTTTTGCCTCGGTAGCGTCCAGTGTAGGATTAACTGCAGCTGGTTCTCCAGTCATGCCACAAGTTCTCCATGACTGCTCCTTATTGCTCCTTTTTACTTGCCCATGGCTAATAACCAGGAGGGAGGTTTTCTCTCTTGTGTGACTCTCACAATTTTTGTGGAGGTCCCTGAGGAACTCCAGCTCCTTCCCAAGTCAGCAAGTGATGTTCCAGCCTTAGGGGGGGCTGCTGCAGCCACGTGCAGAGCTCTGATGGGGCTGACCCTGCAGTCAGACCCCGTGCCAAAGCTGGCCCTGCTGCCATGGGCAGGGTGCTGCCCCTGAGAAGGCAGAATCTGTGCCTGTGGAATGTTCCTATGGCCTGGAACACAGTGATGGGGTGGGAGTCGTGCTTGCCATTGGAGCCACCTGAGCAGCTCGGGTGGTCACACGTCCTGCGTTCAGATTGAAAAGGAGAGGAGTGTCTGTCACTGCAGAAACAGGAAGAAAGGGAAACTACTACTGCTTGTGATGTGCCAGCTGCTGTGGGCTGCTCAGGGGCTGCCTGCCAGGAGGAGCCCCACACCAGAGACTGGGAGCTGTGGAGGGGGGATGCTTGGCAGGGGACCTGCCAGCAGCTCCAGAAGAGCAGGGTCAGTTCTGAAGGGCAATTCCCGCTGCTGGGCTCTGACAAAGCACCGAGAGCCTGGCAAGAATGGTACCTTGTTAAAGCATCACTGCTGCAGGCTTTCTGCAGGAGAGGGAGCACAGGGGCTTGCTCTCTTCAGCCAGCAGGCACAGGCTGGTGCCACCATCTCAGTCCCAGCACAGAGAAATCACTCAGCCCTCTCCCACAGGGAGTCTGCACTGCCCCAGTCCTCCCCATGAACACTCAGGTTCACTGAGATGTTGCTGCTGGGAGGCACAGTGGAGCTGAGATGCCTGTGGGGGTGTGGGGGCAGCTGCTGGGGAGCCATCTGCCCCTCACTGACCCTTCAGTGGGGCACAAACAGCTTTCAGGTGCCACTCTCAGGTCTCAGAGGTGAGCGCAGGTCTCTTCCATGCAGGAAATGCTCTTGAGGGAAGTGATTTGGATGGTGTGGGATGTGTAGAGGTTGTTACTGATCAGAGACTGAATTAATATTGCTTGCCAGGAAATTTTATAACATCCTGGGTCCTCCACTAAATCCCCACCCTAAGGAAGGACTGATGGGATCTGTTTTCAGTCTTGATCAATGTTTGTCTAATGTGTCTGCAAAGTTCTCTCATGCTGGCAATCCTCTGAGGGCAATCCAGCCCAGTGAGCATTGTCCCTGCTGGCAGAAAATATCCTTAACCTCTTTGCTACTTTTTCTTTGCACTGTCATTTAAGTCTGAATTATTGTCCTCTTCCCCCTACTACCTTATCTATCCCTCTTTGCTGCAGTCTCTCTCCTGTCCGGAGTCTGTTCTCGTGCTGTTTCTTTGGTTTTCTCTCCAGGCTGAATAACTGTAACTTGCTCAGTTTTATCCATAGATCATGTTACTGAGACTAGTAAATAGTTTGGGCTCTGCTGAGTGGACCCACCCCTTTGTTGGGGGAGCAGAGCTCTCAGCTGGGGCTGTGGGATGTCTGAGGGGAGCAGGAGGGATTGCTTCCTGTGTCCCATGGGCAGGACTTCCCTCCCTGCCTTACGCTGACGTTTCCTGTTTCACAGCAGGTTCTTGCTGAAGGCTGTGCAGAGCCCTGGCAGGCTCGGCTGCCCCCAGCAGCACAGCCCCAGGCCCTGCTGCTCCCCTGTGCCCAGGCTGCTCTGTCTGAGGGGGCACCTGCAGGGCAGCGCTCAGGCCAGGACATGCCAGAGCCAGGCTGGCACACACTGTGCCCTCTGCTGCGGGTGGTTTCACAGGCACAGCCCGTGCTGAGCTCTGGGAACGATGCAAAGGCTTGGCTGGCTTTCGTTGTGTGTCAGAGGGAGCTTTTCTGTCTGTGTTCCAGCAGGAACTACCTTGAAGGGCACTTTGGAGAGGGCTGATGCCCTGTGAAGTTATATTGAAAATTATACAATTCTTTGGTACTTGAATCTGGTAATGAGACTGCATAGATTGAGCCAGTGGAATCAAAGAAAATAAAACAGTCTGTAGATTCTATCAAGAAGAAATTGTCACCTTAGAAAGTCAGCATTTTCTTGCAGTAAAATAAAGAAAACAAAATACGAGTTTCCTGAAACCTCTGGCATTAAATTTTCTTTCCCTAAAAAGCTCCTGCTGTGGACACAGTGAATGGCAGGGTCCTGCTCCTCTGGGCAGGCACAGCAGCAGGCACAGCATCTCTTCCACAGCTTCCTCCTGCTGTTCGTATTTCTGAGTTTGGTGACTGAAGGGAGACAAAGAGATGAGTTTGGGAGGGTTCCATTGCAGTGACATCATTCATAATTTGTATCTTTGGCTTTGAATAGGAAATTTGATTGCCTCAGGAGAATAGAAAGGTTGCTGGCATAAAGGTTACTACAGAAAAAAGTGGAAAATAAAAGAAAGAAGGGGACCTATCTCTTCTCTCTTTCTCTTTTTGTTGTCTGGAACTGCTCTATTTTATCAGTAGGGAAGAAAAAAATAGTGTCAGTAGGTTTTCATTCAGATAGTTTTGTACCATTGCTTTGATAATACTGGAACAGGATAATGGGAAACTGTGACCTTTGACTGAGAGCAGGGTTGTCATAAAAAGCATGAAAACCAATATTAATATGCTATATTGTCTCAACCTTTCGTTCCTGAGATAGGTTTGCTCTCCTCCCTTCTCCTTCTGGCCAGAGCACCAAATGCAGCATGACTTGTCATGGCCTGCCAGAGCCCTCCAGCTGTCAGTGCCAGAGCATCCCTTTGCAGGCCTGCAGGGCTGTGTTCTCTGCATATTCAGTGTTTAATGGCTCTGCATCACACAGAGCTGCCAACCCCAGGCAGGCTATGGGCAGTGCAGGTTTCATTTCATTCCTTCACTCAACAGCCATTTCTGGATGTTTCCTGAGCAATGCAATAAACACAAAATGCAGCACTCAAATTGAATATTTAAAAGTCAGTCAGGCTTGAAATTTAATTTTGTCTAATTGGTTTGCTACATTCACACACAACTGAATGACATTTAGAAAAACCCAACCATCCTACACAATTTCATGTTTACTCCAGTCACAATATGGGGGGTTTTAACTTCTTTAACTTTCCTTTTAATGCTTTAGCCAATAGACTGCACCCTCTGCCGCAGACTTGAGCCTTACTTATCTTCTAGTCCTGGATGCCTAAAGGAAAATCATATGTACTTTTGGGGGTCACATTTTGCAGGCTGGGAAAGAGCTTTGGTAATTCTGTGACATTTACAGAATGATGTTGAATGAGGAATTAGGCAAAGGCAGAATAAACTTGACTGGTCCTGTAGAAAACCAGGGGCGGCTACTTCATGTTCTGTACTTCCGTTTTCAGTTTCCTTGTTCATCCATTTCATACACAAACAAAAAGGTGCATCAGTCCCATTTATAGTCACTCCCATCTGTAGTCTGCATTAGTGCATAATTCCAGTATTCACTTTTGGCACAGAGGCAGCACCCCAGGATGGGCCTTTGGGACAGGAGGCAGAGTGTGACCCAACCCCACTGGCTCTTGGCCGGGAGCTGTGCCTGGTGACTCAGAGCACGAGCAGACAGAGGAAGGGGCAGCAGGATCCCACAGCAGAGCACAGAGGAAGGGGCAGCAGGATCCCACAGCACAGAGGAAGGGGCAGCAGGATCCCAGAGCACACAGGAAGGGGCAGCAGGATCCCACAGCAGAGCACAGAGGAAGAGGCAGCAGGATCCCACAGCACAGAGGAAGGGGCAGCAGGATCCCAAAGCAGAGCACACAGGAAGGGGCAGCAGGATCCCACAGCACACAGGAAGGGGCAGCAGGATCCCAAAGCAGAGCACACAGGAAGGGGCAGCAGGATCCCACAGCAGAGCACAGAGGAAGGGGCAGCAGGATCCCACAGCACAGAGGAAGGGGCAG
>JAWWEV010000083.1:58264142-58292832 GCA_035583235.1 Hafferia zeledoni
GGGGGATCCAGCTCAGCTTCCAGGGCAGGAGTTTGTGACCAGGCTGGGCAGAGGGCCTGTCCCTCCAGAGGGGATCCAGGTCAGCTTCCAGGGCAGTCGGGCAAACGCGGGTGCACGGGAACCTTTGTGTGTCTGGGCGAGGTGGGCACACGTGGCAGCCCTGCCCTGCCCTGCTCCAGCTGTGCCACCTGCACCAGCACTGCCCAGCTTTGCTCCGCTTCCCCAAGGCAGGGCAAAGAATATATGGAGTTTGCCAATTCTCCAAACACTGCTGTAACAATGGGCTGCTGCTGCACCTGCTTCCTCAGCGCCGGCCGCGCAGGGGAGCCCGGCCAGCAGCGATTAACCCCGCGGAACAATGGGCAGCACCGGGGCTGCTGTGAGTGAGCCAAGGGCAGTGTGTGCCGTGTTTACCCCGCACAGCGAGATTCCCAGACGGTGACTCAGCCCTGGCCCCGGGAAACCTGTGGGCTCACGTGGTGACACTGCGGAAATTCCACCCGTGCAAGGGTCGGGAGGCGTTGCCACCGGAGCAGGTCCGGGTTGTTCCTACCTGTGAACAGCTCGGGCAGGGCTGGCTCTCTGCAGTGGGGTGCCTCTCCTGCTCCCTGCCTGTCCTTCCAGCAGGAGGGCTCTGCTTTTCACCAGTGGTCAGCATTCTGTCCTTGTGCTATAGCAGCAGTATTCCCCATTACGTTTTATCAAGGTTGAGCAATCTGTGTACATTCCAGGGCCGTCATCTTCGTTCCTCAGCTCTCAGTCTGACGCAGGGTGTGGATGTGCTGTCTGCAGCAAAACCAGCAAGAACAGGCCTCTGAGTCCTGAGCAGGCTTAGCAAATTCAGAGGCAGTGGAAGGTTTCAGCTAAGCAAGAAAAAAGTCCAACATTTAGAGGCTGTACCACAAGTGTGTTTGCATCCCACAGCATTTGCCATCCTAGTGGGTGGCTTGTCAGAAGTGGAAAATATGCAAGTGATGATAGTTTGCTCCACCTTCCCACTTTTGTGGCATATTACAGTGAAATATGCAATTCCCTTTTGTTAGAACAAGATGGATAATATTCTGTAGGGATATCACATTGTGCTAGGAACTGGGGCACAGTGGTCATGAAAATGGAGCTTACTTTCACTGCTGAAATGGCCCGAAAGTGCCCAGTGCCAATCTTTGTGAGAGGCAAGGCAGATAAAAAAGTGAGAGTGTTTGTTCTGCTTGTGCTGCAGTGGCCCTTGCTCTACCCTTAATCCCGGGGGTGTGTTACCTTCTTGGCACTGCTGTGTTACCAATCTCGCTGTAGGCAATACCAAGTGAGGCCAAACCCCCGTGTCGGTGCCCTCTCAGTGACTGTCACGCTGCTGCAGTGCCACCCCATGGAGTCCAGCCCGGGTCTGCTCAGGCTGCTGGGCCTCAGGGTCCTTCTGCTTTGGTTCTCTTGTATATCCTTCCAGAGCTTGTCCTGTGTTGTGAGTGGGGCTGAGGGAAGGGGAGGTGGGTGGGAATGGGTCCCATCATGGAGATACCATGAAGCTTGCATGGGTTAGAGGAGAGCTGTGGAGCCCCAGCTAGTGTACCATTCCAATGTTTGGTTGTTGATTTGCCCTCCTTGTGGTTCCACATTGGCTTCATTGTTCCTGTTTATTTAAGAACTAAAGAGAATGGAAGTTTTGTCTTGGAGCTGAGTGAGGTTTGTCGGGTTTCTTTCCACAGTCCCCTCTCCCAGGCAGGGTTAGCTGGACCCTGGTGCAAGGTGGGAGCTGCAGGCCAGGTGTGCCAGAGCTTTTCTGCACAATGCCCACAGAGTTCCCAAGGCTGATGATGTCGTAGCTGGTTTGTAACTGGTGTCAGAATGGGAAAATCAGCTGTCAGTCCCCATGCTGAGCCCCTCTCTGCTGAACAGAGACCTTGGTGAGGAAGGCAGCGCTGCAGGGACAGCACCACGAGTGTCCAGCCACTTGTGCCATGGGCACACAGACCAGCCCAAGGGCACCACGAGTGTCCAGCCACTTGTGCCATGGGCACACAGACCAGCCCAAGGCTTCCCCTGGACAAGTCCTCCTAGAAATCATGATTTCCATCTCCAGTGCTCATTGATCCCACAAGATTTTCATGTTATAAATGAACATATGGTTTAATTTGAAGTCACGGTATGGATCCTAAGCCTGCTGAGGGGCTGTTTTTAGAAAGCATTGGTAACATATGTGGGTTGGTGTAGTTTTGTTTTGGTTAGAGGTTTTATGGAGGGGATTTTCTTAACAAGTACAGCAACACAAGCTGGATGGATTAGAGCACCTCAGACATGCCATCGTTTACATTGTCATGGTCTGTCATAATGATTGGTGTTGAGAAAGGATGTGATGAAATGTTTATGTGGAAAACTAATCGTTGTTTGTATTTTTTATTGACACTTTGCCTGGTTTACGCTGCATTGTTTTTGTGGGGGGAAAGGGGTGGTTTATTTTGATTTTAACCAGCTCTTGCAGTTGGTGTGACTCTGCTCCTGCTGAAAACCTTGGGCATTTCACCACCCTGGTGAGCAGGCCTGGAGCCAATCTGTCTACAAATGCAGTCACAGAAGCCCCAGGTCTACAGCGAGCTCTGAGCAGGAGGAATTCCATCTCCCTATATGAGGTCTTGCTCAGCCACACAACATGTCAGCATGAAGCCAGATCTTGTGCAGAGCAGCTCTATAAGAGCAGTGCTCCTTTAGTTTGAAGGTACTGCTTTAATGCTACGATGTCAGCTGCTGTTTTGCAGTCTGGGAGGCACCTCTGAACTCTTGGTACCCTTTGCCTTGCTAAGCAGTGGCATTAAGCTCTATCTGCCCTCCTTTCCTTGGTGGAAACAGGTTTCTACTTGGAGAAACAAGTTTCTATTCCCCACTGTGGATTCCAGGGTTAAGGGTCAGCAGACCTCTGGGCCTGTACTAAACTGGAAGAAAATATAAAAGACATACATTTTTATTTATAAAAACATTTATTTATAGAAGTGTAACAGCATTTTTTTCCTACATGCCAATCTGACTCAAAATTGGGAGTGTTTTAAAATAGCTGGAGTAATGACACTGATCCCAGAGATCTGTCATCCCACATCTGGTACCCACAAAACCCCAACCACTTTTGCCAGTGCTGTCCCTTCACCCATCTCACCTGGTTACCCATGCCAGCAGCCCCACTCAGCAGAGGATGTGGGAGCAGACTCCTAGGCCTGGGAGGGTGAACTTGCTTTACAGCACTGGGCTGGAGGGGACATGCTTGCTGTAAATACTCTTTTGCACAGGAGGCTGCTGGGCAGGCCCCGAGGTGTGAGAACAGGAGGTGAAACAGCACAAAGGAACAATAACAACTGCACTCAGCTTCTGCCTGCTTTCACAGGGGAAAAAGTGCTTGACTTTCACATAACTTCCACCTGCTGGCGTCCCCTCAGCCAGTCCCCAGGCAGGGAAGGAGACTGAATTTAAAATGGAGGTTAAGAGATGCCCTGCAGCATATATTATATTTAAGCCTTGTTCCTTGTCCTTGTGATGAGCTGTACTTTGTAATATGTAAGAGTCAGTTGACATTGTTTTGGCCTCTCTCCTCCCCCATCTCATCCCACACTAAAGGGATGCAGATTCAGAGGTGCCCTTTTATACCTAGGAAAGAAATAGGGGTTGGAGTTCATCAAGCACAGAGAGGTCAGACAGGCTCGTGAGTTAATATCTGGGATTACTGGAAACATTAGCTGAAATAATGGTCTCATAAGAGCCACTTACCAGAGAGACAGTGTGCAGGTTCAGAGGGCAGCCCTGCTGCTGAGAGGAGGACGTGGGGCAGCAGTCAGAGGGGGAGCTGGAGTGGGGAGCAGGCCCGGTGTCACTGTCCTGCAGGGTGCTCTGCCCAGCCAGGCTGAGCCTCTCCAGAGCAGCCTGCTTTGCAAACCCCTTCTGCCTGCAGTGTCTCTGCACAGCAGCTTCCTCATCGAGAGGAGAGGCTGCATGGCTTCAGAGCTATGGTTTCTCACCATGGAGCTGTGTAGCTGTGATGTTTAAGGGCCTGGACTGGAGCTCAGCCTTCCAGAGACAGGGAGAGCAGTGTCCCAGCTGCAGCCTGTGCTCTGCCCCACCCCTGCAGTGGCACCGCTCAGGCACTGCGAGCCTTTGCTCACTGAGAGTTCCTCACTCCTTTACTGCAGGGAGGTGAACCTGCTGCACATTCAGCTGCTCCTGTCCCCAGAATTTAGGCCCATCAGCTAAACCCATGGCAAGTTTTGTACTGTGTGTTCTATCTGTGCCATGTTGGGACCTAGTTTAGCTGACAGAGGGGATCTACAAGGCTGACACAATGGAGGAAACAGAGCTGTGCACCCAGATTGTCCTTTGGGCATCCCTTTGAGGAGGTGAGTCCCACTTGCAGATGCAACGACTGCCTGAGGAGTGGGCAGTTCTGTTGGAAGCAAGGGACAGGATACAGATAAGGCAGAGTGTTGTAGTTACCTTTTTAATGCATTATGAGAAACAAATACAGAATTTTTTAAGATACGGCATTTCATTTAGTGATCCTGTTAATAATTGAATTTATATTATTAACAAGGGTCATTAATCACTGTCTGTGGATACCAAGGAGACTGTCAGAAGCTATAGTGGATTGAGTCAGGGCCGTGCAGTTCAGTGCCCCATCACCACCAGTGGGCACGAAGGGGGGTGTGGGAAACATGAGTGAGCACAAACGATGAGGTGGCTGAAACCTACCCATGAGAACTTCCTAATCCAATAGCAGCACTTCGAGGCTCCCAAAGGAGCAGTAATGCTGTGTGTCTCCAAGCAGAGGTCTCTGTGCTCACTGGGTTAAATCTGGAAATTCCAAAATAAAACTTTGGCTTTGGAGATGGCTCTAGTACTGGAGAGATTTGCACAACACTTAGGGAAATCCTGAGGGGCTGTAAGTCATTCTGAACACACATCCATGAGCTCATGGGTAACAGTTCCTTGCTTTGAGTCCCTAAGACTCAAAAACCAGAGACAACTGACATTCCTCTTGATGGTGCTGGAGTCACAAAGCATAGACTGAATTTGCAGAGAGCTCTTCTGCCCAAAGGTCTGAGGGTGAACTCCCCAGTGCACTGTGCTATGGGTCAGTGTTTAGGTGGCCATGGCAACACCTGGTGCTCAGAGCCTTTGGTAAGAGGAGTCCTTTCATACCTTCCTAATGAACTAAACAGTCAGCAGAGACAGGAGCTGAATCTGCCACTCCTTCAGAGAAACACCTAACTTACCTTGCCTATTATGTTACAGATCTCTCCCACACTTATGATTCAATTTAAGAGGTAATTTCAATGAATTGAACGCTGTGACTGTATAATAGACAGCTGCTAGAAGAGAAATGCTGAAGAGAACAGATATATTTTCAGAGAAAAAACCAGGTTATTTTAGTGGTGAAGGTTTGGTTCCCTTACAGTTATTACTATTATACCATCTGAGACAATGTTATTTGTGCAATGTGCTAAATTATTTTCTTCTGTCCACAGCAAGTGAAAAGAACATACTTGCTTTTATAATCCATTGGCTTTGATTAAAAAGCTACGTTCTGTTAGCCCAAAGATGGAGCAGGTCACTGAAGACTTAGTCTGTGTGTCAGCTCTCCAGACAGTGTAATCAACGTGCTCCATCTCCTTTCATAGTTAATTAAACAACAGTCATATGGACCAGTATCTCGAACTGTCTGAACCAGGGTATCAAAATGTTCAGTTCAGGTTTTGGACAAGACTGTTGATGGCCAGCACTGAGTTTATGTGGTATACTTGCTGCAAAGATTGAGTTAAAGGAAGAGTTAGGGTTAAACACCAAGCACTGGAGTTCAAATTTCCAACATTTAAAACAATGACAAATTAAATAGGTCTGGAAAATTAATTTCAGACCTTTTATTCACAGGCCTTACACCATACGTCTGTCTTTTGTTTTGTATTATAACAACTTGACCTTGCACTGTCATTTGCCATCTTTTCTCCGTCCCCCTCTCTTATTTCTGTTCCCTTTTGTTTTTCCCCCTGCTCTAATTTCTCATTCCATCTTTGCTTCCTGTCTTTCTTCCTCCTCCGTTGGTGTTCCCTGCAGGAGCACGAGGGCTCCGGGCTCTCAGTTCTCCTGTCTGAGCGCCGGGACTGCCAAACAGTGAAACGGCACATCCACGGCAGCTTCCACTTCCCTCGCTCACGTGGACTCAGGCTGTTTGCAATACATAAACAGTTTAGTCAGTGACAAGGTACAGACAGCTTGCTGTTTTCACCAGTTAGGGGTGAGAAGTCAGCTGTGATACAAATATTCCTTTTGTGAGTGCATCCAGGGGGTTTCACAGGACACAAAAGGTAAATCCAGAATTAAAACATCCACTGTATTTTACCCCATGATTCAAGATTATATGGGATTTGTTTTCTCCACTTGTTTACATTCTTTGACAATCTTTAATAGTCATATAATTTCATATGGATATAAGATGCTTCAACATCTATGAAAATATTCTGAATCCTATGAAAAGACAAATAATGTGTAATTTACTTAAGAACACCAGAAGGAAGTGGCACTATTAGTTAGAGTTTGAAAACTGTTCATAAAGAAGTGTCTTTGGAGATTGCAAGCAGCCTTGGCAGTAAAGGGGCTTAATGTTGTTGTTTCTTCTTCATGCAGTGATAGCAAATGATTTCTGTGGGGAATATTCCTAATTCGGTGCTGCATATTCCATTGCCTGAACCAACGGTGGGTTTTAATGCAATGCATTCAAGATACTCATAGGAATTAAGTTTTCTCGCAAGGTTTTCTGGAAAGAGTCAAAGCAATGAGAAATGAGTAATTAGTGTGTTTCACAGGAAAAGTGACACATTTCATGTACTTATACAAGTAAAACAGAATGTATGTTGTGAAGGAGCCTGTGCTGTGTTGGATCACAGTGTTAGTGAAAGCTGGTGTGAATTAGAGGCCCAAGGTCCAGGAAAGAACACCACTGAAACTGGACAGCAGGACACTCAGGTCTGCTACAGGACAAGGAGAAAACTGAAGGATGTTTAGAGGTTCAGAAAGTTTGTATGAAGTATTTTCTGTGAATGAGAGCCAAAACTTGTACTGCTGACAGGGGAGGTGGTTCTGCTGCACACTGCACAAGCCAGAGAAGTCATTAATGCATTCAACTTAACAAGATGACAATTAGTGTAGAACATGGCTTTCTGGATGTGCTTCAATCTTACATTTAGAATATGAGCTGAGATGTTATCAGACTGGCAGCTGGTTCACACGTCTTGTAATGTTCTCCTAGGGCCCGTTTGTGCCAAGTCTGTGCAGGTTTCTTGTGTGTACAAGTCTCATCTTAGAGCAGTGCATCCTGTGGTCACGTGCCAGCCCCAGTAATGCCACCACAAGGGGTGACAAGTGCCAGCCCCAGTAATGCCACCACAAGGGTGACAAGTGGCCAAACAGCACGACCCCAGCTGTGGGCAGCCTGACCTCAGCTGGCCTGGTTTGTCTGCAGCCTGGCCTGTGAGTGCCCTGGGGAGGTGGCCAGCACAGTCCTGCCCCTACAGACGGGGCACTGGGGGCCTCTGCTTCCCACGGGGAAAAGAAACACAGACCACAGCACAGACAGGCAGTCCAGGAAAGTTGTGTGTGTCAAAAATGCATTCTTGCTTCAGAGCACCTCCCATCCTCTGCCCAGCCCAAAGCCACAGGGGGCGAGGGACAAGTATCCTGCCTTCTCTGAAGGCATAAAATGAAGAGCTGTATTAACAAGGCAACAACAACAACAAGCTTGTAATAAATTAACTCCTGAGGCTTTTCAGGGAGCATGGATTTCTTGCTGAGTTTCAGCCATTCCATGCTCTGCACTGAAGTGCTGCCAAGGGCTGGCAGTGCCTGGGTCCCCTGGGGAAGCCATGCTGTCCCTGTGGGAGCTCTGCTGAGGATGGTGCCCACCCAGGGCATGAAATGTGGAATGTCTGGCCTCCTACCCACCCACACAGCTGCAACAGGGAGCCCAGAGAGCTTACTGAGTACCTCCATGTTTGTGTGTCACTGCTTTCTGTTTTTACAGAAACAGAATGTCAGCTTCACCCTCACAGAGATAAGAAAGCACGAGGCTAAAGCATCAGCTTCACTCCAAACAGTCATTTTGTTGTGGCTATGTATTAGTGAGCAGCAGGATCCTAGCGGGGAGCAGATGTAAGTTCAGATTCTCCTGTTACTGGTTAATTGCTTGCTGTGTATCTAATTCAGTAGCCTGAGCCCCTGCACAGGGAATGTTTAGGGACACACGTGTGTGTGCAGCACACTGGGGTGGGTGTGCCCAGGTGTGTGCTGAGCCCCTGCACAGGGAATGTTTAGGGGCACACGTGTGTGTGTGTGTGTGTGTGTGTGTGTGTGCGCTGAGCCCCTGCACAGGGCATGTTTAGGGACACACGTGTGTGTGTGCAGCACACTGGGGTGTGTGTGCCCAGGCAGAGGGTGTGCAGGTGTGTGCTGAGCAGGGATGCTGTACCAGAGTGAGTGCTGCAGTGAATGGTGCTCACACACTTCCAGAGCTGATGTAGCTTACCCATAGGCTGTGCTTTTCTACCTTAAACCAGACCTACTGTGAAAATATGTGCAGGATGAGATGGTGATTTTTGGCTTATCTATTTATCTCTGCTGGGACTTGGGTTCCTGCCTTGCTTTACTTGTTTGTGAGCCTCCAGGTAGAACATTCATTACCATTCACTAAGATGATAAACAGTTTCTATTCTCCATTCCTGTTATCATTTTCTATTACTTTTTAAAAATCAATTATTTTTATTCACTGATAATCAGGCTTGCAAAAATAACTTTGAATAACCAGCACATGAAAATGTAACACCCACTAGAAAAAAGTTGATAAGAAATATCTGTCCCCTGCCCTTTGATGGGTTTGCTTCCTATTCCAAGCCACCATTTTGGAAGCAGGTCCTTTATCCCAACAGCTCAATGCAGATGAGCCCATCTGTCTGTGTGTCTGCCTGTGTGTCTGTCTGTGTACCTACGAGCCCATCCGTGTGTGTGTGTGTGTGTGTGTCTGTGTGTGTCTGTGTCTGTGTCTGTGTCTGTGTGTACCTATGAGCCCACCTGTCTGTGTGTCTGTCTGTGTGCCTGCAAGCCCATCCGTGTGTCTGTCCGTGTGTGTGTGTGTGTGTGTGTGTGTGTGTCTGTCCGTGTGTGTGTGTGTGTGTGTGTGTGTGTCTGTCCGTGTGTGTATGTGTGTCTGTGTACCTATGAGCCCACCTGTCTGTGTGTCTGTCTGTGTGCCTGCGAGCCCATCCGTGTGTCTGTCCGTGTGTCTGTGTGTGTACCCACCGAGCTGTTCCCCTCCTCTCTGCTCACAGAGACCTTTTCCCGGGGTGCTTTCCTTTCTCAGCACCTGAGACCAAATGAACCCCGGGTTCAATACGCTTTATCCAAACTTCCCCCAGAAAGGACAGACTTTGGGAAGTTTGCTGTCAGTGCTCAGATCCTCAGTACTCCATATTCTCTGAAAAGAGAAAAATAAAAACAAAGTAAGTGAAAAATGAACAAGTCATGGATTTTCAATGCTCTAATGACTTATACTAATGTATTCCTTCATCTAAATACAGATTTCTATTTCAAATTCAGTATGTGGGTATTATGAATTCTAGCTTAATAGATTCCAAATAATTGCCCTTTAGAAATGATGAATAGCAGTTTAAAGCCACTGATAAGAATATACTCTTTCTCCCCTAACAATGGACCTTCCACATTAACTGTATCATATATGCTTGAAATTAGTTTATTAATTTTTTTATTGATATGCAAACTACAAGCTGATGGCAGATGGCAAATAATCCCTCACTCTAACACCAAACCCTCCAAAAAAGCCTTGTCTCTGCTGCAGTGCTTGTAGGGGGACAAAAAAGAGAGATAAGAAGATAGCTTTTATATTGAAGGCAGGCCACTGAAATGCAGATGAAGCCATTCTCTCTTGCACTCAGTTTTCAGATTTTCTGGCATAAAAAGAATAAGATAGAAGGTTGAATTAATGACCAGATTTTGCAGAACTGCAATTCAAGATGCTTTCTCTGTGCTGTTCGTGCTATCTCTGACTGGCCTTTAAAACAACTCTTCTAGACTTGTTCTTTCATTTAAAAGACAAGCAACCAGAAATACTGAAATTAAAAATACATTATTCATATATTCAAGACAGGAATGATCTGACAAAAAATTTCACTTAACAGAGCTGATGGTTTCTTCATAACATGTGAAATGCTTCGAAAATACCGAACAAAACAGAACAAATGCATCTGCAGTTGAGTTTGCAGTTGGCACCAAACATGCCCGTGGAAGTTGCTGAGGTTGTATGTGTTGTGTGTGCTAACACACCTGCTGTACCTACAGGCAGCACTGGAAAAATAGATGCAAAATGGGAATCTATTAGAAAACTAACACCTTTTTGCTTAAAAACCTGGGGGGACAGTGTGTGTGGGAAGTGTTATTTCAAATATTTAAGGAGATATACAAGATATTTACACCAATAATAGTGTTTTTAACACATAATGAGGTAATGCTGAAGCTACAATATAGTGCTGGAGACAAATAAATGGTTTTTCATGGCATGTTGGTTGGGTTATACCAAGCTTGTAGATTATAGGCAGAAATAGAACACTTGCTGGGTGAAAAGTGAATATATGCCTACATACATACATATATAGATATGTATCTCATTAAGAAAGCAGTATTTCCTATTATATGCATATTATGCAATGGACCATCCTTGTACTAGTGCTCACTTGCTCTCTCTGTCCGTACCTGATTGCAGTTCTGCAGTTTTACATGCAGTTGCATTTCTGTACAGAGAATTCATCTCAGCTAAATTTTGGCCGTTGGAAAATTATTTTAGTGTCCTTAGAAGCTAACAGCAAAAAAGAAAAAACAAACAACTCTCTTCATTCTTTACTAGAGGCTGGAAAGCTGCTGTAAGAACTGTTCTGCTTTTCTTATTGTCATCTTTCCTACTTGCAAGCAACTTCAATTTCCAATTAATATCTCTTGGCAAAGTTGGCAGCACCACGAAAGGTCCTAAGGGTGGGTTAAAGCACTTTGAAGTCTTAACCCTTGTTGCCTCTGTAACGCTTGGCTGTGGTCCCTGCAGGCTTTTGTGTTGCTGTAGGATCAGGGCAGTTCCCCCATCCCTTGGCCCCGGGGCAGGCTGCCCCCTCCCCACAGCACTGGCACCAGCACAGAGTGGCTCCTGTTCCTGGCACATCACACCCCCTGCCCACCCGGCCCTGCTCAGCTCTGCCCCTGCTGCACAGCTCTGTGTCCCTGCAGGCTCTGCTGGGCCTCTGAGAGGAGCCTGCTGTGTGTGCGTAAGCAGTGCCCTGGCAGGAGGGAGGGCTGCTGGGGCCCACATCAGGACTGAGCTGTGCCAGTCCTGCCCTCCCATCGCTGCCATCTGTGTGCTCAGACGGCCCAGCGCCTGTGCCGCCCCTGCCTTTCACTCTCTTGTGTGCAGGGCCCCCAGAGCTGCTCAGGTGTGTTGTGGTTTCAGACTGGGGCTGAGCACAGACCCTGAAACACAGTTGGGTGTGTGGAACAGGGACAGTGTGGTTGTGTTCAATAAGGAACAGCAGGCCAGCCACGCCCCAGCTCGCTGCAGCCAGACTGGAGTTGCACTGAAGGCTCATCAAAATGCATATCAGAAAGGAGATCTATCCATCAGCCTGCAGTGATGGCAGGGCAGTGATGGCAGGGCAGCTTTATCAGGAGAGAGCAGGCAGGAGAAGGCTTACTGCTGTGCGTGAGAGCTGAAGGGATCCCTCTGGAAAATGGGTGTGCTTAGATCAGTCTGCAGTGCCTTCAAATACTGGATATGCTGAGCACGTGTCTGTGTACCCACACAAACACCAAAATAAGGAGCCCATACCTATGGATACATGAGGGAATCCGTGTATATTGCTGTGCACAAGCAAACACACGCACGTGGTCTGTGCTGCATCCTCTGTGTGCATGTACATACCTTACACGAGGGAATAAAAATAATTAGACTAACCCTGCACAAAAGCAGGTGGGCAAACCACAAGTAGCCACATGGAAAAAAGGAAGAATAGACTTTCATATGCCACTGCTCAAATTTCCCACTTATTTGCATTTTTATGCAAATCTCTAGCTAGGTAATGCATCTCTTGCAATTTCATTAAATTGCAATTTCAATTTTGCTTTCTTGCTCAGGTGCTTTGGATATCATTAATACCAGTATTTAAAATGTGTCTCCCCTGCTGCATTATGTCTGTACGTACAGGATCTCTGTTTTGCTCTGCCTGTTGAGGCACACTCCTCTGTCAGGAAAATGGTGCTGTGGGTGTGTTCAGCACACCCAGCTCCCCCAGGTGAGGGTTTCTCTGCCCCCTGCTGCCTCTGTCCCTGCCCTATTCCCCACCCCTGGAGTCCCCTGGGCTGCCTCTGCCTGCTGGCCCCCTCCGTGGCTGATACAGAACATGCACATGGCAGTTGTGTTGCTCTGGTTGCTTCTGCACAGAGCCCAGGGCAAGGGACACGCCTGAGCAGGAGGTCTCACTTCGTGTGTGCTCACCTGCAGACAGGCATCCCAGCAAGGGTGTTCCCAGGAGTCTGGAGGGGCCCTGGCCATGAATCCAAGCCCATTTCTGCCTCCAACCACACCTGCATCCCACTCTGAGGAGGGGTCCCAGCAGGCAGGCAGCAGGAACCCGCCAGAAATACATCCCTCCTTCATTTCCAAGTCCTGTGTAAGATGTGGAGCTTTATTAGACCTACCTGTAATGTAAAGTGGTCCACCTCATACAACACTGGGAAGTGAAGATCAGGGAAGATTCTTTAAAGCATTGGGCCTAAGCTAATAACTCTTCTTATCAGATTTCATTTGGGAGAAATCATTCCTGTAAGTTATTTGCCATTTTTTCCATGAAAAATGTGGCTACACAAATAGCATATATAAAGAACATCCATTAGGGTTTAGTAGGTGTGAAAGAGATAGGAATGTCCATTACATAAAATCTGTAAATATGGTTTTATTATTGTACTTCAGTACCCAGAATAAACCTTTCATAATTCCGAAATTAAAGGCATGGCCAGCACCCCTCATTCAAACCATCTCTGGTATTAATTTACAACATAAATTACTGTATCGAGCGAAAGAGAAAACACGAATAAAAATAACCACAATGTGGTACTTGAACAGCACAATCCAAAATACTTTAAGCAGTGTCCCCTCACTGATCCAAAATAGGGCATGTTGTGTGCAGCTGGACCTTCTGAGGCCAGGCTGGCCACGGGGTCTGGGCTGCTGCTTTAGTAACTCAGGGCACATCAGTCAGAAAGCAGGACTTGCACCTGAGAGATTGGCAGCCATCCATCCTGCAGTTAATGGGCTCCAGCCCTGTCAGCACACACCCGGAACTGTGTGTTCATCTCTCGGCTTCTCTGAGGGTTCTCTCCACATTACCCTCCCAACCCGGACCAGGAAAAAGGAAAAAAAAAAGAAAAATAAAAGAAAATCACACGAGAAAGAATAGAGTTTATGTAAGAGAGACACTGGCTGATTAACGTGAGCTGTGCACTCAGTACAGTGCAGAACCGTTAGAGAGGAGGGAGGACTGGCAGTAGAGAGAAGGAAGAGTCAACTCCATGTTGTTTGCAGAATGCATTTTTCATGGAGTCTGCAAAATACTTGGGGGGGGGTTTGCATGACTGGATTTTGTAATCCCCATAACCTGGAAATCAATAAGATAAATGGAGGAGAAAGGAACGGCTCGTGGCCTCACTCTTGATGGTTCGAGGATAAATCCTTTTAATAAACATGAAACTGCAGCAGAGCAGAAACTCTAAGTCCTACTTTTGATTTAAAGATGTTTATCTTTCTATCTGCTACATTTCTCAGGTTTTATTCTCCTCATATCTTCTTGAGTTTATCGCTCTGGTTACCCATATGGTTAATTGTTTTTTGTATTTATTCTCCAAAGCTGCAGCATGCACATTAATGTATGCAAGCAGGGGGGACATGCATATAGTTTAGCTTTGCAGCGGCTCCCAAGGAGACTTAATGGAAAGTCACTGTCATCCCATGGTAATTTTTTCATGCTTGAAACATGCTGTTGTCTACATGGCAGAATCACATATGTGATGTAGAAGAAAATAAGGGAAATTTCACTTAGGGAAAACTTACAGGTAGATTTTGCTGGTAACTGTGGTGGCAAAGGAATTGTTCAAAAAAATGAAGCAAACTGCACCAGCATTAGGTCTCCTTCACTAGTCAATCCACCAGAACTGGGATTTGTCAAGGCTTGTTTTATAGAATAAGTGTTTGATTAATTTGTACGTTTCTACAATATAACAAAAAGAATTTGGAAGTTCAAGATTTAATATCCAGGCTTCCCTTTATATACACAGGGGGAAAAATACATTTAGACCTCTCATTTATTTTCCAATTAACTGTTCTTTATCCATGCATTAATATTACAGATGTCTCAAGAATAATTACGTTATAATTACGTCAAGGCACACGTTATAAATCTTGGTTAGAACACGACAGGAGGCTCAGGGGCTTTGCCACAGAGCGAAGGGGGCAGTGATGGAGCTCTCCCTTCTCTGCCTTCATTGCCCAACAGCCAGGCTGTCAGCGAATGGGAGACAATGGGGTTTCCTGCAGCCCCTCACTGGGAGGGCTGGGGGGCTCCCAGCACAGAGGGCTGAGGGGCTGGGGGGCTGGGGGGCTCCCAGCACAGAGGGCTGAGGGGCTGGGGGGCTCCCAGCACAGAGGGCTGAGGGGCTGAGGGGCTGGAGGGCTCCCAGCTGCCAGGGCCGTGTCTCAGCTCTGCCCTGCAGGGCACAGCCAGGCACCCAGAGGTGCTGCCAGGGCCGTGTCTCAGCTCTGCTCTGCCCTGCAGGGCACAGCCAGGCACCCAGAGGTGCTGCCAGGGCCGTGTCTCAGCAGCCTCCTCCAGCTCAGCCTTTGAGCAGTAATTTGTGTCACAGGGAAGGTAATGTACCTCCATGTGTTTCAAAAGTACACTCAGCTAAGCTTTCAGAAATAATAATGTAGTTTAGGTTTCATTCTGGTTTTATTCCTGAAACACACTTTGATATGAGGTGGTGGAAATGAGATAAAATGAGATAAAAATGCTCACTCTGGTGCCAAGTCCTGAAACCTTTATTTAAGGAGAAGAGTACACAGGTGTATCTGCTCAGCTGCTATCCAGTCTATTGATTCAAAGCTACAAGACTTTTTTTGTGTTACTTAATTTATTTTTATTTATTGCAACATTGATAGAATTCAAACTGCATTAGATAATGTACTAGATAAGATACCTTTTTAAAGCCTCTTACTGAGATCCTATTGGGACTGGCATGTAATTGGAAACACTTAATGGAATATTTCAGGGCATATTGCCAGGGAATGAACTAGAGAATCACATTTCATTTTAAAATGCCATAGAAAAATCACTTAAAATTATCATAGCTCTGCTTTAGTGTAAAAAAGGATGGTATTGTAAATCACATAGACTTTCCTTCTGAAATTATTTTCTCTCTTTGTTACATTTGACAACTCACCCACTGTCTTTTCAGAAATGCCTGACATTCTTTTAAATTAAGTAGCAAGGGGAGACAAGCAGTACATTTTTGAAGGTGGCTGAATACACCGGGTGTGGTTTCACCCCAGGGCCCAAATCCCCTCTTGGTTTGTTCCCTAAGGAAGAAAGAGCAGGGATTACAACTTCTGCCTTGGCCTATTGTGTGATGGTACTAAGCCAAATGTAATGCTCTTTGGTAGGGCTTGGTTTGCACTGTCCTGACTTCTGGTAGGCTCAAACTTGTTGAGTTTTGAGGTCTCTGGTTACAATACAGAAAAATCCAGACCTTTCCACCTGCAGGTTTCATCCTGAATTTCCTGGGTACTTGCTGGTACAGCTGGAACAGGACACATCCTTCTCCATCTGTTGTGAGTCAGCTGAGGGACAGAGTTTGCGTGGGTTTGCCTTCAATCACACACCAGAACACCTGAAAAGCTCAAACAGCAGCCAACCTGCCTGTCTCCATAGTCCTGCAGACTCCTGGAGATCCCTGGGAGGCAGCTCCATCCTTACACATTCATGGTGCAAATTTACCATTCAAACTCTCCCTCACGCACTGTAGCACAAGAAAAACCTTTTGTTCGAGGGCAAAAGTTTCTATCAAGAATGTAGTAGTCAGAAGTACTGAAAGGTATCTCCAGCTGACACAAAACTACCCCAAGTTAAGTGAGTAAAAGAAAGGAAATTATTTCCCATGTAAATTTTCAAAATGAGATGTCTCTGCACACAGAGGCAAATACACAGTTTTGCTGCTTCATGAGTGCCCAGCCTCAGACTAGGGAGGGGCTTGTCTTCACAGACCTGAGGAATGACAAGGGCAATAGCAAAGGTTCAGTTGTGCCAGGGCCACTGACCACCCTTGAGCAAGGACTCCTGAGTGTTCCAGTCCTGCAGAGGGTTTGTGGAATAACCGAATTTGCTGACTAGTATTGTTTAATTCCTACTTATTCTTGACAAAAACGCATAGTCAGAGGGTTATTTTTATGGCCCAATATTCAAAATTTGGACTAATTCCAAATAACATGTTGGCAGTCCAGATTAAAATCACCATATGTCAATGTAGATTTGCCTGCGGGTTAGAGAACCACATTAGTAAGATGGCCCTTTGTAAATGTGCAACAAGACAATAAAATACAGCAAATATACTGAGAACTAGTTCATTCTTTCCTCTTGTTGTGTCTGTGCTGCTCTCAGCTAATATTCCCTGCAGGCAGATTTTCCCACTGGGTGCTCAGTAATCACGAGGTTCACTGGAACTGTTCTTTCTTCTTTTCTGTTCTTTTGAGTCCCTTGAAATGATGACCCTGAATCTGGAAACTGAGTGTGGTGGGGAAGCCACAAACACCCAAAGTGAGATGGCTCACTGGCCTGGCAAAGGTCAGCCCCAAGCACTGCCTGATGCTCAGAGATCTCATGCTGCAGGAACAGCCAGATGGGGAAAAAGCCTGTGGTGAGCAGAACTATCCATACCAGAATGAACTCTGGCAAATCTGCCCACCCAGTCTGCAGCCTGTGGGATGTGTGAGCTGTCTGTTCATGGCTGTGCCAGTCCAGGTGTGGGGGCTTGCCCCCTGCCGAGCCACAGTGGCCAGCTGAGTCAGAACCCAAGCATGGTCCTCCTGGCTGGTAAAGCTGATAAAGCAGTGTCAGTCACACCATCGCTAGGAGGAATCGGTGCCTCTTTTGGAATGTGTGCAACCCTCTCATAACACAGCCGTCTGTCTCTTGCAGACCCTGTGCACTGTCCCACCAAGTGCTCCTGCCGTTGGCTGCTGAGGCAGCGTGGGCAAGGCTGAGCAGCACACAGCACATGCTCACAGCTGGGCTGTGCCTGAAGCACGTTTGGACCAGGACCCAGCACAGAGATGCCTAAAGCAGCAGTGACACTTGTCCTCCTTCAAGGCCCAGGTTTGTAGCGTTTGACCTCGTCTGCCTTTGACAAACTCACAGGTACCAATGACCTAGTTCTGCTTTTGGGGCCAGGCTGGAGTGGGTTGGAGGACACACTTCATGTTTCCTCTGGTATCTGAGGTGATGAACACATGCAGGGTACAAGAAATAAGCAATCAGCATGCTGAATGTGCCTTGAATCCCACACACCTGCCTGGGGAAGGGGCTTGGCAGGGGGCTGGGCAGTGCTGCCTGCCCACAGACACAGAGTGTTGTACACTCACCCCCGGGCAGCAAAACCGGCTGCCAGTTCAAGTGCCAGGTGATTTTACAGGATAATTATTACCCTCCTGCAGTTGTTAAAGCCTGGCCAGTGTGAGGTGTGAGCAGGGAGGATCCCTAATCCCCTCAAACAGGCTGTGTTCAGCTGGAGATTATCCCCCTAGGGAGATAGTGGGAAAATCTGCAGAAAGGAGCAAATTACACACAATCTCGACAGTTGTGGGAGAGCATTTACAAGATTTTTCTTCCATTTCTTCACCACCCATCCCCCGTTTTACTCACCCTCCTTTCCAGCAATGTGCTTGGAGAGCAGTTCTGTTTCAGCCCTCTGTGATATGGCCATCCTCTTAGTTCACCACAAGCAGTGAAGTGGAGATGTGAATCTCATTCTTACCGTGCATGGAGAATGTCTCCAAAGATGGTAGCAGATCTAACACCATGTGCTGCACTTGTAGGAGTGAAAAAATCAGTCTTTCAGGTTTAAAATCTTATAAATCTGAGGCATTTTTCCTGTATACAGTAGACAAAGCTTCTTTTTAATATTGGGGAAAAAAATAAAACTTAACAATTAAAATAAAAGCTGTAACTAGAACACACATAATTTTCTTCTTTAAAAAAATTATGAAAAACCATAAACATGCAGGGAACATACATAGTAACTGATACATTATCTTTTACCTCTACCTATTGATAACCCCAGGCCACATACTGATGCCTTTACTCACTACGAGTCAACCCTTACTTTTTAAACAACTCTATCATTGACCCAAACAGACTTGCAAGAGTGAAGTAGTTTGGGTACTCTTTAGGGGTGCCAGCCCCGGCCCTGGAATACACATTCATGTTAAATATACTTCTGAAAACAGAAAATGTTTCACATCTGAGAGTCACAGGATCACAAGATCAGACCCTGTTCAGGCCAAAAGGGATCTTGGGTGTCCCTAACCCAACTTTCTCCCAAAGCAGAGTCAGGTGCAGGACCAGAGCAGGTTGCCCAGGGTCTTATCTGGGTGGGTTATGAGAACCAGCAAGGGTGAAGGCTGTGCAGGCTTCTGGGCTTCTGCTGCACTCCTGCAGTGCCTTCTGGGCAGGCAGTTCCTGCCCCATTCCTGCAGTGCCTTCCTGGGCAGGCAGTTCCTGCCCCATTCCTGCAGTCCCTTCCTGGGCAGGCAGTTCCTGCCCCACTCCTGCAGTCCCTTCCTGGGCAGGCAGTTCTTGCCCCACTCTGGAGTCCCTTCCTGGGCAGGCAGTTCCTGCCCCATTCCTGCAGTGCCTTCCTGGGCAGGCAGTTCTTGCCCCACTCTGGAGTCCCTTCCTGGGCAGGCAGTTCCTGCCCCATTCCTGCAGTGCCTTCCTGAGCAGGCAGTTCCTGCTCCACTCTGGAGTCCCTTCCTGGGCAGGCAGTTCCTGCCCCACTCTGGAGTCCCTTCCTGGGCAGGCAGTTCTTGCCCCACTCTGGAGTCCCTTCCTGGGCAGGCAGTTCCTGCCCCACTCTGGAGTCCCTTCCTGGGCAGGCAGTTTCTCCTGTGTTTAACCCATGGCCGTGGCTCCATCTTTGTTTCTCATTAACTATGGTCTGTGCTTTAGCTCTTAGCCCAAAGGACACATGGGAGATCCTGGTTTTGCCACAGCTCTTGCCCCACCAAACGCTGTTGTTGGGCCCAGTGTCAGGGCGTGTGCAATTCGGCAGGACAGGGTCTGACCCAGCTAGGGCAGAACGTGCTGCAGAGCTGTGCCCAGGGATCTGTCCTTGCACTGCACAGGAGCAGTGGCTGGCAGGTAACTGCCTGGCTCCAGGGAAACTTTGAGGGGAACAGCAGGACAGACATTTGCATGGCTGTGAGAGACTCCAGGCTGCTGAGTGATTGAATGCAGAATGAAAACAAAAATGTTCACCAGGAAACAAGACAATTTGAATCCAGAGAACTTTTCCAACCATCTACAGAGTATTTAATAGGTATTAAATTGGAGCTTGTCTAGCATAAGCAGAACCCTTCAATTTTGCCATGGTAGTGTAACCACAGAAAAAGTTAAAATATGAGTGTCCTCATAAAGTTGAAGCCTGTGGGTTTGGCTTAAGAAAGTGTCATGTTTGTTTGGGCATTTTTTTAGATCCAAAGTTCAGTCTGATTTCTTTTGCAGATTCCCATAGCTCTGCCCTGCCAGGCTGTGACTGGAAGGGGCAGCAGAAGCATCAGAATGTCTCATCTGTTACGTTGTTGCAGTGTTTCTGGCCCAGCTCAGCTGAGGGTGTTATGCTTGCCCTGAGCACTGGCTCTCTGAGCTCTGTCCTCCAGAGTGGCTGTTTAGGAGGTGTGAGTGCCACACCCAGCCAGGCAGTGCCCATTGCCCCAGACTGCTGCCATCTGCCCAGGGCCACGTGTTCCCAGAGCAGGGCAGTGCCCCACCAGCCCCCCACACAGGCTGGCTCTTTGACTGCAGCACGTGCAGAGGGTTTCCTGCCACTCCTGTCTGTGCAGCCACTCACTGCACATCCCCCAGCGTGGGGAAGAGCTGCAGACATGGATCAAAGCTGCTAATGGAATCATGGAATAAACAGGGCTTAATAGGCTAACTGCTTCAAAGGTAATTAAAGTTACAAGAAACCAATCCTTCTCCTTAACCAGGCCTGGCAGTTCCAGGTTAAAAACTGATTTTGTGGGGTCAGATGCTCTTCTTGCACATTAGCACAGTTTCTGTGTTTTCCCCACAGGCTGCAGTTTCACATTTCCCACAGAGCCCTGCCAAGCCCCAGCCAGACACGCTGCAGCTGCAGGGGCTGAGCAGCAGCCTGGAGCTGAGGAGGGAGCCAGGAAAATGCTCACTGCCTTCCGCCTCCCAGCAAACCTCTGCTGGAGTCTGGAGGTCCCTGTGTTTTTGTTCACCTTCCACAACCAGCAGTTTCTCAAGTTTACCTCTCCCAGTCACCTGCAGACCTGTATGCTGCACTGGTTTAACATGCAGGAGGCACTAAACTTGGAGTGTGCCCTGCAGCAGAGACTTGATGCAACTCTCTGCATGTTCATCTTTGCAGCCATTTCACATACTAAAATATGAAACAAGGTTATTTTTTCATGTTAATTAAGAGTTACTGTGACTGAGGCTGAGCTCAGTGTAAGAGGGATTAGCCACAGTAGTGACAGATCACACACAAGTTCATATTGTTCCATAAAATATGCAGTGTTACTGTTCTGTATCTACAGTCAGCCAGCGGGAAGTTCAGGATAGCAGGAGACTTGCAACTGATGCCACCTGGAATATGGTGAGATTAAATTGCTAGAGAGATAAAACAGGCAGCATTTGGGAGAGATGTTGCAACACCTGTTGGGTGTTTAAAGCATCAATCATTTTTCTATCAGCAAGGCTGAAACCATTTGCCAGGCCCACGCCACCTGAGAAGGGACAGCTTTTCTGAACCCAAGACTTAGTGATGAGAAGGGACCCACACAGAGTTAGCTCTGAGCAATCCAGAGCCCCACAGGCAAGGTGCACAGGGATTGAGCCTGTCCCAACACCAGGGCCAGGGGGCTCAAATGAAATCAAATGAAATCAGCAGGTGCTGGGGCTAAAACAGACAAAAGGAAAGACCTTTTTTTAACCCATTACACTATGGAAATTCACTCCCACAGGATGCTGCAGGTGCCAAAGACTTGCAGAGCTCCAAGCAGTGATCAGACCAGGTAACAGGAGCAAAGTTAGCACAAGGCTTTGAGCACAAAGCACAGTCCCAGCTGCAGGACACCCCTGAGCAGGGCAGGTGTGCCAGGGACACACGGCTGTGCCCTGCCTGCTCCTGTGCCCCCTGACACACCTGTCCCCAGCCCCCTGCACAGACAGGGCACAGCTCCAGGGGCCCTGTGCTCTGAGCAGCAGCCACGCTTACCCAGCTTGTTTGCTTCCTCCTTGTGTTCCAGGGCAGGATCTTACATGGAAAACACACAATCTGGTGCATTAATCTAAACGAAATCCCTGCCCAGCTCCTGAGGGGAGCCACCTGATCTCCTTATTCAGCAGAGATTCTATAATAGGAGATCTTTGAATGGAGAAGCCAGAAATACCCTGTAAAGCATGAGGGATCTCTGAATATATAGGACGTGGTAAGATGGTGTTAGTATTCAGGAAGCCTAAGAAGCACGAGTTCCTCCTCAAGTATTCCAAAGCCTGCCTGATGCTCACTTAGGAATGCATGTATAATGTATATATGTCAGTCACCAGTTCATGGGTTGTGTGCCTGCAAAGAAATCTGTGAAACTGAAACAAGGAGCTGTCATCCCATCAGCCTTGGAAAGCTGACACAGCACAGAAAGGTACTTTGCTAATGGAGCTCTGGTGCTATTTCTGCTTTGTACTTAATGATTTTCCCTCTACCTTTTACTTATTTCAGCTACTTTGCAATTTAAAAATAACTGTAACATAGCAGAATGAAATACTTTTTGTTTCTAGTGATCCATCAAGAAGGATGGACCAGAACCTCCCTTAGAGCTTCCTTCCAGACAGTATTGCCTTTTTTAAGAGGTTGGGGTTGTTTTTTCTTCCCTGCTCTGGTTTCACAGAATCAAGTATCTTGATTTGGGCAGCAGGAATGAAGCAATTATGAATAACTTAATGATGGACAGCATCCATTTTGGACACATATGCATACCATTATTTCCTCCAGAAAAAGAGAAAGTAATTACGAAAGGGGCTCACACTTCCCTTTCCCTTGAGCATAAACCTGTACCTTTCGAAAGCATTAAACCTGTCAGGTCTGTAAAGTACAGCTAGATGTGTAAATCACTGAGCAGTGGGAGAGCTCTTAGAGAACCACAAGTGCATCAAGATTTACTGCCAGGGATGTATATTCTTCCAAGACTTTTCAAACCACCTCTTTAATTTTTTCCCTTTTCAGTCTGCCTTTTTCTTTTCAATCTCTGATGAACAAGGTTCCCGATTCTTGTCCCTGCAGAGGGCAACCAAGAGCTTTGCTGCTCTCCAGTGATTTGCTAGGCACCCAGTGGAGCCCCGTGGCCAGTGACACCCTCTGTGCTGCTGGCCAGGCCCAGCAGCCACCCCAGAGCTCAGGGATGGCCATCAGCTGCCTGGCCTTGCTGCTCTTGCTGCTGCTGCTGCTGCCGCTGCTGCTGCCTGGCCATGGGGGCAGCTCCCAGCTGGGGCCCAGGCTGCACATCACACACTGGGCTCTGCTCACTGGCCCAGGCATTCCCAGCAAATGTGTGAGCCCTGCAGGAAAGGGGTGCAGGCAGCAAAGGCAGGTCTGGCATCATTCAAGGCGCCACGCAGTGTTTTGAACGGAGTTTGGTGTTATTTTACCCCCTCCTCTAATGTTGTTGTTAAAGTACTGGGTTTTTAGAAATCTTGAATCAATAATCCAGTTGTGCTTTGGAAGAACAGACATGTTGAGAGTGCAAAATAATGTATAAAATAGATGTAGGCACCATTTTCAGGTTCTACACTTTGCTTTTTCTGCAGGAGGTGTCATTGGAAAGCCTGAAATGTTTCAGCAGGTAGTTCAAGCTGCCACTCCCTCTGGTGACTCAGACTTTCATGTGTCATACAACCTACATATTTGCAAGTTCAGGGCCTAAAACATGGTTAGAATCTTCAGGCCTGGAAAAAATCGTGGAAATGTATACAGAAATGGTAGTGCTGGAAGGTTTCTTTTCCTTGGGTCTGGTGGGGAAAAGTTGGAGCAGCCAAAAAGGGAGGTTTTCATGTGAAATACTCTTGTCTCAGAATGAACAGTGAAAGAATGTTTAAAGAAATGTGTACAATGATACTGGACTTTTTCCCTAAATGGCAATTTTTTTCTGAACATCTCCTTCCATCCCCTCACCCTCTGTACTTTCCAAGGAAAACATTTGCTTTTCAAACTTGCAACATTTCCAGAATTTTTACATCTGTAGCAAGGTTGGGGCTGGGGATGGGCCTGGGGCAAAGATGTGGGCCAGGAAGGTGGGACAAAATACAGCAGAGCTGTTGTAAGATGAGTTGGTAGAACAGGAGCTCGAGGTGGGTTTCTAGCTGGCACAGCCATGGCCTCCTGAGCAGGATTTACTTTCTGCCATAGGGACATGTCAGCAGGTGGCAAATAGGCTCAGGTGTGTAGGGAAGCACCATCTTCAGCATTTGGTACAGTCATTATTATTCAAAAGGAAGGTACCTGTCTGCATTTATGTTAAATTCATAGGTATATTTATTTCACTAAATCAGCAGACTATTTCATTCTTAAAGAAATATGTTTCATTTTCATAAAGAAATATTTGAAATTTGCCCCAAATGTCTTGGGGAAAAAAAAGCCCTCTGACACCTGTACTTTCCTCACAAAGGGCTGCAGGTGTTCTGCCTTTTCTCACAGTCCCATCTGCACAGCTCAGGCTGCCCTGTGGTAGCTGCCTGTGTGCCCACAGTAAAGGTGCTGTACCTTGCACTCATAGGAGTCTCACAGCAGCACAGAAAGGCACTTTTGCTCTGGATGTGTTCCCGTATCCACCTTCTTTCAGCCACAGATCCAGATCTGATGGCTGCCTGTTTGCCCTTCCCAACAGCGAGAAGGGTAATTACAGTTCACAACCAGGAGTGATCCAGAGAAGTTCCCCTGACACAGCTCCCTCCAAGGACCCAGCTGGCTCCAAGGAGTGTTTTGGAAACCTCAGGTAAGAGCATGTCTTGTGTTTTAATAGTGAGGTCAGACCTTGGACAGAATCGTCTCTACATTCATGGTATTTGACACCGTCTCTACATCACGTGTATGGTGTAACAAGGGCGTTACTGCCTGGGCTCCTGTAGGTGCTAAGCACGGGTTGAAGGCAGGAGGGAAGGGCTGGCACGAATGAAGCAGGGGCAGTGCTCCTTCCGAGGCCCTGGCCTGCAGCTGCTCTGCCATGTCCCCTGCAGGGGCAGGGCTGCAGCATCCCAGCACGGCACACTTTGCTCCTGGCTTTGCCTTTGCCTTTGCCTTTGCCTGCACTCTGACTCCTCACACCTCCCAGGCCTGCAGCCTGGGGCTCACAGCACTTAGAAGGGTTTGGCAGCAGCAAGTGAAGCTCTGGTGGCACCCACAGGAATCCACTGTGGGAAGGCACCCCTGGGCACTGAGCTGAGCAGCATCCCAGTTACCTCCTCAGGGCACTCGGGGTGAAGGCTGAGAGCAGTCCTTGGGACACCCCAGATTTACAGCTGGCACACAGTGACAATGCCCACAGTTGCCACCATTGTTTGTTTGGGGCCCACAACTACACTGTGGGTTGTCTGCTCAAAATACCCACAGGAACACCTCTCAGCCTGCACCAGCTGCTCTTCTCTGTGTTACAGACATGGAAATGGCTGGGACAGGAAACTTCTCTTCAAATATTTGCACTAGTACAAAGTTAATTTCTCAGTGAAGGTTTCAACAAATCTTTCAGGATTATTTCATACAAATCCTTGCAAACTCAAGTTCCCAGGCATGAAAATCCACAGAACAAAATTCTTCCTACCTCATTCCCCCTCAGCAAATTTCAGTTGTGCTGTAACCCAACTCAGACAGTAACAATTCCAACAGAGAATTTAATTTCTGCATTTATAGTTCACAGTTCTCAGTGGGAACAGTTATAAATTTTCCTGTTTTCTTTTGTTCCTGCTTGCACAATATAGCAGTGTGATCATGGCAGAGTGAAATTTTCCTGCTACACCCAGATATGGATTTCAAAATTTCTTCTCTATTGACTTATCACTTTGACCACCAAAAGAGGGAAGGAAACAATATGATATAATTGACAAACACAGTGTACACTTAGTTGAAAAATTTAACTTTTCAAAACAGAATATCCTAAATGTAGCAATTGAGAGGTAATACAACAAATACTCTGCTTTTTAAATTGGTATGACTGGGCACTTGACAACATCCAGCACAGGCCACACTGACTGATCACTCAGTGTAACTGCATCGATAGAGGGAGGGAGGTGTGAGTGAGTCCAGGGGAACTTGCACAGACCTCTCTACCTGGAAAGGGCCGGGCAGTGGGCCAGCCACAGCTTCAGCTGCATCCAAATACCCTTCTGTCAAACCAACTTGGGTGTTTGTGCCGAATTCAGAGGGCTTTGAGCCCCACTGAACTACCCCACCCTCACAAACACACTCCTGCTCCTCAGGAAACAGCTCTGCAATATTACAGGAGCCGTCGGGAATGGCATCCTGGTGGGCTTTAGGCAGGATTCAGTTTGGCACAGGGTTTCCAGCAGCATGCTGCAGTTTGAATTTCTCTGGCTGTCTCCCCTGCTCTCCTTGGAGCGCTGCCTGAATGGCAAACTACAGCCAGGTACAGAGGGGAGAATTTGCTTTTCCTGGCCCAGAAGGCTCACAGGGCGGGGACAGCAGGGAGCAGGCAAGCCCTGGGGGAGTGTCAGAGGCAGAGTCGTTTCCAGGGACACCCTTCCCTGCCTCGGGCACTGAAATAGTTTGGGATGTGGGTTTGGTTCTCTGCCGGTTCCCAGGAGGAGGGGTGAGAGGCACAGCTCTTCCCGTGGCCTGCCAACCTGTGCCCCCTTGGCACTGCCCTGCACCGTGGGCACCATCTGAAGGAGGGTGCACCAGCCCCTGCCTCCTTGCAGCACAGCAGGGACCTTCACGTGGCATCAGCTGGGATTTATGGAGAGCAGCTATTGTAATAGTGCGGGGGGAAAGCACTCTGTGTTTTCTCAGAGGGAGCACAGGCATCTGAGTTGTAAAAACAACCTGTTTTTCTTGGGGGAAAAAGATAGAAACAAATCTTTGGAATTGGCTAATGTAAATAGAGTGAAATTAATTTCAGAATTGGATGTTCAGGGACATTGGAGACATCAGCAAAACTAACAGCTCACATGTCTGGGGCTTGAGCCCCTCAGCGCAGACCATCATCCTGACAGGCCTTGCTGTTGTCCTGCTCAGTGAGTGTTGAACTCACGGAAAATTCATCTTCTGAGGTACGTCCTGTGCCACAGCACATGAGAACTTTCCCTTTCAGCCAACACAGTGCTGTGCCAATGCCAGGCCAGAACTGCAGCACAAACAGCAGCCACTCATTTTCTGAGGGAGAATAACACTTATTCCCCCTCACCTCTCCCCCCTGAGGCTCCTCTCTAACGAAAGGCCTTTATTTCCCTGCAGGCCATGATTGCGGCACAGCAGCAGGAGAGAGTTCAGTGCCCCTGGGTGTGCCGAGGCACCGAGAACTGGAAACAAATGTTCTCTGGGGCCTGCCTGGGGCTGCCTTTGCTGCCCTGCCCTGCTGTGCCCCTGGAGCTCAGCGGGGCACTCGGGCACAGCTCGGGCACAGCTCGGGCTGCTCCCTGCCTGGCTCCTCGTGCTGCCCCTGGGGCTGCCCTGGCCTGGGCACGGGGCTCAGTGCCCCCTCAGTGCCCACGGCTGCCCCTGTGCCATTGCATAACCCAGAGCCACCCGCCGTGACAGGTCTGTGCCACCCCCTGTGTCCCCACTGTCACCTCCCTGTCACCTCCCTGTGTCCCCATGGGCACTATCACTGTGCCACCCGCCATGCCAGGTCTGTGTCACCTCCCTGAGTCCCCACTGTCACTGTGACACCCCCCTGTCACCTCCCTGTGTCCCCATGGGCACTGTCACTGTGCCACATGCCGTGCCAGGTCTGTGCCACCTCAGCATCCCTGTGCCACCCCAGAGCCCCCAGACTGTGCCCGTGTGCCCCTAGACTGTCCCCATGTCCCCTGGACAGGGATCAGCTTCCTGTCAGGGGGACAGAGCGAGGAGGGACATCCCTCACCCTCAGTACCATCCCTTTGTCCCTGTGCCACCTCAGTGCCCCCAGACTGATGTCCCCATGTCCCCTGGGCAGGGATCACCTTCCTCTCAGGGGGCCAGAGGGAGGAGGAGGCTCCACCACCCTCAGTGCCATCAGTCGGTGCCCGCTGCCCTGGCCCTGGGCACTGACCTTGTCCTACGGCTGAGCCCTCAAGGCCTGGGCAGGGAAGAAGGACAACACCAAGGCTGCCCAGGAGGAGTGTGTGAAATGGGCACTGGGAGGGCACCGGGGGGTTGGGGACACCTTGGGGACACCTTGGGGATGAGGGGACACCATAGAAAGGAGAAGGTTTGGAGGGTGACACTCAGGGACAGAGACAAGGAGAAGGTGGAGAACGTCAAAAGAACTCTGGGAGGGCACCTAGACCTTGGGGACACCTTGGGGACGCCTTGGGGATGAGGGGACACCACAAGGACATCATGGGGACGCCAAGGAGACACCATGGGGACACCACGGGGACATCATAGGGACACCTTGGGGACATGGGGACACCACAGGGACATCATGGGGGTGACACTTTGGGACATTGGGGACAAGGACAACACCAAGGCTGCCCAGGAGGAGTGTGTGGCATGGGCACAGGAAGGTCGCCTGGGGGTTGGGGACATCTTAGGGACACCTGAGGGACATGGGGACACCTTGGGGACATGGGAACACACCAAGGACATCATGAGGACACCTTGGGGACATGGGGACAGCTTGGGGACATCATGGGGACACTTTGGGGACACTTCAGGGATGTTGGGAAAACCTTGGGGACATGGGGACACACCGGGGACATCATAAGGACAGCCTGGGGACACCTTGGGGACACCACAGGGACATCATGGGGACACCTTGGGGATATGGGGACACAACGGGGACATGATGGGGACACTTTGGGGACATCTTGTAGACATGGGGACACCAGGGGGACACCTTGGGGACAGCATGGGGACACCTTGGGGACATGGGGACACACTGGACCAATTACATTTGCTGGGGTTTTTTTATAATAACCTCCGGGACACTTTTGTCAGTAGGGTCAGTAATTTATTTCATGGGGACACCTTGGGGACATGGGGATGGGTCTGGAGGAGAAGGTTTGGTGGGTGACACTTGGGGACATTGGGGACAAGGACAACACCAAGGCTGCCCAGG
>JAWWEV010000083.1:58292932-58308834 GCA_035583235.1 Hafferia zeledoni
AGGAGAAGGTTTGGTGGGTGACACTTGGGGACATTGGGGACAAGGACAACACCAAGGCTGCCCAGGAGGAGTGTGTGGCATGGGCACAGGTAGGTCCCCTGGGGGTTGGGGACATCTTAGGGACACCTCAGGGACATGGGGACACCCTGGGGACCCTGTGCTGCCCCTCAGTGCCCGCACATAACCCAGAGCCCCCCTCCCACGTCCATGGCAGGGTCAGTCCCCCAGCGCCGGCAGCGGCAGCAGCAGCAGCAGGAGGTGCCGGCAGTGCCGGGTCCGGCTGGGATCCCCCAGCGCCGGCAGCAGCAGGAGGTGCCGGCAGTGCCGGGTCCGGCTGGGAGTGCTCCCAAAGGGCTGCAGGCCGAGAGCACTTCCCATTCAGGGCACCGAAACAAACAGGGGATGGTAAGGGAAAAAGGAAGATGGAGCTGTCCTGATCTCTTCTCTGCTGCTTGGGGATGGTTGGATGAAAAGCCTCTTCTGCATTCCCAGGTGTCCAGATCCCAAAGCCCCAGTCCTGGCCACTGAAGCCGCACGAGCAATGGCTCACGAGCTGCTTGCAGAGGCTTCAGGTAAGTAACAGCAGCTTCTGTTTGGATGCTTCTCACTGCAGAATTGCCCAAAACCCGGCACTGTGCATCTGCATTGCTGTGCATGGGAAAAAGGAAGAGATGAGACATGGTCAGCTCAATTAAAGCTTGCAAAGAGAAATGAACAATTACATACAATGCTCCTTTGAACCAGTCAAGTCTCAAACCAGTAGAAAAGCCCACGAGCGCTTCATTCAGGATGGCACATTCAGGAAGGTACACAAAGCCCTGATACACTAATATATTGTAATTCACCACATCTGCAATTAAAAGCAATGTGCAATTTTCTCTGCTTCAACAGGGCTCTTCAAGTGAAAGGACTGAGCACTGGGGGTCAGAAACCTCTACATGTTCTCTGCCATTGAGCAGCAATTGTTCACAAATTCCCTGCATAATCCAAGTGCAATCAGTTTCAACTGGTTGTAGAGAGTATGGTTTGCTGTTTGGTTTGGGGACATCACCCAGCATTGTATTTGAACCAGCACAAGTGAGGTTTGCCCACTTCAGCCTTTGCCAAGCTGTGTGTCGGGTTTCCAGGTCAATCTCAGTTAAATGATCCTGTCACCAGGTAGTGGGTAGCAGTTCTATTCAGAACAACAACAAAGAGCCCCCTCGTCCCTGCCAGCCTGGGCTCTCCCAGCAGGGCAGGGCATGCACTCACCATGGCAGGAAACGTGGCAGGAGTCACCATTTCTGTGCAAGTCCCAAAGACTGAAGGACTCGACTGAACATGTCTGGCCTCAGCCTGTGGGATACACTAAGTGATTAAGGGATGCAATTTTGAAAGGGAGACAGTGTCAAGTGGTATTTTGCAGAACTGTTCAGGAGAAAAATCTCTTCCCTTGAGTGCTCCACGTCTAAATTTCTTTAAAGCTTGTTTCATTTTGACTTCATACTGATTTTTGAATGTCTCCTTTTTCTTTTACCTTTGCTCTTCCTTTGGGTATCCATACAGAAGAAGCCTGGCACAGACACAGCCTTGTTTTTGTTACCTTGGAAGCCATCTGTAGGAGCTGAGCCTTGATACCAACTATTTGTGTAATCTGTATAAAGTATCTCTCTCTATATATGTGTGTAAGTTTTGTAAGTATTTTGTAGCTGTGCATGAGGACACATACCATGACAATAATAAAAAGCTTCATTAGCACTGCAAAAGAATAGAAAACCATACAAAAATATAAGCCCTTTATCCCAAGTGCTCTTCCTAGTGTTGTGGGTTTGGATGGAAGGACAGTGCAAGGGGAGCTGAGTGTGAAAGAGGACTCTGTATCTCCAAAAATTAGTTAGCTTTAATTACCACTGTGGTACCTTCTTTATGTATGGAGATAAAAACCTTGCATCCTTCAAACATCACTTTTCTATGAAATATTTTTGTCTTTTTGATCTAATCTGATCAGAGTTTGGTGATTGGGCCTTGAGCGAAGGCTTTATAAACATTGTATTACTCAGTCTTACTTTTTTCAGGGCCAAGTCTTTAATTTGAGTCTAGATGGCCTTTTCCTGGGGCTGCTGCCTGAGGGGATCGCTACAGATGCTGCTCACACCTTGTCCTGCCCAGCCTGCCCTGTGGAAGCCCCACAGAGATGCAGGAATCCTGCACAGCTGGTGGACAGTCATGAAGCAGCCGAAGTCGGAGAACAGGAGATTGAGGTGGAGCAAGGAGCAAACCTGGGAGCAGATCATGGTTGTCGTGTCCCTGCTCCAGCCCCCTGGCTGACCCCCCTGGCAGAACTGGGGAGACAGGGCCGTGCCCCCACTGCCAGGGCACAGGGCAGCTGTGGAGCAGCAGGGAGGGAGGGTGGTGCTGTGGAGGAGGTGCTGCCTGCGGTGTCAGCTGGCACCTCGTTTTACACCTCTCATAAACACTCTGGTTCTGCTCAGGGCACAAACCCAAACGTATGTCCAGGTCGAAGGGTGAGTGGTTACAGAGGAGAGCACATGAGCGTCATGGAAACAGACCCTCAGAAGAAAATTTCTAAAAGCAACCCAAGAGGAGAAAAAACTAGGAAAAGGAGGAAAATATGCATTATCTTCCCTGCCCCTTAAAAATACACCATTTCCATACTGAGCATCAACTGCTAGAAAATGACTGATCCTACACCAGCAACAGCATTTTTCTTCAGAAACATTTCAGAAAGTTTGTTGAATGAATTAGGAGTGTGAAATTTATGTAAGCTATTTGGAGCAGGACTGATCTTTAATGTATTTGTACAACAGCTAGCACAAAATATTTATAAATGTCTAGCCAGATAAATGGAGTTATTGGTTAGTGTCACCTAAAATGCAAATAACAACAGCAACAACAATAATAAATCTCTCTCTACTGACCTGGAATTTAACTCTGAATGTGTTTAACTTCATTTTTGGAAAGCCACCACATGTCTGTGCAGCCAGACCCATGGGCTGTGCTGGATCTCAAAGCTCTGTCTATTCCAAGGGCTCAGGGCAGGCAGCACAGGGTTGTGTGTTGCTGCCTCTGCATGGGCAGAGCCCCCTCAGCCTGGTCCCAGCTGCCCTGGGAGCCCCCTCAGCCTGGTCCCAGAGCCCCCTCAGCCTGGTCCCAGAGGCCCTGGGAGCCACCTCAGCCTGGTCCCAGAGCCCCCTCAGCCTGGTCCCAGCTGCCCTGGGAGCCACAGGCACGCCAAGGGAAACAGGGAGACCCCAGCTCAGCCTCCCCTCCCCATCAGCTCCCTCTCTGTCCCTAAAGAAAATCAATCCATGCTCAGCTCCCACCAGACATGGTGACTTTCACTGCCTCCTGTTCAGCTTTAATGGCTCAATGTCATCCTTGGGCCTTTTGCCTGTTCTTACCTTGGTTTTCCTCAGCTGTGCTGGGATTGCTGGGAGGTCGCAGTGGGACCAGGAAAGAATGAAACTTTGGATTATGCTTGCCAAGCATATTCCAAAGATGAACTTTGGAAAAATAATGCTTTGTTTTTATGTCTATACATTAAATGAATCTCTTCAGTAAGCCAGGTTTGCTCAAGAATGTGATTTTTGAGAAGGAGTGGCAATTAAAATTCCTGATGTCCTTTCCACCCTTGGAACTGAGGCCAATGCATCTTAAAAAGTAACAGCAAACCACAAACATATGTGCACAGGGTGAGCATCTGACCACCTGACTTCAACCAACTGAGGTTTATTTGTCTGCCCCCTGTTTTCCAACGGTTTGACTGACCCGAGTGTCCCCTCTGATCTGTTTTCAGGGATGCCCTCCAGCCACCAGACAGGCAGAGGGGGGAACCTGCTCTCGCTCCAAGGGTTGCCATGAAGGGTCTCTCTTTCCTGTGGAACCTTTCTGAAAGCCTCCACAGCCATTTGAAGGAGAGTCATTAGCAGAGGTGAAGAGAAAAGGAACAGACTTTCATGGCTTTTAATGCCATGGTTAGAAAAACAAGCATGAACTTTTTCTCCAGCCCTTGTGTCCTATTTGTTCCGTGTACTGTTTTTTCACAGTCCTGGGCTGTCTATATGCAGAGTAACACTGTGAACAGGGCCCCAGTGGGCCAGGAGTGCAGGCAAGAACTTAAATCAGACTGAGCCTTTAAAGAAGTTCGTTTTTTTCCTGAGAGCAAAAGATTTCCACAGGATTTAAGGTTTACAATGTGATTTTTTCCCCAGGAACTGGCTGTTGAATTTCAGTGAGCCTCAGCCCCTAACCCCCTGAGGCTCCTTTGGACATCCCACCCTCAGCCAGCTAAAGCTTGGGGTTTAGCTGAGGAATGAAGGTAACATTCACAGGGATGTCTCATCCCATGTTGTGTTATAAGAAGACAGAGATAAAGGGGGACTGGACAGCAAAATAATTAACTGTGGAAGTTTCTCATTCTGTTAAAGAACAAGTGATGCCAATAACAGGGGCAAGAAAGTAAGGTCAGAGCAGAGACGAGAATCTAAAAAGCAGCTGCTGGAATATGAGCCACTTCCTTCCCACATTTAAAATGAAGGACCTGAATGCCCTACTGGATCTCAGTGAGAAATGACAGTAGAGCCTTTTTTCTTTTTTTTTTAATAATTTTTTCACATTTTAGAAGACACTCCTATTTCTGAGAAATATGTCATAGCTTTTATGGACTGGTTTGTTCAGCAGAATTGAAGAAGGCAACTACAAGCTGTGGGAGGGAGGGAGGGAGGGAGGGGAGCAGCAGCTCAGAGAGTGGTGTGGCTGATCCAAGCACCTCGCCCATCACAGGCCACGCATCCAAATAGTGCAGAAAGGGAACTCTCAGAGCTAGAGACACTTATGTCTGGAACCAGACCCCCCAAATGGGAACAAATAGCATCTCATTTTTCTCTTTTTTGTCATGAGCTAAATGCTTCAGTGTTGGTTCAGTGGGGACCCATGAGCATTATCTTCTCCTGAAACACTGACAGCCTTTCTTGGGCTGTCACTCACCTAACCCAATTCTGCTTAAAGCACAAGGTGGAGGGAGGGGGCTTGTTGCTTTGCTTGAGTTCTTGTTTTGGGGATTTTTATTTATTTATTTGCTTCAGTTTGGTTTGGTTTTGTTTTTAATATGGCCTGGCAGAATCCAAGAGGTTAAAGAGCTTTGGCTTAGTTGAGAGCTGAGCTTATCAGGCTTTATCTGCACGCGAGGCCGTTCAGCCAGAGCAGCACCCCAGGCCAGGCCGGCTCAGGGCTGGGCAAGGCACAGCCTGGCCAAGGGCTGTCCCTGTTCCACACTTTGTGGGGATTGCAGCTCAGATTAGGTGGTGGCTGCTGGCCACAGAAGGAGGGCTTTGCCCCCTCTTTTGCAATATATCCAAAAGCCACACTTACAGGGATTTCTATAAACCTGTCATGCATTTAAGAAAAGCCACAGATCTTCCCATTCACCTGTGAACTACAATTTGACAGCTTGGACACAGAGATCAATCTGCTCTGACTTGGAAGAACATTTAGGAAATATGTCTCCTATCATTGCACCCCTTAATGCCAGGTTCATTCAAGTACTTGGGCAGCTTTCAGCTGTATTTAGGGACACCTAGTCTGGATCTCAGGTTTCAAAGTCGGTCTGATTTCCAGGAGGAATTACTGGTCACTCTGAAAATCAGGCCCCTTTTCACTGTTACATCCCTTGGAAAAGACTTCACATCTGTTCCAAACCCCTTAAGTTTCCAAACCTATGCCTACAGAAAAGAAGCCCCAAAGTTTAGCCCTTGGTGCCCCAGGCAGGTCTCTGTGGTCAAGCAGGACAGGCAGAAGGGCCATCAGAGTTCAGCCTCTGTTGGCTCTGAGGGGCCACAGCTCTGAGTCACCATAAATAACAGTGGCTCAAATAACACATTTGCACAGTCCTTCTGACGAGAAACCTGAATGTCAGATGAGGGAAATTGTGATTCTCATGGGAAAAACTGTGGTAAACATGTTTCACGTCAAACCTGGTATGCCCACACAGCCAAATGCAGTTAGAAGCCCTCTGCTAGCTTTTTTCTCATTACATAGTAAGAAAATATAAATATCCACGTAATCGTTTTCATTTTCTTGTGGCTGAAGCCTCACTTAGAGGCTTCCAAAACGACACCACTGAGGAGTAGAGCCCAACCTCAATGTTTGGTGAACAAACCCAGGCAAGGCAGCAGCTCCCCTGAGGAACAGAGTGGGAGCAGTGAGCAGTGTTTCCAAACAAGTGGACAAACAAAAACATACAGAGCAGCCACTACAAAGTCAGGGCATGTCTGCTCATTTCTTCTGGATATTTAAGGTGAATCAAAGCCAAGCCAGAGGCTTATGCAACCAGAGGGAAACAGTCCACGTGTTTGGGCCATTTTCTCATGGCATTTCCTGATGAAAAACTGCAAACACAACAGTTCTTGCTCGGAGCTCCTTCGTGTTTGTATGTTGTTCCACATGAACCAGACACTGACAGCAAAGATCCAGCTGGGCTTTTTTTGCTATTGCTGTTTTGAGGAACAGAAAGTGTCCCTTTGGGATGGGAGAAGAGGAACTTCTCTGAGGACAGGTGTCAGTGGTGGGGCAGAATGAATTCATTTATTTATCTATTTCTCCTCTTAGCAACCCTCCTTTCTCCAAGGAGCTGGGTTTGCAGGGAGCACCCATGCTGGAAGCACCCAGTGGTACACAGTGTTAGAGGCTCTCCCAGCTCGCTCCCAGAGGCTGCAACAAAACCCACTCACTGGACCTTACTCAGCCCAAAAGCTGAGTAACGGTTTGCAGAACAAGAATACCTATATGCAAAACGATCGGAGTCAGAGCAATCAACTCCCTCCATCAAAGCTGCATTTCCCTCACCAGCCTCTCTTTGCTGGCAAGGCCACTCCAATGGCCAGTGGGCAGGGAGGCACTGCTGGGAGGCACAGCCCACACTGATGGCCCTCTGCACGTCACTGCAGCAGCACTGACACTGCTCAGTCTCGCTGGCAGGCAAAGAAACAGCTCTCCTGTTCTCTGGCAGGACTGAAGCCACATTGTACAGCAGTCACTGGGCTCCCTGAATATGCCCCTGACAGGGAAGGCAGCACTGCCTGCCTGCAACTCGGGCAACAAGCAGCACAGCCAGGTCTGGGCCAGCTCTGTTAGCCTGTTTTAAAAAACACTGACATTTTCTTAAACAGACGTAATTCACAATTAGGTAACACAACAGTGCCTTGGTGTGTAAGGGCCAGCAAGCAAACAAGACCCCTTTCACAAAGATTAAAAGAAAATACAAAACACAGTCTCGTGCTCTCAGAGGACACCATGGCTGAAAACTGGGGTGAGGGGGGAGGAACTACGACCTTTGTGTGACATGGCTTTGGCTTTGCAATGTGTATTTTGCTCCCACAGCCGAAACTCCGAGTGCAAGTGGAATTAAAAGCAGTAGTAATGCCCTCTGGGGACAGCAACTCCTGTGTCTACACCGTATTTTCCTGTGTCTACACCTACTACAGCTCAGACAGCAGTTCTGGGGGCTGAGCATGCACACTGTTTGGACCTCTGATTTACACTCCCAGGGTGCCCGAGTTCCCCTGAGTGCCAGCAGCACATGGCAAACCTCAGGAGCACTCACAGCACCAACCAAAGTGCCCCCCATACACCCCCTGGCTGGAGCCCCTTGTCATGTTGCACTTCCTGGAGCCTCCTCCAGCTGCCAGCATGGGCCCACCAGGCTGCAGGGGATGCTCCTGCTGGCCACATTCCCAGCGAAAAAATTAAGGGAAAAATAGAATGTTTAGGATGGGCTTATCTAGGAGGGGTGCTCTTCACACCCATCACCTATGTGCCACCCAACCATACTGGAAAGCACAGGGTGGTGCTCAGGGACTGGCAAGAGAAGTCCTGACATGAATTAAATGACAGGAATCCCCTTGTGGTGGGCACTAAACAGAAAACACTGTGCTGCTCATGGCCCTGGCACAGCTGGGCTTCTCTGGGCTGCAGTGCTGCCTGCACAGTCCAACCTGTCTGAGCCCAGCAGCTGAGCACACCTGTCACTGCTGAGCTGCTGTGGCATCACTCAGGGTGGCAGCTGAGAGCTGGGGGCACTCTCCTCTCTGCCTTTTGCAGAAGGTGCTGTGAGGGGCCACAGAGGTGGCCTGTTCCTCCCACAATCTGCTTTAGGCTCTCTGTTTCCCGTGTTTGGAGGACAGGATGCCTGTCCCTGTGGGAGCCTGCAATCTGCACTGTAAGGTAAAACCGCTCTCTGCCACCGGGTGTCAGCTGAGGGCATCAGTTTGGATCACAGCCCCTGCATCCGTGTGGCCTCTGGCAATCCTCCTAGCCCTGAGTGGCAGGGGAGGGGGTTCATGTCCCCCGGGGCAGGGCACCTGGCAGCCCTCTGCTCCCTCTGCAGGGCACACCCTGGGCAGGGGATCGGCGTGGCACTGCCGGTGCCAGTGGTGAGAGGCAGCTGTGGCTGTACAGGCAGCACCAGGCACTTCTATTAACTCACAGATAAATAAATCATGCCATGTATAACTGCCTCAGGGAAAAAATAGCCTTTTTATACCTGAGGATTATCAACTCTGTGTTAGTGACTTGAGGCCCCAAACCCCTCACTAGAAAGTCTGTCACTAACTCACCAGCCCCTGCAACTGCAACAGAAAGGAGCAGCACCTCGTCAGCAGGGGCAGCCTGTGAAAAACATGTGACTCTTACATTGCATTAATGATGGATTGAAACCAGACGGTGACACACGAACTGCAGCACTGCTACTGTCTAACACGTGACCAGAACCTCACTGTGAGGGCAAATGTTGCTCGCAGCCTCCCAGAGCAGCTGAAGGGAGAACACAACACCAACACCTCCTGCAGGTCAAGGCCATGAGCCCTGAATACTGTCCCAGGCTGAGGAGCTCTGCGTTCATGGCTCACACTCCCTGCATCACAGGCACATTCTTTAAGTGCTGGAGGGGGTTTGTACCAGGGACATGTAGTAGATGTTGGGTAATGGAAATACCCAAACCAGCCTCAGTGGAGAGAAACCCCAGCATTCCCTCCCAGGCTCCCCGGGAGCTCGGAGGGTCCCAGGCAGCGTGGGCAGGGCTGCTGGCAGCAGGTGGCCCGTGCCTGGGCAGGGCAGGGAGCTGGGGACACAGCTGGCCATGCCCTCAATCCCTCCCCAACAGAGCAGTGCGAATCCCTCCGATCCGGGCTGGGGACGAATGCACATGTGGGCCTTTATCTGAACGAGATTCACGCTGTGAATCCTTTCCAAAGCATTGTGGTCTGTGGGACACCCCTCGTGTACACTCAGCCTTTTGGTCAGGTTACTCTGTGCTGAAGAAGCAAGTTTGATAATAGTTTCTTCTCTCACTCTTCCTTATCTTCTGCAACTTGAACCCACATCAGTAAACTAACATTATCCACGGGGGAAATTGTCCTGTTTTTCCATTGTCTATAGGCTACAGAAAATTTGCAATCAAATCTGAAATTAAAAATTGGCAGAATATGAGTGGAAGTCAGTATTAACTGCAAACTTCAGTACAAAGTATATTCATCTGATCAAAGCACTATTCTATATCCCGTGGAAGCTTTTGAAGAATATTTAGAAGTAAAACAACTGGGAAAAATCTCTCTGTGCCAAATTTGGAGCTGTTTTTAAAACACACATCAAGGCAAAGCCATAAAGCAGCCAATTGCCTGCATCTCCTGCCAAGAGCAGCACTCTCTCTCTCTCCCTCACTTTTCCCCTCCTCCTCCCTCCAAACGAACAAGCTCAAGATCAAGAAAATTGCATCAGGTCCCTGAAACACTTCTCAAGTTTGCAGGAATATCCCTTTCATGTGAGTACAAACACACAAACACCCCTTACACAAGTCCCTTCAGATGCTTCTGCCACTGCCAGCAGCAAGGAGCAGCTTCAGGATCTGGGGGCAGGGAGTGCCACAGAGAGGTGACTGAGAGAAGCAGAGACTTTGGTAGCCAGTGAAATGCTAAAAAGCAGAACTGGGCTTACAGAGTGAGGGGAGAGAGCAGAGACCATTTGCCCTGGATGCCAAAAAATGACTCCCTACAGCTGTGTGCTAATATTATGATTATTATTTTGGCAGAGGCTGTTTTGTTTTCTTTCCCAATCTAATCCTGCTCCCCTCTTGTGCAGGTATTGAGCTTGTGCTGGGCCAGAAAAGCAGAAGAAACAAGGCCATCAGTTTTAGATTTGCTGTGCTCTGTCCAAGATACACAGCACAGGCCAGCAAGGGAAACAGGAGAAAGGCAGAAAAGGATGTGTTAATGGTCACAACCCGGGTAAAGACCTTGGGCTTTTCCAGCACATTTAGATCAGAGTGAAAAGGTGACCGGGATGAAGAGAAAAATGTTTAATTCCCGATTGCCTCTGTTGTAACTAATAGATGCAAATAACTCAGTGTATCTGATTAGCCTGAAGCTCTGTAAAGACATCAAAAAAGCTTTAGTACTGGGGTATTTTGTCAGAGATGGTTATGGCCAGATGCTCCTCTCTATCTGCCTGCCTTCTCCTGTCAGAATACAGTGTCATTTCTCATGACAGACATTTGCTCTTCTATTTCCTTTTTTCCTGTTCTGACATTTATTTTCCTATCCTGTTTTCCTCTGTAAGCCTGTTACTTTTATCGTACATAATTTTTCCTCCTTCTGCTTAAAAGCCCTTGCAATATTTTACGTCCTTTTTCATCTATGTTGTGTCTCTTTTATGCCATTCTCCAGTCCCTTGTGTCTCAAACAGGGACACTCACTGGGCCTCTCTGGGCCTCTCTCCTGAAAACCATCTTACATCAGAAAACACTTCAGCAGATGCTTAGCACAGGGTTAATTTTTACACAAAGTGCAAGGTAAGCATTTACCTGAGGTTGATCAAAGCTCAACTGCTTTGCCAAACAGGTGCAGATTTTACAGATATATATATATATGCACACATACATACACACATCCATGCACATAAGACAAATGTTTGCTTTGAAACTGAGCAGCTCTCCAGAAGGAGAACTGCTGGCTCATGAAAAGTATTTGGCAAATTCTAACCTAAGACATATTTCATTCATCACCTTCACTGCCCCTTCACGGCAGAAGAGAGCTCAGATAACTTCACTGATACTCACTGTTGATACTGCAATGTTCGGGTACCCTCAAACACTCTTTTTTTCACTCCCCTGGCATTGCATCTCCCTCTCAGGCTGCACGGACACACACATGGACACCCACACTCACACACGCCTGGAACAGGACGTGGCTCCCTCCTGGCCTGGGCCCCTCCACTCTGGGAGCTGGAGAGTTGGAAAGATGGGAGTATTAATTGCAGGCACAGGAGAGATTTGGCTCTCCAGCCAGAGCTGTGTCCCTTGCAGAATTCAAGAATGTGGGCAGACAAGTCTGCCTGTGCTTTTAGTTTCTTCCAGCAGCAGGGTTTGACCCAGGTGTTCCCTCCACCATTTTCCCTGGATGACTCACTTTTTCTGAACCCGTTCTCAGTGCAGTTTCCACACTGTATTGGGAACTTGAGCTGTGAATTCCTCTGGCACCTCAAAATCTGGGGTTCATGAAGTCTGTATCTATCTGGAGATTCAGTAAAATATGCCAAGGGTACCAAATATGTTTAGGTATTTTGCTGAACAGAGGCAATATTAACATTAAGAAGATCTACTTCCACAAGAAAGTAATGGCAAAACTGGGAGTCTTTTTGGTTTGTTTTACTTCTAATTTTAGAGACTGCTCTCAGAGTCAGACTGTGGGTGAGGAAGCAGAAAGGCAATTACTTGCAGTGCACTGGGTGAATCTGCCAGAGGAGAGAAGCTGAGTGTTCCATGCATTCCCCAAGGTCAGTGTTCCACAATTATAAAAATGTACTACCTCCCTCTAACTCTGGGGATACAAAATGAAGCATCTTACCGACCATTAATTAGCTGTATTTTGTAGTTTTATGGACACTGAGCATGGTGTGGCAATTTGCATACATTAGCATGTAATTTACATGCTCACTGCAAGGTATTCCATTTTATTGCCATTACCTTTTGTGGCCTATTTCTCTAATGACTGTAATGGAATACAAAGGAGATTTCTCATTGTGTTTACCCTGTTACCTTATACATCAGTTTCAGAATAGTGTGTCATGCTGAGAAATGGGAATTCTCAGGTTTTGCTTTCTAGTGTGAGCCACTGTATGGCCACCCAGTCTGCTGCCTTTTCTAATGCTTGCTGCATTTCCTTGGCCACTGCTCTTTTCCACCCACAGGAGGACACACAACATTTAAAAGTCAGGTACAAGTGCAGAGATTTGCTCCATTGCTTCGCTGAAAAACCAAGTCAGACACCAGAACTGATGGGTCCTGCTCTGCCTGTCAGCACCTAAAGGCACAGAGAGAAGTGCCCTCCAGCTGGGCAGAGCTGAGCGGCGCAGAGGGCAGTGCCCGATCTGCACTCACTGAGAGCAGAGGCAAAGGAAGGGGCTCTCTGGCAGCTCAGCACGGTTCCAGGAAGCACAGATCCCACCGGAATTACCACCGTTCCCTCGGCACTGGGGCACTGCAGCAGGCTGCAAATCAACACTCAGGTGACATTGCTAAAGGCACTGAAGAAGAGGCTTTTCTCTCACTAGAGCATGTTGGTGGTGGCGCTCCTGCAGAGCCAGAGAGTTCAGCATCAGGCAGGGAGCAGGGCCAAGCAATGGTGGCAGGAGAACCAGAACTGCAAAGGCAGGAGGGACAAAGGGAGCAGGGCCACCCCCAGCAGATGCTGTGGTGGCACCAGCCCTCCTGTCCTGCCCAGCTGAGGGGCAGCAGGCACAGAAGCAGGTGCCAGGGCACGGAATACACAGAGCCAAGTCTTGTTCTGGAGGCCAAGGGGGTGGGAGAAGTGCACATCTGAAAAAATCACAGTTCTGCTGCTGAGGATCTCTCTGGCAACTATCATACATCTGAACTCAATTATACATGTGCATGTATGACATCTTATTTCAATAAATTGCTGGGAATGGGGCTCAGGAGTTGCAAAAATAGATTTTTTTTTCCATTTGCCTTTCTATTATACCTGCTGACCCAGATATTTCACAACCTTTGGAAGGGAAAACAACTCATATGAGATTTGGAAGATATGGAGAAAGCCATTTCCAGCTGAGATGCACTTGGCACAGCATTTAATGGCTCAGCCAGAGGGAGGCTTCTCCGTGCTGAGGTTCACACTGGCAGGAGGCAGCCAGGACTGATATCACACAGACAAAGGACTCTCATGCAGGTGCCCAGGGTGCTTCAGAATGAGGCACAGGATCCCATAAATGCCTAATTTAGATGTTAGATCATCTCCAGCTTTGCTGTTTACAGCCTAATTTATGGAACTTATAAAAAGTGTAATTGCAATTAGAGGGGTTGGAATTAAAGAAGTGAGAAATCTATCCAATATTAAAAAACTATATTCAGGAAAACTTTCATTTTTCAAGCATAAACAGGTTTCCATCTAAATGGAAATGTAATTTCCAAACCTGCCTGTTTCCCTAGAAGGGCTGAGCTGCCAGAGGCTGGCAAGGTGCCCGCACAGCACTGCTGGAGGGAGTTACTAGCCCAGTGTGAGGGGCACGGGAGCATCCAGTTCACAGCCACTGCTCCTGGGTGCCCTGGATTGCAGCCCAAACACACCTGGACGTCTGTCACCCAGGTGGGGACTGTGGACACGTGTCCAGGAGTCCATCACACCAGGCATGCACTGTGCAACTCATCAGACATGCTCTGATCCAGAAGAAGAGCCTCAGAAATGCATTCTGGGCTCCACAAATCACGTTTTCTGATGGCAATTTGTATGAAGAGTTTCTGAGAAGAAGAGCAAGAGAATGATGCCATTTTGAGGTGATGTGGGGGTTAATTTTTGCCCTTTTGCACAAGCACAACCAGCTCCAGCAGCCCGTGCCATGTCTGTCTGCCAGCAGTGCCAGAGTGCCAGAGCCAGCCCCCCATGGCACTGTGTGCCAGGACTGGCCCAGACTGTGGCAGGCACAGGAGGAACTGCCATGGGCAGCCCCACAGTTAGATGGGAAGGCAAAGCTGATCTCCCTTTGGCTCTTTGTCGGCAGGAACATGCATGGCTGGGAACACGCCCTGGGTGGGAACAAGGAGAAGAGACTATTTCTCTTTGGACAAGCACTGGCATTCTGCTGATGGCCATTACTTTAGTTCCTAAACAGTTACAAAGATGGGGCTTCCTTTGAATTACTAATGCACTTTTGGATGTGTTTAGGTTGGAAAATTTTGAAGGCTTTCAGATCAATTGGATAAGTATTTGTGGTAAAATTTGAAAAAGTTTCTATATTCCAGTAAAAACAAGTAAAACCCCATATTCAAAGCTATGCCCAGACTAAATTTACTACTTCCTAATACACTGATATACTGCTGATTTGAGATCATCAATTAAGGCTTCTAAAACATCTATGATTAAATTATTTTTGATTTAACTTTTTTGAAGGATTAAGTAGCACTGTAGAAGAAAGGAAACCTCAATGTACTTTAAATCTTAGGAGACTAGACAATGCCTAAGTGTTTGACAACACAGTATTTGTGTTACTGTATTTATTTAAATTGGATCATTGGCCAAAGCTCATGCCATGTTTCGGTAGCTCCAGCCCAGGTTTAAGGAGCAGTTATGGAGCTATAAAAGGGAAGGTATCTGGGGATAAAACACTGTGCCAAAACTGCAGAAAAAAGCGAGAACTGCAATACCTTCAAAGGGAGGTGCAGAGCACTACTGAGGAAAACCTTCAGGGAATATCTGCTACACAACACATACAACTAACCTTTGCTGGTAGTCACTGGTGCTGCTGCACGACACAAGTAGCATGAAAGTAAAAAGAGCCAGACTGGGCCCCAGCTGTGTGTTGTGTGAGATTTGCACCACTGGAAACTGCATTTCTGCCACTGAGGGAGGGTCTGTGCAGAGAGGGATGGCACTTGCCATTGATGACAGGTTTGCTCAAGCAGCGCCACATAAATACTGAATATGCATAAAACTGACAGCTGGAACCAGGCTGACATTTCCCCTTCCTCACACTTTCACATGCAGAAGGGATGCAGTGGAAGCCACTAACACAAACAGAATAAAAGCAGTAAGGCCTCTTGCTCATATCCAGCACATCTTGCTGCAGGGATGCATCAGGATGGTGCTGTTCACCTAGAAATGCTTGAATGCTGCACTTCTCATCCTTGGTGCAGGTGCACAGTCATCAGCCATAGGGAGTGTTGCTCTCAGCTTTAAACAAGGCCTGGAATTACTGCCATTAATTCCAGATACAGCCTCATAAAAGTACATTTCCTTTACACTCAGAGTGTTGCATTTGGGTCTATATATACTATCAGGCTAAAGGTGATGCAGACAGCTGAAAATGTTCTTAATTAATAATATTGAACATACACACACACACACACATTTAATTAATAATATTGAGCATGCACACACACACACACACACACACACACACACACACACATTTCTGTGTCTGACGTGTTACACAGCCGTGATTCACTCACTGATAAAGAAGGAAGGAGTACCATTATTTCCACATAACTGTCTCATCTACATTCCTTCCCTGCCTTGATAAATGCAGAGTGTGAAGTGAACAATGTTTCTGGTTCAGGTGTTGCAGAAGCACAGAAGTGTTGGTGGATTCGTATCCTCTCCTGGCTGGTTTGTGGATTTGCACTGTAAGCTGGACCAAGCCATAGAAAATCCACTCCTTGGGTGATCCACAAAGCAGGATGAAGCCTTTAAGCTGCATCACAGCAATGCTATGAGACTGAGTTACTGCAATTAAGGCACTGAAATACTTCATAGGGTTTCGCAAGTGGGGTTCCAGAGCACAGGTATGCACACAGGTGGGGTTCCAGAGCACAGGTATGTACACAGGTGGGGTTCCAGAGC
>JAWWEV010000083.1:58308934-58340370 GCA_035583235.1 Hafferia zeledoni
TATGTACACAGGTGGGGTTCCAGAGCACAGGTATGCACACAGGTGGGGTTCCAGAGCACAGCTATGTACACAGGTGGTGTTTCAGTGAGCACATGTATGTACACAGGTGGGGTTTCAGAGCACAGGTATGCACACAGCAAGATAATATGCCTATCTTTTCATACTTCAGCATCTCTTTGTATCCACTGACATTTCCCTCGTTTCTCTGGTGTGCTCTCTGTGCACTCAGCCTCTCATCCTGCTTTCAGCTGCTCCATTCACAGAAGAGCCTTCCCCTCATTCTTTTGTGCAAATTTACAAGGGCAATATCATAATCTGACTATAAGTTGGTAAATACTACTGTGATAAATCTGTACATGTTTTCTGCTTCCCTGGTTTCCAAAAGAAGGAATGGAGGAATAAAGGACAAGCCCAAAAATAATGACAGAACTGGGGAAAGTTCTTAGGAGTGTCCTCCCATGTTCCTGCTACCATGTCATGTTCATTCACATCAGCAGACATGATTCATGCACTTCATGCAGCTGCTCCTAGCTGTGAAAGCATTCTCCTTGAGTTCTGGTTTTTAGTGTGAAGCTCTTCTTCATTTCATTGGCTATTTCATCAAGGTACCATCACAGGATTTTTGTTCAGCTGTTCCAGTTTGCTTTTAACTGAATGTGTACACCATGACTTTTTTAGTCATCAGGACTCCTTACAAGATTTTGATTCCAAAGTGGATTTTGTACTTAATTAGAGACAAAACAAGAAACTCACCTAGAGTAGCACACACACACATGCAAACATGTGAGCACACAAGGGAACTAATGAGAACAAGTCTTTGGTTGCAGGATTGTTTTCCCGTGTCTGAGGGATTAGACAGTGCAGTGCTTTTTATCAGACAACTTCCTTCTCTCCCATAAGCTTTAAATGAACACTTTTGCTAATTGTGGACAGCAGTGGATTAGAGCACCAAGTGTTTCAAACCTGCCCTGGTGTGAGAGGGAATAAGCAGCTGTGGCAGGTTAGTCAAACCCTGTGGAGTGCTGGTTTGCTGCCACTGGCAGTGCACAGCTCAGAGCCCCTGTCTGCTGTACTGTTGCTGCCCCTGGGCTGTGTGCAGGATGTCTGCAATTTATGGCACAGCCATTGCTTCACGAGCTGCACTTCCTTTTGAACTGATGCTGAACTCCTTACTGGGGGAAGTGTGACAGGTCGAGAGCGGTTTCTTATCTGCAGGTTGAACACTGTCACAGTAACTCCTGGCCAGGCAACTGTTGGAAGTGCCATGCTTGTGTAATCAGAGCTGCAGAGGACTGTTCTCGGAGGCTCTGAGCTGCAGCAGTGCATGCCCACTCGTGCAGCCTGCCTTCAGCTCTCCCCATGTGAGGGCACTGCACCCTGGGCAGGTACAACCCAACACTGCATGGCTGGAACATGCAAATACTCCAAAGGACTGGTTTGTCACAATGGAGACCAAACCCAGTAAGACCAATTGTTGGGTTTGACCTACCCCTTGGTGTCTGTCCATTTGTTGCTACACAAATTTCTTGTCTATTTTCCTTCACTGTTTTTGTATGTTCTCAGGACACATGGAAAGTTCTGGGGCCATCTCCTCAGAGTGACACCTACCTCTGGCTTCTGTCTCGTAGAACATGCCATGAATCCTAAGGAGAGCTCATCCTCAGCAAGCAATCTGCCTTGCATCTTTTCTTCCAACGGATTTTCTTTCCAAGTTACTTGGAAAAGTAAAAAATTCAGTGTTTCTAAAAAAGAGGAAAAAATCACTGTAAATAAATAGATGAGCAAACATGTGCATTTTTAATAATGCATGAACACTTATTTTAAGAATAATATTCATGGAAGAGCTATGATTGTTATATGCCTGAAATTCCCAACTGGCAAAATATAATTAAAGTAGGAACTGTTGAACAAATAAACCTGTTAAATACACAATATTACCAGGCAAAATGGCTATGCATTTATCACTTTGCCACTTTAATTACACTGACTGCTGCTCTTCATGCATATATTAATATCTCACTGACACTATGGAGGCTGAGACATAAATTGCAAAGCACTGTCTTAGAGGAAGATTTCTGCCTAGGCAGAGTGCAGTGGTAACAAGGATTACAGACATCTACAGCAAATCCTAACTGGTTGCTGGTTTTATTTAACAGTGTTCCTTGCAATTCTGAGAACCCCCTTCTCCCTGAAACAGCAGCTAATGCAGTGCTGGCTGGGAGGCCCAGGGCAGTGGGGTCCAGGTGCATGGGGGAAGAGATTCAGCCTGGGGTGCTGAAAGAGCTGAAAGAGCTGAAGTGTGACACTCACAGAAGATACTCAGTTTATCTTGAGAAAAGAAAGGAAAGGAAAAAACATATGTCATTTCTGTTTTCTGTGTAAATAAAGGCTACTATTTTGAGTTTGTATAGATTATTTCAGGAGTCCTGCCTCATGGATTGGCTGGATGTGGCTGTGAGTGGGTGTGCTGGTTTTTCACAGCAAAGAAAGGGCAGGAAACTCAGCCCCATGGGATGAACTTTTCTGAACCTGGAAATGAGCAAAGAGCCTTGGAAGTGACTTTTGACCATTTGCACGAATGATGCCAAGGCTGCCTTCAGCACATTGTAATTCTTATAATGTATGCAGCACTCCTGTGTCTTGAGCCCCAAAGCTGCTACACACTATTACTGGGCCTGAGAAATCCCTTGGAATGTGAGGTTTGGTTGAGGAAAATTCAGGAGAGATTCTCACACAGCTTTTCACCTCAAGGACCTACTTACAGAGTGCTTATTAAATGTTAATCTCTGAAAAATTGCTGTTAAAACCATCTTACAGGCATGAGTCAAACATGTTACACAAGGCTATAGGAATCTCAGAAGAAATTGTTGAGACCTTTACTGTTCCGGAATATCAAGTGCATTAGACAATGCTGACCACAAAATCAGGTCTGTGGCTGTTTCTCAGAGCCCAGCTGTGGGTATTTGGCCACTCAGTCACATCAGGTTTTGTTCACTCCGCCTGCCTGACCCAGGCTCCAGGAATGAAAGCCAATGTCCTGTTCCTTCCACAGTGCCTCACAGACCAGCCCCAGAGCAGAGCCAGCACACGGGGCTCGTTCTGCACACCCAGACAGCAATGTCTTCAGTGGTGCTGAGCACTCTGATGGTTTTGTTATGCCCAAGGATTGATGGTGTGAGCTATCAAACCTCTTTATGGCAGAAGAAGGTAGAATTTTCCCCATTCAATAAATGGAGAGTTAAGGCATATCCAGGAATTCAGAGGAGTTCTTCCTTTCTTAGTTGAGAAACCCAAGATCCATTTTTTCAGGTTCCTTCACTCGTATCATTCTATGCTTTGACACCTTCAGAAGAGTTAAAACTCAGCTTAAGCACTTCACACCTGGCAAAGTTGCCACTGGGTGCCCCCGGCACTGCAGAACAGTGGGCACAGACACAGAGCTGCCCAAATGCATGTGCACATCCATGGATTGATTCCCAGCATGGAGCACACGTTGTGTGCTGGTACCAAGGGCAGGAGTTTGCTTTGCTGGCAAGGATTGTGCCAGTCCTGCAGTCTCCTCCTGTCACCTGACAGCACCCACTGCACACTGCCCAAATCCTGCTACCAGAGGGGCAAAAACAGTGTAATAAAGCCTTTATTTATTAGTCAAGGTTGGCCTGTTCCTTGAGTAGGTTTGCTCAGTCCTACTGAATGGACAGAAGCAACGTAAGAAAACTCATGAGCACCTGCATAAACAACATGAACCTGAGAACAGACACAAATTCAAATTACACTGGCAACTTGGCAATTGATAACCCAGGCTTCTGGCCACATGGAGCCTAAATTGAAAAAGAAAAAAATTGACAAGAAATGTTAAAATGTTAAAAATGAACACGTAAAGCTGCATGAGGTGGAGCCCCAGTGGGACCACAGTCCCTGCCTCTGTCCCTCTCTCTCCCTGACTAAGCAGTCCCCAGGAGCAGGGGCAGGAGAGGCTGTTCTGTTCAGCAGAGTGGCTGAGGACAGAGCCTGCTGGGCTGTTTCACACCTGCTGTTTCACAGCCTGGAGTGATATTACAGTGCATGAACTCCACTGGTTTTCCAAACCCAGTTGGGAACACAGTTCCAAAGCTTCCTGCAGTCCCTGCCTTGGCTCTCCACAGCTGTGTCCGTGTGCTCTGTGCTGTGCACGGCCATCCACACACACTGCCTGGGCCCTGCCCCAGCCTGGGCCCTGCTCCTGCAGCCTCCAGCACCCCAGGGCACCTGCAGGGAACACAGCACTGAAGGAACACTGATTCTGCACCAAACTCACCCAAATGATAGTCCCTCAGGCTGAACACCTCCACAGATCTGGGAAAACCATCACAGTTTCAGTGACTCCTGCAAAGGATAGAGGTGCCTCTTACAGAGGTGGCTCTTTAAAAAAGCTTAGTTACTGCTTTTGAAATAGATTTTCAGTTTCTTACACTTCATACTGTCCTATGTCAGGAGTGCTCCCACTGAAGGCTCAAAGGAAAGATACTGCATGAGAAACACTGTCGAAATCTAACCCTTCATCCTGTAGTCCAGTCTTCAGAGATATCAGCACACACAAAGCAACTTTAGTCATCCACAATTTACTACAGGTTTGCCCGATATATAAATTTGAGAAGAATACAGTAACATTTTTGAATAAAAGAAGACTTTCCAGATTTGATATAGGTTACTGTAGATTTTTTTTTTTTTAAATAAGTGCTTTCAAATTCAGATCAGTTATTATCTTGTAGAACATTCTGAAAAGGTCCTTCATGTCTGCTAAAATAATAGAATTCTTACTTTGAAAAAAAAAGTACTGTCTCATATTTCAAGTAATGGAAAAGCAGATTTTCAGCTGGTATGAGCTGCAAACATTCTCATGAACTCCCAAAAAGCTACACCGATTTTCACCACTGTGGTTAAGGACAGTCTTGTGGTTTAGAGCAGTAATGATTATCAGAAAATGTGTAAAGGTACCCAACCCCAAAATTCACAGGGAAATTCTCTGGCAGAAATGACACTGTCACAGGATAGCACAGACCACTGGAATAACAACCCTGCTATCAAAACACAGCCAAAGGAACACAGTTTGAAAAGAATGAGAGTATCATTATCAGTGACATGCAGAAAAAAGATGGGAGCAGCTTAAGTACTGCCTGTCAGTGCGTGCCCCTGGCAGAGCACTCAGCTCCGACGGGGTGCAGACAGCCGGGGGTGTGTGCCCAGCGTCACACGGCAATGTGCGGGCAGGGTGCCAGGAGAGCCCTCCTTTGCCTTGCTCTCTCAGCTGGAAACCAGCGCTGGGTTAAACTGTCCTGCATGCTCTGCGTGGCTGTCACTGCAGAGCCACAGGGCTCACACTGCACGCCCTGCTTACAGGGACTGTGATCTCTCACAGTGATAAACTGTCCTGCATGCCCTGTGTGGCTGGCACTGCAGAGCCATGGGGCTCACACAGGGACAGCACTGCACGCCCTGCTTACAGGGACTGTGACCTCTCACAGTGATAAACTGTCCTGCATGCCCTGTGTGGCTGTCACTGCCACCCTGAGTGCCTGCCCAGGCTGCCCCTGCCCCACAGCCCCCCATGTCCACAGCCCAGCTGAGGGGCAGCACCCACAGCGCTCACACAGGGACAGCACTGACCTCTCACAGAGTCCCAAAGCCTGTTTCATCCCTCCCTCCGCTGAGATTTCCTCTGTGACCCCTGACAAGATGCTTCACTTTAGCCCTCCTGCAGATGCCCACCACAGAAAAGGCAGTGTGCTCCTGTTCTGTAGGAAAGTTCTGTGAGGAGACACCCCCAGCACAGAGAAGGGCACCCAGAGGGCACTGCAATAACATCTGGACAACTGGCAACAAAAGGAGCTCAGCACAGAGCAGCTAATCGAGGCTGTTCAGTGTTTTGTTGCTCATTAAACTTTAATTGTTTGGGAAGGCAGATGCACTATGAATAAAAAAGGAGGTGATACCCTAGTAAGAATTAAAAAATTTGGTATCATTTGTGAGTTTACATTAGAACAAAGTCAGAGAGCCAGAGAGGCAGGCGCACACACACCTACCCACCCATGCATTTATTGGCACATGCAAGTTCAGGTGTGTGTGAAAAGCTCATTTTTATTTGCAGGTGCAAACTTTTTCCAGTGTTAAGGCTTAGAACTCAGGAAATTTTGCACATTTCACAAGGGTGGAAAAAAGTTTTGATTTCATGGTAAATATTTCATGAAACAAAGACCAGATGTTTGCCTTAGCTCCTGTTTTCACTCTGCCTTACTTTCCCAGCTGGAATTATTAATTATACCTTTTATTCTGCTACTGCAGCTCTTAACTCCAAAAGATTAAATGGCTTGATTAGCACTGTTTAGCTTTTCCTGCGTGGTTTATTGAATGTCACATTTAACATTCTGGCACCTCACAGATGAAACTAAATTCCTGCAGCCTTGAAGAAATATGACTATTTTTTTCCCAGAGAGCAGAAGGGCATTTGTTACATATTTATGAACACATCACATTGGACGTTTCTATTTATGCTTTAACTCTCACAAACACACAGCCTGTCCTAGACTGTATTTTATAGATAAATGTTGACACTCAGTTCTTTTGGAAATGTCCCTTGGAAATTTTTTCCTAAAACTGTGACTGGGAGGGTTAGAGAGATTTGTGAAAACCTTGGAGTCAAGGAAATATTCCCACCTGATTTTTCTAACTCTTCTACTTTCTTGGAAGCCTCTAGAAAATGCAAAGAAGTAGAGAGTCCTTTAGCAGATAAAGAACACTCAATTCTCCATCCTGGTGCAGCCTCTATGGCTGTTCTTATGCTCCTGAGACAGAGTGGACAATCTGTCATAGAAGATCTTTGCTGCTGCTCCCGCAGTGACTGGTTCAGACCATGCCGAGGTTTTTGGAAGTGCCTGAGCCCCCAGTCCCAAAGCTTTGTGCTCCAGCCAATCCCGAGCCAGCCACGTGCTGATGGCCATCCCTGCTTGCACTGGGGCAGGACCTGCAGCCAGAGGGCTGCTGTGGGATTGCTGGGAAATGAAACGCAGCCTCAGCCTTAACACAGGCTGTGAGGGAAAGTGCTTGCAAACAGCTTTCTCCCTCCTCCCTCCCACACTGACAGTCCAGGACTAGTACGGGTAACTACCCAGGTAGACGGAAGTCCTTTCAATAAAACAACCTTTTTGGTTTTTTTTCAATTGAAACCATGTTCTTAAATATCTTTTCAAATTCTATTACTTTAAGGACCTTTCAGAAAATGCTGTAAGGTTTATGTGTTTCCTACCTCCAATAAAACACAGTGATGACTGACCAGCTACTCACTCTGAAGGAGGAGGGAATAGATTATGCAGACTCTGACTGTTAACAGCAGAACACAGGAAGAAGCAAAGGCTGAACGCAGATTTCTTCCTGTGGCAGACTCAGGCCCTGTGTAACCACTGAGAGCTGTTCCTGTGCAGATGGAGCAGTGTCAGACCAGTTTGGCCAACATCTATAAGCAAATCTTTGAATTCTGTTCCAGTTTGCTTTCCCACATACACAAATAAACGGCCAGAGAGAGGGGGCCGTGTGTGCCCCACAGCAGAGCAGGGTGAGGGGCCCGTGTGTGTCCCACAGCAGAGCAGGGTGAGGGGGCCGTGTGTGCCCCACAGCAGAGCAGGGTGAGGGGGCCGTGTGTGTCCCACAGCAGAGCAGGGTGAGGGGGCCGTGTGTGCCCCACAGCAGAGCAGGGTGAGGGCACTGCTGGAGGAGCTCAGCCCATGGAGCTGGAACCAGCCAGGGAACCCCGAGTGAATCTCAGGGGTCACTCTGCATGGTGTGCCAAGCTGCCCGCTGCCAGGCACAGCAAGAGCAGCACTCTCTGGATCCTGCACGTGGCAGGAGCTGTGGCCACACCACAACTGCACATGCAGTTCAGACAGAGCAGTTTGTAAAGCTGCAATGACTTTCATTTGTCACGGATCACCCCTCACCCCACTGCCTCTCTGTGGTCCCTCACTCGGGTTGGCTCCCAGTCCATTGACTTCCAAAGTGACCTCCCAGGCCCGAACAAACAAAACCAGATGTGAGGCTAAAATGCTATTTTGTGCAACTGCAGCAGCCTTTTGTTTTGCCTGGTTTGTTTAGCTCTAGCTGGTAAGAACTTTGGGGCACAGGCTCTCAATTGCTCTTTGTTTACATCTCCTCTGCAAAGGGCCTCCTCCTCCTTTGCTGGCTCTTGTGCTCCACCACAATAAAGATGACTATTAATAATGTGACCTTCAGCAGGCTGGAATGGAGTCAGCAATTTAAGGCACTGACATTGGAGCAATCCTTATGAATGCCCGGGATCATATAACCCCTCCATTTGTTTCCAGGCCTATCTCCAAGCTGTGCTTAAGTAGCTATCATTTCTAATATTTGCATTCCCCTTACCCCATAGTGGGGGGGGATGGGACTATCATAATTATACCACATTCTTCTGGGTTCCATAACGAGCTATTATTTTGCTAATGGAATATTCAAGCAGTCTGCAGTAATTTATCAAATAGTCCCAAGTCCCATTTTCTCTGTGTGAATCTTTTTGTTCACAGGTAAATTGATGTGTGGGGGGTTATCAAGGGTTTTTTGTAATTCAAATTAACCATTCCACTCCCCTCTCAGAAAAAAAGATTGTTAGACACAGAATGTTATTTTTTTTTCTAATGATGTTTAGAATTAGAATTGTGCAGGCTTCCTGTGACTGGCAATTTCTGCATTTTAATTCATTCTTACAGTGGTTTTGCATTTTAACGCCTAATTTTGAAAATCTGCCTAAACTAAAGGGGAGCAAAATGTAATTCCACTTCTCCTTACAACTATTGTCTGCTCCACTGTCAGATTAAACTGCCAGCAGTGTAGTGCCATTGAATTGGAGATGAGGGAGAAGAGAAACACCACCCTCTCCATTTATTTCACTTTCAATAAAAAAAGCCAAACCCCAAGCCGTGGATGTGTCCATAAACCACACTGACAAACCCCCCCCACACTCACAGCTGTTCTCTCCAAACCCGTCTCTGTCCCAGTTCCTCCCTTCCCTCCTACCTACACAGGGAATTCAGGGCTGGCAATGGCAGGGAAGAGCTGTGGCACAGAGTGATGGAATGGCTGAGGTGAGAAAGCCCCTGCTTTGGCCAAGATCACAGATGACACAAAACTGGGAGAAGTGGCTGATACACCTGATGGTTGTCAGAAAGAGCAGGTTGCTCAGGATGTTCTCTGGTTTTGAGTATCCTCATGGATGGAGACTCCACAACCTTTCTGGTCAGGTGTTTGATCATCCTCACTGTCCAAAAAGTGGGCTTTTTTCTGTGTAAATGTAATTTCCCTTACTTCAGTTTGTGCCCACGGCCCCTCTTCCTGTCAGAAGACAGAGTAATAGTGTGGAGAGACTCTTGCCATCATCGGCTCCTGTATCTCCTCTGTCCATCTCAGCTGGGCCCCTGGTTCTCACCACAAGTGTGGCAATTTTACCCCTGAAGCAGTGCTCTGCTACAAACAAGGGGACAAATCTCTTGCTCCTCTGGGTATGCAGGCAGGTTTTAATTGCCATCTCCAACCATTTGTTAGCTCCTACTCTATTGTAGCACATTCTGTTTGAAGTGTATCACCCCCCCTTACAAATATGTCACCTCAAGTGGTGAAGTGGCAGGGACCGCTCTGTTGCCACATCAGGCCCTGGACAGAAACGTTCTGAGCCTCAGTGTCACAGCCACATTTCTAGCTGAAGAAAGTTGTGCAATATAAACATTTGGTTGGTAAATAAATAAGGCATAAATGTCCTAGAATGTTGCCTGCTGCCAAGAGCAGCTTAGGTTCAATGTGAGCTCTCTGTGTTTCCAGGGTATTTGTGGCATTATGACTAAACCAGACTTCTCTCATTTCCTGAGCTCATCTTCTAGTGCAAAGGTTGTCACCACTGACCAACTGTAGTCTTTGCTTAAGACAAAAGGCTGTAAAGATGTTTGAGGGTGATCCTCTGGAGTTTTGTTTGCTGGAAGTGTGAGGCTGGGTACGTGTTTTGCTGGAGCAGAGAGGCAAAGTAATGTAACAAAGCCAAAGGTCTGTATCACACTTAGAATCTATACAAAAACAGAGGCATACTTGGTCCTGTTTTGCCACAGAAGGCATTGCCATTACCTGAACAGCACATTTTGAGGCACAGTTCTACTTCCTAGAAGCATCTCCCATATAAAATGAAATCCATCTCACAGCAGAGCTGGACACTCAGCTACCATGTTTGCTTTTTACCAGGTATTTTTCTGCCACTACATGTACAAAAGAAAATTTTCCAAAATAACACCACTTCCACTTTGCTGTTCTATGGGATTAGGAGCCTTCCTGCCTTTTTCCCCTGAAGACTTTCTGAGTTCAGCATATTCATGCAAGAGTTACTCTTTCTATCTTCTGTCTTTCTATAATCTCGAGTGATTTAGTTAGTTAATACGGAAAGGAAGGCTGACACTGCTTGCCCTGCTTAGACACACAACTTTGAGGATCCCCTTCATCCTTCCAAACCAATCAATATAGTACAATATGGTCAGTGAAGACCCTAAAAACTGAAAACATAGTGCATTTCTAACAATTCAGGAGCCTTCCCGATTCAGAGCCCCCACCCTGATGCATTGGCTGGATTTTGCTCTGCCTCACCACTCTGAGCAAACACTCTCAGCCTCCAGGAGCAGCAGAGGGGCCTCCAGGGCAGGAAATCCCTCCTGCAGAGAGACACAGCTCTCCAGCCTCTGACAGAGGGGTCCTGCACCTCTCAGGGGCTGCTCCCACGGCCTGTTCGGGCAGAAAAAGGAGCTTTCCTGTTCCTTGTGGAAGATGATGGGCCAAGATGACAATCTGCCCTAAAACCCACCCAGCTTAAACTAACATTTACTCTTCCTGCTGCCGTGCTCTGGTTAATGCAAACTCAACTGAAAGCACAGGATATTGAGAAGAACTGAAACCTGCGCCTGTGAGCACAGCAAGCACAGTTCATGTGGAGGCCTGGCACCAGGTCACTGTCCCCTCAGCACTGCTGGGGCACAGTGAAATGTAGAGCTGGCCCAGGCACCAAAGGTCCCACTGCTGCTGCACAGTTAATAACCCACAAAGCCCAGAGAAGGAAAACACTTCCAGCTTCCCCTTGATCCTGACAGAGCTCACATGAGCCCACCCTGCAGCTGCCTCACCAGAGAGGCTTTAATTCTGCTGAAACCCCTTCCTGCCCCCTTGCCTTCAGAATCAATGTGTCACAGTGAGTTATTAAGTTCTCCTGGTGCTCTCACTCAGCTCGTCTGTGAGGACACCCCTTAGCTGTACCTGTGCCTGCAGTGCTGCTGGTAAAGGACACCTGCTATTTGCAGTGGGATATGCCACGTGGCATCTTCATAAATATATATTACAATTGCTCCTGTTACTGAGGAGAAAAAATTGCCTTTTGATCCTTAGTGAGACGTATTTGTTCCTTCCCTCCCTCCCTTCCAGGCTGACCTCCTGCATACAGACAGGCGTGAAGACAACCTTAAGTGACAATCAGACAAATTTCATTTTGTTGTAAGCTGCTTTTTCAATTATTTTTCTCCTCTCTCTGTGTCCTGGCTGACCCAGACCAGGCTGTCACTCTGACAGGGGTCCTTAACCTCCAGATTAAAATATGCAAATTATTATCTTTCCTTCCACTTGGACCTGTGTCAGACACATTGTAACTGCAACAAAATGTTTGATTTGGGTTTATGTAATAACATAGTTACTTACTTTTATCATCTTCTTGAATAACGAGCCCAATTTGACATGAGGTAATCAATGTTCAGGTTCAATATGGATCACAGAGCACTTCTTGTTCTCTGAGGCAGCTGCTGTTAAAAAAAAAAAATCAAACAACTTCTGAAAATCTCAAACATCTACTAGAAAGCAGTACATCTCCCACCTTCAAATTCCTATTAAGTAAATTATGGGAAAACAATAGAAAGAAAAGCAGATGCAACTCATCAAATTTTGTACTTCCTACAAAAATTCATGCTGAAGTCTTTAGATGATAATTAGCTCAAGATTTTACAAATAAGTTATTTCCAAAATGCATGGATATATTCCCGTTTTCAATCACTGTAAAGCTAAATTTGGCTCAAACTTTTAAACTACACAATTACACTACACAAAGAATGACTCTGTGCAGGGATTTTCCTGTCTAATATGTCTTGGGTTTTAACCAATTCTAAAACACCTGGTCATTAGTCTCATCATTAATGATGATGTAACAGATACCTCCAAGTGCACAGAGACATAAATACACAGAGTGCTGGAGGAGAAGAGCACACATGAATTCCTCTGTGTCCCACATGCTGTTACAGCACAACACAGCAGCTGAAAAGCTGCAATTTCCTAAATGTGGTGCTCTGTAATAGATATAATTTTATCAACATGTGACATGGAAGGTGCACTGCTTGAAACTAAATGTATGTGTGGGCAGGAAGCTGAGCAAGAGAAAATACAGGTTGCTGGAAGTGGTGGTGATCTCCCCCAGACACCTGGGGAATGCTGCCTTTACTAAAGAGCCCATTTCCAGCCTCTCACACCCCGGCAGCCCCTGGCTAATACAGGAGTCTTACTGAAAATAGGACTGGCTGCAGAGTATTTCCTCATGGTTTATTGCACCCACTGGTACATCCACAAATGGAGAAGTTTCTGAAATTTTGCAATGTGGTAATTTTGACAACATATCATTAAAGTTTCTAGCCTTGCCTCCTGTTCCCCCGGCTGAACACCCCCAGCCCCTTCATTGCCCTCCCCCTCGGGTCTGTGCTCCACACACCTCACCAGCTCCATCGCCCCTCTCTGGACATGCTGCAGCACCTCAATGTCCTTCCAGCAGTGAGGGGTCCAAAACCGAACGCAGGATTCCAGGTGTGCCCTCCCCAGTGCCCAGTGCAGGGCCTGCTCACTGTCCTGGGCCTGCTGCCCACTCTGTTTCTGACACAAGCCAGGCTGCCATGGCCTGTTTGACCCCCTGGGCACACAGATGCAAGGGCAGGTGGTCGGTGCCGGCAGGCACAGAGCGAGGGCCAGGACATATATTTTTGGTGTTGTCATCGCTCGCACAAAATGGTGCCTCAGACCCCCCTCACAGCCCCAAGATTGCTGATCCCGGCCACCAGCCCATCCTCACCTCTCCCACATTACAAAATGGCCACCGGTGTAACGTGTCACAAAATGGCGCCTCAGTCTCCCCTCACGGCCCCAAGATGGCTGATCCCGGCCACCACCCCATCCTCACCCCCACCGCAGCACAAAATGGCACCTCAGTCCCCCCTCAGCGCCACAAGATGGCCACTCCTATCCCACCAGCCCTTCCTCACCCCTATCCCATCACAAAATGACCACCGGTGTAATGCATCACAAAATGGCATCTCAGTTCCCCCCTCAGAGCCCCAAGATGGCTGATCCCGTCCCACCAGCCCTTCCTCGCCCTTAACGCAGCACAAAATGGCACCTCAGTCTCCCCTCAGCGTCCCAAGATGACCAATCCTGCCCACCAGCCCTTCCTCACTCCTCCCACATCACAAAATGGCACCCTCAGTCCACCCTCCCTGCCCTGAGATGGCCAATCCCACCCACTAACCCTTCCTCACCCCTATCACATCACAAAATGGCACCTCAGTCCCCCCTCACGGCCCCAAAATGGCCACTCCAGCCCCCAGCCCTTCCTCACCCCTACCACAGCACGAAATGGCGCCATCAGTCCCCCCTCAGTGCCACAGGATGGCTGATCCCGGACACCAGCCCTTCCTCACCCCTACCACGTAAGGAAATGGCCACTGGTGTAACACGTCACAAAATGGCACCTCAGTCCCCCCTCAGTGCCCCAAAGTGGCCGCCCTGGCCCCCAGCCCTTCCTCACCCCTACCATGTCACAAAATGGCGCCTCAGTCCCCCCTCATGGCCCCAAAATGGCCGTTCCCACCAGCCCTCAGCCTTCTACTTCACATAAATGATACTGCCTGGGATTTCTTATTATCTACAGCACTCTATTTAAAATCTTTCCTTTAAGTCTGGAACACCCATTTTAGAGAAAACGTCAAATTGAACTTGGTTACAATTTCCTTGCTAGATTAATCTTGCAAATCTTTAATGGGTGTATTAATTAGACAGCATTAATAACTCCAGTATCAGCCATGAATTTCTGTCGCCTCTTCAACTAAATATGATTAACTTCACTCACCCTCAAGGGCATAATGTTGCAAAAATTATCAAGCAGGAGAGTGTAAGCTATTATTGTATTAAAGTTTTGTTCTGTTTGATTCAATGTACAGGCCCGGCCCAGCCCAAGGAGCAGGTCCTGCATTTTACACCAATAGCCCTGTGGGACTGAGGAAAGCAATCCATGGAAAATAGCCAAAATGCCAAATTTTCAGCCACTCTTCCTATATTTTAAGGCAATTTATCTGAAAGAGAACTATCTCACCTCAGATGGATCTTCTCTAAACATAACAGTGTGCCTTGAAATGCTGCAAAAGTCCCACTGAAATCTTTAATATGACGCTTTACTAAGCACACAGTCCTTGTTGGGCAGAAAACAACCGTAAAAAATGCCATTAAATGTTTCCTTCCATTCCTAAAATTTTAGCCATTTAAATAACCTTAAGTATAAAGGTATCATCAAGCCCCTTTGTTATTTTTAGCATTGGACACTCTGTGCCCAGTTCTTCTTTCCCTTGTCCTGACAGCACCACTTTATGTTTGAAGAGTTCAGTACTTTACAGAAAGACCCTGAGACCAGCTCAGTTGGTTAAAACTTGGTTATAACAATGCCAAGGTCACGGGTTCAATCCCCTGTGTGGGCCACTGACTTGAGTTGGACTTGATGATCCTTGTGGGTCCCTCCCAGCTCAGAACAGTCTGTGCATCTCTCCCTAGTCTGTCTGTGAGAGCAGGGCAGCCAATACACCATTAGTGGTGCCGGGGCCATCACAGAGCCTGGCAGTGCCCAGGGATGGCAAGGCCCCCGCTGCCCCCCTGCCAGCGCCTCCCCCAGAGCAGGGAGCGTCGTCCCCCCCACTCACAGAGTGTCTATAAAGCTCCTGACATCCCATCAACCTGAGCAATCCCACCCCTGCCACACCAGCCCTCCCGAGGAGCAGCCACAGTCACCATCAGTGCTTTGGCAAGCCCATCCCTTGTCTCAGCCCCAGCCCTTCTGATTGTTTTCTGCCAAATATCTGAGACAGCACTGCTGACCTCACCTTTCAAATGTAACCTTTCAGCACTGATCAGCAGTGACTGATGGAATAGCCCCTGACAATACATTTCCATGCGATATCCAGTTTTCCCAGCTGGGACCATTTATATAGTTTTAGGCAATCCATAACACAGCTCTCAAGCTTTCAGAGAATTAATTAATTCAAGATAATATAGTCAGCTCAGAGCTGAGAAAGAAATCATATTTGCTGAGTGTGTTTTGATTTCCCAGGATACTGGGAAATCAGTGGGCAAGGAGCTAAAGCTTATTTTGGATGAGGCAAGATGTAAAGCAAATGCTTTCATAGAAAATAATTCAGTCAGTAACTAGTGCAGCCATTTAAATATTTAAGTCTGGGAATCAAGTGTGAGAGTGGGGAGAAAGAGATATCTGCAATTTTTCTTGGTAAAAACTGTTCTTGCTGTAGGTATTTGTCATATTGCACAGCTTGTTCTGAGGACATCCAGGTGTTTCACCACTTTAACAAGGAATACTGAGGCTCCAAAACGGAGTCCCTTCCCTGCTGAGCTCAGTAACACCAGAGAGTGGGGATCCCCTCCTTGCCTCTTCTCACAGTGCAGAGCTTCATGGTCTTAGCTAGTCCTCATTTCTTAAGCAGCAAACCCCAACCTCTTTGGCAGCTTTCCTCTCTGGGATGAACCTCATTTTCAGCAGGCAAACGTCCACTCACACAGAATTTCCTGATTTCTGATGCTAACACTGAACATCTACAAGCTGACAACACAGAGTTGTGTTTTTATCTGTTGCATTTTGGGGCAGCACAGCCCAGTTTCATGGCCCAGGGCCCCAGGCTTGCTTACATTAGCTTACATCATGGAGGGACTTGGCTCAGCAATGCCTGCTCTTGGCTTCTCACTGCTGAGCTGTAAATGGATATCTCCTGCCTGGCTGGGTGCCCAGAGAGCTTTCTTCTCAATTCTTAATCCCACTTAAACAGCGTGTTCTTCACTTGTGCAACCACAAGTGGTGGTTTGCACAGAGTCTCTGGGTAACCGAATAAAGCACAGCCACCACCAATTGCCTTCTCCTCAGCAGGACCTGCCCAGGTGCTGAGGCCCAAGGGCTGTCTGACAGTCCTGTTTGTGATGTGCAGCTCCTGCTCTGTGCAGTGAGCTCTCCTGCCCTGTCCCTCACACAGGCAGCAGGAAAGTCTGTTCTGCATCACACACGGTGGGGCATTAGCTTGGCCTCAACTCATCACATCAGTCCCACCACTGACTGCCCCCCAGTCATCAAAGCACTGACTACCCCCCAATCATCAAAGCACTGACTGCCCCCCAACCATCAAAGCACTGACTTCCCCCCAACCATCAAAGCACTGACTGCCCCCCAATCATCAAACCACTGACTGCCCCCCAATCATCAAACCATTGAATGCCCCCCAACCATCAAAGCACTGACTGCCCCCCAATCATCAAACCACTGAATGCCCCCAAACATCCAACCACTGAATGCCCCCAAACATCAAACCAGTGACTGCATGGGACATTAACCTTCAGAAAGGGGAACCCATCTCCAAACTCCTGAACAGGCTCTATTTGCCTCCATGGCCAATGGGTTGGGTAAATCCACAGCCCTGAGCGACTTCTTTAACCAGGGCCTTGTATTCTTTGGGAGAGGCCCTGAAACATTCTCCTGCCACCAGCTTGGTTCTCTTTTCTCTCAGATGTAAATGGGAAGGATGACCAGGTCCCCATGCCAAGCACTGCTGCTGCCACCTGGGACAGGCTGGATGGACACAAAGGGACACAGAAGGGACACTGCAGAACTTGAACAGTGCCATCTCCTCGTCCAAACAGATTCCAGAAGCTGATCTCCAAACCACAGATATGTTTTTAAACCATAAATACGTTTTTAACAAGAACTCTTCTTCCAGTTTCAACACAGTACCCACTCATTCCCTTCCTTGCTACAGCAATTCCTACCTATTGAACAGTGAAAGTTGTTTCAAATAATGCACAAACTTCTCTATTTACCTGCAAAGAAATAATAAAGATAAGCTGACAGAGATATGATTGCCTCCAAAGGTTGTGTCAAAGCTGGGAGAGAACAGAAAGAGCCTTTTACCAGAACGTGGGAGAATGTGTATATACGAAGGCTGCAAATATTTCAGTTTGAGAGGATTTTATTTTGCATTCCATCTGGTTTCACATATACGATAATTGAAGGGAAATGGTGACAGAAAATAAGGCACTTTCCCATGCTGTGCCTAAAGCTTTTCTTATGACAAAGTGTCATCATGTCTCAAGAGGACCAAAAATACTGGTGAAAGTCATCTTAATGTTTAAAAACAAATACGCATGAGAACTGCTTGTAGCTGGATGTAGTTTTGAATTAGAGCAGGTCCCCAAAGTAAGTTTTATTGTGATGTACCCAAGAGAGTTTGTATTAGGGTATTCAGGAGAAATAAAGAGTAAAATAGTGTCAAATCTCCTACTAAAGTATTTTTAAATGTTTTAGCTAAAACACCCTCTCTGTGTGAACAACCGACCACATCACTTGCTGCTGCCACAAGTGGGAATATTGCCAGAGACATAAAGGCACCTCCTGAGAACAGGAACTGATCTCTGCTCTCACACCAACAGCTGTACCTTTCTGTTACAGGTGAAAACGGAGTTGGCCCGTCATAGGCAAAGATGGGATTGTGAAACTGTTGAGAGAACAGCAGGCCATTAAGGAAAGCACAAGGAAAAACTGGACCACAGAAAACTTTCTCCCTTTTTCTCAGCTGGCAGTGCCTACCAGGGAGTTTCTCCACTCCTGCTGACCTGGCTGGGACTGAATTACAAACCTGTCCCCATACACTGAATACTTCACTCCCATCCTGCCCAATGCCCAGTTGTTGGGCACCCACACCAGTTTATGTATTTGCACACCAAGTGTGCATTCAGTCCAGTCTAAGCAGGCAGCTTTCACTGCTAATGCCCTTTATCTTACTGGGGCATTTCCATGGCCCTTTTAACCTGGGGCTGGACATTCTCACTGCCTGTTCCCTCACTTGACTTGCAAACTGGGACAAATTTTTTGAAAAAGCAAATCCTCAACAGAATATTAAAAACTGACTCTATACTCCCATTGGTGGCAACAAAGGCTAAGTCAGTCAAGTAATTAAGAGATTGCTATTTCTTAAGTCCATTTCATTAGTTTTAGAATTCAATCCTGATACTCTGCAGAAGATTTCGTTCTGCTAGCAAATACATTCAGACACTATTTTATAAATTTTCACTGTGTTTGGACTTCAGAGGTCTCTATTCCCACCAAGGAATTCTCACAAGTTTCCTATTATCTCATTTTCCCTTTTTTTGGCCTTGCACTTTGACCCTGGCATTCTCCAAAGGACACTTCACTTTTTACATTAGGCTTCAACCACAGACTGGTTTTCTAAACAATCAAATAGGGTAACTTGCAGTCCATACTCGTCCAGGCTCTGAGAGACAGGATCCACAAGCCAAATATATACAGTGGGAAAGTATAATTTGAAATGTTCCAGACTAAACATTTTAAAATCAGACAAAATAAATATTTCAAAGCACTAACCTGAAAACTATCGCTTGCTGATTCTGGAGCTTGGTGTTGCTCCTGCTGCAGCTCCTTGTTAAAAGCCATGGATTGTTAATGTGTTCAGCACCCCCCAAACAGCACGAGCAGAGTGCTCTGGCTCACTCATTACTGGCTGTCCTTCCCCACGACCTGCAGCACCCAGGGCTGTGCCATGGGAACTGGGGGGTTCTGGGGGCAGTGGAAAGCCTGTCTGTGTCGGGACCAGGGGTTAATTCTTTATGCTGCCCTCTGGCTCCCAACCCCCTGGCACTCAAACCCCGTGTTCCTGCAGCAGTGACCACAGGGCCAAGAGGTGCACTGGGATGGTGAATGTTCCAGCTCACAAAAACAAGGTCTGTCAGTGTAGCCAAATAAACAGCGCCACTTAAACCACCTCCGTGGTGAAGGAGGGGGCTGGACTCGAGAGCAAACAATATTGATTTGCAAGAGAACCCATTTCAGCTACCAAGGCAGAGAGTGCAAACAGGACAATGTTTTGCAAAGTGATGCACCTGCACTTGTTCCATGACTAGAATCGCTCAGGAGCAGCCACACCTCGGGGATGAACCTCGGGCAGCTCCCTCTCCACCGTCCTGAAACACTGAGTGTAACCTGCCTCTGGTACGTTCACTCTGCAAAAGGCTTGGAATTTCAGCCTAAAATTTTTCTTATTTTTCCCCAGAAAAAAACGCATTTTAAGAATAAATTTCATGATCAATTGTTTCAAGGACAAATTATTTATCACATGTTGGAAGTGAAGGGTAATCCTCCTATACGTTTAGCTTCAGTGAGATGCAAGGACATATCTGAAGGAGAAAAGGATTAATATGACCCTATAACTCCAGATGAGACAGTAAAAGTCCATTTGTTTTAAGAAGTACCTGTGTGTCTGCTTTCCACGTTCCTCTAATGAATATTCCATAGGGGTTTTAGTGCAGTGTCAGGGTAGAGCTCAATGTGGGCAGGAGTAACGGATCCAGCACAGCCCCCGAGGGATGCAAAGCCCAAGCCAAGGAGATGTGGCCAAAGGGAAGAGGCAGTGCCCCTGTGGAGCTGAAACAGCTCCAGGAACAGGAACAGCTCAGCAAGCTCTCCTGAGCACTGCACAACCCTCGCCTGGGTTGTTACTACTGAAATGTGTTTGTATGTTCTCCACCAGCCACTTCACTTGGCTTTGGCAATCAGGCTCGAGGATAAACAAGCACCCAGAGATTCCACACGCAGACAGATGCTGCAAAGCTCACAAATAAGCAGTGGTATAAAACAGAGCTGAGATGGTTGGTAAGAGCAGCGTGAGAAACGCAGGGTGAAAAATAATGATTGACAAATACTGAGCACCAAAAAGACTGAGCGTAAAAGGGGAACAACCAGAACTTGCTGACAAGTGAGGAGCAGTGAGAGGAGATGAGCTGAACATATTTCTGTTTAATGAGGTTGGATAATAACTGTGCTGCTGAGCTGGGCAGGGCTGTGAGAGCAGCTGAATTATATGACATTGGGAAACTGGGGAGAGCAGCTGAAATGGGGGACAGGATGCCTGAGCAAAAGGTGAAGTGCCTGTGCCACTCAGAAACCTTGCAGTGATCTGGGACTGAGGGCTCAGCAGCTCGTCAGGGGAAGACTTCCTCTGAAAAGCAAGCACAATTCTGAAGAAAAAACCCCTCCTTATACCACCAACTCCCTCACTCCCAGCCAAGAGCTGAGAAAGTGCAAGTGCAGTTACTCTGCCTTTCCTCTGTCTTGGTGGGTGGTGAAGCAGCTACACAATCCCAGAGGGGATGCAGGAGGGCAGATCCGGGAGGGGATGCAGGAGGGCAATGGACAGTCCTTGTCAGGAGAGAGGTATTTATCTGAAAGAGTCCTGGGACAATGTCACATGTTCTAAAGGCTCCACCAAAATAGATCACAATGTCAAAGCAATAGAAAGATTATGACTTTTCTCCCTTCTGACCTTCACCCAAACCATTTCCTGCACACAGGGGGGGACAGGGCATTTGACTTAGTCAGTCTCCATATCACAGCACCCAACAAGAACAGAGTGGGATGCCCCTCTGTGGCTCATCCCTTGGGTGTCTGACACTGGCACGGGTCTGTGGCAACACGGGGCATCTCCTGGTTTTTCCTATACATTGCCATTCTGTTCTATGTCCCTCTGCAAAACTGGGGGACAGAACCACTCTGGAGCTCTGTATCAGTGGGACAGAGGGACAAGAACAAAAGGAACAGGCAGGAGTTGCTTCACTGTGTATCAGAATTAATTAAAAAAAAAAAAATCAAGCCTGTGGGAACATTCTCATGAGCAAAACAGCAAGCAGGAGCAGTGTCAGGTGGTACAAAACCCCATCAAATTTAAAATGTCTACAGTAAGTAGCAGTTGTTTGAAGGAAGGTGGCAGTGACAGAGGCAGAGGAAGTGTGTGGTGGGCGTTAGAGGATGGCAGGGAGCAGGATATGTTTGTGTGAGAGAGGCTAAATATAAACTCCAAGGTGCAGCAGAGATGAAAGACACCGACAGGATCTGCAGAAGGTCAGGAAGCAGCAGAAAAGCAGGGGAAAGACACAGGGCCCTGTTCACACAAAGAGCAGAAAGAGGTTCATGCCACTTTCCACGGCTGTGCTGGGCGAAGGTATAAAATGACATAAAAGCTGCCCTTGCAAACCAGAGTTTTGCCTGTACCAGAGTCACAGACAACACCAACTGAACAGCTGCTGACCCAGTGTGAAAGTGTTACTGCATGGAATTAGCATTATACAGAATAAAGATGCTGTTGCAGTCAGTGCAGCAGTGTCTGACTCTGGCTGCTCATCAGCAGAGATAATGGAACTATCAGGGCTTTGGACTGGTGATTTTTTTCTTGAGATGGAAGTGAAGATGGTTCCAAGTTCTGGGAATGTCAACAGACACTGTCACAAAATTTGAAGAAAGGGCTCTATGAATGCCTAAGGTAAAATTTTCATTAACACAGAGTTTGAGATGCTGCTGGAATGACAGTCCACATCATACCAAACCTCGGACTGAATAAGAAATGTCAATGAAAATTTTCAAAGTTTCATGGCCCATGAGCTATATCATTTAAAAAAAAATTCTGCCACTAAAGGAAAAGATGTCCACATAGGCTCTCACACCATGGCTGGCATGGAAGTCCATGAAGTGATGCAAATCTGCTACAGAGGGTTCTGCCCACAGGATTCAGCTCTTTGCTTTCTCTCCCACCTGACCGGTTGGTGGTCAGAGACTCCTCTCCAGCCTGAGCACAGACACTCCCAGGCATCACCTGGCTCAGTGCAGCTCCAGTTCATCAAACTGCAGGATATTTAATGCAGCAGATCATCCATTTCTGCCACAGCTCTGTTCAAGCCCATTTCCTGAGTGTTATTTCTCAGGCAACAATCCAGTGCTCCCTGTTTCAAGTGTTTGTGACAGTGAAATCCATAGAGAGCCCAAGCACAGACAGTGCCCCCTTGGCTGCCCGTTTGCTGAGCATCACACCCCAATTAATCACTGGGCATTGATTGCAAATGCAAGGCGATCCCAGAGCAGAGAGCCAGGGCAGCAGGGCAGGGATGGCCTGGGTGGCAGTGACAGCTCAGGGCTGGGTTTACAGGTGCAGGCAAAGCACAGGGAGTTGGGGAACCACCAGGCGGAGCAGAGCAGTTGTTATTTCTGCCCCTGCACCATCCTGGCAGCCACAGACTGTGCAAATGTGCCAAAGGAGCCTGTCCTGCCCAGAAGAAGTTTTCAATTTCCATTTCAAACAGAAATACCCAATGTTTGCCCAGAATTGATGTCTTTATGGGCCACCTGAAAAATATACAGGTTTTATTTTATTGTTATGCTGTGCAACCACCAGAACATTTTGTGGGCAGTAACAGAATCGGGAACAGGCACTTGGATAGGCAAGGACCTTATCTGCTATGCAGGACTGGTTATGTAGCCATGACAAGAATGACAAGCCTCAGTGAAATAAATGCCAGCTGTGTTTTACTCAGTGTGATCTTGTAGTCTGTTCATTTGAACCAATGCTGACCAGTTTTAGAAGGAACCCAATAGTAATTACCAGTCTCAGCATTTTATATCTCATCCTAATTTAGAACAAACTGTCAATTGCAACCTTGATAGTGATCCTACGAAATGCTTCCAGAGAGCTGTTTGAAACCAGTTCAGGGCTACCTGAGAAACAACAGGAGAAGATCCTTGTGTGTCCCAGCATTTGGCTGTTCTGCTTCTACCTGTGGCTGCAAAGCAGGCGGAGTGAGGGAAGGAAAAAAGGAACCATTTTTGTTCTTATGCATTTTAACTCATGATATCATTTGAGCTTGCTCTGAATTTGTGTTTTCTTGCTGCATAGCTGATAAGTTACCCTTTCAAACTCCTCTTGAGTTCAGCTGTGGTTTAGTACAAAGAGACAATTAAAAACAGAGGCCTTAAAGCAGGGGCACAGTAGATTTGTGTGCACATTATACATGTATTTATACACCCAGTCATGTGTGCCACTGGCACAGAGGTTTCCAGGACTAACCATGAGCCCAGACAGAAGTGCCACATTTTCAGAACTACTTCCAGCCTGTGAACTTCCTGCAGTCCTGCACTTCTGTTGATGATGGGGCCATGGAAAGACTGTGCATGCTGGATAAAGCAAACTTGCAGCACTCACACTCCATTAATTAATTCATCACCTAAAAGCTAAGTATGGATTTTTTAATGGCTCTGCAAATCTGTTTAAGCTACTGTGATGTAATTAAGAGGCCGTGTGTTTACTGTAAATTCTCCAACAAGTACAAGGGCTGTGCATTCAGCAGTAACAAACATTTTAGCTCAGACAACAGGGAAATTGACTGTTTGAAAATGTTTTTCCTCTGATTGTATAAACTACTATGATTATTGTCAAGATGGATCTTTGAAAACCTCCTACAGCAGTAACAACAGAAAGATCTGATGCCCCTTCCATTGCCAGAAACCAGAGTTGTTGTGCAAATCCAGTGGTGGGAGTCAGCTGGGTGACCCAGGGATGGTGAGGCAGAAATCTCAAGCCAGGCCTTACAGGAATATTATTACAGTGCATGGGCTCCTTATACTCCGTTCCATCCAAAATACCAGCAAAGGCAAGAGCAAAGTCATAATTCCCACAGATGGCACCTGAGTACCCACTAAAATCCTGCCCAAAAGCCAAACCCATGACACTGATATCACCATTAGAGAATGAGGACATGGGCAAGTGCACACTGGGGTCCAACCTGTGTCCTCTGAGAGTGTGGGAAAAGCTGCAGCCAAGCCAAGCACTGCCATGTGGGCTACGTGGACAACAGCGGAGGAGCAAAGAATAAACAGCTTTTTGTAAATAAAGGTATGTTTGCACTGTGAACATGAAATATGCAGTATCAGTGTCACTGCTGGGAAAAAGAATGAAAAGGAATATGAGGGGTGAGGAGCAGGGAGTTGTGGCCACAGGCACTCCAACAAGAAATGTAAGCTTGAGTGCTTTGAGGGAGGGGCAAGGACGGTGCACGATGAACCTCTGAGGGATGCATTAAACAAGCACTATGGACAGGCCCATGAGACACCGCCCTCTGACCAAGCTCTGCAGGCTCTGCAGCCTGGGCAGACACCCTGCAGTGCCCCAGCTCTGCCCTGGCTCTGGGGAAGGGCTGCTGGCTGAGCATCCCCCCGGCCTGCAATGGGGCAGCACTCTGTGCTGGGCAGCAGCTCTGGCACAACAGGCACTGCTGTTACTCAGCTTTCAAAGCACACCCAGCTGGGAATGGGAGAAGGGAGGATGTCTGAAGGTACTTGCCATGCAGAGATAAAAAGATATCAGAATAATCCTTCCATGTCTTTTGATAACACTAATTAGCAGTGGAGCCCAGTTGGACTTTTTAAAAATAAAAATTGCACAAGAATTTTATTCTTAGTAGAAAATTAAGAAATTTCTAAATATTTAACAAAGAAAGCATGAACATTTATTTTTCAATGTCATATTTTGCTTGAAGAGAAAACTTTCCCAATGGCATACTAGTTGATTGATTTTTTGTTTTGCTTTACAAGGGCACTGAAACTTTGAACCAGCAGCCTTTCCCCAGCCCAGTGCTCCAGAGAAGGGAAAGAGGAGCTGCTTTGCAGCAGGAGGGCTCAGCACACACACCTCAGGGTTCAGTCCTTGCTCCTCAAGGGCTGGGAAGGACAATGGTGAGCCCAAAGAAGCTCCAGCAATGACGGAGAAGAAAACATGAGGATGATTCTTGTAAGCAAACACTGCAAAAAGTGTGAATCAATAATTAAAGAGTTCATTATGGCACCAGTCACGGATCCAGGCTTGGGATGAATCCCCCCCAGACAGGCCCAGGGACAGCTCTGCTCCCTCCCTGGGCACAGCTGGGCACATACAGCAGCTGCTGGGAGGGGAACCACTGGGAATGGGCAGTGCCAGCACACTGCTGTGCCAGTGCCAGTGCCAGCACACTGCCACACCAGTGCCAACACACCAGTGCCAGCACACTGCCACACCAGTGCCAACACACCAGTGCCAGCACAGCAGTGCCAGCACACTGCTGTGCCAGTGCCAGCACACTGCCGCACCAGTGCCAGCACACTGCCACACAAGTGCCAACACACCAGTGCCAGCACAGCAGTGCCAGCACACTGCTGTGCCAGTGCCAGCACACTGCCACACCAGTGCCAACACACTGCCACACCAGTGCCAACACACCAGTGCCAGTTCAGCAGTGCCAGCACACTGCCACACCAGTGCCACTGCCAGCACACTGCCACACCAGTGCCAACACACTGCCACACCAGTGCCAACACACCAGTGCCAACACATTGCCACACCAGTGCCAACACAGCAGTGCCAACACACCAGTGCCAGCACAGCAGTGCCAACACACCAGTGCCAGCACACTGCCACACCAGTGCCAGCACAGCAGTGCCCCGTGCCTCTGTGTGCCCACACTGGGAACCCGTTGGCAGAGCTCCCACCGCAGTGTTGGAGCGTCCCTGGGCAGGAAGCAAACTTGGCACCACTAAGTGGATTAGAAGGGCTGCTGAGGTGAGTGGTTCAGTCCTTCATCACTGCTGGGTGCTGCAAACCTCTCTTTGTGCTCTAAAGTGAGCCATGGGTTTAATGAAATCATCATGGGGGAGGTGGAAAATGACTCAGTTGTAAATACTTCAGAATTCCTTCCAGAATCTATTCTTATGTCCCATATGCAAAAGCAGCAAAGGGGAAACCAGACTCGAACTATAGTTAAGATACACCTTAAGAGACCAGCAGTGGAGTCAATTAATAAACTGTCTCTGCCTGCCTGGTTTTGACAACTTCACATACATTGTGGAGAGCAGCTTTTCTTTTTGGTCTCATTTCCAAAAGAAACGAGATGCATCTACAGCCAGAGCCTCTCCCAAGTGTGTCCAAATTATTAGCCAGTGCCAGTCAGACCTGCAGGGGGGAGAGGCCTCAAGGGCAGTGAAGAAAATGTCCTTATAGGGGATGTCCCCAAAGGGGATGTCCTCAAAGGGAATGCCCTCCAAGGTGATGGATAAAGATCTACAGAGCACAGATCTCACTGGTTTCATGGCTTGGGTTTGGGATGTAACTATAGACACTTGGACTGTCAAACCCTTCCTATGACAGCAGACCAGAGCCCAGAGCAGAATCTGGTTTGGGCATTATATAACCCTCGAATTAAAAAAAGCAGCTGGTTTTGCTTTGTGTGTGACATTCTGTGTATTACTCACTATTGCCAGGCTCAAGATTTTGCAAACCACAAAACATCATGAGATGAGCTGTAACATGAGTTACTGAAAAATAAATAAAAGCATTTTTGTGGTTTATTTGTCCTTTAGTGCAGGGTGAGCTCAGGTCATGTTTTTGAAGCTTTCCCTCCCAAATATCAAGGCTACAGATCCACCTGTTTTCCACGTGGATGATTTGGGTTAAGAAATCATAATGGTGACATTCAGACTTTTCAAACATGCCACACTGATACATCAGCCTTGGGGGTCTTTCATTCCACTCCCCAGGCAGTGAAGGCCAGTTCAGTGGTCACTGGGACAGACCCAGCAAAGGTCCCAGAACATGGTGAGTCCACAGAGCCCCCGTGGGTCTGTGGGGAGCCAGGGGGTGTGTGGGCAGCCAGTGCCACCAAACCAGTGTGCCCAGCATGGCTGGTGTGCAGGGGCACTCAGACATCTCACCTCCTCCCCAGCAGCAAAGAAATGGCACCAGGCCAGGGCAGTGGAACTGCAGCCACAGTGTCTCTTTCCAAAAACATTTTTATGCAATTAACCTTGGTGCTTCTCACAATATTTGGGCATCCCAAAAGAAAACACAATCTTTGCCCCTAGAAATGGAATAGGACAGTCTGCATAAGCAGAGGTAAATCACATGTTATTTCATCATGTTCAGTTCCTGGGGGGAGTTCCCACCTTCTTATGCCACAAACACAAACCTTCCCTAATCCTGTGGGCTCCAAATGCTTTTCCTTATGGCTCATTTCAATTACATCAATTCACAGCACAGAGCAACCAATTTTTCTGTGGCTGCTCCACACTCACATGTAAGCCCAGGGTGCTGCAGCTATTCCCATGCACCACACAGAGCCATTCCTCTCCTCCTCTCCTCCTCCTCCTCCTGAGCTGCTCCTTGGGTGGCACGAATGGAGAATAGTTTGGGGGATATTGAAATTAAAATACTCCACAGAGGCAGCTGGGAAAAGTCTTAGGAAACACTTTCTAGTGGGGTTGGTTTCCTCCTTTTATTACTTTTTTTGAGGGCAATTTCTGGTCATCAGAACCACAACTGTTTGTGGGAATGGGCCCCACCTTTTGGCCATGTACAAAGTGTCTCCTCCAAGTGCAGGAGACTCACACACTGCAAGGGCCAGCTCTGCTTCAAGGCAAAGAATTAGAATAAACCAATTTTAGGGCACTTTTGCAGCCCAGGATTACTATGACCCACTGAGTTATACAACCTTCATGCCCTGGTATCTCTGCTAGTGAACTCCATTAGAGGATTCCAGTGCAAAGCTCCCTGGCAGCAAAGGGAAACCCCAGTGAGGATGGAGCACGAGGAGCTCCCAGTGCTGCCAGGAAGTGCTGCTGTGTTTTGGCACCATCTTTAGTGTTTCCACTCTGATTTCAGTGTGTAACTCAGGGTGCAGTGCTGGATTGCTGGGATGCCAGGGCAGGGCTGTATCAGGAAGGCTTCTCCAAACCACTGCTTCCTTCAGCCCCTTAAACACCCCCAGTGCTTTTGTTTGTTACTTGAAATTCAGTTCCAGCTGCTCCATGGAACTCCATCTGCCCCTGCTTTGTGTGCCGCAGTCCCTGGGGCTGCTGGCACTCTGGGAACACCACGGAGAGGTTGGAACCCCAGGCTGCTGCTGGAGAGCTGACAGAGCAGGTTTGGACCACGACTGTGGCACTGCTGACTGCATTGCAACACAGAGGAGCCCAAAAATAAAGCTGGTCCAAACTGTGCCTTGGAGAGCAGTGTAAACAACAGAAGCTGCAGGAAACAAACTCCATTTCCATCTCACTGAGGGGTTGCATGGGATGAGAGCAGGAGATGGCAGGAAGGGTTACCTCCAGGATAATTCCATACCTTTCATACATGCCAGTGTATCAACTCTGGCAATTAGGGCACGTTTTACATGGAATGAACAAACTGAATTTGGGTACCAACAAAGAGAGGCATTTTTATATTAGTAGTTAACGACAAGTGTACTGTAGCCCTGCCCTGGTGTTTCCACTGCCCTGAGCTGTCATATTCCTCCTGCTGAGTGTCATGGACTGCTGAAGAGAAGTCTCCCATTTCCTTCAGGTTTTGCACTAGCACATACAGAAGTGATGGCTCAGAATGAAACCACATGGTCCCAGGAGCCACTGAGAGCAGAGCAGGGGAACAATCCCTGAGGCTTTGCTGCAGGTCCTCCTTTCTTGTTCAAAGCCTTTGGTTTGCTCTGACCTGGCAGGCATTTGTTCCCATACGACCTTAGTTCCTTCAATGCCCTCTTCAGAGAAATATTTCTAGCTCCACTGGGGATTTATAGCATCTCCTCCAAAGAAACACATTTGTTTGCCTTGTTTGCCACTACATTACCCTGCTGTGATGTACTGTCCTTTATTCAGCTTCCAGTAATGCTTTTTGTTTGTCCATTTGACTATCACATGACACACGGTGCCCAGGAAGCCCTCAGGTGTCTGAGACATCCAGACAGGAATGGCAGGTACTACCCAGAACCTGAAAGAAACCTCCTACAACCCAGCTCTGTGTCAGGTGGGAAGCTTTAAGGTAACTCAAATCACAGTAGATACCCCGAGAGAGCAATTGCTTGGCTTTCCTAGCAGAGAAATGTGCTGCCTGTTGATCCAACATAACAGTGCCCCCTCACCTGCCCCCCAGTTCCTGCCCCCTCAGGTGATGGGGTGGCCTGTGGGGGGCTTGGCAAGGCTTTGTGCTGGGCCTGCACTGGAGGACTGGCATGTACTGACCACTCCAGGGAGCTGCCAGCCCCAGCCACTGGATAACTGGCGTTTCCCAGTCAGAACAAGCAGCAGATTCTGTGTAGGGGTGGATGTGGAACAGTGAGTGGAGAGAGGTGCTGTAAAACAAACCCCAGCCCAGCCCTGGCTGTCAGGGACAGTGATGGTTCCACGTGTGGCACAACTCAGACTCACCCTCACCTAAGACTTCTGTGCACATCAGAGACAGCTCTGGGATACTCCACCAGAGAGCTACAAAAGACCCTAAACCTGAAGCAACAGCCAAGCTGTAAGAATGTTTTGCCCAAAGCTGAGGCAATCTGGTTTGTCCTCAGAGAATGAGCTTGCACTGCAATGCCAGTCCCAGACACCCTTTCCTCACTTGCTCATCATTGCTTGGGTTTTACATGCAGAGACACACTTTCTCATGAGACAGAATTATTTTGGATTCCTTGAGCTATCACAGCCCTTCCAGTCCCAGTTCACTGTGTTTTATTGTGTGCTTCAAGCAGGGTATTGTTCCTCCAAAGAGCAGTCACAGGAAAAGAAAACAAACAAACAAACAAACAAAAAACAAACACAAGAAAACAAAAAAAAATCCCCAGCATTCAACAGGATTGCAGGTGCAAGCTTTCTGTTAACCTTTATTATATATTTCTGTCAACCTTTATTATATATTTCTGTCCTTTGTGGAACTCAGAAGTCTGGAGTCACAGAGACAGCTAGTTTGGATTTCTTTATTATTAAAAAAAATTAATACTCCTGGGTTTTTCTTTCAGTTCTGTTTTGTGAAATACAGTAGAGAGAAAGACAGTGCTGACAACATCAGGAGCTTCTGTCACAGAGTCAAACATTCAAGTGGAATTCCAAGGAATGAGTTGTAAGTGAGGCAAGAGCAAGAGCGGGGAAAACACCACATGGTTCTCCTTTGACCTCTGAGGAAACAGATGAACCCACAGCTGAGATACTTGAGGTGGGCACTGATGGCTTTCCAAAGCAGAGGTTTGACTGCAAGCTCAGACTGTCCATGCCAGAACTTGATGCAAGGTTTCAAATGTAAGGTTTAAAATGCAGAATGATTAAGAGAAAGGCATTCCTGATTGTTCAAGCAGGAAAGGCAAGTAATTCCAGCACTGAGGTATCCAATACATTTAATGCAGTATGAGACGTGTGCAAGACTTCCCAGTTCTCAGCTGTGCAGAGATTCCTCTTCTCTTTAACAAGGCAATTAAAGCACTGCCCATTCTCTGTGCAGTGAGGACTTGTACAGGCATTGAGCACCACAGAATCAATGCACAAAGTCATTAGAGAAATGATTTCTTATGGAAATTCCCCTCTCTCTTTGCTTTAATCAAAGGGGAGAAATGTCTGTCTCCTCCTGCTGCTCTACAGTACCCACTCTCTCTCTGGGTGAATTCTCCAACTGTCCCACATGAGGGATGTGGAAATTTGTTATGAATCAGGCCCCAAGAATTTGACAGCAAATCCCATGCTGAAATCCTAGAGGCAGAGTGGAAAAGATTTCTGGAAAACAACTGGAATTCTGCCAAGAATTTTTAAGAGCTTGAATGTCTTGGGGGAATATATAAAAACAACCTCATGATTCAGCTAAGCAGAGCAGTAAAGCAAGTTCCCAAAGGCAGGGACCAGCTCTTGAATAGATTTGCATCCTTCCTTTAACTTCTGTTCCCTTTTCTGTCTTATGCCCTTTTCCCAGTTTCTTCCAGCTTTGAAGTTGGAAAGGTAGACTTTCTAAGTTCCTTCTCCCCCAGCCAACAGGGAAGGTGGTAAGGAGGGCAGCTCCTCCCCTGTGCTTTGAAAGCTGTGCCTGTTCCATTCAGACACACACACGTCCCCCTGGCTGAGCCCCAGCACAAAGTCATAAGCTCCACTTCTGGCCTGTGCACTGCGTAGTGCAGGCATGTAACAGTCACCTTAATTACAGCTCACATGTGGAACACACACCATCAGCATCTTCCCTGGTTAAACAAGGCAGAGTGACTGCACTCTCTTAGGAGATGGGGTTTGATTGCCAGCCCAGAGCCCATCACTGCCCCATTAACGATGCCTGTACCCACTGTCTGTGCCTGTCCCTGTACCCACTGTCTGTGCCTGTGCCCACTGTCTGTGCCTGTACCCACTGTCTGTGCCTGTCCCT
>JAWWEV010000083.1:58363415-58374175 GCA_035583235.1 Hafferia zeledoni
ATAGATTTAAAGTAATAGACTTTGTATTAATTGGGGAGTGGGAATTTCTTGTTGTGCATAGCTTGTGTAAGTGTGTGGGCTGGAGCTTCACTGAGACAGGGACCACAGCCAGGCATTATTCTGAGCCCAAACTGGTGGTGTGCTCTTGTCCCAGCTCTGCTAAGGCTGCTGAACTCCAATACTGACTGTTGGCACACTAACGCCCTCCACTTGCAAATTCAGGCCCTGAATATTCTGGCTGACTTCAAGTTTTGTGGTCGAGGATTAAGGTTTCTACTGACCATCTTTACATAAAGCTGAAATGCTGGATATGTTCCTGTCTCTGGTGATAAATGACCCCAGTGCCAACCTAAGCACCTCTCAGATTCCACTGATAAGTAACTGTCAGGAAACCTTGGCCACACTGACATCAGTATCTCAAACACAAAGCTATAACCACGGCTTCTCTCCTACTTCATTTATATTTTAGGGGGATACAGAGACCAGAAAGTTCAGCATGTCTTACAGGTTCCTATTAGGCATCAAAGGGCAAGGACTCAGCCTTGTACTTAATAGAAGGAATACTCTTTTTTTCCACTTTTATTTTCTTGCTGTGGGTTTGGTTTTTTGTTTGGGTGTTTGTTTTTTTTTAGGGGGTGGTGTTGAGTTTTTGGGTTTCTTTGTGAATGTAAAAGTACCTGTACACAATTTTTATCTGAAAGGATTGCCCATCCAGCACTGTCTCCCCAGAAGGATCATCCCTGGATTTCAGGGCACTGACTGAGGCCCTTGGTAACCACAAGAGCAAAGATAATGGTCATGTGTCTCCTTTGATGCTGTGATTTCTCTAGTCCAGGGAGGAGGAACCCGGCAGAACCAACTGTCACTCAGTGCATTCCACATCAGTGTCTTATAAAATGAAACAAACCTGGTCCCAACAACTGAGTGTATTTCTGGTGTACTGAAATGCATCATATGGACCAAGACAAAGAAGTTCTGCAGTGCTCTGGAGCAATCAATGTTTTCATAAATTAGTTTGTGATCCATATTACTCAACAGTAGAATTTTATTTTATTGAACACATTAATGTGGAATAAAGACCCACATGTTCATTGTACACAGCCTGAAAGCTCCCCCAGCAAAGGAGAAATAAAAAGTAATTAGAAGAATAGCTGACTCAAAGTATTTAAAATTTTATTGAGACCTCTAGCTTATACAAAGCCTGCATTAAATGCTATTTATACGACTGTTTTGCTCACCTCATTCCACTGTTTCAGACAGAAACAGAACGAATGTAACAGTTTTGTAAGCATGATTAACCCTGTATTACTGTCAGAAAGGCAGAAAGAAGCATAATACATATGGCAGCCAAATAGGCTGTCATAAAATACTGCCCCAGGACTGGCTCATACCAAGCTAAATGAACCCACAGCCAACAGGAAAATATGCCTGGGATGTTTGATCTATCCTTTTCTAATTAAGAGAGCTGACCTCATTCCTGTTTCCACACACTCATGAAATTATTCTAATTTCAGAGTCAAGCAATGATCTCACAAGAGCCAAGAAATGATTGCTTAGGCTTGATATATCCAGGTCAGTTCACTTTAAAGCTGCATGATATGTTACTACGTTATTTAAAATGTTTCCTGTTCCTCTCATTGATCAGTTATTGTGTCAGCAATGACACTGTGTGATAATATTACCCAATACAGACACACAGCTTTCGGGGGGGCTTTAATAACTTTTAACATTCATTTTTCTAATTCTCTCTGTCTGATTTGATTTTGCCATCCAGCCCTTGAGAGCTTTGAGCCCAGTGGCACCGGCTTCCCCTGTGCTGGTGGGTGTACCTTCCCTCCCCAGGGAGAACCCCAAAGCCAGGAAAGATGTTTAGTGCTTTCCAAAATCTGCTTTACAGAGGGAGTTTTGTCACGGACAGTTGAGAATTCTGCTGCTTCCCAGTGGAGACCAGGCTGCACATTTCAGATCAGCACCCCGTGACACACTGGCCAGACAAGGGCTAAGTTACAGCAGTGTGTCTGTCCCTCCCTGGCAGAGGAGGACACTCCAGTCCCTTCCCTGGTGTCACTGGCACACACTGCTGCTCCTCCTGCAAAGCCACCACAGTCACCCAGCAGTCTCCCAGGGAAGCAGAGGCACCACTGCATCTCCTTCATGGAGGAAGAGCTGAAGGAAAAGGGTTTTCCCCATGTCTGGCAAACGTCCCCCAGTTTCCACTCATTAACACAGAAATGACCTCCTGCCACTGCCAAGGAGAGGCAGGAAAGCAGTGCAGAGAAGGCTTTCCTTCCTGAAAGCAGAGACCTCTCTCTGGATTGAGGATTGGAAAAGCACACCAGGCCTTAGGAGAAATGTCCATCTCGGGACAGGATTTGTTTCAGGGCAGAACAGCCCAGCCATGTCAAGTCCCCATTACTGATGAAAATCTGCATTAAGGGTGCAGATGCTTGGTGACTTTTGCCCTAATGGTCCCAGTTCTCTCATTTCAGTTGCAATCAGCTGCTATGCTGCCAAAAAAGCAGAGTTACAGCTCTGTTAGTTGCGGCGGGGGGGGAAGGCAACAACAACAAAAACCCCAAATCAAACCAATGAAAAAAACAACAAACAGAAATGCCAAAAACCAACCAAACAAAAAACCAACCCAAACCAAAAAGCCACCACAGAAACCCTTGCCCAAGGAAGGATTTTCCAATGCTCTTTCTCACTGTCCCACTCAAACTATTTCAGAGGGAGAAGCACCAGAGAGATTTAGGGAGCTGAAGAAGCAGGGACAGGCAGGTGCTGCCTTTACACGCATTTCAAACACAGGGTTGTCCTGGGAGTCAACAGTCCAGTCCAGCAGTTCTGCCTCCCTGATAAAACCAGGTGTGCCAATACCCTTCCCCAGAAGGACCAGATGTCCAGGGCAGTCAGGGATTAGCAAGACATTGCCCCGACCTGCCTCTGTGTCTCAGTTTGCCCCCCCTGCTGTGCAGTGGCCACTCTCCAGCACAGCTCCAGCACCTGGAGACTGCAGCAAGCTGTAATAAAAACTCCTAACCCTGATGAGGCCTGTGGAAGCAGCTTCTTTCTTTCTGCTCTTCTACCCTTTTTATTTGTCTATCACTGTGCACCAGCTTTCTCAGGGGCCCTTGGAGGGAGCAATTTCTTTTCCATGCAACACAATTTCTTTTCCACAACAACCACGTGCCATTCACGCCCAAGAACTGTGAGGTGTGGTTATCAGTGGAGAGGGCTGTGATCTCAGGGAGCTGTCCCTGCATAGATCCAGCCACAGGGGTTTAAAACACTCACACACTGTGATTACTGACAGTGATCCTCACTCAGCCAAACAGCACACATAAGCCAGCAATGTGCCACAGTTATCCCACACAGCTCTGTCAGTTTGCTTTTTGAGAGTGGGATTCAAGTAAGGGCTTCAGAGAGCATTTGCCACTCATTCCAGTATCCTGCCACCTTCTGTCTCCCACTTGGAGCCTCATTTATGCACGTGGGTTGGGGCATAACCCATGGATGGGACTTTCCCAGCTTGGAAATGAGCTGCTGTCCTACACATCCAAGAACAAATGAAGCTTTCCAATCCACTGCCCCAGAGGTACTAACTTCTCAGAGTGGCTTTCCTTTCCCCAGGGATTGCAATAACCTGCCCAGAAAACACGAGCCTGGCAGGCAGCTCCAGCTGTTCCCCAGGAGGGCTGGGGGAGCTCCTGCTGTTATTGAATGGCTGTGGCTGCAGGCAAGGGTTTAACAGGCACACTTAAGCACTGCGTTCGGCTCCGTTTCCCTGCTCGCTGGCTTGGGCTGTGGGCACGGAGGCACAGGGCACAGTGGGGCTGTTTCCTTGGAGAGTTTCCCACTCCCTGGGGTCAGCCCCAGCTCAGGATCGTTACTGCTCACCTGAGGCAGGTTCTCCTTTGCAAAGCTAACAGTTCTACAGTTGTAAATAAAGAAACAGGAGTAATCAGTGGCCCAAGTCAAACACCAGCAGTAGGCCCTGTAACTCTCCAAATGTCATCTGAAGCCTGCTGTTCTCTCCACTTGTGGCTCCACAGGGCTATAACTTACTGTAGAAATTTGGTTACAATAGATCACAGTGGAGGTTTCTTGAACCAAACCAACTGAAACATTTTCAAACAGCAATCCTGGATATTCTTCCACAAAGAGAACAGTAAGATGAAACACAAAAATCCAGTAACAGCAGGTTTGCCTCTATGAAGCAATTTGTCTCTACACTTAATGACTTTAGGTGTGTATAAGTTATGGCTTGAGTCCAGCAGAACCCAAAGTCATGAAGGAATTCTGTAATGCAGCAATTCCTGTGGTGTGATTACCCCTTCTCACTGTGAGTCTGGCAACAACAGGAACCACTATTACCTTCCAATGCCACACAAGAATTTTATATCTCACCTCCAACCTGATTGAGAAATGCAGAGCAATGTGTTTTCTGCATAAAACAGTGTATGTACCCCAGGTCTAGCAGTGAGAACAAACCCAGCTGAGGTGGTGATGGGGTTACCAGGAATGACCCCATTCCTCCCCAGAGGGCCAAAGATGCCCAAGGTCACCTCTCCCTTCCCTGCCCGCTCCTATGCCACGTGCACACACACACAGAGTGCCCCTGGGAGCTGTTCCAGACAGCAAAACACACCAGCAACCCCAGTCCTTCCAGCCACGGAGCTGTTCTAATTTGTTAGAGAGATTTCAAGCCTTTCTATTAGAATATTTCTACTGCAGTTCTGAGAGTCTGTTGTAGCCTGAGGTTTGTTAAAAAAATGTGTGTTTTGAAAGGGTTAACTCCTGGAACACACTATAAAAGGCAGCAGTAAAAGCTGCAACTCTGTTCAAAAGGAGACCAGCACTTAGAAGGGAGTGAAAAATAAATAAACCACTACAGAGTAGAATCACAAGCTTACAGAGGACTTGAAAGAAAACTGGGCTCCTTCCATTCTAGAACATGGGGCTGCTGTTCTAATCCAATTACACCCTTGCTTTATTATTTCTAACTCTGGTGAGTTTATTTCATCCCACATACATGTTTTATTGATTGCTTCCCATCAGTTACCATTCTCTGTGCTTCTCTTTGCAGTTTTTGCCTTCTGTGCACTGATCCTCCCTTGATCAAAGTGGTTTTCCATCAAAGCAATCGTGTTTATTCCTCAGCTAATCTGAAGCCAACTTGTAAATGTTTAGCCCACAAGACTAATTCACAGGCATATTAATTATGTTATTGGAACCAGAAAATCAAAACTGAGACAAACTGATTCTTTTTTCCTTTTCTGACACAGAAATACCCAGATCTAAGATATTCCCTGTGTGCAATTTTCACCCAGCAGTTGCTCAGGCAGTTTTCCTGGCAGTGAGGTTACAGAAAGTGAAGCCCAAATGTGCTGAGGGTCAGGTTTGTGGTTAACCTTGTCCAGTCCAGTTCCAATTGCTGCGGCTCCTGAAGCCACAGGGACCCAGAGTCACTGTTGGGGCAACCCCAAAATACAGACTTTGTGACTTTATGTCAGAGACAACAGATCCTGCGGGCAAAAAATAGCAACAAGAAGGTAACAACCTGCAGGGCTTGTGGGAATGTGTGACAGTCTGTGCATTGGGCTCCAGTTCCCCCTTCCTATGGAAAACAGTTGGGAATGGACTCTGAACAAACAGCAACGTCTGTCTGAGGTGCCCACATGGCACAGCAGATGAGGAACATTTCCACGTTAGGCACTGAGAAATACTGTGCCCATATTCAGTGTTTTGGTTGGATTTGGGGTGTGCAGAGCGGGGGGGAACGTTCTGTCCCAGTAAGCCAGGAGAGAGTGAAGCAAAGAGCAGCTTTCCATAGATACTCATCTATATTTTATCCTCCCAGTTCCAGTATTTTCATCCTACCACTGTGAGTATCTCCAGAGCTGCAGGCTTTTATTGCTGGGAATGAACATTCAAATTCAGTTTATACAGGGGTGACTTCAAAGTTACCTCTGTGGCTGTCAAGCAGTTTTGAACTTCAGAAGATGTAGTTATTTCATGTCTGGTGGGGATTTGACTTGTTTATTCAAACTTTTCACTTGTTTATTCAAACATTTCTCTGTAACCTAAAACTAACATCCCAAAATTCTGATAAAATCCCTACTATACTCATATTTCTGAATCGTCCAGAGCCAAACATTGCTAGAAATCTCATTTTAAAAATGTTTTCTCCCATTTTCCCTCTCTTAATTTTTTCAATCAGCTACATGGAGCACATTCCACAGACAAGGCAATGGCCTGGAAATACACAGTCACAAAAGATGCACCACTGGTTGCTTTTATAGCTTAGTCCCGCTCCCAGTTTTTTAAAGAATGTGTCTGTGTTCTTACTGGTTTGCTCTGGGCATGGGCGGGGGGCACAGGGACCCACGGGCACCTCACCCTGCAACTCTCCTGCTCATGAAGGGACTCAGGAGTGACAAACCCTCCCCAGGCAAACCAAAACCACAGGGGCAAACCCACAGCTCAACAGGCACAGGGCAAAGCAGGTAACTGTGTGTTATGGGGCACTTTGCTGGGCATGAAGTTTGCACATGCACAGAGATGTGTTTTGGGAAAAACAAGCACTACATACATAGATCCCTCTTCAAAGGAATGGTGCAACACTGGTGTGATCTGCCCAGGAACAGCAGAAACTTCTGTTCCTCTCTGAGCTGGTGCTATCACAGGGGGAGTGAAGGGATTTTTGTATTTAGGTGTTGCTTTTGTTACCAGTGGCTTTTCCCAGTTGCTCACATTTGTGCCCAGTATGGCTTCTCTCAAATAGGTCTGTGGGGCTGGTCTTCGTTTCAGCTAAAGCTGCAATGATCCATGAGCTACAACCCTTCAGTCTGCAGTTTAATTTCTAATCAAAAGCTGAAGGGTGTGACTGGCTCTGGGATTTGAATCCAATCCACACGATTTCAGTGTGTTCTGACTGAACATTCCAGTTTTTGGTCTATTTTCCCCCACTTCGTGCCAAAGCTTTGACAAATTGACAAATATCAGGGACACACTGAGGCTCCACATATGGATGAAAACCAGGGACAGATGGGAGAAGGGTTTTGAGTACAAACTGCTGAGCAAAAAGTAATGCTTAATAAAATATAAAGCATTTATCTACAACCTATTTCTTAATTTTCATCTTCAATAAATGTACATCACGAGGTGCAGCTTATAATTTTCACTTACAATTTGGGGTTTTTACATTGGTAACATTACATATGTAATATTGTTGTGTTGTTTTGCTTTGTTTTTAAGGACAGCTGATTGTTGGCCTAATCACTGATAAATGTATCCATGAGATACAACATCCTCATAGCTGGGTGAGACACAGGAAGGGTCTGTGTACATCCAAGTATTTCTGTCAGCAGAAGGGGGGGTGTATTTTGCAGATATAACCACAGATATCAAGATCCACCCCGTTCCAACTGAGCATTTCCCAAAGGAGAGAATAACAGAGAAACTCCAAGGGATAAAGAGAAAGCAGAAAAAAGCCAGCTGTGCTTTGCAGAGCTGTTTGTAGGTGTTCCCCTCTTTGTTTCCCAGCCCAGGAAGGCACAGCTGTACCAGCAGAAAGGTGATTTCTGGATCCCTCCCCACAGACCCCACAGGCCACTGGGGGCACAGACTGCAGCTCCCAGCACACAGCTCAGAAAGCACCCAGCATGACGAGCTGCTCATCCCCTGCCTGCACTGCACACACCTCACAGAACTTTAGCACTGTCCTGAGCATCTTTGTGACATCAACTGCACAGGGAACTCACAGGATTTACACAAAAGCAACTGACAAACCCACCCCGTTATTCTACCCAGAATTTCATTTCCTCAGGGCAGAAATGTAAAACAGAATAAAAAACAAATATCAAATATTTCTATTATACTTTTAGGTTTGTAAGCAAAAGAAAGGAGTGTAATCAAGGCTGTCTAGGCTATTTGTTAAAGGTTTTAGCTGACAGAAAAAATAGACTGAGCAGATGGCGTGATGACCTGTCCCTTTTTCCCTAAATGTTAGAGTACTCTCCAGAGTAACAAAATTTGCAAATCCTCAGCCCACGATCCCCCAGAGACCACCCCAGATACCGTGCCCCAGGACAATCTTCAAGGGCACTAAAATAGCCATTAAATACCATCCAGAGAGGACATAACCCTTTCCACTGGGGGAAACATGCTCTAATATCATTCCAATGCATTTTAACATGCATGTACAGCCCCACCTTTCAGCCCCACCATCGAGGCACTTCCAGCAGAGTCCCTCCCTCAAACCTGCATTCTCCACTGGGGCAGAAAGGACCTGAACTCAGACCTCCTTGACACAACTTGCTTCCTTACCCCTTGGACTTCAGAGGAGAAGAAATGAAACTGCCATCTCTTCTTTGGTTAGGAAGTATTTTGATCTTATTGAAAAGGCTTGGAAGCAAAATGAGAAGCTTGGCTTTTCACAGTAATTTTTAAATCTACACAAATTTTAGTTGAGAGGCATGAGCTTGACACAGGAAGAATTAGTGACAACAGCAGGACGCTCCTAAGACCAAGGCCATGTGGCTCATGGCAGTGATTTCTCAGTGACTTCAGCGTTGTGTGGCAGAGCTCAGTGCACTCGGCACAGCCTGGGCTGGTGTAAGGAGTCCAAACCACGGCCTAACCCTTCCTGCTATGGGGAGGTCACACCAGCAGCTTTTCTTTCAGGTCCCATTACACCTTGTTATTTCTTCTGCAGCTGGAAGCCAGAGGGCTCGAGAGAACAAAAGATAAAGACCAAACCAACTTTTTCCAACTCTCTCCTCCTCGTGGGCCACTTTAATCTTTAGACAAATAAGGGGATTCTCACCTCAACCCTGCTCAGCAGTATAATTGAGAACTGTGCCCCAGGCCAAGAAAAATGAGAGGGCCAGATTCTGCCCACAGATAACTAAGTCACAGATGTTTGAAAAAACCAGAAGCTGTGGCAGTATTTCCAAAACCTGTGTATCACACAAAGAGTTTTTTAAACCAGAAGTGGCCCTCTTGTTTCTTCCTTCCAAGGTTTTTTCAGCTGTGTCACATAAGCCAAATACGGTGTCTCTCAATAAATCAGTCACATTTCAGGCTCCTCTAATTGCACTACACGACTTCATGTTTCTTTAACAATAACAGCAAAGTGGGCTATTTTCTGCTCAAAGCATTCACATGCAGCTAATGGGGTCAGTGTGCCTGCCCCTCACCGCTGTCCCCAAGGAGCTTAACAACACAACACCCGAGGGGCTCAGACTGACCTCCCTCCTCAGGTACCCCCTGGCCAAGCAGCTCCCAGGCACAGCTGCTGTGGCATTTACAGAAAGGGGGAGCACTAACAGCGGCACTTCAGCCAAGCGCTCCCTTTCCCAGGCAGTGTGTCCCGGGGGCCAGGCTGGGTGAAGGCTCTGGCAGCCGCTGAGCCCCTCCGTGCCGGCCTCTGCCTGCTGGGGTGGGCTGGTGTAAGGCATTTCATTGCACATATTGAGCGATGAAACAAGAGTTGTTAATAACACAGAAGAAAGACAAAATATTTCACAGGAATTACCTCAAACTAACTTGGAATACAAACTCCTGGCTAAATGCTTTGTTACTGTGACTGTCAGACACAACCTGCTCACTCACAGAGGCCAAAACAGAGAAGTGACTGCCAGGGGTCCCAGAGCCCCCATCAACTGTGTTGTTATACCCAGGGCTGTCCCCAGCATCCTATTTAAGATCCTATTTAGGATACACCTTTATCAGAGGAAGGAACAAGAGAAATCTGCAGAGAGTTCAACCCTCAGCAACCTCTCAGGAAAACAGGATGTATTTGTGCCTTTACTTCACTAGGGCAGTCACTTTACAGTCACTGGGGCTTTTTCACTGCTCTCTTAAGCTTTCTGATCAAAACAGAAGAAGGTACTTTTAATAAAACTGCTGCAGCCACAGACACTGAAAACTGAGTGGCTTTTTGAACACATGCAATTTCTTAGACTGAAAAACTAAAGGTAAACACTGCACAATAAATATTTATGTTTAGGTAAAATCACATTCTGCAAGTGGGTTCCGAGGCCATCAGATAACAGAGGTTGAAAAAAGCAGCCTGGTGGCTCCTGAGTGTTTGGGCAAACATACCCTTTTCCCATAAGGACCTAATAAAGGCAGCTGAAAGGCAGCTCTGTGTGTATTCCCAGACAAGTAACAGTGGCAGGAGAGAATGGAGGGGCTCCTTCCCCTCAGGCAGGGCCCCTGATCTTCAGGCTGCTTCTGACCTTGGGTGAAACCTGAGCAGATGAGGTCAGTGCTGCTGCCCTGCCACAGATGGGACCAGCTCAGCTCTGGGTGGCTGTGCCTTACAGGGCTCACAAACAGGGGCATTCTGGAAGGACAGTTCAAGGCACCTGAGAAAGATTTTAAAGACCTCATCGAAACACCTTGAGGAATACTCATCAGAGAGGGAGACTTCTAGGAAAGGTCCAGAGAAAGTCTCCTTTTCAGCTACAGGAGACCTGGCAAGGCTGAGCTCAACTTTCACTGCCAAAGATAATAAATAATTAGTATTCATTCCGCCTAAAATGTTAGAGAAATCCACTATTTCATGAGATTCTCTTCCAAACCAGGCAAAAAGGGATGACACACAGGGCAAGAAACTGTATTTCAAGTGAGGCTCACATTCTTCAGGGTTGCCAGGTGATCTTGTCCCTCTGCCATTGAGTGTCCCTGTCCCTCTGCCATTGAGAGTGTCCCTGTCCCCCATGGCACTGAGTGTCCCTGTCCCTCACGGCACT
>JAWWEV010000083.1:58392738-58409193 GCA_035583235.1 Hafferia zeledoni
CAGTCAGATCCCTCTCCCACAGCCTGCAGTCAGATCCCTCTCCCACAGCCTGCACAGTCAGATCCCTCTCCCACAGCCTGCACAGTCAGCTCAAGCTGGTGTTGGGTATCAGGGCAGGGTAAGTACCAGAACACGGCTCAGGATAACTCAGCTGAAGTGCCATAATGCAGTTATGGGCCATCCAGATCAAACTGATACTGCCAAGTGATTTGATAATACCCAGGTCCAGCATTAGTGAACGCAGAGCCCCAGACTTCAAACAACTCCAACTATCACAACAATATACCCTAGTCAGCTCTGACTCAACTCTTTGCAGAGTCCCCTGGGGTTCTGCTATCATTAGCTGGAATTCTCCTTGGGATCACACTTAATATATCCTGGGGCACTTGGAGGTATGTCACCATAGTGGCAATGCTGAGAAATTATTTTTGAAACGTGTTCTGCCATTTCATTTTTGTGTCTACTTCTGAAATTGTATGAAACCACACTCGTACTTGAATTAAAATGAAACTGAAAATCTCCTAAAGATTTCCACCTTTTTATTTTTTTTTCTCCATATGGAATCATCTTCCCTTATGTTCTTATCTATTTTTTACCAGCCTTCACACAGAGAGCACACTAAGAAAGTACTCAATCCCCATTTTGCTGGTTTTGCTGAAATAAACATTTGGAAAGAATGCTTCTAAAATTCTTCTCTTCCCTGTATGAAGAAAATGGGAGAAGAAAGAGCCTTTGTTTAACAGAATCCTGGAAAATCACCTGAATTTTGCACAAAAATTTCATGGAGATTATAGCGAGTAATCAGAAAAGATGAAACTATCTGGATTGAAAAAATACTGTTTGTGTTCCTCCTCCAAATATCTTTTCTACATGTTTGGATGGGGCTTTGAGCAACCCGGTCTAGTGAAGGGTCTAGTGAAGGTGTCCCTGCCATGGTGGAGGGTGGGTTGGAACGAGATGATCCTTGAGGGCCTTTCCAGCCCAAACCATTTCATGGTTTTATGATTCTATGACAATCCAAACTGCTCTGAGGATTTGGTTTCGATCCAGACCAAATAGTTTTGCATCTTTCTGAAGCCAACCACTAAGTTAAGTTGACTGGAACACTTAGCAAATATTCCATAAAAGTAAGACAAGACAAACTGTATTTTCAGTATGATGACTCCCAACCTTTGATTCAACTAGTTAAGTATTCTGCAAAGAAGTATTGTATCAGAAAAGATTTTCCATTCCTCTGTGTTAGCCATCAATCAGACACAACACTTTGCATATCTCAAAAACTCTAAACAAAGTAAAATGGAATAAGAATATTTGATCTTCCAGTACTGATCAATAGCTCTCAATCAAAATGTCACAGTCTAATTCATGATTGGCAACCTGCTATGAGGTGGAAAGAAAAGGTTATTGAGAAATGAGCATGTCAACTGCTGTTATCTGGCATACTGATACAGCACATGCAATGCCTATGAAGTATGAGTAATGAGCTAAAAGCTGCATAAGAAAGTCTGCCTTTATAAGTCCTTCTTCTGGCATATTGTTTACACTGGGTGGCAACATTCTACTAATTCTATTTCCAGGAAAGATGTTGAACTAAATTCCTATTGCAGAAGTAGAAGACAAAGGGAGATGGGAAGGTGCTGCTGATCCCGGGCGTGCTCTGGTTTCTCCGTTCCAGAGGCTCTCCCTCAGTCCTGGGGCCTGCCCAGCTGTTTGCAGAGCTGCCCTCAGCCACCCCAGAATGAGGGGGCTCTGGGGGCTGGGATCACCTTCCTTGCCCGTGGGGCAGGATAACCCCAGAGGGTGGGATGCCAGGCTCCATCCTACTGCACCGTCCAATACAGAGCCAGGTCACTCTGCGAAGGCAGAGGGGGCCCTTTCAGCCAGGGGCTGTGCAAGGCTCTGCTCCAAGCTGAGAGAGAGGAGGACACTGCCTCTGGCTGATGGGGTCAGGCTCAGAGGAGCCTTCCTGCCCAGCAAGGGAAAACAGCCTGGGCAGTTTGTCTGCTGCCTTCAGGATCTAGTCCCTAATACTCATTACTCTGCCTGATTTTAACACCATTACCAAACCCTCAGAGTGCCAAGGAGACCAGTGAATGAAAGAGCAGCTGCTGGGCTGAGAACTGTTCATTCAGCTCATTCACAGGACTCTTCTAAGTTTTCAGTCTTACCTGTCATCTTACTGGGGGAGATTTTCAAACCAAGCTCACAAGTCAAGTGTCTGCATTTAGGAGGCAGCTGTTTTTCCACCATCCATCCCAGAGTTCTGGCTGTGGCCCTATTCTAATACTGTTGCCTTCATCAGGTTGTCACTTTTGCCTGCTGGGAGCCACAATGGCTTCATTGACACAGCAGGACCTCAATTCCCCATCAGATGCAGCCTCTGTGAGAATAAATTGTTCTAGAGACACCCCTGAGCTTGGCAGATGGAGAATACCTGACACGAGTTCTGGTTTGGCAGATGGAGAACCCCTGATACCAGTTCTGGTTTGGCAGATGGACACTGCCTGTCCCATAGATATGGAACAAGTTGTCTAAAGCAAGAAAATTCCCAACACTGTATCCCTTATTCATGATGATCTCTGATTTGGAAGTGTTCTCGTGGGCAGATGGGCCTGAGAAGCAGATGAAAGGTGATGTATTTAGTGCCACGCTCAGCCAGGTGAGGCTGACCCAGGAAGAGCACAGGGCCAACTGCTGAGGCTGCTCTGCAGACCCCACAGACGCATCTCCCTGAAACCAAATCCCTCTGCTGACGACAGCACGTGCTTTGCATGTGGGGGAAACGCCCCCCTTTTACGCAAAGGGTTCTCAAGTATGGAAAATAATTTCGTGGGTTTGTAGAGGTTGGGGTTTTTCTTTTTAAACAATGCTAATTTATTCATGAAACATTTGGGATTGAACAGTAAGCACACAACTTCTACCTCTTCTATTGCTCCAAACTATTACTGTTTTAATATAAGAACTGCCCCTATTTCTCTAAGCATCTCTCAGACTGAGGATCATTTTTATCAAGATTTGTGCTGTGTAATACAGTTTTTGACTGACCAGGAATGTCGTATCTCTAATTTTGCAGATAGTGACCTGTCCAGGAGCCTCCATTCCCTTTCTCTGGATAAAGTTCAGCACAATTTATGCTATTTCTCTCAATGGGGACATTTTAGAATACCATTTGCCTCCAGTGGATAGCCAGAATTTTAACATCACAATCTTGGATGGCTGAAGGAACAAGTAGGGGTGAGGAGACTGTTGTGGGGAGTAGGAACAGCAGGCCAGAAACATGAATACCTGTTTCAGAACTGACAACTGGATCAATGGCATTGCACCTCATTCTGGGCAAAATGTTGGTGTGCCCTCCATTCAAACACACCTGGGATCCCAGGGCTGAACTTGTTAATGAAATTCCCTCTCACAGTTAAAATAATAATAATTTAAAACCCAACCAAAAAATAATGAATATGAATGTGGAAGAAAGGCGATTTGATGTTTGTAATTATCGAGGCAAACTCCACGACCTGCTGAATGTATGCAAAATGGGCCTGGATGGAGTGTATAAAAGTGGTAAGAGCAGACAGTAACAGCAAACACTGAGACTTCTTTCTGCTAAAGGAAGTCATCACACAGGATCCCTGCCATGAGCGCCAAGGGGGCTTCTCTCAAAGGTAAGACTTCTGACCTTCACTGCCTGATACCTTTGGTATTTGTTTCCATTCAGACTGAATTAGGAAGCAACTGAAATGTAACAGCTCTAGAAAAGTGAGGTCTTCCAGAAATGTGCAACACACCTGCAAAAGGCAGCCCGATTCCCTCTGTCTGCCAAGGCTGCCCTTGCGTCGGGCAGTGCCACAGCAACCTGGCTCCAGGGATGTGCCACCTGCCCCTCAAAGCCTGGCCCCAGCCTGGTGCTCCACCACTCGGCAGGCAGAGCCCAGCAGTCACTGTCCACACAGCTCCAAGTGATGTGGGGATTTTGAGGTGAAAGGTTCCATAACAGTCTTCAGCCTTCTCGGCCAACAAGTCTCAGATTTTCTCATTCACAGAGTGATTTTCTCCTTCCTAGAGCAGTTTCCTCAGAGCAGCACACAGCACATACCTTGCCCATAGGGAGGAGGAAGGTTTGCTTCAGTACACACTAAATGCACTGTTTTTGAGTGTAGAGCAAGAAGGAAACTCAGCCCATGATATCACTGGGGTAGTTCTGATTGATGAAGGACACTTTAATTCAGCATTTAAAGCAAGTCTAGTGCATCAGGATAGGGAACAGGTCCATTTCCAGAAGTAAAAACCTCAGAATAGTGTTCTTTGAGTACACACATTCATTTACAAAGATTTGCTTTTAATTTTTCTGTTGTTTTTCTGTGTATATTTCGTGTCACTAAATAGAAAACTTAACTCTGTTAGTATGGAAAGTTTTAAACAGATGAGGTTTTGTGCTTTAGATAGTGACAAGTCTTCTATGTCAGTTTTAGAAACTCAGGAGAAAAGACAGGAAATCTCTCTGACTTCTTAGCAGTAGGAAATTTCGGGTTAAACTCTAAATAGCAAAGCAGCACAGCTGCTGGAAACCTTCTGAAGGAACTCCCAGGACAATCAAAACCTTAAGAGAGTGACCTAACTACCCTCCCACAAAAATTAATTTAAACTCCAAATGTTTGCAAAGAAGAAAAGGACCTCTGGGAGGAGGAGGAGGTGGAGAAGGGAAAAAAAAAAAAAAAAAAAGTTAAAAAAAGACCAATCTATTTTCCAAACATAGGTATCTGTGCAAATATAATTATGACACTATATTTACACTGTGAAGAAGTTTGATTTTTTCCTTCCACTTATCAGTGTGTTATAAAGCCAGACTCAACAGTAAGGACTTCAGAACAGAGTGCACAGTGCAGGACAGGTTCCCCTGTCTCCTCAGCCCCTGCAGCTGGCTCTGCTGTGCTGTCAGGGTGACAGAGGGGAGGGAGGATGTCAGAAGGACAGAACTGCAGTGCTGTTCCCCTCCACTCAGCAGCCAGCACAGGGTACTCTCACCCAGGGGACAGCACAACCCACATCACCCAGCAATGGGCTCTGACAGCCACTCCGAAATGCACCTCGAGCCCCTGGGGTTCCACTGAGCTCTGTTTTAACTCGAACAGGTCTGGTGCTGGTGGCCCTCCTGGTGTCCAACATGCTCCTGACAAAGGAAGGAGTGACCTCCCTGCCCATCTGCCCCAACGGATCCATCAACTGCCAAGTCTCCCTCGAGGAGCTTTTTGACCGAGCAGTCAAACTTTCCCACTACATCCACTCCCTCTCTTCAGACATCTTCAATGAATTTGTAAGTACTCTGTCTTTTCCTGAGAGCAAGAAGATATGAAATTGCAGGTTAACACTTTTCAAGCACAGCCATTTGTTAGCACAGGAAATGCTCCAGTAAGTGAACAGCCAGGGCAGCTGCACAGAGTGACAGCCCCGATGCTGCCCCAACCTGTGCATGGTGCTGACCACTGCTAGCATGCCCGACACACCTATTCAAAGATGTCATCTTCCCATCATTCCTTATCTGTGGGACAAGGCTGTGTTTCTGGGTGCCAGTTCCACTCTCGGGACCCCCCAGGAACCCCTGAGCTCTGCAGCCCCAAAGCAGTGTGAAAGCAGCAGCCCAGCCCCTGGTTCCCGAGTGCTGGAGCTGAGGCTGCTGCCGCTGCAGTAACGCCTGTCCCCGCTCCCGTGCAGGACGAACGCTACGCCCAGGGCCGGGGATTCATTGCCAAGGCTGTCAATGGCTGCCACACCTCCTCCCTCACCACTCCTGAGGACAAGGAGCAAGCCCAGCAGATCCATGTAAGTCCCACTGACAGTCAGGGTAAGGCAGAGCAAGGGAGAGGGGAAGAGGGAGGGCTGTGAAGTACTGAGGCAGCAGACAGAGAATCAGCTCACTGGAATTAAGAAGCCAGGGAGAGGAAAGCACCAAAAAGCCAAGAAAAGCTGATCAACATTTGCTGATACTAATTTACAAACCACACAGCACATCCATGTACCAGTAACTCTCCTCGTCCCTTCCTTTCCCTGTGTGGGACATTTAGTCACTGCATCTTATTCCCAGTTAAAAGACAACCCTTGGAGCAGTGCCAGTTACTGTACCTGTACTGTGTGGAGAACACCACAACCTTGAAACTTCATCTTAAAGTATCTTAGAGTTATTATTTTAACAAACATACAAATACATTGCTGCATGTAGGCAGAGGCAAACAGTTTTCCAGTAGCTGAAAACTATGACATTACTAAACAAATGCTGAATGGATTTTCTTGCTGTTACCAGCAGGCAAAACTGGCCATACCATCATGCAAATACAAACACTCCAGTGTGAAATACTGAAAAACACCCAGAAAGAGAAATGCACCACAGACATATATCAAATGTAAAAATTATAAACTTAAGGGAAGATGTAGACAGTCTGGTTCAGCCCATGCTGATAAAACTAAAATTCTCTGGAGCAAACCTAAGCATAGGGACAGAAATGGGGCTGTTGCAGGGAGAACTCTCAGTTTGATGGTGGTGGTATCTTTGCAAGCCCACTGTGCTGCAGCTTCTTCAGAGACTCTAGTGGGACCAACAGGACTCACAGCCCTGGCTGGTGCATCCAGCAAAGGTTTAACACTGACCCTGCCATAACCATAAGCTTTATGCATTCCTATTGCCCACAGGAAAAGACCTTTTTAAAACCAGAGAGCTGTTGCTGGAAGCACCACTGTTCAAATGGGAGAACACATGAGTTACGTGGAGGCAAGAAAAGCCATTTAGTGGTTAATCAGAATGTACCTTCCAGTTAGTGCTAAACTAAAAAAAAAAAAAAAAAAAAAATTAAAAATTGGATTTTGAAATGTTAATAAAACACAGAGAATAGTAGTTCTGGGGTTTTTTCACAGAAATGAAACACGGTTGTGCTTGCTAGTTTTTAATGTTGAGAGGACTTAATTTCCATTGCAATACTATAACTACTTGTGCAAATATTACCAGTTATAAACTTCAAAACTGCAGTTGTTCAGAGTTACTCAAGACAGGGTTATAGAGCCCATTCAGGGATAGGTCCTGGAATAAGTTTCTAAATCACAGTTTCTGATGACACTACTCTAATGCTGCCAGTATTGATCCTTTTTATTTAACATCCTTTTCTCAACATGGGTGAGCAGCACGAAGACCTCCTGAACTTAGTGCTGGGAGTGCTGCGCTCCTGGAACGATCCCCTGATCCACTTGGCCTCTGAAGTGCAAAGCATCAAAGAAGCTCCAGAAACCATTCTCTGGAAGGCTGTAGAGATTGAGGAGCAAAACAAGCGCCTTCTGGAGGGAATGGAGAAAATAGTTGGGCGGGTGAGTATTAGTTCCTGAACATCCTCCAGCCTGTTGCTGTAAGAAGGGCACACAGAGACAGACTCTCCCTGCCTGGGATATGAAAGGAAGATGTGAAGATAAAAATGGGATATTAAGATATAAAGTAGATACGAAGATAAAAATGGGAGCCAAAATTGCTGAGTCTGAGAACTTTTCAGCTTTCTTTTCTTCTGCTATCTTGAAATTTCTAGAGACAAAGTGATGTGACTGGCACAGCCTAATCCATCAAGCTCCCAGTCCTGCTGCAGGGGAAGGAGTACTCATCAGGACTGGTGACTGTAATTCTATCCTTGAGTATGTTCAGTTTGCAATCCGGATTCTTTCAGGATGCATCAGCACTTTTATTTTTCACGTGTGTATTTACATACATTTTAGCATGTCTATACATGTGTATACATACAGTTAATGTGTACAGTTTTGGGAAAGTGCCCTGACAGTCCAGGCTGTTGCCAAAGCAATCCTGCCATCTTCCCTTTCTCTTTTTGCACCACACTGGCTCCTCTGAACTCGGGCTCTGACTTGGTTCCCCCTGCACTTGTGAGTTTAGAAAACAAGGCTGTTGTGTGACAAACCCCATACTTGAATAGCCCTTGTTAGCAGGAATTGATTGAAAGCTTTGCTGAATAAAATCAGCTCTAGCTTGTTTATTTTCAAAGGGGCCTCAGTCAGCCCCTGAATATATCATCCTGTCAGTGAGTCAGACGCTGACCAGAGGTTCTGGCTTCCTGCCTTCTGCCTGGGCTCTGAGCAGCTGAACAGCACCGGGAGTGCCTCCATCACTGTGTCACCACCTCCCACTGCAGCACTCACGGTCTCTCCCTCTCTCTGCTGGGTTTGTATTTACTCAGAAACCTTCTACCATCCCGGCTACAAATCCGTTTATCAGTGTAATCAAATACATCTCTGTGGCATCTCTGTGTGTAAAAAGGGTGCAGGTGAGGCTCCAAGATAACAGTAAGGAGTCAGTTTCCCTGTCAGCACCTTCTCATTCACGTTATTTACAGAAGGAGGCTGCAGATAAGACTGGCACATTCATTACTGTCAAAGCACATTTCTCAGTCTCAGTCCTTTTTTTTGCTGTTGCTTTAACGGGATGGTGGAGGTTCCTCAGCCACTCTCCCTGTGCCTGTACAAAGCACAGCTGGTGGGGAGCAAGGACGATGCACAAGCACCAGTGAGCACAGGCGTCCTTCCTGCTAGGAAAGGTGCATTGCTGTGATGTGAGAAAATTGTCTCTGAAACAAGGACACCTGAGCCAATATTCACCCCAGGTACTAACTCACTACACGAGTTCCTGCACTGCACTTTCTCACATTACAAGTCTCTGTATTACTCAGCATTTATTTGTTAAACAGAATCTGAGGTCCAGTCTGTCTGAAGATGTACTACTGAGAGATTTGTCTGGTAATGTGTTCTTGAAGCTGCCTGGAACAGGGAGTTTGCTTAAAAAAGACACCGAGACAAATCTGGAGATGCACACAAACCATTTCTAGGATCAAGTGTCAACAAAGTTTTCAAGGGGGAGGGAATGGAAAAGAGATGGCTCTCATGGGTCCATGCATGGAGAAAAGTTTAATTTCTCTACCAAGTCAGGTTCCTCTGGACATGGGTTAACACACTGGTTCTCTTAAAACACCACTGAAACAGTCAAGCTTTTACATGTTTTATGGAAACAAGTCCATTCAAAACCGGGATGAAGATAGAGAACATTATACAGAACAGCGAGAAACACAGCTGAGAACACTTCACTAGCCACTCACTAGGCCAGCATCCCTCAAGGCCAGTCCTTTCAACGCTGTCTGTTCCAGCCAGTCGGGCTCCCTGTCACTTACACCCGTGTCCCTTTGTGTCTGCAGCTTCACTCGGGGGAGATCGGGAACGAGATCTACTCGCAGTGGGAAGGGCTCCCGTCCCTGCAGCTCGCTGACGAGGACTCCAGGCTCTTCGCCTTCTACAACCTGCTGCACTGCCTGCGCCGCGACTCCCACAAGATCGACAACTACCTCAAGCTGCTCAAGTGCCGCCTCATCCACGACAACAATTGCTGAGCGCTGACGGGCGTGACCCCCTCCTGAAACCATTCCTCACGGGGTTCCGATGCTTTGCCACTCTCACTGCAAACTCTGTGAAAAGTCACTGTGCAGCATCTGTATGGTCAGTAACTTCCGGGCATGTCTGTAGGATCTCTGGCTGCAACATTAGCGCCGTGTATCTTGGGGGTTTAAAATGTTACCAACTCCTTGTATGACAAGAACACACCTTCCTGCCTCATCTCCTCACCTCGCTACTCAGTAATATTTCAGTGCTAAACAGGTCATGCAGATACAAATAAAAATGTTCTTAAATCCAAAAGCATTGAGTGGTATCAGTGAATGAAACCAGCTGGTGTGCTTTATACCTTCAACAGTAGCTTCTCTTTTTGGATCTGTCTCCACTTACTGTTGACAGGCCACCTTATTTGCATTCTTTTCATCCCCTCCGAAAAAAAGGGGGAATAAAAAGGAGGGACATCAAAAACCAGATTAATCACCTATTACACTAAATTACCCTAAACTGAAAGGATGGTTTGAAATCCAACCTACTTCAATCAATTCTTTTACTCTGTACACAGTGTCAGAGTAGGGGAGGGAAAGGTTCAGAAATCCATCCTGGCTAACACAGCCGTTGATTTCCCCATGCAATCCATGCAGAGAGGAGACACACAGAATTTTAAGGGCAGAGCAACAGCCCCATCTGTGTCTCTACTGACTGTTTGGAGAAGAGGCACTTCCAGAGGAAGGTTCATTATATCTGAGGTGACTCCCTAAGAGCAAAGGAACCACCAGGTTTCCACAGGTCTCCAGAGGCAATGCTGGGCATCCATCTCTCATCCATCTCCCTCTGCATTCCTCACAGCCCATGTGGTGCTTGCAGCTGCCAGAAAAAGGCACTGCTGAACTAAGGGGTCTGCTGCTCTACACCCAAACTGTCTCCACTCACCTTGGGTTCAGTCAGAAAGCTTTTAGGGCACTCATTTCAAAACACTGTGGGTAAACACTGGAAGCTTACACAGACCAAAACAACTGACTGTTTAAAAACATCTGGCTGACAATCACACAGCAAGCAAAAGGACGAACTGCAACTGGAGCCATTGCCCATATCCACACACTGTGTTTGTAAGCCATGAACAAACCTGGCCTTGGCTGCATCCACAGCTTTGGCAAACAGGAGCTCCAATTCTAGTCAGCTCCTGGTTTGGCCTCCCCCAGACAAGGGGGGTGTGCACAGGGGTGGGCACTGGTTTGGCCTCCCCCAGACAAGGGTGTGCACAGGGGTGGGCACTGGTTTGGCCTCCCCCAGACAAGGGTGTGCACAGGGGTGGGCGCTGTCCAGGTGAGCCGGCCCAGGGCAGCGGGGCTGGGGGGCTTAAGCCTCTCCCCACCCCAGCAGGATCAGCACAGCCCTAACAGCTGTTTGCACACAGATTGGATAGTACCAACTGCTCGAAAGGTCTCCTTTCAGCCAGCTCTGTGAGAATGCAGTGAAACTTGCATTTCTAATTGTGTGTATCTATAATGGCCTTTTAATCTCTTCACGTTTTCAATTATTGATTGCCTCAGGCTTGATCCAGATGAGTGTACACTGAGCCCAATTTCAATATATATAAAATCACATTTGCAGGAAGCAAATGCCTTGTAAGACAGTCCCAACTGACATGTTTTTCAGGCTCTGAGATGCACAAAATGTGGGGCATATGCAACAACACAGCTGTACACCACAGTCAAGGAAGAAAAGGGGTAAAATTTGCCAGGCAAAACGCAAGTGCCAGAATAGAATTTAAACTGATCATAATATTCTACTTTTTGTTATAATGCCAATGGAGGGGAAAAAAGCATTTTAAAGGAAAAGAAAGAAAAAAGAAAAAAATGTCCTTTGTAATTATCGTAAGTGCTTAGAATTACAGTGTCAGTTCTTATTGAAAAGAAAACATGAATAATGGGACTAGTCTGTACTGAGCTGGAAAAATGATTATGTCTCACTGACTAAACTCCTACCTCAGAATCTCTTTGGAATTCAAAAGAAACTTGATTAACAGGGCAGACATTCATAATTTTACACTTACATGACTAGATCTAAAACAATGACTTTCATTAGCTGCTTAAAAATTACAGTGCTAAACCAGTTGTTTAAAACTCGCATGCACTGGCTTTATTATAGCCTGCTTTAGTACAGGGATGAGGGTTTTAATTTCTTAAAGAAAGACAGAATGATAAAATGTATTCTAAACAGCTGAAGAGCTCTCTGGTTTGCAGCTGTTAAGCTAAAGGAGTGTCACAAGTGATCTGGTTACCATTCTGAGCCATCCCAGCTGTCACAGAGACAGAGAGATGCAGAGCCCCAGGAACACTCTCCAGGCTGCCCCTTCCTGGGCAATGCCCTGGCACGGACCATCCTGGCAGGCTGGATGTCCCAGCCACAGTCAGGCCAGCTGGGAATGCTATGCTGGTTCGGTTCCTAACAGGGACAATTCAGTCCCATCTCAGTAACAGAGATGTGAGGAAGGAACCCTTCCCTGGGAGGGTGGGCAGGCCCTGACACAGGTGCCCAGAGGAGCCGTGGCTGCCCCTGGATCCCTGCAGTGCCCAGGGCCAGGCTGGATGGGCTCTGGGCAGCCTGGGCCAGTGGCAGGAGTTGCTCTGCACAGCCAGGGAGCTGGGACTGTGTGATCCTCAAGGCCCCTCCCAACACAGGCTACGTTTATGACTCTGATTGGAACATTTTGTTAATTAGTGCATGTTCATAAGACCTGAGCAACTACCGCCTTTAGTCTGACAAGATATTCCACAGCCAACCTCTCATGTTATAAAATACTGAACTTAGCACAAGAATGTTCTTTCTGAGTGAAAGAAACTGTTACCAATAAGAGTGTTTTCCCCAAGTATATTGACCTTTGATTCCTTCAGGTTTCCAGCATTTGAAGTGGATGATTTTCTAGTATTTATTCAAAGCCCAAATTGGCCATGTTTAACTCTCTGTTCGTATCTCTACCTCTGTTCATTTAAAATGGCTTAGTGACAGGGGTGGAAAGGAAAGGCCCACAGGGCTGGAACTCCACTGGGTTTCCTTTGGCAATGATACTCAAGCTTCCATAGCTGGCACTAACTCTGAGATAACACTTTGTGACACCACCTCTAAATGGCATGAAGTTAAACCAACTGAACCCTTTGGAGCGTTTATCCCTGAGCACAACAGAGACACACAGACACACACACCAGACCCCTGGCTGGCTGTTCATGCCTGGTGTCCAGGCTCAGCAGGATGAGCAGCCGGGGGAGCAAACAGAAATAACGCTGAGCGTGATTGGAAAGCCCATAAGGGAGGATGTTACTGACAGGGTATGTTGTTTGGGACCAGCTACTTAACTAGTTATGTGATAATCTCTCTCCTGTCCTTTGTTTTACTCTTTTTCATTTGAGTTCCTAAAAACCCCCTCTAACGGTTTCACTATAACTTGGTGCCCCATCTGTACAACACAGTGACCTTACAGTGTTATTGCAGAGACAATCCACTATTCTAATAACAAGGGACACACAGTGTAAAACCCACACATATCTCACAAGTTTCATTTCTGAACAACAGAAATTCTCTGAGGGCTACATTTTCAAATGGAGTCTGTTACAAACAAAATGGGTACAAACAATGAATTATGCCAGAGATGTAAACTTAGGAATTATGTATATAACCATAGACTAAAGAAATCTAGCACTGAAATCATGCATGGGAATAACATCACAGGCACACACAGTCCCACTGACATTACTGGGTTTGCTGATCTGTAAAGCTCTTTACAGAAATGACTATTCCTATCTCAATCTTAAGGACTTGTGCCTCAAATTACTGTGCTAAATTCTGAAGGCTGATGTCGAGCCTCAATGTTCAATTCAACTGAAATTTAAGATTGACTACATATATGTTTATACTAAGTGTTCAAAAAGGTTTAAAACCAGTTTTAAAACACAGTGATACTTTTTGAAAGTTCCTTATACTCATAACCCCCTCTAAGAATGAAGCTAAATTCAGTATCACTCTCTGAAAACTGTAGGAATGTCACCAATGGTTTTCCAAGGTTTTTTCCCAAACAACTCAATAGCTACCAGATAACATTCCAACAATATCTAATATCATTGGGATATTAAGGCTGTATTTAGATATATCCCCCATAACTGAACATTTTTGTAAAAAATTCCATTTTTTTCATACTGTTTTTTCATTTCCTTCCATGTATTCAGCAGTGAGGGAGAAGTGAAAACAGATGAGCAATGATGCCTGATGTCCTCTGAACTGTATCTTTTTTCCACACAGGTGAAAGCAGCACAAACTGTCCTTATTTTTGGTGAAAATAAAAGGGATTCAGAGCCTCCTCTCACTTGGTTTCTGGATGGGTTTTTCTGCTTTTTATAAGGTCCCACAGAGAGATACTGTGGAACACAGAAAAAATGCAAGGCCATTTTGAAGGACACAGAACCCACACTCGATCTGCAGTTTTATTGTGCATGGAGGGAAGAAACAAATCATGTTTCTTACATTGCCACTAATTCCTCTTTTATTCACCAAGAGTCCCATGCTAATATTCTGTTGTTCTGGGAAAAATAAATTGTCATGGCATGCTGCCTTCTAATTCGTGGATCCAACAGAAAAATGCAGGATATAACGACCCCTTTTTGTCCCTTTCCCCATGAAGGAATTGTGAAGTTCTTCCATGGAGCAGTAACATTTTATACCAACACTCACCCTACTTGGCTGCCCCAGGACACGGTGCAAGGGGGAACAAGTGGGAGGAACTCCCAGAGTCTGGAAGGGGCACAGAAACACCTGGGGTGGGCTCAAAAAGTGCCTCTGCATGGGGAGATGAATGTTCATTTCTTATTCACTGTCCACACTGAGCCTCAGTGAGAGTCTCAAGGATGAGGCCTGGACAGAGCACTCTACTGGGAATTCCTGTATTTCACAGCCATTCCAAAAAATGGTACTGCGGACACCAGACAAAATCTGTGAGAGGAAACTTTCACAACAAATACTTGTCTACATTCCATCCAGTTGCCAATCAGAAAGTGCTTTGCCAAGCACAAAAATGAACAGTATTTACTGACAATATTTAATCATAGTAGTCCCTCCAAAATGCAATTTTCCTATCAAACATCAGCACACTAATTATGGGAGCACTTCTCCCGTTTTAATAAATGATAAGGTTCATCCCACTGAAGAGTTCAGATCACTAATGAATTCACGAGTGACAGTGTGAGTCACCAAAAATGCTGAGAGCACTCACTTCAGCACATCAAAGGGGCTGCAAAGCTCCTGCCATTTGTACCATGTCTCACGTGCTGCAGAGGGGGTTGCAAGTACAAAACAGACGGCGCTTGTGCACTCAACAGAGATTAGTTCATGCACTGCATGACTAACTCAAATATTCCCATTTACTGATGGAGGGGTTTCACTATGCAGTGACTGCCTCTCTCCAGCTTTCTGTGTCAAACAGGAACGCTGTACTTGTACCAGTGTTACCAGAATTCCCAGGCCCACCCTCGTCAGCCAAGTCACTGCTACTGTACACCAACACACAAGGAAAAAAGGGTTCCTTCCCAACAAGGTCCGGCTCTGTTTGCTTATAACTCACCCAAGGAGTAATCACAAGTATTCAAATTGTGGTACACAACATTGGCTTGTCTCTCTGCTGTTCTTTTCCCTCAACTGCCAAGGTAGAAGGTAATTACTGAAATATATGTAGATATTATTGTGCTTCCCTTTCCTGCCCTCATGTTTGAGAGCATTGTGCGTGGCTTGCAGGATTAGGCCAATAACGACACAGGACAAAAGGCTCTTTCTTTAGCCAGATGATTGAAATAACAATAACCTTACCCAGGACCCATTCCTGGAAGATTTCCAGCGTGATTTCACGGACAAAAATAGTTTGTGCAGCACAAAAAAGTTTCCAAGCTTTTGGTGATTATCCAAGCCTAACTAAAGCCTCAGAATGCTTTGTATGTTCCAACGTCCTGGACCTCCAGCACATGTACTATAACTTAAAGTGACCAAGGGTACTTGAATTGATTTGATTCGCATGGTACACTGATGCCATCGAGGCTGAGGGTGCTCATGCAAAGCTCATGCACCAAACAGCTCAGCATTTCTGTGAAGGGTTTTCTGTGCTACTTGCGAGGAATTTGTTCTCCTGTCTCTGTTTCATCAAACTGAGAAAATAAAAAAGACCCTGTACGTTATCATCTTGTACTAGAAAGCACTTCACGGTATTAGAAAATTCTCTCATGCTCTCCCCAGGGCCATGTGATGGAAGAGAGTGCAGTGCACAGGCTGAGCTTACTGAGAGATTGGCTTGTGATGGATGGCACCACGGAAAATGTCAAACAAAAGCATCAGGAGTGGTTTGCAAGGACGTTAGGATACCCATTTATTGTTACTTTCACTTCAGACTCCACCCAAGAGGAACTGAAGTTCAGGTAACTGTAAGACACAGACTCACACAAAAACAACCCCCCACGTGTTAATACAATGTTACACAGTAGCACTGTGTGCAGGGTGGTTTGGGTCCCCCAGACAACCCTCCTGGTGCATGTCATAGCTCAGAAAAAGAAAAGGGAAAATATGCTACTGCCCTGCAGGAGAAAAGGTACCTGTGTGACTATTTATACTGTGCACATCTCCTCAGTGATGCACCACGTAAGGAAGTGACATTTTGACTCTGAAGGAAGGAATTATTTGCCATTTGTTGTGAGCAGAAGCTGAGCTTGTGACAATGTGAGCCTCCAGACAATCATCAGTTTAAACTGCCTGCCATGTGTTTAAAAATTTGAGTCAATTTAGAGCTGATCTGAATTGCAAATGGGATGGTAATAAGCCATTAGGGAATAACATCTCTCTCTCTCACACTTGCAGCCCTCTGCTTGCAGGGGCCTCGGCCACACTGAAGTATCAAAATGCCCTCTTCAGCCCCTGCATTTCCAGCAGGCACCAGTGCAGTGTCCAGGGGTGAAATATGGCCATGCCCCTGTATCCCTGTGCATTCCCAGCACCAGTGCAGTGTCCAGGGGT
>JAWWEV010000083.1:58409293-58430267 GCA_035583235.1 Hafferia zeledoni
GTGCATTCCCAGCACCAGTGCAGTGTCCAGGGGTGAAATATGGCCATGCCCCTGTATCCCTGTGCATTCCCAGCAGGTATGCAGTGCCCAGGGGTGAAATATGGCCATGCCCTCTCAGTGTGTGTCTGTGTTTATTCATGTATAAATATACATGTGTGTAACTTACTGAAAGAAATTCTATTGTATAAATATTAAAAACAAAGGAACAAAATATTTTTATACTCAAAAATTTGCGTTAAAAGGTTGGAGAAATATGAATAAAGTTCAGACAGGGAAAACCTGAGGTTTTGGGTTGAATCACCTCTTCAAGGACAGGTACAGCTAAAAGCATTTGAGAATGGGAACTTTGCAGACAAGTCTGCACCAGCAAAAGGAAAGAATTCCAAATTCTGTTTCCTGGGAACACAGTAGACTATTCAGCTCCCTCAAAGCCACATGAAGTCTATTAATCCTTTCCAATTATCTCTGCAAGCTATATTTGGGGTTACAATTCCCCACTTTCATATGTACACATGTGGAGCTTCCACTCATTTCAGTGAGATAAACGACGTTTCCAATTTGGATCTTTGAAAGGGTCTGACATTCAGTATTTATTATTACAGCAAAGATTAGGAACAGTCCTACTGAACTCTAATATTTAAAGACTTAATCCTTTCAGAAGTGATATTATGGCACAGGACAATTAATATATTCCCAGAAGTATATCTCTCAAGCAAAAAAATTCCTGTGATAAACACAGAATTAAAGAGGGTATTATATGTTAATTCAGATGGAAATGGAGTAGTTAAATGCTTCCAAATCTAAACTCTACCTCATTACAATTTTCCCTGCATTTGCGATATCATGAAAAAGGAGAATTTTCCATTTTTTCTATTATATTGGGTTTAAACAAGACAGCACAGAGAACAAAGTACTCAGAATCCAGCAAAATATTCTAAGTTGAAAAAATATCGAAATCCTTTGACTTCTAACAGGTTTGGCCTTTAGTGTCCCTGGATGAGGCATTCAATAGTCACCCTGCCAGTTCCTGTGGCAAGCTGTGCACATACCAGGGTGCATGCTCTGAACTTCGTTGAGTTTCCACACACAAATGGCTTAATTGTCCTAAGTGGGTTGTGGCATGTGCAAGTTTCCCCTGAGCACACGCCTGCACACTCTGGCACTCCAAAGGGATGGATTCTGGAAGGAAACTGTGGAGATGTGGGTATTACCTCACCTGCATGTGAACACTGACTGCCCTGTGGGTGGTTCTTATCCCTATTTGACACGTGACACAGGCCAAAGATCTGCAGTTGTATTTACTGAAAGGAACCAACACAAGCAGGGAAAGGCAAAGACATGAGCAAGGCGGGAGCTGTGATTCCTTGGACTTGCAAATGTGTGTGTGTGACTGTCATGTGCTTCTTGTGTCAGACATTTGGCTGTCTAAATATCCCTTTGCACATGACACAGTCCTGAGAGCATGGAGTATAAATTAACATCTACCAGTCACGAAAAGACAGTCATGGGAGTGGAATCTGAAAGACAAACAACCATCTCTCGGCAGCAACTGCACAACCCAAGCACAGAGTAGTGTTTTGGGGTGGTTAAAGAAGAATGCTGCAGGAATCAAAGGCTCAGACTGAGGTGCCTGCCTTGTGTGAATGAACACTCCTGTTCGCTGCATGGGAGGGCCAATGTAACATGGTGTAAACAATCAATATTATACTTTAATCCCCAAAGAATACCAACATAGGCACATGATAGTGTGAAAATACAGAAGAAAACAGTGTGGCAGGGACAGTGGCCTTACACATCTGAAAAGAGAAGGAGGAGGGGGTTTGTTCTTTGCATCCCAAATTGCTGTGTGTCACCTGACTGGGTCCCAGGTTTCAGCAGGACAGGAACAGTTCAGTGAAAACTGGTACAAAACAGAGGAAAGCCTGGGAGAAAAGCACCTGGACAGTGCAGAACAGAGTAACATGGGGAGCAGAATTCTTCCCTCAGAGTAGTTCATGTTCTAACTCTCCCTGCTCTGCACAGATAACCCACAGACTGTGTGGCTCCCCTGAAGGCCCACAGCAAAGTTACAGAGAAATCTGATCAATATGTTTCCCAGGACAGGATGCATTACCTGCAGGAGCTCTGCCCTACACTGTCCTCCACCTTGGCACTAACACAGCATTCAATTGTGCCACTCCTTTGGGCACTGGCCATGACACCAACCCATCTATAAAGGGGCTACCGAATTATAGTGCAAAGATCACCATTCTCTGAGGTAACAGCGAGCCAAGGCAGGTTTGGGGGATACACAAATCAAGCCGTGAAAAACAGTCACTGTGGTCAGTCACTGCAGGGATCCTTTACATTGAAATGAATTTTAATCAACATACTCAAGGCTCAAATTGCAATAATTCAGTTCTTAAACCTAAATTTCTCCGTGCTGTTGCTAACAGATAGTGAAGAGGACCTTGAGGGCGGTTGGCGCCATTTTGTGATGGGGTGGCTGGGCGCCATTTTGTGACGCATTGCACTGGCGGCCATTTCGTGACATGGGAGGGGTGAGGAAGGGCTGGGGGCCAGAGTGGCCATTCTGGGGCACTGAGGGGGGACTGGGCGCCATTTTGTACAGGTGATGATGACACCAACAACACACATTCTGGCCCTCGCTCTTTGTCCAACACCAATCACACACTTTGACTGCCACTGGCCACTGTCCCTGCCTCAGAAACACTTCATTTCTCCCTTTCTTGCTTGACAAGAATGCTCAAAATCAAACGCCATGCGACAGCTGCCTGCGCTGCCAGTGGATCACTATGTCATGTGGCTTGCCATAATTTAAGCTCCAGTTTGTCCCATTCCCAATGAGTGATACGATAGGGGACGACATAATTATTTTTTGAGGTCCACTTAACCAACAGTTTAAGAGAAGCTTTGTCAATTGGGTGGCCGTGACAATAAATAAAATTCTTTAATCGGTTTAAATTTTGTCGCTCTCTTTTGGAGAGGAGCACACCATTGCTTAAAAATAAAATAAAACTGAGGGGTTTGTAATGAAGGGGACACAACTGCACAGATGCTGGCCTACCTTGTCTGGGGGGAGGTCGGGAGATGGGGCACACTGAGCTGTGGGGGACAGCCTGAACGGGGAGCCACGTCCCCTGCGCCGCCTCAGCCCACACAAGGCACATCTGGGGGTCTCTCTCAGCAAAGACCCTGTGCCCAGGGCCCCTGTTTGGCGCCCATTGACGGCCAGTGACCAACAGGCGCCAGACGCCTCCACACACAATGGGGCGAGGCACAGGGCGCCATTTCTGAGGGCACCGGTGTGGCGCCAAGGGGAATGTTCCAGAACTGCGACGGGATTGGCTGAGCGCGTCACCAGGGCAACGGGCAGCCAATGGGGCAACGGCGGCAAACAAACCAATGAGGGCACAGGCTCGGGGCGAGGGCGGGAAAGCGTCTGAGGGGAGAGACAAGATGGAGGGCGAGACAGGGAAAACCAGGGAGGGAGAACCACAGCGGGGATAACATGAAACTGTAAAACAGAAACCTGTACAATTAAACCACAATAGTCCTAATTAAACTTCCATGATGAGTCCCAACGTCCTTTAAGTCACTGGTGGTTCCATTCCATCACCATTTGTTTCACTCTTAAAGAAATTTTAGATAGAACAAGGACTTGTGATTCAGAGACTGACACATCCCTACCATTCCTTTCCTTGCCCCTCTAAAAATGCAACCTGCAAGCAATAAATGTAAAATCTCTCATGGTTTAAAAGAAGAATTTTGCTTTGCTTCTGATACTGAAAGGTGGTGGGAGTTGGGAGTGCTAAGGCTGGGGTTTGGGTTCTTTTGTTTGTGCATTTGCTTTGGAGGTTTTTTTTAATTAGCAAAATGCAAACTTGCAAATGATGAAAATCCACTTCCCTGTGTCTTGAGGGTCCTACAGCCCAGCTGAATGCTCAGAAACTGCCCATCCTGAAGGTGGGTTGGGTCTGACAGACAGAATGTATCCAGGAAAGGGGGAATATTGCTCGAAATACCAAGGGCTGTTTCCCAGACAAGAGCTTGGAGGACAGGGCATCCACTGGAGAGGAACCCATTGTCCATGGATTCATGTGCCTTGTGCGAGTCTGGAACATTCTCTCCCCGGATGCTCAGGCTCATCTCACCTTACAGAGCAGGGTAAGGACCAGCCACAGGATCCTTCCTGGGGGGAACCTGGGCAAGGTCACTGGGTCAGTCGTGGCCCTGGAGCTTGTGCTGCCAGGAGAAAAGGGGGCTGTAGGAACAGGGCTAAGGTTTCTGTAAGGTTGAACTTTGAGCACAGGTGTGCACTTGGCTGGCACATGAGCCCAACACAGGCAGGTGATTTATGAACCTTTGAATGCAGAGGCAGAAATGACCATCTCCTGGGATTACACCCACCAGCATTAGGGTTAGACATGTCATCTACATCCAGTACACATTATTTTACTCATCATTATGAATTTATCCCTTTCTCTGATTTTTGTTAAAATGAGCTTCACTGAAGGCAAAACACCTGAATAATTTGATATGCAATAAATGTGCCCTTTTAGCCTTATTTCCTTAAAGAGAGAAAAGAGTATGATCACATTATGTTCAAATGACAAAGCACAGTCCTGTATTAGGTTCCCTGGGGTACAGAGGGAAACACTCATGCACCCTCAAGTGAAAGGGTTCCAAAAAAGGACAAAAAGTATAGCTAATTACTTGACTAGATTGTTCAGTCCTTGTATAAAGGTGGGAGCTCTGCTTTAGTGAAGAAGCACTGACAGAAGGCAATGCCTCAGAGATTCTTCTTTCAACATTTCAGGCTCTTGGCAAAATTATAATTGCATTGGCATGAGATTTCCTGTATTGGGTTTCACAGGGGGTTGGTCATATTTCACCTGGAAGGAGTTTTTCAGCTGGAAAGGCAAACAACAAACAGAACAAACCCCAAGTGTGTGACACGCACAGGAGCAACTGTGTGGGCGCTGTACAAGCACCTTGCAAAAATGCTGCCTGTCTGAAAGGCACCTGGAGTACTAGAGTGGGACACAAATGACAAACGAAAAGGACAGATGGAAGAACAAAGCAATGGTGCCACAGTTGGTCAGTGTGACAGGCAGCACTGTCAGCACATCCCTAGTCTGACAGCTGTCAACATTTCATTAAACTTCACAGCAAAAGACAGTTTTAAAGAGGCATCTCTTAGCAAGAAAAGTGAGGAGAGATGAGCTAAAAATCTCCAATCTGTGAAACATTTAGATTTATTGTTCTGAAATCCTTTATTTCTAAGGGATCAAAAATAAAGAAACTTATTTGGTTTGCTGATGTCTGGATTCCTGTGTCCATCCCCCAGCACGACACACTTGCTGCTTATTTCCTGCTAGCCTGTGTTGTGCTAATGCCATTAGAGAAAGGCCTGTTTTCCCTTTAGATTCCCCCAGCTCTCAGACATGACACACCATCCCTGCAGGAAGGAAGGGCTCCTGCTCTGCACGTGTTGCCATCGCCAGGCAGGACAGACACCCCAGGGTGGCAGCTGGGAGGGAACATGGACACGTTCCATGAGCAGCAGCTGCCCTGGGAAAGTGCCCGTGGGGATGGGGAAGGTTCCAGCCTCCCCTGCCAGCTCTGCATGCTGGGGGCTGGCTAGAGAAGAGGCTGAGGAGTTACCAGCAAACCAGGGGGTACTGCGGGACAGCAACGACAGACACGGATTTTCTGTGACATTCACAAGGGAAATGAAACCCATCCTTCTCCAGCACCCTTGCACAACAAGGATCCCAGCAGTACCCACAGTGCAAAGGAATTCTAAGCAGCAACAATCTAAGCTGGCCTTCCCAAGAGTGGTGTTGTGAGCCATGACTGACTGAAACCCTGCAGGAATTCCCCCAGCCCTGAGCAAAGCCCTGTGCAAGGCCCTGAGAAAGGCCCCGTGCACAGCCCTGTGCACAGCCCAGGTTCAAATAATTAACCCTGACATCTTCAGCACTTTGAAATTACGATGTTTTTAACTGTTGCTTTAGTTATTTTCATTGTTACAATGCAGTAGCTTTTAATCAGATTTCCATAATTAAAGGTTCTCTTTCTGACACAAGCTGTGGATCTATCACAGTCTCATTTAAACCTCATTGCACGAGTTCTATCAAGGCAATCAGGAATAGCTGCCACATACCTAGAATGGCCTTTTCAAAATTCCCTCTGCTGTTCACACTCAGGAAATAGAAAAATTCTCGATATTCATTCAAACTCTTTCTCAGAGCCATAAGCATTTCCCCCAGTTCTCTCCTTGGTGTTTCCCTCTGGTTCCCTCCTTGTCCTTGTGACCATCACACTGCAGGTGGGGTTGGCCCCTCTCCCTGCAGGGCCCATGCTCTGAGTTCACAGCCTGGCTGGCACCCAAGGGGGGCAGTTCCTCCACTCCACAGGTCAGACCAAAACTGAATTCCCTGATTAATGACGGGTTGGTTTGTGTTCCCTGTGCTGGTTAACACTTGTGGCCATGCAGTGCCTCACCCCACACAGAGGAGCTCTCTCCTCTCCAACAGCCAGATTTGGTCCAGGAACTGCAGAGACAGAGATGCTCCCACATGTACAGCCACATGGACATGAGACAGTTAAAACAACAATTGCAGGAATTTCTGGTACTTCTAAGTGGAATGGTTCAGTTCTGGATCTCAGCAAATTTCCCTGTGTGCTTTAAACCCTCTCTTTTACTGAGCATAAATGATAGAGAACATCCTTTTCAACCTATACACATTTGCTGTGTAATGTCTGATGAGTGACTGGCCCTGGTGGTTCAGGGAGAAAGGGCTCACCCAGCTCTGCCCAGTCAGTCTGTGTGTCCTGACACATCCCTTGGACTGTGGGCAAAGGGCAGGGACCCATTCCAATGTGGGACTGAAGGATCAGTAACTGCTTTTCATGAAGCACTGGGAAAAGGAACCAAAGGGGATGTGAATTATTACATACATTGTTTTGGAGTACAGAAGAAAGAGAGATCTCCCATACACTCACTTAATAATGATAACAACAACCAAAAAATACCTCCTTTTTTAGCCCTATATCTGAGGTGAAAATAAACAGACTTAGTGCAAATACAACTGCCCTACACACATGAAGGGAACATTGGAGAACCTCAAGAAGAAGCAATGGGGTTTTTTTATGCCTTTTTTTTTTTTTTTTCAGTCCTGGGTTTATGTTTCTGAGACTCTCAAGCCCCCCTGAAACTCATACAGAAGGGAGGGCTGCTGAAGCAGGCCCTGTGCTGTGGGAGTGTTTGGAGGTGATACCTGTTTCTGCACCTGGAGTGACTGCTCTCACTGTCCCAGGTTTTACTGAACATTTCCAGGGGGTGCTGCAGTCAGGACAACAAGAGGTGGCCTTTATACAGCAGCATCTGTGCTAAAATCCTGTGAGCAGAATTGGCCATTAAAGCCAGAAAATGAAAACACCCTCCAGCCCTTCAGACACAGCAATGAAAACAAACCACTTTTCCTTCACTCAAATATTTAAAATATTGGGAGTTGGAAAGTTCTCCAAGTGGAATCCAATTATTCTCACAACCAGGGGCTAATTTCCCCAACCCTCTGAGCCCCTGGTGCTCAGCAACCGTCTCAGTGGGTGTGCACTCTGAAACCTGGGGCAGCTGACAGGCAGCACATCCACTTTGCTGATGGGATTTGCTGGGAATTGTGTCCAGCTTCTCTTTCTCGGTGCCACCCAATGTTTTCCAAGTAAACTCCTCCAGGAATTCCTACATTAATGCAACTATTCAAGCACCTTAAAATGTTGAGATGTTATCTCTGAAAGTCTTTGGCTTATGTGATCAAAACCTGACAGCAACAGAGTTGTTTGTTAGGAGGATATAAAAATCTCACTGATACAAAACAATGCCACACTAAATCTCTGTTTATCATTGTCTCAGCGATAATTTATGGCAAAGAAGTCAATATACATGATTTGGAGAGCCAGACAGAGGGTGGGGAGGGAAAGGGAAGAAAGAAAGGAAAGGAATTTAATCCCTGATCCATCAGCACGTGTAACTTTAGGAACTGAAGAGCTCACTGAGGTCCCAAATGCCAGTCAGTGCCTGCTGGCTGAACCTGGAGCCATCAGGGAACCCTCCCACTCCCACTCCCACTCCTGATGTGCTGCCCACAAACAGCCTGTGCAGGTGGCTCTGTCACAACACACCCCCCTTTGTGCCAAACGAGCCTGAGATCAAACTGGGACTGTGAGCAGCAGTCAGCAGGTAGGGCAGTGTGTGATGCCACTCAACTGCAGTGGTTCAGAATGTCATCCTGCTGTCACAGAGCAGGCTGTGTTTCTGTAATGTCCCTGCTTTCTTTTGTTTTATTCTAACTCCCTGTCAGTTGCTGCTGGCAATAGTCTCATTTAAGCTCAGCCACTGCACAATTCCCACCTTCACCATCTCAGCCCTGGCACTTACAACATGCCTTATTTACTGAGAACTGGAAACGCTCTGACAGTGTTTGAGCTGCCTCTTTCAGGCCATGTGCCAGTACAGCACAGCAGCCCTGCCCACTGGGGCTCAGGGATACACCTGCTGGCTTCAAACCTCTCTGTGCTGGGTTTCCCTCTCACCAAACTGAAGCCCTGAAAGGACCCCACAGTGCCCACTGAGACAGTGCCCACGATGGGGAGGATGGAGGTCAGGGCTGCTAAAGCCGAGTCACACAAACACTGATGCTCTCTGGAAAAGGCAGCTGTGGCTTCTCCTCTAAGCCAGTTTCAAGGGTTGCAGGCAGAAAAGGACAAGAGAAACACACTGAACTCCTCCCTGAAGCACCTGGGGGGCACAGGGTTTGTCAGGAAGGCATTTAGTCCCTTGTCTGGGGCAAACTGATACACTGCCAGGAGCAACACAGTAACTTCAGCATAGATTCTGAGTAACTAATAAGATGTGTCAATTAAACTCTTCAATATTTGTTAGACTTTAAACAAAAATGTCTCAGATTCATTGGTTTGGAAGTTTTCCTCATTCTTTTTAAGATGGGCACCCGTTCATTTATAGCAAATGATGTTGCCACTCTGTCATTTAGGATGTTTAACTTTTTTTTCTTTCTTTTTTACAATCTGCTCATTCCAACAGCCTCAGTTTGACACCACACTGAGAGAGAATTCAGAGAAGGGAATAGGATACACCCAGACAGCCCACAATTAATTCAAAGTGGTGACCAGAATACAGTTCTACACAGAACACAGAATTTTCACCCTCCTAGGCATCAAGCAGTCACAGTCCAGGTTTCCAGAATGAGATCCAATATCCCCCATTTTTTCAAAGTAAAATAAATGTATTTTTATCCCTCATTAAGAGGACATGCATAATATTATCCCCAGTTTCAAGAGGACAGGACCCATGTCACACTGGGCTTATTATTCTTGGGTTTTCTTATTTATACTGAGAGAAAGGCATATCCTTTTTCTGTGATAAAAACACACTGCTGAGACTATAAACACAGACAGGGGAAACAACATACTTGTCATGGGTTATACAACCAAATATCATCCTTAAATAGTGCAGTTATCCCATGGTGTGCACATCAATACACATCAAAGTTCCAGCATCCCCTGTGTCCAGGCAGTTCATTTAAAACACTTGCAATGACAGTTTTAGATGGAAGAGTGGCTTGACTTGTCCTTTCACGAAAAAGCCTAGAGAAAGTTCTGAATTACATGTGGCTTAATGCTGTGTCAGGTATTTTCTTGTATTTCCAGGAGCCAGATTTCCAAGTGATCCTTTAGGGATACCACAGTGACCTCTGCCTCGTTCTAAGAGAACCAGGGGGAAGCAGCTTCCCAGTCATCACCAACTTGGCAACGTGGAGACAGAACCCAACCTGATACTCACACTTCTAAATCACCTGGTTGTTTAACCCATGTATTAAACACCCCAAAGCCAAGCAGGAAGCTGAAATCCCAGCTTTTTAATTCTTCCAAGCCTGTGAGAGCCACACTGCACAGAGCCACACACACCGAGGGACAGACTCAGTACTGGGGAAAAGCTGATCCAGGGTCATGCAGAGATTATTTTTGTGGAGAAAGGTTGAGGAAACTTTCTGATCCCCAGCAAAGCCACTCAGCAGTTTATGGAGATTCCTCCTTGCGTCTCCCTACATGTGGTTAATGCATTAGTGAACACCTGCACAAGCTGCTTCACTGAGTGGACAATGTTAGAATTTCTTCAGTAACACTTTTATCCATTATAAACTTCATTCTTAAAAATAAATGAAAAAACTCCACAAAACCAAAAAAACCCACAAACACCAAAAAAACCTCAAACCAATAACCCCCCTAAAAACCCCTTCAGTGTTTCCATGTAAAGCTTTATAATCCAAACTCATTCAGCACTCACACAACCCTGCAGTGGGATAACAACCAGAGACACTGCCCACTGGTCGATGTGTCACAGAGTTCCATTCTCCAGCTAGGATCACAGAAATGCAGAGATTCGGTTTTCTCTGCATTTCCATGTGTATTTTAGCTGCAGGATGTGTCCTGAGCAGTCCCACATGTGTCCCTGCAGGCAGAGAGAGCTGAGCAGAGCTGGCACTGCAAAGCAGTGAGGGCCTGGCACAGCCCAGCTGGCCTGGGCTCAGCAGGGATGGAGGGCCCAGGCAGGGCAGAGAACAGAGAGAAGGTGCTGGAGCAGGTTGGTCAGCAGCCCCGAGAACTGACAAATGAGTGTCAAAGGTAAACGTGCAAGTGCTTGTCCTGAGCAGGAGAACAGAGCCTGAACTATCCATGTGCTGAGTGTACACACATTCACCAGAACCTGCTGCACCCTCCTAATCCCTTGGGAATCTTCAGCACTCCACAAGTTTTCAGCACAGCACTCCACAAAATGGTGGGCAATGAAGGGCAATGCTTCAGCCAGGCAGGGAAAAATCCTTGGGACTCCAAAAGCTTGTTCTGCTGGACAAGCCACACTTACTACAGCAAAACTTTGCCAGCAGATCCAAGCAGCAGAGGATCATCCTGCTCAACCCTGGCTACAGCATTTTTCTTTAACTTAAACTGAAAGGCCTGAAACATTAAAAAACAGAATGCATCCACTTAATTAGAAACAGTTTTGCCTCAACCCGTCCTGTCTGTTCAAGGACTCAGAAAGGCAAAGCCCAGGCTTTGAAGCACTGTGGCAACTTAAGATAAATTTCAGCACTACTCTTTTAACAGAATATAATTGAAAACACACTCCAGCATGGACTCCAATCTAAGTCTGGTTAGAGATGTGCTTAACCCACCAGACTGGATCTCAACATTCCCAAGAAATCCTGACTCTGACCCAAACTGTCTTCTCTTTCTCTAACAAGCAAAGCCAGTCCTTAATATTACTGAGTTGAGCTCATCACTTATTGAAAATCCCTGCTTTTACCATCATTTGTGTGCTCCTTCTCACCACACTACTGTCCAAAGTTTCCATTCTCCCAACCCCTCTCCAAGACTGGGTCAAATACCTGTACATTGCAGAAGGCAATCCCCAGCGCCAGTGCCCCAGTGCCCAACAGACCAAACTGGCAGAGAGCAAGTGTTGTTCTCCCCATTTGCAGCTGGAAAGCCAGGCCTGAACATGACTAAGAGTCAGAGCCCCACAAGAGGTCGAGGATTAGATTCTCAAATGCTCAGCAACCAGCACCAGAGCCAGAGTTCCACAGGAGAAAGGAGAAGGAGAAAAGGGGCAGGGGCATCAGGGAGAAGGTTTTTCCTTTGAAAAAAGAGAGAAAAAATGTCCAAGCCCTCACTTCCAACTTCTACTGGAGATTTTCACAAGGTGTCTTTGCAGCATCTCACAGCTCTGGCCACTCAGGTACCCCCTGTGCCTGCCCAGAGAGGAGGACAGTGTCGGTCTGGGCACTCTCTGGGTGTCACTGCCCCTCTGCAGGGTGACAGGAGAGGAGCTGCCCAAGGCACTCTCTGGGTGTCACTGCAGGGTGACAGGAGCTGCCCAAGGCACTCTCTGGGTGTCACTGCAGGGTGACAGGACAGGAGTTGCCCAAGGCACTCTCTGGGTGTCACTGCAGGCTGACAGGACAGGAGCTGCCCAAGGCACTCTCTGGGTGTCACTGCCCCTCTGCAGGGTGACAGGACAGGAGCTGCCCAAGGGCACCAAGGAAGGCTCTTGCCCAGCCAGGAATGAATCAGCAGCTCCTGTCCCAAACCACAACTCCATCCTTCCTCTCCTTAACAACACAGTGCATTTCTTTGTTAAGGTTCTCTCGGGTTAGATATAACATAATGGCCCTTTCTCTTTACTCATCCACAGTGGGAACGTGACACTATGAGACTGGCACTTGTCATTCACAGGGAATGCTCTTTTCCCACTTGTCCCCAAACCCCACACACACTTAGCAGATTGTTGTCTGCAGATGACACGACAACCCCTGCATTTAAAATCCTTTCACAGCAGCACTCACAAAAGTAAACTGCCCTTTTTTAGTATTTTTTCAGGATGTGAGATACTGACAACTGGTTACAAAGAGGTTTTCCACATAACCTCCAGTGGGGAAAACCCCCTTCCGGTCAAGAAGCTCAGGCCAGCAGCAGCTCGTTCCTGTGAGATTCCTTCTCAGCTGCTGCTCCCTTGTGAAGTCCTAAAAACTACAGTGACAGGCAGTGGCCAGTGGCTACCACTGTGCATGGGAGCAGCTTTAGGTACCCATGTAAGACTTGTAGAGCAGAAAGGTACCAAAGGGGAAACCCAAGCACAGCCCAGTGTTTTCTTATGCTCCCGTTTCCACTTTCTTTAGAGGGATACATGGAATGAGTCACCAATTCAGGCTCTGCAGACCACAGGGGGATGGCACTGTACAAACCATGAAAATGAGAGATATTTACTGTGCAGACAAATGAAAGCATGTGAGAAGTGCCTGATGTACACAACTCCATTCAACTCTGAGCTACTATTTTTACATGTCTCATTTGGGCTTTTTTTTCTTTCATTCAGTTTCTTCAAACCCTGCCCTCTTCTACATGACCTTTTTGATCAATAGTCCTTTGTTGTGCTGCGAGGCCTTGGCAGAAAAGGACAGAATTAATACAGTTAATTCTTCTCTAATGTTTACCTTGAAACTCTTTGGGTCCTGGCCCAGGTTTGAGACATTTGTTTCACTGAGGTTTCTGACTCTAAAGGCTGAGAACAGCCTGGAACGTGGTCTCCTGCAGGGCCCCAGAGCTCTGGGCTGAGCTGCTCCTGCCGTTCCCCCATCCCTGTCCCACTTACACTTTTCTGCTTCCCCACCTCAGGGACCACTGGGTCCCCTCAGCTCCTGATCCACCTTAGGCAAGTCAGTGAAGCCAAGCTGGCCAAGTTCAGCTGTTGGCATGTGCAAAGCAGGCCCCTCCCCGTCCTTGTAAGGGGAGAGGACTCTTTTTGTGGGGAGAGGAATCCCAAAGTCTCTTTGTCCACACTGGCTTGCCATTTCAAAAACCAGCTCCAACTGTTTTAAATCCTTCCTCTGTCTTCTCCCAGGAGCTCCACTGACAAAAAGCTGTGGCTGATTGTCAAAGGGCAAATCAGTCTGAAACGTTCTCTCTCTTTCATAGAATCATGGAATCAGTTGGGTTGGAAGAGACCTCTGAGATCATCAAGTCCAACCTTTAATTCAACCCCACTTTGATCACCAGATCATGGCACTCAGTGCCACATCCAGTCTCACCTTAAAAACCTCCAGGGTGGGAGAACCCCCTCTCCTCCCTGGGCAGCCCATTCCAATGCCCCCTAAGGCAGCCTGTTAGCCCACCCCTGAGGCTCTGCTGTTGGGTCAGGCACTCACTGCAGGAGCTCCAGAACAAGCCCATCACACACATGGACCATCCCCTTCCAGCAGCTCCACCCCACCACCAACCCCACTGAGCAAACAGCCCCAAGCACAACTCCCAGCCCAGCGAGGCACAATGGCCTGACCCTCTCAGGGCTGCTGGAACTGCCCCCAGAAGGGCACAGGCACCAAAACTGAGCCTAACACCACACCTGCAGGTGCAAACCAGTGAATCCTCCCAGAGGAGGCCCTGCAGGAGCAGCACAGCGGGCTGGGAGCAGCAGGGACACCCCAGCCCTTGGGGACAGCCACATGTGCACCTGGGAGGGGGGACATCCTTGGGGACATCCTTGGGGACAGCCGTGTGTGCCCTTGGGATGGGGGGACATCCTTGGGGACATCCTTGGGGACAGCTGTGTGTGCCCCTGGGAGGGGGGGACACCCTTGGGGACAGCCACATGTGCACCTGGGAGGGGGGGACAGCCGTGTGTGCCCTTAGGGGAGCTGCTGGTGGAGGGACACCCCTGGGCCAGGCATCTCTGCCACCAACCACGTCTGTCCCTTCACAAAAAGGAATTCACTGTTTCTACCAAATAAGTTTTCACCCAATGTGAAGGTCCTTGGTGCACTCCAGAGCTGTAAAGCTGAGATGGAAAATGGTGGTTTGTGCTGCTTTGGTTTGGTCAGACTTTGGGCTGGTTTGGGGTTTGATAAGCACACACACACACACTCATGCAGTGTTAGAGCTGGTCACTAAAATTACCTCTAAACTTATTGTGAAATTGTTTGGAATCTTAAAAAAAATTTAAACATTGTGCTCAGTCTTGCCCTTTCCCCCTTCCCAACAGCAACTGCTGAAAAGGTGTAAGTTACCAACTGTTGAAATGCCACATAAATGCTCTAAAATAAATCAAGAATTTATATCCAAGTAGATACAACCAAGGGAAACTCACTTTCAGACTCACAATGTGCAGTAACATATTAGTGAGTGACTGATCTATTGCTTATGAAAAGAAAAAAATACAAGAAAAAGTCTTTTCACAGTTCAATAGAAAGTTACAATATTTGAGAAATGAATAAGAAGTCGTGTAATGGCTTTGCAGCTTTTGAACTCTCACATGTTTCAGATTTTTCTAATGCTTGTGTGGATTAAAGAGATTCACATCTCAATGGCTGGGGCACCTCACATTTTTCTGGATCAGGTTTAATGATTTCCACACTGTAGAAACTTCACTTTGTATGAACACACCCTGAATTTAAGGCATTTTTCATACTTAGTGCATGTTTTCCAGTGTATTTCTGTCAAAGGGCACAGTGGCTGATCCTCAGAATGAGCAACTCCTGCAATTTCACACCTCACTACACTGGGGCTTCTCACATGCTTTGCTTTGCAGACCCCAAGAGAAATTAAGGGGGGCAAAGGGGGAAGGGAAACGTCAGGAAACAATAAAATAGAAGACATCCATTTATTTTTTTTGGCTTCTGTGTATTATCTCAACCTGGTCCTCAGAATAAAAGGGAGAACCATTTATTTCAGTAATGTGTAAAGTTCATGGTTTTAAAGCTACAACTACACCCTTTTCATCTCCTTAAAAGACATTTCAAAGCACAGTTGTGAGACCCAAAGAGGGAGAAGAGTCTCTGATGTCCATCCAGCTCATGGAGAAAAAGCCCTGCATTTTCTACCCTTTGAGGTTGGATTAAGGAGTGACCCAAAGCCATTTCAGCCTTTCTCAGGCAATGTGCACATGTGGACTTACAGGAAAAGATGTCCTGGGGGCTCTGGGGAAGGCCTGGGAACCATCCAGAATGCAGCAATGCCCACAGACTCCGAACAGTCCTCGCTGCCCAGTGACAGGGGAACAGAATGGTCCACAATATCGGCACCCAACAGGTGTGAGAGGCTCAGACACAAACTGCCCATGGCCTGGGCACAGCTGACCCCAGAGCACAGACAGAGGGGTGGGGGTTTCTGGCTGCAGACCAAAGGATGAAGGAAATCTCAGAGGTTTAACTGCATTTACTGCTCTCCATCACTGTGCAGCACAGGAGCACAGCCAAACCTCCTCTGCCTTGTATTTCTTCTAACTGAAAATGTCTTTAATTGAAATGTCTCCAACTGAAAATGTCCAACCCACCCAGAAATCTTCACCTATGTAACACTGCTGTTCCCTGCATGCTCCAAACTCCTCTTACATTCACCACTAATATGAGGCAGTCAGGATTACCTAAGCCTAACAAGAACCCAAGGCTTATGGCAGAGAGCTGGTTTAAATCAAGTATTACCCCTCCTTCCAATCACCACCTATGTGCAATGGCATCTTTAGGCCAGTTGGGCTGAGCTGAGCCAGGAAAGAAGGAACTGCTGCAGTGCTTGAAGTGCTGGAGGCTCCTTCAGGATTGCTGTGCCAGCAGTGCCATGCCCGAGGAAACCCAGGGGTGCCACCACAGCCAGGAATGCACTCACCCTCAGAGCTCTCATTTCTGATATCGGCTCTTTGAAAACACCCAGCCAAGTTCATCTGCACAGCATGAGCTCCCTGTCCTGCTTCTCAGAAAGGCATGATGGATACAAGAATAGCTGGTTTGGAAAATGCAGCATCACCTCTTTGTTGGGGCTCCTTGGGCAGCCCTTCACTCGCTTCCAAAAGAAATGGCCTTGCTCTCAAAACCCACGGGAAACCTTTCAGAGGGCAGTGCTGTATCACTGTGTCTCATCAGGCTAAACTCAGATCCAACGGGAACAGACACTACACATACAGGCACCAGAGGAGATATTTTTAACACTTGCAAGTGTCTCTCCACAATCACAAAAGTCTTGGGAATGATGAGTCTGGTGCCAAGGAATCCCAGCCCAGTGTGAAGGCAAGTGTGCAATTTCCTGGCTGGTAACAGAAAACTCTTGGTGGAAGAGGATCAATGGCTGTGACACAGCAAAGAGGGCACTGAAGTCCACTGGAATTTCTGCTCCTTTAGAAAAAGGAGGGATCCATAAAACACACAAAGGGACATATCTTACCAACCATTGGAAGGGGACCAAAGTTAAAGAGAATGGAACTTGTGAGCTCCTCTGCAGGTTGCAAACAGTTGTAGGTTTTAGTTTCAGAGGAGGAACGAAAGAGCTGCTGGAGATGGCACAGCAGCAGTTTTAACTCAGCTCAAATGGTGTGTATGTGTGTTGGCACACACAGGAACTGCAGGTGAGATCTGCAATCCATTGCCATCATCACAGGGCATGAACAGGAGATGGAAATCAAGATTCACCAGTCATTCATTCCGGCCATAACAACACCAAGTGTGCAGCACAACTGCACCCCCTCCTCCATTCTGGGGGTTTGCTAAATGACAAAACACTGCACCCCCCCCACCCCCCCACCCCCATCCTCTGCTAACTGCATTATGTGACCTCAGAACAGCCTCATTACTGTGCCTGTGTAGAGCAAAGGAAAACATGGCAAACCCGGACAAAACTGAGGTATTCCTACCTCCAAATGAACAATTCCTTGAGCACTGGTGTGAGCACTGTTTATGCCACAGTAAAGTGTAAAATAGAGAATTAATTCACCATCAGCTTTAATGATGACAACAGCAAAAGTGGCTACAGGGCTAGAAGGCATTTCTTTTCAAAAATTGTTGTGTTCTGCCTCCCCTGACGTTCCTAAGAGCCTTGGCTTTGTGTGTCAGCACTGCAGCCATCTCATTACCCAAGTTTCTGCAGCCTGTTAAGAGACCAGGTTCTCCTTGGCATATTAGTTTTGTTCTCTGGTTGTTCCTTATCATTAAAAGCTAAAGACATTCTGTGATGAAAGCAGGAACATCCAGAAAAACATAACTGAAGAGACTAACTGCTACTCAACCCTATCTGCTCAGCAGTGAAGTGATATTGCCCCACATTTTCTCATACTTAAGAGCAAATTTATAGTATATTGCTCAACAAAAAAAATGGCTTTCAAAGCATTTTCAGAGGAAGAGAGAAAAAAAATAGTAGTAGAAACACCACACTTTGGAGCAAGAGCACAAAAGAAGAGGCATGTTCAGGGGAAGAAAGCCTGGCCCAAGTGAACTCCAGGATAAAACAGCCACTGGTTTCAGCAGGGTCACGATCTCTGTCAAGATCTGAGTCTGGATTCACTTTGGAAGTAGGTGTGGCCTAAGAGCAGGAGGGAAGAATGAAGGAGAACATAAAATATCTCTGTTTTAAACAGCCCATTGTGCATTTCATGTCATGTTGCTATTGCCTACAGAGAGGGCAGGAGGGCTGTGAAACCCACCCATGGGGACACCCTGCTGTTCCTTCCTTTACACACCACCTTGACTTTTTGGGTGGTTGCTGGGGGTGAATGGCTGCCAGCACAACCCAGGGGCTGCACCACACCTGAGAACGCATCAGTATTTATGGCGAGCCTCTCCTCCTCACAAGCAAACAGCTCCACGTGTGCAGAGGCACAGGTTAGAGCACTGCACTGAGCCAGCTGTGGCTACACACCCTGTGTGTGCCTCGGAGGGCACCGGTGTGAGTTACAGTGTGTGCCACACTCAGCACACACTGCAGGGCTGGGGCACTCTGAGCACAGCACACACGGGGACGGGGGACAGGCAGGGACGGGGCACTCTGAGCACAGCACACACGGGGACGGGGGACAGGCAGGGACGGGGGACAGGCAGGGCTGGGGCACTCTGAGCACAGCACACACAGGGCTGGGGGACAGACAGGGATGGGGGAAGCCACAACGATGCTGCTCCTGCCACACTGGAGTTTGTTCTGGATTCTGTTTCCATGTTAACGGATCACAGAAAAAGTATCATGTAAGGATTATTTTAATTTGTAAAACATTTGTATTCCCTGCTGCATTGCAATAAAAGGAATGTGTAACTGCCAGCCTTTTCAGAAATATGATACAATTCCTTACTCTCTTGGTTTGAAATGGGAACTGAGCCTCATTTGCTGCCCAGTAACTGATGTGTAAGGCCCTGGCAGGGGGAAAGGCTGGGAGTGAACTGGCTCCTTGTGGCTGCAATCCCTCCATGGCAGCCCAGGTGGGTGCTGTGGATCCCACACCCTCTGGCCACGTTCAGGCAAACAGAAAGCTACACCACAATCACAGCGTGCCCAACAAAGCCAGGACCAGCCAAGCCTCTGAGGGAGGAGCACACCAGGCAGCACAGCCATCCCCAGCTGCAAAGGGAGGCAGCACTCCGGGGGTTTGCTGGGAAAAAAATTCAGAATTATTGCCTGCATATGCTCCCAGTAAATCAGCACTCGTTCAGCCACCCCAGAGCATGAAACAGCATAATAGACCTTTCAGAGCTCACAGGAGAGGGCACGGCACAGGAATGTTGAACAATACAAGCAATCTTTTGTAGGTAAGAAATTTCAAGGTAGGAGGTATAAGTTGCAGCAACAATAGAAACCTCAGAGGAGACCATCAGAAAGTGATTAACACGTCTTTTTCAAAAGAATGTGCACAACTGACAGTATTTTCGACACAGATACATATTTCTAACTCCTCTGGTGTCCTGTTTCTTATGCATTATACGCACACAGAGCTCAGATTTTGGTTTTGTTTCATTAACTCCATATTTCTGCTACTTATAATTACCCACAACATTATGATCAGATCATTCACACATTCAGTTATTTGGAATAAATCCCATTAAACGGACTTTGAGAGAAGTAACAACGTTGAATACAATTTCTAGCGCGCTGCATTTTTATATTTAATATGTCACTTGATGGTTTGTTAAACCTTCTGATTTTGTGTTTGGTATAAACATTCCCTGTGGTGAAATCCCAAATAAACTGCAAGGATACAACTCTTTTCCACAGAGTAGCTGCTCTATCTTGTTTGTTGCTTTTCTTTGAACTCCCTTTCTTAGCATGAATAGACCAAAGTAAGAGAACACTCAATTTTTTTTCCTAACAAATGGGTTTCTGCATTAATACAGTATTGCATTCCTGTTTTGATTTCCTGAAGCCCAAGTCAGTGAATACCCAGAGGAACTGGATGAAACTCCAACTGGCACCAACCAAGGGCCAGAAGCCCAAAGGCAGCAGCAGCCCAAGGCAGGCTGTCCCAGCACCCCCAGCAAAGTGCAGCAGGGAGCAGAGTCTGACCCACACCAGAGTGCTGAGGGACCCAAAACTGCCCGGAGTCACCCCCAGGGCCAGCCAGGGCAAACACAGTCACTGGGCATCAAACAGTGCCCAGTGCACCTCCCCTTCTCTAAAACCTGTCCCTCTGTCCAAGAGTGAGGAAGGAGCAGAGAGGGAAGGGGTGGGAGGTTCAGTAATGGATCAGTGGCAGGAAAGGGACAGGAAATCCAGCTCGGTAGGAACTGAAGGCTTTGCTTTGGTCACAAAATGCACTAAAATTCACATCTCCATTTCCAGTCTCTTCCTCTTCACACCTTCCCAAGGAGCTCCAGGGGCCAAAGCAGGAGAGAGCTGGTGCCAGGGGGGCTGCTGACTGTCCAGGCACACATGCAGGCAGTTCAGACTCCTCTGAAAGGTATCTTGTTCATCCCAATGTTTTAAATTCAACTGTTTCAGCAAAAATGAGTTCATCAATTTTCAGCACTGAGTCACATTTTTCTATTTTACAATTCCAAAGCCATGTGAGTCCTTCACTCCCATCACCCACTGTCTCTTATTTTGAAAATTCCCGGTTCTTCAAGTGTGATGTCATGATGTGTTGTCATGAAAATTTAACTTAAAATTCTAAGCACTAAATTAGAACTTCTTTACATGGGAAAAGACCACAGAGAGGGGAATAGCAATTTAAACAAAGACCTTCTACAATTAGTGATAATAACAAAGGAAATATTCATAATTACATCAAAGGATTCTTCACTGAGTATTGTTTTTATTTGCTTCCTAAGGGAGCACAGAGTTCCCTGAAAAGATAACACTCATTTAGGCAGAAGGAAGCCCATCTAGAGAATCCAATCTCAAACCAAAGCCTTGCAAAGACAGCCATGCAGGGGACACTCTGCTGTTGATGTGACAGACCCAGCCATGCAGGGGACACTCTGCAGTTGATGGGACAGACCCAGCAATGCAGGGGACACTCTGCTGTTGATGGGACAGCATGTCAGGCCCCAGCACTCTGCTGACTGTACAGACCTGACCAGTTTGCAGCACAAACACCTCCTCAGGGGAACACAACACACCACCCCCAGCCACCCTGGGCATCTGCCTG
>JAWWEV010000083.1:58430367-58444380 GCA_035583235.1 Hafferia zeledoni
CAGCCATGCAGGGGACACTCTGCTGTTGATGGGACAGACCCAGCCATGCAGGGGACACTCTGCTGTTGATGGGACAGACCCAGCCATGCAGGGGACACTCTGCTGTTGATGGGACAGCATGTCAGGCCCCAGCACTCTGCTGGCTGTACAGACCTGACCAGTTTGCAGCACAAACACCTCCTCAGGGGAACACAACACACACCCCCAGCCACCCTGGGCATCTGCCTGCACACACAGGAGGCACAGCCCAGAGATTAATTTCATCCACTAACATAAACAGCACTAATTTTTTTTAAGTGCAGACAGCTAAAAATAGCCAAGAGTAATGTTATGAAATAAACCCTGGTATATGTTTTCCCTTTCCAGATAAGGGAATCTGACACAGCTTCAAATAGAGAGAGGCAGCAGTCTGACCAGAACACAAAATATATTCATTTCATTCCCCTCCAGAGACACAGCCTTTGAATCTTCCGTACATTAAAGATGCATGCTCACTGTCATATCATTTCAATGGCCTAAATATTCAATTATGATCAAAAATTCACAACACTTCTGCCCTCCCCTGGAAAAAAAATAGGTCAAAAATAAATGGAAACAAACTGTTTTCTGCTCCTTTTTATGCATTTGACAGAGAGGGAAAAAAATGAGAAGATAAATCTGCATAATACTGCACCGAATCCCTTTAATTCCAGTCAGCTTTTATCATTCAATCACCGAGTCGGTGTGTGGAAAAATTCATGCTAATTCGCCCTAGCAACAGCGGCAGCGAATCCGGGCAGCCCCAGAGGCAGCTGCCAGGACGGCTCCAAGTAGGTCACGCTGCAGCTCCGAACATGCCACGGTCTGGTAACCCCGTGGGCCGGCTGGGAGCCCGCCCGCAGGAGCCCCGCGGCATTAGGGACCAGGGGACACAGTGACACAGTGCCCCCTGCACTAATGACCAGGTGACACGGTGACACACTGCAGTGTTATCCTGCCAGGCAGAGCGGCATTAGGGTCCAGGTGACACGGTGACACACTGCCCCCTGCATTACTGACCAGGTGACACAATGACACAGTGCCCCCTGCATTAGTGACCAGGTGACACGGTGACACACTGCAGTGCTATCCTGCCAGGCAGAGCGGCATTAGGGACCAGGTGACACGGTGACACACTGCCCCCTGCATTACTGACCAGGTGACACAATGACACAGTGCCCGCTGCATCCATGCCCAGATGACACGGTGACACAATGACACAGCGCCCCACTGCATCTGTGCCCAGGTGACACAGTGACACAGTGCCCGCTGTATCCATGCCCAGGTGACACAGTGACACAATGACACAGTGACACAGTGCCCGCTGTATCCATGCCCAGGTGACACAGTGACACAGTGCCTGCTGCATCCATGCCCAGGTGACACAGTGCCCGCTGTATCCACGCCCAGCGGTCGGAGCACACACAGGGTAACTGACGCCTCTGTCCCTGCTGGCTGCAGAGTGCACCGCTCTGAGCTGGCAGGGTGTGCTCACTGACTGACCCAAGATGGGAATTCAACAGCCCCAGACAACGCCAGCTTTAGTAACCTCCCAGCAATTAAAGAGAGGGTACTTAAATCAGACTGCACACAATTCAAAGAGTTATTGGTTTAATATACAGAGTCACCTCCTCCTACAAATTTGTGTTCACAGTCCAAAGAAATAACCCCCAAACCCAAACCCCACCCACCCCATCGTTTGCCTAAGACAATCTACCTCTCCTGGTAAATTAAAGAGTGACTACAACAGAGCTTAACTGCAAGTGCCTTCTGCTGGGAGCAGGGCAGCACCCCAGCCTGCAGCAGCTGGGGCTCAGGAATGCCGACAGACACGCTAACACATTTCAGCCATGGCACAGAGAGAGACCAGTGGCAGCAGAATAAGCACACCCTGCAATCTCACTGCTTAAGTGCTGCCCAGTTGCCTTCTCAGACCTAAAAATCATTGCAGAGGTCAGAAAGCCCCTTGGTGGGATCTGGGCATGTGTCTTTAAGAGCTCAGAGCTGTGCCCATCCCTCCTGCTTCCCCACAGCCCTGGGGACTTCTGCATGGCTGCAAGATGCTGCACCGAGCCTGTCCCTCCCCCTTGCTCTTAACCAGAGCAGCCTTAATAGAAACCACACCACACCACAGCCTCGTCCATCTTCTCTGGAGTGGCATTTCAGCATCAAGTCTGTAATGCCAGAGCAGAATTTCAGCAAGCTTGCTTTACATTTAATTACACCCTTCCTTTTAAACACCTTGACATGCAGCTCGCTGCTCCCTCCCTGCAGAGCATCCCTCCACGTCCTGCACAGGGAAAGGCATTGCAAGCACAGCCATTTGCAAGCACAGCCTGTTCAGCTGCATTTTCCCTGAAGGATTTGTGCTTTCAGTGAACGTGTGCCCTCTGACAAACTGACAGTTCGGTCCCCACTGCTGCAGAATTCAGCAAGCCTTGTGCATGTAATCCATCCACATCTGATTCAGAGCCCAGCAGATTCATTAACCCATTCTGCTCTTTCCCGTTTGAAGCAGGCTCGTTACCCGGGGTTTGAGAGCCTTCCTTTGCTGTGTGGCACACATCACACAGCTATTCCTGGCGAGATCCAGGCACTGACGTCACCCTGGGCTCCTAATTACAAGCTGCTGACATTTTGCTCGTCTCTGCAGCTTTGAAGCTGCAAGTTAAGAGTCTCTTCTCCTCCCTTCGTGCTTGCTTTAAGCTGCCTGAGTTAGAGGCACATGGCAGTTCCAGCAAGGTACAGGCAGTGGCACAAACCCCTTTGAAGAGCCTGCTGTACTGCCAAAGTTGTTTTCTTTAAGCAAACAGCAAACTACAGTTAGGGAGTAATCAGACTCCTTTGCCCCTAGCACAAGAATGTTATCCAACAGCTGGCTAAATATAATCCAACACACAGGGCTGCCTTTGCGGGCTGGGGAGCAAACAGTGGAGGCACCGGACAGGCGTCTTGCAGGGCAGCTCACCGTGACGGGGGGGAAATCCCCTCGTGCACAGTTTAGGATGACAGGATGGTCTATGCCTTTGTATAAAAGGGAAAAAAGGAAAGGGAAAAGCCCTCTTTCTCAGTAGGCAGCTGCTGGAAGCCATGCCAAGCCCTGCTAGCCAACTGCAGCACTTGTTTCCCCTTTTTCTGCATCTTCCCCACACAGCCAAGCCAAGCTGCTGCCAAATGAAATCTGCCTGTACCATGACAAGTCCACCTGCCCTAAAAACAGCACACAGCCTTCCCCACACAGGTTCGGCAGTGAAAAACACACCCAGGTACCTCTCACAGAAATCAACTGCCAAATGCAAGCATTGCCTTTACTCAACACATGGAGAATCCTTTCCAGTTAGAGGCTGACCTTGAAAATCGACCAAAAAAAAAAAAAAAAAAGATGCAATACAACACTGAATCTAAACGCTCAGTTGAGGATTTAGTCATCTGATGACTGTGGCAGCCAGCTGGTCTAGAAGTCATCTGGGATGCATTTATTTTGATTAGATTGATGACATTTCTATTTACAGTATAGAATTTTTCACTGTACTGAATGCAGCTGTGTTTAGAGATTTCAAGAAGGAGAAAACAAAACCCCTCAGTTTCTCTCGGCGCAGTGCAGAGGATTCGGTGCTTCAAGGTGCTAAGCAGACAGGATCTGCTTTCACATTTCTGCAAAGAACACTGCCTTGCCTACCATCTGTTTGCACAAAGTGCCTCTCAGCCAGGAAACGGGTGTAGAGCCACAGCAGAAAACACAAGCTGCAATCAAGTCGGACCCAGCAGAGTGACACACGTCCTGTGGAAATTGGTCACAAATGTCCTGCTGCCATTTCCATACATGTTCACACACACACAAGCAGATACATACACAGCTGTACACACAGAGCGTGGCTGCTGTTTTCCCTGGGGATACTCCTGCAGCCACCTAACTCATCAGTTCACTCCTTAGCAGCACCAGGAGCGTCCAGGTACGATGTGCAGTCCATGCCTTGCTTTGTTAATGAAGCCAAGCCCTCTGCAGAGACTCCACAGACAGACACAGGCACGCAGTGTTGCTTCTCCCCTTGCATTTGCATTCGCTCGCTCTCTCCTTCTCCCCTGGCTTTGCCTGAGCAGGCAGATGCAGCCGATACCTTATTTCTCCATCTGCAGCCCAACACTGAGGCGCAGCCCGACCGCAGGGCTGTGGCTTCCCCGTGGTAATCCTCTGGAGCAGCAGAGCCTGGATTCTTGTTGCTGATGCCCTTGTGGAGCACTGGATTACTTTACACAGTATTTCCTTAAGCTTTCACCCACCCCATTTAGATGAACACCCTTGGTTTCTCCTCCTCCCCCTCCAAAGAAACCCCCCAAATCAGCACGTCTCGCCCCCGCTTTGCTTCCAGAGCCAAGCAAACAGCGCAGGGCAGCGCGGCTCCATCGCTGTTCTTCCCCAGCACTGTGCAGCCAGACGGGAGGGTTGCAGCCAGCCCAGGCAGGGTGCAGCGAGGCAGCAGGGCTGCAGCAGCCCAGCAGAGCAGCAGCAGCAGCCCAGGTAAGGGGGTCTGAAGCAGCTGTGTCGGGAGCGGAGCAGCGCTGGAGCTGGAAGCAAAGACAGTCTGGTCTCTTCTGAACGGTGCAGCCTCGTGTCTGCAGGAACGGAGCAAAGGAAGACCCAGAATGAAGAATAGAAGCCAAAACAGTTAAGAAGCACCACTAACTGTAATAAATTGCCGTAACTTTATTTTTCTGGGCTTTGGGGACTTCCTGGGAGGCTGTGGCTTTTCCTCTCCTCGCCAAAGTCTCCTGTGTTGCTGAATGCTCCTGTCCAAGAGTGCGGAGTCACAAAGGCTCCCTCTCCAAAGCGCAGGGAGACAGACCAGCATCACATGAGAAACCACATGACGCACCCAAATTGGATGCTGATGTGGTCCACTGTTCCACTGGGGGGGACAAAAATCCCGACCGAAACAAGCCCCTCTCCAGTGGGTAGGCAGAATTTCCCTTAAAAAAAAAGAACAAAATAGCCCGAAAAATAAATCTCTCCATATCTATCCATCTTCAGTGCCAATGCTTCAGGAGGCAGGAGAATGCTGTTCCACAGACACTAGCTGGATGGCAGCAAGATTACTTCCAGGCAACGATATTCAAAACTGATTCCACTTCTGTGAATTCCTGAAAAGCGTACTCCATGTCTCTCTAACATGAACAGACTCAGAAAACCACCTCCATTATCATTCCCTGCAATCTGCATCCAAACCTGTGCTCTGAATAATTAATTTTAGGTTAAAGCTGTTTGCCAAGACCACTCCTTTTCCCACTCAGCTCCACACTCAATGAGTGACTATAGCAAGAAACACGGAGGCATCCATGGTTTCCTTAACTGGTAATTTGAACTGGTAATAATCAGGAAATAGTGAGCAGAAGGGTTTTGCCTCGTGTGTGGACGCAACAGAGCACCCTCTGGTTTGCAGACGGTGGCAATGGTTTCCTGGCATTGCCGACTCCAAGCTTTCAGTCCAAGCCAAGCAGCAAACACTGTGCCTGCCAGTTCCTGCAGAGGTGTCGTGCTGTGCCCCCCGTGTGACAGGGGCACATCTGGGCACCGCTGGCAGCCCCCAAGCAGAGCAGGCAGCCTCGCAGTGCTGCTCCCTGCCAGGGCACCGAGCAATTCACACCCTGGGCTGCCTCACCATCCTGCCCACAGGGGCATGAACCGAGGGCTGGTTCGCTCAGAAACGAAAGCAGAAGAGCTGACCTTGGAGATCGATGGAATTGCTGCTCACAGAGTCCCCATCCAGCAAGCAGAGAGCGGTTTGCAGCTCGTCCTACGCCTGCCATTTGTTCGGGTGGCAGAGCAGGTGGCACAGAGTCTTTCCCTTTGTGTGCCAGGGCTGGGCAGCACCCGGCCCCGCTGCAGTCCTGGCTCTGTGCACCAGGCTGTCCCTGGGGCCGGGGAATGCAGGCACAGAACTGCCCGGCTGTGCCCAGCAGCTCTGCACAGGAGCCCCTCGCAGCCTCCCAGGCACCTCCCGGAGACCACGCACAGAACTCCCCCAGGAGACAGAGATGCTCAGCCCTCTCACCGGGAAGCACAGCTGGAGCCAAACCCCAGGGCTCTCTCACACCGTTTGCAACCTTCCCCACTGTTCACACAATAGCAGACTGCAAAAATTTACACAAGGCAGTTGCAGCTTCTCCTCATTGGCTCCCCTCAGAAGGAGGCTTTTTCCATGGGCTGCACCCAGGAGTTGCCGACATTCCACGTGGGATCCAGTCGTGGCACTCAGCCTCACACGCTGTTAGTGCTCAGCAGAGCCACAGCACTGCACGGGCACAAATCACAGGATTGCCACAGGCATCTGAGGGCATTTGCCCCGGGGGGTTAATAACTTCAACATTGGCAAGTCCTCAGCAGGAAACAGCCTTGGTGCACCCAAACTCCGACTGCAGCTGTCCAATATAATGCTGGATTTCAGACTCAGTGACAGCTGGTATGGAGGATCCAGGCTATGGATGACCTTCTCAGTCCACAAGCTAAACATTGGTGAGGCAGAGACTGAGTGCACCAAAACATGTATCTTCAGGGCTTAGGATTGCAAGGTAAGAGGAGCTGTCCTGGTGACCAGTCCCATTGTTTTTAACCTGTAACAATCATAATAACATGGCCTTGACTGGCTTTAGTCTGTTCTCATTAGTTTCTAAGACAGAGCCGCAGCAGTTTTTGACTCTGTGAGCTGATGATCGTTCCCACTTGATACCAGTAGCTCATTTATCTGTTCTGATTTAGAATCAGAGCTATGTGGGTTGAAAGGGTCATTGGAGGTAACTCAGTGAACCCCTGGATATCAATTACATCAAATCAGCTGCAACTTCATCCTGAAAACCCTCAGAGATGAAGATTCTGTAACCTCTTGTAGTGCTGCACTTCCCTCCCTGGGCAAGTAAACGTGCAGGAAATCAGTGTTCTTTCTGTGTTTCTTCCATGGGCAGCCTTCCCTGCACTGCCCTGTTGCACACCCTTCCCCAGGGCTGCCCCTGAAACAAAGGTGAAGGAGTCAAGGAATAAAGAGACTTTTCATACTAATTTAACCAAGTTCAGCTCAAATCAGTAGCACCTCCAAATTGTTACCCCCTGAGCATCATTGAATCTCTAAATGCTTCCAGCTCAGCTGTTAGCCAAGCCACTAAAACCTCAGTGAACACCCTGACAATTCCAGTGTTCTACCATGTGTTAGCCAGGAGAAACAGGAGAAAAACCAAAGACCATGTGAGTATGAAATCTGAACTACACTCCGAAGTCTCAAATAGGGCTGAACCAACATGGTACATGGAGGATGCTGGTTTATTCAGAATAAATGAGACACATTTTTCACACACACCTGGAAAACGGGCCCTAAAGTATCTAAAAATACTTTTTCACCAGTTTGTGAAAAACCTCCTATGCAAGTACAGAATGTATGTACCTTTAAGTAGCAAGGAGATCCATGGTCATGCAAGGTGACAACAGAAGCAGAATTTCACACTGGTTGAGCACAGGCACTGCAGACTGGAGAGCAGCAGCAGAGCAAACTATAAATTTAACTTATTATTTATTACAGCCAAAAATCGCCATCCATGTGTCCCACCCAGGAAATAGGAACCGAAAAGCAGCAGAGACTTGGAGAAATGTTGTAGTCTGAACTGACGCAGATTGGAACATATAATTGCAAGGAAAGGTCTGTTTGAATATTTGATGGTTCTCAGCAAGTATCAGGATTTGGGGCTGATTTTCCATGACCTCTCCCTTTGTAATCTGCAGATGGAGAAAGCATTACCGTCAGGCTGGAGGTCTGACCCCCAGGGCCAGGCAGAACCCGACACTGCACTGACCTGAGAGCTCCAAGTGAGCCTCAAGTGTGCAAACCTCATGGACTCAAACAAACCCAACCCACGGCAGAGAACAAACCTCAGGGCTGCCCGTGGGTCTGAGTGCTGAGCTGTGCTGGCTGCTGCCAACACGGGCATGCCCTGCACTTGGCACAAACACCAGTCAGTATTTAGTGACCATGGGCTGTGCCCAGACACTGCCACAGTCAAATGACAAACAACACTGAAAACTATGCACATTCCTCAAGGCTGGTATTTCCTTTATTCCTCTGCCTTACTGAAATCTGTTTCCAACAGCCAGGTTAGTCCCAAGGCCAAATTCGTGTCATTGTTCAAAGGCAGGTGACATGATGGACATGCCACTGTAAAAGGGGTCAGGCCATAAGTTAATGGAGAGGACTGTAATTATTGTTATCATGGGAAAAGAAAATATGAACAAACTGTTTGGAAGGGAGTGTTAAAATGTACAGCTTGGAGGGAAATAGAAATGCTTCACTAATAATTCACTTCTCATTGAACTGCCAGTGATAATTCCCTTTGTTTTCCTGAAAATGTAAAACAGCACACCTATGATGTAATTATGGAATATTTAATTGCTGCAAACACATCACCCAAGCTACATCACCAGGAATATGCCCACTGTGAGAAAGCTGTGAGATGAAGAGGGTTCATGGATCCATGGAGATCAGAGATGAACAAACAACAGCTACAAGGCCACGACCTGCTCAGTAAGTTAATAACATACTTACATAAAAATTAAATAACCCATGTTGGGCTTTTTTAAATATAAATTTTATGGCGCTGAAGGGAAAACACAGAAAGACATTCCAACCAACTCCTTAGTGAAACTGCTGACAGAGCAGTTCATCTCTGGTCTTGGGCAAAGGCTGATTTCCTTTGGTTGGCTGCCCAGTTTTGGATGGGTATTTCCCACCAAACACATTACGAGTTCAAAGGGCAGGAACTGTGTTTTCCCACCTGTGGGTGGTTTAACTCAGCCTGCAGCGTTACTGTCAGGAAGTCAGTGTTTCCATGCTTGTTCCTGCAAACAAAGCCTTATGGCACATGTCCAGGAGGGCAGGAGGGGCAGGGAGCAGAGGGCAGGAGGGACAGGCTGCTGCAGGGACCACAGGCACAGCCCAGCCCGTTTGGTGCTCTCAGCACACTCAGGACAGGCACCTACAGCTGCACACACTGGGCCTGAGCACATAGACCTGTGTAAAGATACAGACTCTGTATAGATAATGTGCATTTGTATGTGCTTACACACACCACACACATAAATATATATAAAGGAAATGTGTGTGTCTGGCTGAAATGGTGAGCAAAGACACAGGAGGTGAGCCAGGAGCATCACTTGTTGTTAACTTGGCCTCCCACACACTTCTGAACAGCTCCTTTTAGTTCTGGCAGAGCTTATTCCCATCTCTACTTGGTTTTATCTTACCTCAGTTTGGAAATGTACAGTAAAAAGGTATTTCTAAGAAGAGTCCTTCTCTCCAAACAATACCATTTCTATTGATATTTTCTTTATAAAGCATCACCACTGACAGAATTCACAGCTTTATACCATGTCTTTTGTTCATCGGGGGATTAGTTTTTGCTTCTCCTGAAGTGTGAGCCCAAATTAGCCAAAGTTTGGGGTCTGGTTGTGTTTTTTTGTTTGGTTTGGGGTTTTGTGGGAGTTTTTTGGGGGGTGAGGAGCGTATTGGGGGGGAGGGTTGTGTGTTGGTTTTTTGTTTTGTATTTTTTTTACAGCTAAACCTCAAAGTATCATTTTAGTGACCATAAGTCACCCCCTTCTGCCCCCGTGTGAGGCTTATCACATTTCCTAATTATACACAAGTTCTATACGTGTGTTTTCACCTTCAGGCCCCCGAGCTGAGATTGTGCAGATGAATATCTGCAAGCACAGTGGAAGGCTACAGACACAGTGCATCCCAAACTGAGCACCTCACCCAGGGGGGACTCTAAACCAGCCCCTTGGGTCAGTGCAACGGGGACAGGATCAGTCTTTGTCTCAGGAGGCTGTGACAAAGGTTAATCAGAGAGTGGGTTGGTGAGATCATGCACAGATCAGCTGCCAACAAATGAGCACTTCTGTCCCAGCCTGGGCATACACTGCAATCACTGCCAGAATGTACATACTCTTCCTAAGGAGAACTTTCTTTTACAGAACAGGTCTAACATAGAAACCAAACACACCTCTTTGAAAAAAATCAGCAAAGAACTAATCTAATATATTTGTAAAAATAATTTCCCTCTAATCTTTACATACAGACAATTTTAGTCACACATCACCAAGGTTTTACATCAGACAATTAAGGTTGGTGGATTGTGCATTCACCCACATTTCACATGTTCTGTTTCCTTTTAGATAAGACTTTTCTTCTGAATTTGCTGAGTTTGATTCACACTTAAGAACAAGTCATTGTTTCAATGCTTCAACTCCTAAACTATTAAGCTCAAGCAGACAGGTAAGATTAAGTGCAAGTCAACGCTGTCCACGTTCATGAATATAGGAAAGGGCAACCCAAGTTTGCACAGCTCCAGAAGAAAAGGCAACCAGAGCATGACAGCAAGAAGTGGTGATGGCAAAGATCACTGTTTCAGGAAAACCTAACGGACAGGCATTCACTGGAATTCATTTTCCAAGAAAAGAGACCAGAAGGACACTATGCAGGTATAAAAATCCCACATTACATGTACAGGACTGTGCAATCCCTCCCCAACAGCGTGTGTGAGTGCACACTGTGCCTCAGAAATGGGTACAAACCCCAAACAGGTAAGTTTAGTTGTTGCACTAAAACACTCCCCTTTCTTTCTCCTATTCTGAGATTTGGCCATAGCTCAAAGGGAAGGGACCATCCCAGGCTGTGTGTGCTCAGGGGCTGGTGGGAGCAGAGCCCACTCTGCCCACTCTGCCTTCCCCATTCCCTGAACAGAGGGTGAATTGATCCCTGGTGTACAAAGTCTGCAGGAAACACAGACACCCACAAGCTGCACAGATCCCAAACTGGCATCTGAGACCAACTTGCACCCACTTGCACAGTGAAATTTGTATTATTTGGTAAGCACACCAAATATTCCTTTACACTAATTTACACTTTCACAGTATATCCATTTAAATGGTTCTTTTTCAAAATCAAATATCAATTGAAACTGTACATGCAAAAGAGGAGAAATAAATGCTTGAATTAATGCTACCTAAAAAAGGTTTTAGAAAGGGATCCATGGGTTCCTGCTGCATGCACAGCAGTGCAGCATTCAGCTGTAATTTAAATCTATATTATATTTAATAAGACCACAGCGTGCTCTCTTGTCCGATTAAAGCTGCATTCTACCTTACCAGGTCAGAATAATTTGTACAAAATTGATTGCTACAGTTCTTAGTGAGAGCTCTAATTGCATTCCTGGTAGAACTTAAAACGATAACCTTATCTTAATTAGTAGCATGCTACAGGAATGTTTCTGTGGAGGATTAACCCGCATTTTTAAACAGAAGTCTTGGGGTTGGGCTTTTCGTGGTGTGGTTTTGTTGTTGTTGTTGGGTTTTTTCAGATTTCCTCTCCAACATGTGAACTACTGCTGATTTATCATAAACTAAAAGGGGACCTGGGAGAAAGTTCCATGTGGATGCACAGCCCAACTCCAGCACATGCAGAGAGGGAAAAATACCAATCAATTACAGAATAAATTAAAAAAACCCCAAAACTAAACCAAACAAAACTACAAAAAAGTGAAAACCAGCATGACCAACAACCAACTTGAACATGCCGTTACCCCCAGACAAACCCAACCCAAAATGCACGTGGGCAATGAGCTGAAGGTGCCCCTTCAGCACAGAAACACAACTGACTCCAGCTCTGCAGGCACAGCTGCCTGCCCAGCTCACTGGCTGGCCAGATGTTGTCCAGCTGCTGAGGCTGCTGGAAGCACACACTTCACAAAACTGCAGAGGAACACACTGCTCTGCATAGTCAGAAAATTAATACCAGTAATATTTGGTAGCAAGTGACTAAAAGCCCTTTATGCAAATCCTGCTTTCTCCTGAGATGGAGGACTTTCTCATTTGTTGGATTTCTTGCTCCATTTAAGCACAGCCATGTTGCCCTTCTGTGCAAAAGGGACACAGCTGTCCAGTGTAAGAAACCAATACTAACCAGGCTTATTTAGAGAGTCCCTGGTCGAGCAGCAGCTGTGCAAAACCTCCACTCCCAGGAGGCAGTGGTGGAACTGCAGGCTGCAATGGGGTCCGAGGGCTTCCAGGTTGTGGGATACATTTCACCAGTGTTTGTGCTACAGTTGGGCTCAGAACTAACTTTAGAAGTCCCATCTCATTCCATCAGAAATAACACAACAAAACAACCCTCCTCCATAGCAGCCTTTTCAGTAACTTTCACTGGTGTCAGAGTGGAAAGAGAGGGATGACTGAAACCCCTCACTTACCCAGACTGTGCCTGGCTCCTGTTTCTGCTCCTGCCCATGCACAGCCAGAGCCACCAGCCTCGCCTCTGGTGTGATCCCAGCCAGGCTGGGAGCCAGGCCTTACCCATTCCCTCCCTCCTTCCTTCCTTCCATCCCTCCCTCCCTCCCTCCGGGAAAGTCCCTGCCTTCCTTTCACCAAAGACAATGTATGTTACTGGGATTATCCCACTGCATGCAGAGTCATTAAGGACAGACAGACCACAATTTATGACTGAGGGTGTGGACAGCAGGGCACTATTTTAACCATAAAATCACAATCTGCAAGGAGAGTGGCCAAACCAGAGGAGCCATTAAAGACTTATAATTAACATCAATCAATGTGACACTATTGTTGACATCTTTATTACTTTAAATACACTAATCAAATACTTCTGCATTCAGATAGAAAGACTGATAGGCAGACAGGCAGGGAGAACATCCCTACAGAGAGCAATTTTAAACTGTCTATTCAAAAGGTAACAAAAAATAAGCACACCATCATAATCCCATGGAAATGCAGGGAACTGACTGACACTGTTTCCAGCTGGGAGACTGGACTTGGGAAGGTCAGGCTTGCATAGGAGGTACAGCAAATCTGCCCTGTAAAACACACCCCTGAATGCCTTGGCCATGCAGTCAACTACTGACCCTCCAACTGAGAGAACAAACCTCCCACAGCCAAGCCCTGCTTTGGGGTATTCTGTGTTGGAAAAAGAAGTGGCTCACTGGCTTCTTTATCTCTATTTCTCCCTACCCAGGTAATTAAACAGGAGAGTATCATGGTATTATTTGCACACCCAGCACTGTGACTGTCAATGTTATCCAACTGGATCTACACCAAAATTTCATACCAGAGAGACACTAAAATGCAGTTACTGTTCCTACTCATACAAACATTTTGGTACTAAGCAATATGAAGGTGTTTCACTTCTCTGCACCACTTCTCAGGCCCCATGTCCTTGTACCTTATAGAATATATTTTTGAGGAGCAGCTCCTTTCCCCATAGGACATTGGCTGATAGTGCTCCCAACATCAGTAAGATTTTAAGAATCCCTGCTATTTTCCTATTTCTATTTTTGATTATTCTAATGGTGATTATAATACTTTATAAAGAAAAAAATGCAACAACTGCGTATTTATTTATATATCCTATCTAGTTGCAACTAATAGCTTATTAGAGTACAGAAGTTGACTTGGAAAGGACACACATGACTTCCCATCCTCTGGAAATTAAGTAGAAATAAGCATTGCTTTTGTGTATTTAAAAAACCCCAACAAACAAAAAACCCAAACAACCAAACCAAAACCAAACCCCTCAACAGGCTACTCTGCATGTAACATGAGAGTCTCCATGCTGTGCTCATCCTGGTGAGCAGCTCTTGGCAGAGGGCAGAGACACCTGCACAGCATCTCACCCGGGCAAGGAGCACAGGGAGCAGCAGACCAGGTGAGCAAACTGGGAAATCCTTCAAACACAGCCAGGCTCCTGCAGGGCTGAGCTGCACAGCACCCCTGAGCTGCACAGCACCCGTCCCTGAGCTGCACAGCTCCCGTCCCTGAGCCGCACAGCACCCCTGAGCCGCACAGCACCCGTCCCTGAGCGCCGCACAGCACCCCTGAGCTGCACAGCACCCGTCCCTGAGCTGCACAGCACCCGTCCCTGAGCCGCACAGCACCCGTCCCTGAGCCGCACA
>JAWWEV010000083.1:58447364-58460129 GCA_035583235.1 Hafferia zeledoni
CTGGAGCAGTGCCCGGGAGGGTTCAGCACCAGGAGCTGCTCTGCAGCCTCTCTGCCTGGGCTGGAGCAGTGCACTGGAGCAGTGCCCGGGAGGGTTCAGCGCCGGGAGCTGCTCTGCAGCCTCGCCCTGTCCTCACCTCACCCCTGGGCCTGCCAGCACTGAGGACAGCTCTGTGCTCTGACCTGGCTGAGGCAGCACGAGGCTGAGCCGTGCTGGCTCCTGCCCCACAAACATTAGGGGAGCTCAGCTATTCACTGCCAGGGCTGCAGCACCAGGGCCCTTGGAGAGACTCTCTGCATAGCCAGCTCCAGAAACAGCCTGTGGTTTCCTTCAGGAGTCATTAGAGAGCTCGACATAGTTCTGTGTCTAGAACTTTAAATGCTGATATGTAAGATAACCCCTAAACTCACTCACGGAATACATTTGGTATTTATCCCAGGTTAAAAGTTGCTCAATTAAACTCCTCCAACAAACGTGACAAACACTGTGCAGCACAGTAACACCCAGCTGAGGACAGCACAGATGCCTCCAAGCTGAGCAAAACATACATCTTACAAATTAACAGCCTCTTGAGACATGCAAATGCCTTAATTCCATGCAGTTTTCCAAACAGTTGTTGCAACATGAGCTCTTTTATGGGTCATATTTACAAGGGTCACAGGACTGCTTACTGATTAAAGGCAGAGTCAACTTTTCATTTCTATTTTGTTCCAGCCCTGCTTATTCCAGTCCATTTCACTTGGCATCGGGAGCTGTGACAATTATTTCTCACATGAACTGCAGTTCACACAGTTGCAGTTCTTGTCCCCATATCACACTCCTAGAGGTAACTTGAAAATGAATGTGCAGTTTATTGACTGAACGTCACCCATTCCAAGGCCATCACTGCTGGATAAAAACAAAACCCCCCAACCCAAGGTGTCCTCATTTTAGCATCTGGAAAACATGTGCATTAGGAAGTTCTGACATATTCCAGAAACAATAAACAAACACTGCCAAGTTCTCTCACTGGCCTACAGTCAAAGACAGCAAAGATGAAAATAACAATCCCATGCTTTATAACCCAACTATCCCCTATAACTCAGGCTTTGAATATTTAATAGTAAATAAAGCTGTATCTCCACATCTATACCTTTCCATGGTAAGAAACTCCAGTAACTTATTGACAGTAAAATACATTCTATTTGTCATATTAATTTCTAAAATGCCAATTACACACACAAAAACTTGAAGCTTAAAAATGAAGCTGCTCATGATGCACACAAAGCAGAGGGCAAGAAAACGGGAGAGTTTGCCAAACTCTGCCTGCAACTCTGGCCCTCTCTGCTTGGAAAGAGCCCTATGGGGGGGAAGGGCCCATCCATGCAGCTCCCCCATGGAGCACCCCCCAGTCACCCCAGTGCCCCTTACAGAGCCAGCCTGGCACCTGACAGCACAGCAAGGGGCACAAATGCAAGCAAAGCTCCACTTGTTCTGTTTTCCTGAGCACTTGATACACCCAGCATCAGCAGAGCCAAGCCAGCACACAGCCAACACCTGCACCTACACACACACCACACCTCCTCCACCTGGGACGTAAAGCAGAATCAAACACTGTCCTGCTGGGAAGAAACACTGGAATCAACCAAACCAGGTATAACCATTTCCTGGTACTGAAGACACTGTGCTGACTCTATTACTGACCATTCCAGCCGCTCCCCATGGCCGAGGGCACCCCTGCAGCAGAGCCTGCCCTGTGGCACTGCCAAGCCTTGGCACACGCCCAGCTCACAGGTTTCACTGCCTGTCTGACTGCAACCCAACATGCCTTGTGCCAGGAGGATGAAGAGGGCCCAAGCAGCAGGGCCAGCTGGCTCCAGTGCCCAACTGGGGGCTTGGTGTGCCCAGTCCCGAGGGGTGGTACCATAGTTTCTAAATGGCAGCAATGTCCTGACAGTGCTCTGCCACTGGCACCCACCCCAGGGGCACCAGCAGAGCCAGGGCTCCTCCCGCGGCAGGCAGACAGCAGTAATTAAGCAAGGTAATCACAGGGTTTCCAAATGGAAGCCCCCACCCCGTTATACTCATGGAACTCAGGTGTGGTCTAGTTTCAATACATCATTTCTATGTTGCAATATTTGGCTCCTGACATTTCTATTCTTTTGGAAAGCACTTGGTCACAAGCCATGTGTTCAGTGGCCTCCTGACTGTGGCAGTGAGGGGCAGCAAGTAGAATTTTTTGTGCAATGCACTTCAGAAAAAGAAGCCTCATTTTGCACCCAGAGACGCGAGCCCAAGCCATTCAGGACAGCCAATGTCCTCTTTTCATCACCAACTGTAGCTCCCAGACAGGTGAAAATAAAAAATCCTCAAAAAAAGTGACACTATGAGAAAGCAAGTTTAAAATAATTAAAATTTCAGTAGTAAAGAACTGGCACAAGTTGTCTTGCCCTTTTCTGCCCCGGCTCTACAAATGTACTTTCCAAACACCAACACTTGCAGGAAGTGCCTTGCCTCAGTCAGGGAATGCCCTGCAGTGATTCACAGGCAGGTTTTACAGCACCAGCTACACCACTGACCTTGGCCTGAGGAAAACAACACGGCCCACAGCCATGCAAGCAGGCTGGAAACCATGCTAACCCACTTGACAGCTCCTAAATCCTCTTAGGCTCCCTCACCCAGTGCAAAGCCCCTCCAGGGCATTTATCCCAGGCATTTACTTGTGCGACGCACGGAAGGTCCAAGGATTTGTCTGGAGGACAGTTTGGTCCTTCAGCCACCTGGCAAGGTCCCTGCATGTCAGCTCAGCACTGGGACACCCAAAGGAGAATCCAAATCCTGGTACCTTAGCAATAAGAAATGTAAGAATTATACTGACCAATGTATTTTTCCATAGGTCTGTTGACAGATAGCACATAAACACCTGTAACCTGGGCAGGGAGATTACAGGAACAGACACAAGATTGCACTTGATGAGATCTGCTTTCACATCACATACCTGAAAAACCCTATTCAAAGCCTATTGCTCCACGAGGACAGGCAGTAAATGCCATTTAAAAAGAGAAAACAGTTCTGTTTGGAGCCCTTTCTAAAATAAGCTAAATTCCACTGATTTTAGTGGGGATGGGAGGGAAGAAGGAAGCTCCCACAAAAAAGTGTCATGGTGCCTCAGCAAAGCTCAGTGGAATCACCCACATTTTAAGTTCCTTTTTTTGAAAAGGTAACTTCAAAAGTAGTGTAAAAATGACCTGTTTGACCCCTGAATGCAGCAGTTCCAATGTGCACGTATGACCTCAGTAACTGCAAGTCCTGGTTCAATTATGCACAATTGGATCTTATTTAGTTTTAATGTTTGACAACTAACCCTTTTCTGCTGGAAATACTTTTATAGCAGACTATGCCTTTTCTATTTTGTAAACATTCGGGATCATTAAGTAAATTTAAGTTCCAGAGCCATAAGTAGCAGAAAGGAACACATGGTCAGGAAGAGGATAAACACACAGCAGAGCAGAACTGAAAGCTGGGCAGTTCTGTACTAGAAATGTAACCAGGCAGTGCAGTGATTATTCAAAGGGATGCAGTACAAGCTTTCTCTTACTGGTGTTTTGCTGCAGTTCCCAGAGACGCTGGTACCAGATTACACTGCATATTATGGAATCCATGTGCATATTTACCATTTGTTGGTGACACTCCCAAAGGAGGCAAACAGACAAGAACAGGAGTTGGTAACTCACCACCAACCCATGAAGAGAAAATGGAGTGTTGGGTTCACACAGCAATCCAACTAGACTAGTAAACATGCCAACACAAAGTGCAGCTTGAAAGGCTGTGGGAAGCACCATTTCTGCTCATGCTTTTACAGCCAGTGCTGCTGGGGGAAAGAACTGAGTTACTTTTCCGTGGTATCCCTTATCAGCTTGAAAAGGCAGTGGGAAGGGCCATCACAAAGCTCTCCCCAAGAGAAAGACCAAGAGGAAAGTGTCCTGGCCTGCCTGCACGAGCTTCCAAGTGGCTGACTTGGTACAGAGTTCACTTTCTTGCAGAGTTTTTCACAAGTTTACTCTGAATTACTACATCATCCTTTGCAACAATAGGCTTAAACACTTACCACCTAAATTAGATCTATTTACAAACACAAAAAAATTACATAATGCTTTTTCTGTGTTTCTACTGTCTTTGACCAAGAAGAGTATGTGGTTTGCAGACATCTCACAGGTGGGGGTGTATTGTTGTCCCAGGCAACACCCCAGCAGAACATTATGCAAGGAATAACCACATTCCACACGGAAACCAAATCTCTGGGTTGCCAAACAAATATTAGCACAGTGGCAAGAGTCAGGGCCACAGGTTACTCTATCCCAGTCCCAGGGAGGAGGAGTTCTATATTGAGGAGAATTATAATTTATCAGGGAAACCCCCCCATAGTGAGAGATAATGGCAAGAAACTTTGCTAAAGACACTGAAATTGCAAGTAAAGAATGACCTGTTGATGCAAAATGCAACTAAAAATTGCCAGAAAAGCCAAACAACCATTTCCAGATCCCTTTTGGTTGATAAATGAACTTAAGATAAAGACTGTAGATTTCATTTAATGCTAGAATTATTTGCTTAAATCCTCTTGTATAGACAAATCAACCTTTTCAGAACGATTTTCCTTAGTTTGGAACACATGTAAACCACCATGCACAACACCCTCCTAGCGTGTAGCTTTGATCAGAGATGCAGCACCGGGGCTGCCTGTGAGGGGTGTGCCTTTAAATCCCTGGTGCTGCTGCACAAGTATGAGCTCACCGGTCTGTGTTCGCAGTAATTATCAGCACGGTGTCTGTCACCGCACTTACACACAGCTTGGTGAGAAAGTACCAAAGCAGGAACTCTGCTGCTGCTTCTTGAGCTGCTGCACTCACATCAAAGGCAGAGCCTGCGTAAACAGGAAACTGGAATGGCCCTGAGAATGTGGCAGCCACAGTACCGAGGGGCGAGGGGGACAGGACACACAGACAGCACCGAGGGTTTGAGGGGGACAGGACACACAGACAGCACCGAGGGGCGAGGGGGACAGGACACACAGACAGCACCAAGGGGCGAGGGGAACAGGACACACAGACAGCACCGAGGGTTTAAGGGGACAGGACACACAGACAGCACTGAAGGTTTAAGGGGACAGGACACACAGACAGCACTGAAGGTTTAAGGGGACAGGACACACAGACAGCACTGAAGGTTTAAGGGGACAGGACACACAGACAGTGCTGCAGCCACTCTGCACTGTCACTCGCAGTGCAGTCACTGCCCAGCAGGGCACACCCCTCATGGGCTGGAAAATGTGAAGCTCCCCAGGACTGCACGACAAAGCTCAATAACCTCCTCTAAGACAGGCTCAGGCACACCAAACTATACCCACATGCTCAGCCCTGTGCAAACACCCAAGGTGGAACTGGTGAAAGAACCTCCAGTCCCATTTCTAAAGTGACTCAATTCCATCAGCTTTCATTCTGCTACCCATCAGGCAACATAATGCATTGGCATTAGGAAATTCAATCTCTGGCCTTCTAACAGTCCAGTGAGGTTCCAAAACTGAGTGTCTGCAAACAACTAATTAGTGTGACCAAGGAATGAATCTTGTAAGCACTCATCTCTTCCCTTTTTTGGTTGTTTTTAATTTGCTTATGTAAATTGTGTTTAGAAACAGCAAACATTTTTTGTGGCTTGAAAAAAGCCAAGAGGAAAATACCATCCAAGATAGAGCACAATGCCCTCAGATTTCAGCTCCATTATTGGGTCTGTTGGACTGCCAGCAACGTGCACGTGGCACCTTTGAGACAGGGGCACTCTGCCTGTGGGCAGAAGGGTTGGTGCTGTACAAATGACTCGGCTGACCAAAGCCTCTCACCCAGTTCCACAGGTTATCTGCATGTAAAAGAGCTCTTCTGTAGCCCTATCAATAACAACACTTCTAGTGTCACACTCCATCTATGAATCCCTTCCTACTCCAGGAATTTGGATGGAAAAAGGCTTTTAAAAACATAGTCTTTTAGGACTAGAGCAGGAAGTGATTATCACTGTTAATAAAAGTTATGTCAATAATGCTTCATGAGCAGCAAATGTATTCAAGTATTGCTCTTTGGGGGAGAAAAAGAGATGTCTTTTTCCTTCAGCTACCCTTCTCCTGCTTTGTTGGTTATTGCTGCTGTCCAGTAACAATGTGTTTGCACTGGTTTGGGTCAAAATGTCCCAATTCTCAGATCTCAATGTACATAATACATTTGGATTTGTAAAGGATTGTTAACATGACATACTATATAAGGCAGGATTCCTTCCTTACAGTGTATAGAATATTACAAATCAACAACAGCTACGAAACTTTCCTCAGGGCATAAGGTATTTTAGTGCCAAGATCCATCTCTCAGAAGCCCTTGGTAAGAGCCAGTGCCACCTGCTGCTTCATCTTCTATCCCAATGTGTTTCGTATCTCCACATAATTACAGAGGCCTTTAAATACCATTGCAATGCAGAGGGTGGGGGCCAGAAATGTCCTTTGCAAGGAATGAATTCCAGGCTGAAGTGGCAATATTTTGTACCAGAGTAAAATTGTCCCCAAATGCTGGAGCTGATTGCCATGTCGATTTTGGCAGAGCACAGTCTGTGTGCAGTGCCTGCTGGTGCACAGGGTCACCGGGCACCCTCTGGGGATGTGCAGCCAATGCTCACAGAGGGTGCAAGGGAACAGCACGGACACCAAGCAGTGAGCACAGGACAATGGCCCCGGACAACTCTGTAACTGCACCTTTTGCAAGCAAACTCGTGTTTTCATTTAAACCTTAGTTAGTACATTCTCAGCACTAACTCCCCTGCAAAACTCTCACTTCTATGACTTGCCACTTCCCAATGCAGTGCTAAAGGAACAGATTCAGTTCTTCTGGTTAACACATAGGGCACAAAATCGTTCATTAGACTATGAATAATAAACAGAGACAGATGCCTGGCCAGGCAGCCAGGGATGGAGTTAAAGGTATTCCCTATTTCACAGGGTGCCACAGGCTTTATCCAGACAGAGATTTAGAAGGGAGCTGTTAACATGTCTCAGCTAACCCGTTACAGGTCTTTGACTGTTGCACAAGTGTATTCCAATGCACCATGGGCTGATCAAAATGTAGCACAGTGGAAATTGAGTCTCAATCAGGGCAAGAGGATGCACACCAGAATTCTAAAAGGCATTAGGCAGAACTGGATAACTGATGGTTTTCTGTGTCCACCTTAAAGACATTGGCTAAGAAAAGCTGTGGGGGGAAATCCAGTGCTGTTTGTGCAAGGGATCAGCCAGAATCCCCAATTTTATTTACATCCAATGAAAGCAATAAGGCATGCTGTGTTAACTTAAACTGCAATTCTGCCATTGCTGCAAAGCAATCCTACCCAGAAATACTAATGGGGGGAAATTCTATATATGAAATGAAAGCATATTAAACCAATAAAACAAAAAACTCTTTTTTCGCAGGTTGATAACACTTAAAAATCAAGTATGTGGTATTAAGAATGAACTAGTTTGAAGTTCCTTTGGCCCAGAAAAATGAACTATGCTATTGGAAAGCCAAAAGAATAATTTTAAAATACTAAAACATCCCCTATTAGCCACATTTCATTTTTCTGTGTTAAAATCACACCAATGAGGTTATTTGGATAAGTGACCTGTGCTCTATGAATTTCCTGTTCAATAATGGCACAGGGATGGGTATATTTAGTAACGTGCAAAATAACGTGGTGTGCACACCAGAAGGCAAAGCAGAGTTCAAATCCAGCTATAACACAAAACTGAACTCAGGTGGTTTGACAAACAATGATTCCATGCTCATTACCATTGTTTTCTGTAAGGAATTAGATATCCAACCAGTCAAACCCAATTCCATTAAACCCACGTGCCCACACACCGGCACCTCTTATCATGTGTCTCCAAACACAGGCCTTAAAACTGGAAAGACACGACCAGCAGCCAGCCCAATCCATCTCTAAAATAGTGATGAATTTTCACCTCTTACTGATGCAGTTGTGCTGTCTCCTTGCAGCCTGCAAGTCTGGTAAAGAGGCTGTGACCTGTATTTCCAGTACATGCCCTGGAATGAGATGTTGCCTGCACGGACTCGGGCAGCAGTGGGACAATTAAAGGTGGAGAACTCCTACCAAGAGAGATTTTGGGGTGACACATGAGTTGCAAAGAAATGCCCTCCAGTGCTGACACAGCAAACAAACAGGCACAACTAACTCCTCCTGTCTGCAAGTGGAAAGGAAAGCAGTGCCATTCTCCTGGTGGGAAGACACATCCTTTATTTCAATATGGAATTTATTCTGGTTGATGGATGCAGACTAAGAGAAGAAAAATCAATGCAGCCATCCACATACTCAGTTTGAGTGATGTGGATTTTAAGCAAGGACAGAAAAGTGAGAAACATGGATTTTATTGTTTTTAATTGTTTGAATAACAGTAAGAGATTATTAGGAGTTTTACTCACGGAAATCAACCAATTAACTAGAGGATGTCATCAGCCAGAGTCAGGATGGGAACACATAAAGTAAGGCAACTTCCCTTCTGTAAATAACCCTTACTCATTCATCTTTTATTCATTCCTTTTATACCATGACCTGCAGTCAGTCCCAATTTACCAGCAGGATGCATTAAGGAAGAGCCAAACACACCCTGTTTCCTCAGCACTGCCCATACTTCACCTTCTTCCTATAAAGGATGAGATAATGAAAACTCACATGGTTTATAGCATTCCCCTTGCAAATGCAGAGCAGTAAAATCTGCCCTTCCTATTGGCTTGTATGTCATTTTTTGGCTGAGGCTCTGGCCAGCACACACTGTGTTTCTCCTGGAAACACCAATGCTGTGTCCTTAAACACCCAGAGCATGGGTAGAAAAATGTCAAGGGGGAAACCCTGCCTAAACCTGGGCTAGGCATTAAAACTGCCCAGGGGAAAACCATGTTTATTGAGGCACTCCTCTTGTTCAGTGAAGGCTGGCAAACACTTCAACTAATTCCCTCTCGGGTCAAATCAAGCTGGAAGGGGAGTGGATGTGACACTCCCTGACAGGCCTTGCTTTTCAGATGGAAGATACAGGAGTATTTTGGACTCTGAGGTTCTGCATCTTGATTTACAACAATAAAACAACATCTCCATGATTTTTTTTTCAAAAAAACTAAAAAAAAGGTTGTTTTCTTTCTGGAGAAGTCGCCACATGGATGTTTGTTCACTGTTCCATCACTAGATGTGAATCTAGAGCAGGCTGCAATAACAACTGCCACGACAGCTGGGGCTGGGGGCACTGCAGGAACTGCTGCTGCTTAACCCTTGCAAGGACCAAAGCCTCTGCTTGTTTGTCTTCCAGCCTTAGGAAAGTGCCTTCCTGAGAGAGGCTCATCGTGCTCCTCTCAAGGAAAATAAATCCACTCTAGTTACTGATGATCAAGCATCTCATTAAGATGATTTTCCCCTGTACTGCTCCAGCACACAGGCTCTCAGAAACAACATTGCCAATACTCTGCTCTTCACATCTCATCACAATCCTAACTAGGTCACCTGGAATGACACTTTGGCACATAAACAAACAGATCAGATCCAGTTCTCCCTTTTTTAAGTACCTGATATTTAGAGGCGCCTTCCCTGCAAAGGCAAATTTAAGGGAAAACAACCAATGTTTTCATAGCCCTTTACCAACAGCTGGTTTACCTCAAATCAGGCTGCCAATGAGCCACAGTGACTGCCAGTCCCTGCTGCCACACAGCTCAGTCCAGCAGAGCAGGGCACACACTGGCACTCAGGGGCTGAGGAGCTGGAGGGGCTCTGGCACAGAACCCTCTCTCCAGCCCGGGCAGGGCAGCCCCAGGGCACTGCCTCTGTGCAGCCTCAGCAGGGCCTGTTCTTAGCTCACAGGAGCTGCCATTTGGCAAAGCCATCCCAGAGCCAGGAGTGTGAGGGTGCTGTGCCAGGAGCCCCCACGTCCTGCCGCTCCCGCCTGCAGCCACAGCTCACCTGGGGAGTGCTGCACCTTGGCTGGGACAGGGAGGGAACACACCCTCTGTCCAGGGAAGGCAAGGCAGCTGAAATAATGGTAAGATCAACTGCTGTGACATTGGCCATATTTAATAATTTTATGGATAAAAGCAGCAACCAGCCTAACATTTCATGGGACTTCAACCGAATGCTAATGTTGAACTTACGACCAACCTGTAAGAATGCAACCCCTTAGCAGCTGGCACGTTTGAAAAAAATGTGGTTTGGTAGTGCTTTGGTACTTTGCTTGCTAAAGCACACTGCAGAATTCCTCTAAATGGACAGCTGTTATCAACAATGATATTTATTTTAGCTATCTCACTCTTACTGCTCAGGCAAACCTTCAGGGAGGGTGAGAGGGACAGGAAGAAAAAGGTAAAGGAAAAACAAACAGAAGCAAAGTAAGCAATAAAATACTGAACTACTAATCAAGGACTCCAGAATGAAATAGTTAAATATGAAATTAAATTAGTGCCATAGGCTGTTCGAGCCATCTACACAACTTGCATTCCAAGCTCAGGTTCTGAAACTTGGTCCCTGACTGGAAAAACAACCCAGTTGTATTCCCTGGCCTCCACCTGGTGTAAACAGTGGCACAACACACTGTTTTCTTTACATCTGTAACTTCTGCTGAGTTCAGTGGTTCAGAAAGTCTTATTATTGCAGCAGATAAGACAGAATTATGGCTCTGGGTTTGACACAGTGGAGAGCCTCATTACACACTGTCACAGACATCGCAGGATGCACCAGAGATTTCTTCGTCAAGGAGAAATAATGAGCAGTCCTGGATCCACAGTGTCTTTTAGAGCCTCCCAGATGTTTGCACTTATTTATTTATTTACTGCATTTTAAACACCCCCCAAACCTGTATCAACTAAATAATGAAAAATACACCTTTATCAGCACAAAGCTGCTAAAGATCAAAATATGAGATTGCTGACAAGGCACCGTAATGGAAATAATCTGGTTATTCAGCATTCCCTTTCAATACTGCGGGATGCATTCAGGTCCCTCCCCCAATTCCCCCCTCATTACCATCCTGCCCTGTTTGCCACGGGCTGTGATGGAGGCTCTGCTAATAGTTCTGGCATATGTTTCCTGAGGAAAGGCCCAGCCACCCTTCTCTGGAGCAGATGCCAATCGTGTTGATGCTGAGGATGCTCAGGCACCACCTCCTGCTGGGCCCGAGCCCCAGCCCTCACGTGACCTGTCACTGGCACTTAGTTCTGCCCACTGAGAACCATCCCCAGACACTGCAGAGCTCCCCCACAATGGGCAGTGCCTGCGTGAGTGTCAGGCATGTGCACACACAACCCCAGGCGTGCACCCAAAGCACACAGGAGAGCCACAGAGTATCCCACAGTGAAGGGAAACCCCCATCACCCCCTGGAATCCTGCAGGAGGGGCAAAAGGTGCCCCAGGGAAAAGGCAGCTCTTTCAGTTCCATCATCCCAGAGCCACTTGTACAGCAGCCAGTGCTATAATGGATTAAAGCTGCTTCTTCAATTTTATTTCCCTCCCAATATACAGCAATAGCACAGGTGTCATCTTAGTGCAAAACCATACCAAAGCCTTCAGCAGTGCCAAGACAAAATAAGGTTCCAAATGCATGAGATGCATCAGCTGGACAGCTGCTCCTCAATAAACACCACCAGAGCCAGACAGTCAAACACTCCTCTTTGGCCTCTTCTACACCAGTAAATTAAACAGCACCAAGAAGAAAACCCAGAGAGTGGACTTGAATTGTCTCTGCAGTTCAGTTATTAGACAAGTTCTGGTTTTAGCAGAGTCCCCCCCACCACAGGGGAAAACACAGCCCAGGGATGAATCCCATGGCACAGTATGGATGTGGCCACCTTCTCCTGGAGAGTGAGAGTGGTCTGGTTTCATCCATCCCTGCCCGTGTCCTCAGTGCTTTCAATTCTTATCTGCTGTGAGTAGTCTGTGTATAAATTCTAGAACAAAGAAAAGCTTATTTCCAAATATGCCTCTCACAAAATCATTTTATAGGACAATATTCACCTCCTCCTTGCCATAGTGGACTCTAAGGAATTATAATTGGAAAGTATATTTTAGATACATTGCAATATATCCTCAGAAGCCAACAAGCTAAAACATAAAGTGAGTTAACCACAAAGCATGCAAATCCCTGGGCTCCCTCCCCCTTCACACACGTTGCAGCAGCTCTAAGGTGGCACAGAAACCCAGCGTGGAAAGCCATGAGAACTGTCACTCACCAGTGTCTGTTTTGGTTACAGTTCCTCCACCAAGCAGACAAGAATGTTCCCAGGCTCACAAAAAGGCACACAAAAGCCAGAGGTAAAGGAGATTCTTTTCTTCTTTTCCCTCTGCGCACCATTACTCTGGAAGACTGGAAGGTGTGTGGGGATCAGGTGCCTCTCCTGCTTCTTATTGCCTTCAGGTGGCTCCCAATTAAACCCCCAGATTGGCAGCAGGTGTGCCCATCCACTCTGCCTCTTCCTCACATGGCACACTGCAACACCATCACACCTGGGCCTGTTGGCACACTCTGACCAAGCATTTCCCTCCGGCCAAAGGGTGCCAGCATTCCATTCTAGCCAAAGGGTGCCAGCATTTCCCTCTGGCCAAAGGGTGCCAGCATTCCATTCTGGCCAAAGGGTGCCAGCATTCCATTCTAGCCAAAGGGTGCCAGCATTCCATTCTGGCCAAAGGGTGCCAGCATTCCATTCTAGCCAAAGGGTGCCAGCATTCCAT
>JAWWEV010000083.1:58472391-58496619 GCA_035583235.1 Hafferia zeledoni
ACCTCTGCAGATGGCAAAGCTGTACCTGGACAGGTCTGGCCACCTGTACCCGAGCTGAACCAAGCAAGGAACATCCTTTACTCTCACAAACTCTGTAATTTGCAGTGGGAGCCCCACAACAAGGTCTTTGCATTACATTGCATACCATCACATCTTTTTCTTGCCCTCACAGAACCCCCCATGCCAGGCAGCAGCTCCACGTTTTGAGGCCCCAATCCCCTGGCACTGTGCAGGGAAGGATGAGCCAGTGGGTGCAGTACCCACTGCCCCCAGCACGCCCAGCCCTGCGCCACCTCCTCCTGACACAGGAGGTTTCCTTCACGTGAAAAAATGGCACTAAGCTGGAATGTAACAAACACTGTGCTCGTTCACCCTGTGGTCAGAGCAGAAGGGGTTTCTGGAGCAGGGAATTCAAGGCTAAGGCTCTGAGAAGCAGCAGATCTTTTAAAGCTCCTCTGTTTAACGTTTGCTGAACTGCTATTTTTGAGATGAAATGTAAAGGCAGTTTCCTCATCTACTAAAAAAAGATCAACCAGCTCAAGTTTCTGCCTAACTGCAATACTCAGTAGTTTGGCAGTACCTCTCTGAAGTGTCACTGTGCATTTTCTGACAATTGACACAATAAATCAGTTACAGGCCTTTTCAGACTCAGAAATAAGTACCAGTTATTCACACACAAATCTGCAATTACTGATGGCAGGACAATAAAGACCATATGATTTTTCTTGCTAGGCAAAGTCAGATGGAATGGATGAAATAATTATTTTACATCAAACAGTCAGATTACAGGTCACCTTCCTGTTCGTGTCTCCACACACTTTCAACACAGAAGAAATCTCATGTAAAAGGTAAATAAACACATAAAGAAACAGAAGAAATCTCATCTAAAAGATAAATAAACACATAAAGAAACCAAATAAATCAGAAACCTCAAGGAGTCCACAGATTATTATCTCATCATTCCTTTTTTTTTTCCCTCGGTGCAATTTCTTTTCAAGCTGAATTTATTTCACCTGAAAAAATTTAAGCACAGAGTATCTTGAACTCTCTGGAGGAGGGAAGTTGCTCAGTCTTGACTATGCTACTCTTTCAGCCTGGCTTTAATTTGAATTAAGCTAATTTAATAATTGGATTTAAGGCAAACACAGAAACCTGGCAAGAGTGGATGCAACAGTACCAAGTGGGATGCTATTCAAAAACAGCAAATATAAATGCATTTTAAAGAAAAAACCCTCTCCTGTTATGAGCTAAACGCAACATACAAATAGTTAAAGTTACAGCAACAAACTATGACACTTTATTTTTCTTTCCAAAGGCAAAACATTGTCATTAACCCTCAAGGAAACTGATGAGCTTCCCCATTGCTCAGTTTTCTGTCCTTGAGCCATTCATGGCCAACATGAGCCCCGGGAGGCCCCTCAATGCAGCAACGCCCAAGTGCAGGTGTGTCCGTGGATATTTGTCCATTTTTTCCCCATTTCCACCCTGTGGCTGCTTATCCGGACTGCCCTCAGCTTTCTATATTAATCCCTGTTTATTGCCCTCTTTGGCAGTGAGAAGGAAGGCCACTCACACCCTCCTGTTTGTGTCCCTGGATCCCACCCCGTGGCTGTGCTTGCACTCCTCAGAGCCCAGGGAAGTCAGAGCTGATCATCTGTGCCACTTCCCAGGCACGTGGCCCTGGAGGAGATGAGTCCTCCGTGTTTGTGTTCCTGGATCCCACCCCGTGGCTGTGCTTGCACTCCTCAGAGCCCAGGGAAGTCAGAGCTGATCATCTGTGCCACTTCCCAGGCACGTGGGCCTGGGAGGAAACGAGCTGAGCTCTGCAGGGAAAAGGAAATGGCTCTACATGTCTAGACCGAGCCCTTCCTTCCAGCCCTCCCCCTGTTTCCCACTTGGATATGTGCAAGACAAAACAAAAGGAAGCTGGAGAAGGAACAGGAATGAGTGAGCAGAGTTTCCATCTCCGTGGGTAATAAAAACACAACGGGACGGGGATTTAGACAGGGATGGAACATCAGCTGGAGGGAAGGCAGGGGAGATGCAGGACCAGGAACACCTCAGAGACAAGGACAAGGACATGACAGCATCTGGTTCAGCAAGGTGGGACTCAGCCAGCTGGTGAAAGGCAATATTCTGCCTCTGTGATCCCCTCCGAGCCTGGATTTGTCTGTAAATGCAGTGAGTAGTGCGGGTGCTGCCCTGGTGCCTACACCTGTGACAGGGAAAGGGAAGGAGCTGCAGTGTATTTAGCAAACCCCCTCTGTTTTCAGGTTGCCCCCAGGCTGAGGACAGCAAGAAAAGCAGGTGTGAAATACAACTGGAAGAGCAGAGAAGCTTGAAACAGTCAAATGAACTCAGGGAATTTTAAAGGAAGCCCATAGAGACTCTACAAACTAAAATGGAGGAGAGAGACAGGTCAGACAGATTGACCAATACGGCCTCAATTTGGGAGGAAAGCCAAGCGATAAAAATAATGGAACAAAAATGTTAGGGCTTAAAAAATAAAAATGTATTATAAAAGAAAGTCAAGAAATCACTAGGTAAGTTTGGTACTATTTGATTCAAGAGCAAGCTAAGGAACTTTACCTGATTCAAGGAGGAAAAGGGGGACCAAGAGAATGGACAAAGACGTTTCTGGGTATTGAGGAAGTATTACCAAGGTGGGAAAAAACCATCTGACTATAGTTTTAAAAATTTTTTAAAAGAAATCTGCAGAAGAAGCACCAAGGAAAGCACTTGTATGAAGGAGAAAGCAAGAAAACACAGGTGCCTGTGGGAATTTAAACTAAACTGCAGCATGACCCATCACTGAGTTTCACTAGCCTGCTTTATTTCCTGTTTAAATGGAAGGTTATATTTTCTTTGACTTTGTTTGGTTTTGATAAGGAGAAGCAAAAGGGGAAAGAGTGGGAAACTGATCCATCATAAAATTCTTCTGGTGCACATCTTGGGAATGTAGCCCAGGCTGAGCACCCTGAGCTGGTGCTGCAGAGCCAGAGCAGCCTGTGGGACCTTCCTCCCTGCCAGGAGGGAAAGGAAACCAGAGGTACCTCAAGGGAATGGTGGGGCTGCACCATCACAGCTTCCTGTGGCCCCAGAGCAGAGTTCAGGCACTGCCCTGTGTGTGTGTGCCCACAGAGATGCCAACCAACACACACCTTCTGTCCCACTGCCCAAGGGAAACATGAAAATACAGCACTTGGAACCACCCTGTGGGCCCTACTGGCACATGGACCTTGTGGAGAAGGGGGAGGATGGTGGGACAGCAGCTCAGCCAAGAGCTCACAGAGGGGAGTGCTGCCAACACCTGCTGGATCACACCACATATCCTGAGGTTGTGCTGCCCTGCAGCACGTGCTGCAGCTCAATGTCAGCTTTATGGGCTGTGTGATTCCCCAGGCAAAAAAAATATAGGAGAAAAAGGAGAAAGAAAAAGGGTTAAGAGAGTTTGGCTTGGTTTTGTTTCTGACCAAGTGCAGGAGTTTTATTCCTTAAGGAAAATTCTCAGGAGTGGGAATGAATGTGAGGATTGTACATCTGACTCCTGAATCATCCTGTTAATTCCCTAAATCCCACACCATGTGGGGTTTGGATAATGTTTTTGGATAGGAAGCTTTTTAAAAAAATAATCAATATTTATTTTAAAAATAATTTTTAAAAAAGAATGAAAAGAAAGAAGTGGTTTAAAGCTCCTCCCTTTCTAAATCACAGTTGGAACCAGAAAGCCCAGTTTTGTTTTTAAACAAAGTCAGCAAATTGGCTTAAGCTGGTCAGTTCCAGTAACTGGCACCAGAGCAACAACAGTGAGTTTCCCTTTGCCAGACCCAACCAACCATCCAGCCAAACCCTTCCCCGAGGGTTCCTTTCAGCTGCAGGGAGGGCAGTTCTGCTGCAGGCACATCTTTGCACTGCTGGAAATTGCCCCCCTCTATACACAGCATTGTTTCCACATCCCTCTCTATCCAGGCAGAGTTACCACTAGAGTATTATGGGAACAGACCTTCCAAATCACCAAAGCATCTCCTCCCTTTCCTGGTAGGCACAGCAGCCAAAGGATTCCTTTGATCAGCGGTCAGTCATGGGCTTTGTGTGCTTTACAGCACGCTGGTAATGCACTACAGCAAAAATACCACTTGCCACCCAGTCATGGAAGCCTGTACTGACTGCAGGGACTCAGAAGTCAATAGGAAAGCACCTCTCACATTTATTTGAGGCAAGTGCACAGTTTCATCCACCCAGAAAGCATAAAATCATCAAAATCACAATATATTTTCCAGCTATTAAGTCAAAGCACCCCCAGTCCACCCAGCTGGCAATGCCAAGTGGCAGCCACAGCATTACCCAGTGTACTCACGGCACAGGGAGCCTGAAGTGCAGCAGGAGCAGGAACCTTGGTCTGCTGTCTTTCCAAGGAACCCCATCACCTGGACACGGAGGATGTGCTGAGGGCAAGGCAGCTGGGGAAGGATGATCCATCTGCTTCTCCTAGGAGAACAGAGACAAGACACACAAGAGATTTGAGCAATAATAATTTAGAACAGTTAAAAATGTGTATTCCACACCACTGTGGCCACTCATGGCCCCTCACAGTCCTTCCAGTCTTGGAGAACAGGAGGATCACACCTCAGTTTCACCCCAATAACAGAAACCAGCATTTTCCCCAGAGCCTGGAAAGGACATTGGTACAAGGTTGGTACAAGGTTGGGAGTAGGAGAATAACATGGAGTTCACAGATGGAAAATAAGTGTTTCATAACTTATGAAAAAACTTATCTGAGCAAGTCTACTGGAACAAGAATGTTAACTAAAAAGAGCAAATGAAAATAATTTACTCAGCATGAGATAGTGGAAGGAAATGACAGTGAATCATCTCAGCATAGGATGGCGCAAAATCTGAAGGAATACTGGACATAAACCCCAAGAGAGAAGAGCCAGGGGAAGCCACTGATGAATCCCCCCAATGAAGACACAACCAAAAGGAACTGATTTTTAAACTCTGGGCTCCAAAATATAACACATTCCTTGAACTGCACAGTTTTAGGATAGCTTTGAAACTGTAGCAGGAGAGTAAATGTTTTCATTTGTTACAATCCCTGTTCTCAAGGTGGAGAACGTGCCCATACAATGCCAATACAAGTGAGACAACACTGTAGGTGTTGCTGCATCTCCAGAACTGCACAGGCCTGTGTGTACCTGCACACCACAGGATAAACTGTGGGTCATGGTATTTACACACAAACTGTACAGGGTTTGCTTCAGACCTGAGAAAGGGCTTGTGCTTCCAAAAGGTGCTTTTCTCCATTAGTTCATCCAACAGAAAACATTTCCTCGGATCCCCACAGTGTTACAGACACTGCTTGCATTCTAGTGGTATTTACATGCATACAACACACTTATTCCCCTCTCCTTTTCAATTGTTTAACCTACATCAGTTGACTGCAAGTAATTACACAGTGCCAACTCATCAAAACAAGAGTAAGGTGTTCTCCTTACTAACCCACTTGGCTTCCTAAGCAACAGCTTTAAAAACATGTACTTAATTTGCCTGTAAACAAACTGGTAATATTTATGTTTTGTACATAAGCAAATGATAAAACCTTCACACTGCCACACTTAAAAGCCCCATAATTTACACTCTGTGTCACAAACCAGCAATAAAATAGTTTCGAGATAGCCATAAATGTGGTCCAAGCTCAATCTTTGCAAACTCCCTGCCTCAGCTCAGCTGGTGGAGTCTGAGCACGCTTGTTTACATTCAATCACAGCTCACATGCAGTCCAAACTCTTTCAGAGTTTGCCCATTTCTGATGGAGCCTCCCGGCCTGGGCTCCCCCCTGGCACTGAGAGGGGCTGCACATTGTGCTGCAAATGCTTTCAAGGGCTGTCCCTCACTGAGCCCCAGGAGCTCCATCTAAACACACGGCAGTTCGGGGCAAGGCACAGAAAGGCAGGACTCGCCCTGAACTTCCATGCAGACCTCAGGGGGCTGTGATGGAGGTGGAATTTGGGGGCTGCTCTGTGGCAGGGTTTGCCTCAGCTCTGGATTCCCCTGGTTCCAGAGCCTGCCCCTCTGGGCTGCCCCAGCAGCACAGCAACCAAAGCCCAGATTTCCCAGCACGTGTGCAATGTGGTCACTGGGAAGCCCCCCAGACTTACCCATGAACACCAGTGAATGTGGGAGTGGAACCCCGGGACAGAGCCCTCAGGATGTGAGTCCTGCCTTAGCCCTGGGGCTGCAGAAGCCACTGTCCCCATGCCCACACCCTGCAGGGCAGGGGGCACCAGCTCCATGGGGATGGGGGACAGCCCACCCAGGGCTCAGCACCAGGTGCTGTGCCTGCCTTACAGCCTGGGACCCAATTCCAGCTACTTCTGGACACCCTCTCTACAGGAAAGGTGCAGTTTTGGCTCTCTGATTTTAAGTTTCAAGTCCAGATAATAAATTAAAACTAAAATACCACTCCAACCCAAATGCAAATGAAAACAAAAGTTAAAAACATACAAGTAACATGTCACACACACCATAAAGCTGATTTCAACTTGTTCTCTCCCAGGCAAGATAAATAAGAGGAAGAATGGAACGATCCACATTCACAGCATAATTCACCAATTAATCACAAGCTGCATTTAAAATTATTTGGGCCTTGAATGTATATTCACTGCAGTCAGCTGGCACTTTGCATTTTATCAGTGGGGATATGAGCAGATCAGACACTGCAGAGGATGAAGCAGTGAGCTGTGACAATTCAACATACTAATAAATAAAGAAAATACCAACTCTAGGTCTCAGAAAATAAGGTGTTTAGACCCAATTCACAGGCAGCACAGTAATTGTTTATAAACAGCTCACAATTACTGAGAGATTAACTTTGATTCTTCTGCTGCCCCACCGAACCAAAGCAAAGATATTTGCCCATTACTGCAGTGATTTATCAGTAGGATATTACAATAAGTGAGCAAACATCATCCACCAGAAAACAAGTGTAGGAAATGAGTAGACATTGTGACATAAATGCTAAGGGAAAAGCTGGGATTTTGGTTCCTCTGATCCTCACTCCTTTACCTGACCACAGGAACCAGGCTACAAAATACAACCTTGTTCAGGGAGAAACATTAGTCAGGAAAGGCATAACAATTCAATTACTCTTATTACTTCTTTCTTCAAAGAATAATTTCATCAAATACATACACACTTTTCCACATTTCCAGCAGAGTAGGGTTGTGTGAATTCCTTCTAATTCAGCTATTTTGAGGTTACAGTTGTCTCAATCTGCTGGAATTTCTTTGACTAGATAGAGAATTTAGAGGGTTTCCCTGTGTACTTCACAGTCACATGGTGTGGTTTTGGTTTTCAGTTGTAGGTTATACTGAGCTTGGAAATCTGCACAGTCAGTATTTTGGGATGTTCAGGATTCCTGGAAACCTTTAGACCCATAACACGTCAGGCCCTGACTTGGGCTGTGCCTCCCTGTTCAGCCTCAGGCACAAGACCTCCCATGTTTATGGCACACAACTTTAATCAGCTGCCTTAGAGCATGCACTGCAGTGCTTTGCTGACCCAGGCAGGATGTGGCCCTTGTCCGAGCTCAGCACTGGTAACTGGCTGCAGAGATGTTGTGTCCTGCAGCCAGGCTGCTCAGGAGGCAGCTCTGCCACCCTCAGCAGCCCCTGGGCTGCAGCACAGGGCACAGGCAGCTGCCTCACCCATGGGCAGTGGGCACACAGCCCTCAGGTATCTGCACCACAGCCTGCTGCCCTTGCTGCCTGCTCCAAACACACAGGGTGCTGGGCATACCTGGGCACAGCCACTGGAAGTAAAAACAAACCAACCATCCCCACCAAAGTGCACCTCTCCCTTTTAGAGCCATCCATAAACCAACACTGATTTACTGAAATGGTGAGCTTTGTGGTGGAAGAATATATAAGGCAATAAAACATGTTTTACAGCTGGTTAAATGCTGCAGCAAAGCTGAGACATTTGATGAATGCAGAGGGGCTGCTGGTGAGGACATTCTAATGCAGGGAGCACTCACAAAATAACAGGAGACCAAAACAGTCAAGTATCATGGGTGTTTCCTTCATGTTGTATCTTTGGAGCTGCACAGAATTGCAGCAGTCACTTCCCTTGGACTTTCTGCACCAAGGCCAGGCCCAAACTGAACAAAGAAGGGCTTTGCAAAGTGTAAATACATCAGAGGCCGAGTGAGTAAATAATTGATCAAAGCCACGTCCTTAGTGGAACAGGAATGCTTTGACTGGGAAGTGTTTCCCAGTGTTGGCTGGGAAGTGTTGGCTCAGTCTCAGCAGCAGCCTGGCCCTGAAAGGCTGAGGAGATCACCCTGGGCCGTGGCACAGGCACGTGCAAGCAGCTGAATGCCAAGAGTGAAACCCACCAGAGCAGCTCTGAATCACCCTGAGTGGTGAATTACCCCTCTTGTGCACGCAAACATTACTGTGCACCATTATGGGTATCATTCTGAGGAGCGAAACTGCCTGCCAAAGAAAGTGCTTCGTGGTGTCAGTACAGACTTTGGGGGTGTCTGTCAAGGGCACCTTTGCTATTTCTGGGCTGTGATTCAGCAAAATTCTCTCATCACAGACTACCCTATTACAGAGCCTGAAAGAAAAAGAGTTTTGAAACAATGCAGCTCTTCTAGGCTAGTCCAGCTCAAAATCAAAATCAGACTCCTCACACCCCTCTCCTCAAATAAAAACAAAACCAGGTCAGAGGAATTTAAGGAAAATTTTGTATCTTTTCTTTTTTTTACCCATAACAGAATCAACTCTTGTATTCCTACTCCTTCTTCCCCAAACCCTTCATACAACTTCCTCAGGTCAAGTTTTTACTGTATGCAATCTGTGTGCTCTCTCCATACACTGCACTCTTCTTTTCTACAAAAATCAAACCACGTGAGCCCTGACTTTCACTTGGAACTTCTATACAGCATTGCCATACAATGAAAGAAAATATTTGAGCAATTTCATCTGGTTATTGTTGCCTGTGCTCCAGCTGATATTGCTGCTTACTTTGGATCACTAATTGGCCTATAGTCTCTGGCTACAAACTTCCACATTACTTAAACAAAATGCAAAGGATAGTTTAAAAAAAAAGTTTGGGCATGCACTGTGTGAAAATACTTTTCCCAAGTGTTCTGAAACCACAGGTCAAACACTGGAGTCGCTGTTACCAATAATTTATAACATACCTCAGATGCACAGAGTTCTCTTCAACCCTTTCAGCTGCTGTAAAATAGTTAAGATTTCAGCACAAACTCCAGTTTGGACAAGCTTCTGTTACTTCATTTGTGGCACCTTGAATGAGGCCATTGCTGTTTCTAATAATTTGGTTTGTGTTTGAAGAATCCTTGCAGAAACTCACAAGGAATAGAACCCATCAGAAGACTATCAGATGTCACATGATTTTCTTTTGTCAGTTTGGAGATGGAGCTGCTTTGGGTACCTTGTCAGGATCTCTCAAGTGACAAGGTGGCATATGTTCTCTTAACGTGACTTTATTCAAAGCTAAATCCAGTTTCTTGTTCTTTATGATTTTCAGCAGTAGTTTATGCTACAGAACAGTGTGAATTTCTGCTTCTTCAACCATCTCCAGTGTCCTGTCCCTGACATCTGAGGGACAGAAATAGTCAGCTCTTCTATCCCCCCAATACTTGGATGTCTACTCACACATTCAGACAAATTCTGAGAGACTTAATTTAAACCAATCCTGAGTACTTGTGGCTTTCTCAGCCCACAGCCAAGTTCCCAGACTTTCAGTTTGCAAAAATCATTGGAACATTAATAAATCTTCTCCCTCAAACCACAGATACTCCTTTCCCACTTATTCATCTTCCTGTAAACACATTTTTTGCTTCAACACAAAGCAGATACATCCCACACATCTAATCCACATGATCACAATACTTCAAGCCCACCTTTAATCAACCCTATAGTGTCCAGACTATTTTTATATTCATCTCCACAAGCACGTACAGGAGTGTCTTTGCCATTTGCAGTTGCAGTAAGGGAACCTGCAATTTTTTCACCCATCCCTTTCTATCTGTCAGTGACTGATTTCTCTCCCTGTATTTAACCTTCATGTATACCTAATACTTAGGCCTTAGGGCCACGGACACAGACAAGGCATGATGGAATTAGGTCATTCTGCCATGGCAGCACTTGGATCACGTCCCCATTTAAACATGATCCCCAGGTCTCCCAACATGCTCCCCTTCTTCCTGTGCCCCGAGGATCCAAGCCCAGGGGGCATGGCTGATTCCAGCAGGTTTAACTCATCTGCTCTTCTTTGCAGTTGTTTCTTTTAGGCTACAGATAAATCTCTCCTACCTTGATGCCTTCCCTCTCCTCTACTCACACCACCTGCTTTCCTACAGGTTGCTTTTCCCTCACTACTATTCCAGTGGGTCCTGTGCACAGGGCTGTAGAAATACACAGATTTAAACACAGAAGTGCCTGGGGGTGGAGGGAGAGTCACAAAGAGATGATTGTAAAGCCACCAGAGTTTCAAGCAAGACTTTATTCCCTCTCCCCCCCTTTTTTTTACATTACCCACACTCAAACAGTGGCCCCTGTAAAACAAGTGCCCCCTTTCTCCCTCTCCCAGCCCGAGTCTGTGCTGCTCTCACTCCTGACACCACTGCAAGTCTCATGACTGGAGGATGCAGTTCCCAAAGAGAAATGCTCAAATGAGAATGTCATGACCAGTTGACGACAAATGCCACCATTATTCCTCGTGAGGCTGAATTATTCTTGCCCTCCATGGCTCGAGTCATTATGCAAAGGCATGAGCTAAGAGCATGGGAGAAGAGTGGCAAAAGGCCCCTCTAAGAAGCATGCCAAATTTCCCAATTCATTTGGTGAACAAAGCATGTCTATCCAGGTAATCTTGATATATTCCAAGTACTTTAATGTTAAAAGGAGTCCAGGTGTTTATTTCTGAACTTCCATGAGCACATTTCCCTGACTTACATTTTCAAAGAGGGGACTACATATTATAATAACAACACCATAAAAAAATAGATTCATCTCTGTTTTTTCCATAACCTCATACACTACTGCGGTCATTTCCCTTGGCAGTGACATTTTAAAAGCTGAAAGAAAACACCAGAAACAAGGTTGACTTTCAGATTTAAAAAAAAAAGAAAAAAAAAGAAAAGACTTGAACATTGTCAGCCTCATGTTTAGCAGGAATATTTAATATTTGTCAGTCCATTTCTTTATTTTTTTTCCTAAGGCCTCTATGGGGAAGTAAGTCTATAGATCAAAAAATACCCACTAACAAAATATACAAGGAAAAACCTTCCTCAAGGGAAGACTTGTTTTCAATTGGAGAGCAGACTAATCCACAAGAGAGTGGCAGGCACTCCTTGCCAGGGCAGCACCACTCGCAGCCCTGCTCAGCAATCCCACAGGTCTGTGCCAGTGAGCCACAGGCAGCGGGGCTGTGCTGGAGCAGGACCCACAGGGCACTGCAGCTCCAGGATGCACGGCAGGGAGCTCGCCCTGCTGCCTGGGAGCAGGGGGCTGGCTGATCACCACAGGCTTTGGCACAGCCAGGAGTGCTGCAGAGCCGTCCCCACCCTCTCAGCACCATCACTGGCACAGCTGAGGGCGGGCAAATTATTGTTTTAAAACAGCAAAAAGCTACACTGTCATGAGGTTGTCTAAAGGCTACCCGTAGGTCTAGCAAGTAAAGGACTTAGTAGGGAGAGGTGGAAGAAGTTGCTTATGCCAAAGGAAAGGAAAAATGTCTTGGAGAAAAAGAAACCAAATCACCTCTCCTCCCACCCCATTTTCCTTCTGTTCTTCTGTAATGTTGAAAAGAAAAAGCTCACATTTGGTAATCCTGCTACAACACTCCTAGCAGGAAGTGGAGGACAAGTACAGAGGAGCCCCATTTACCCCAAAGGCTGGATTTTATTTTACTTCAGTTCCCTTTAGCTTATTGTGTTTACCTAAGGCTTTGAACTTTTCTTTTCTCTTTCATGTTGCAGGAAGCCCTACAGAAACCCAGTGCAGGTTTAACCCCTACAGCAAGGTGTCCCCTCAGTGCCTGAGGTGCTGCTCCCTTGGGGCACAGTGGCTGCCCCGGAGCTCTGCCTTGGGGCACACTCACTGCCCCAGAGCTCTGCTGTGCTGCTCCCTTGGGGCACAGTGGCTGCCCCAGAGCTCTGCCTTGGGGCACACTCACTGCCCCAGAGCTCTGCTGTGCTGCTCCCTTGGGGCACAGTGGCTGCCCCAGAGCTCCAACATGCCACCCACCCTGCTGAGGCCATGGAGAGGAAATGAGACCCCCCTCAGGCACCTCCCACCAGCACTGCAGCAATTATTCACTTCCACTGGTACTCTGAAATCAGAACAGCTACACCAACAAACTGCAGCAGAACAGGAGTATTTGAGAGCAGGACAAAATGGTTGACTTTTCACACTGGATTGGCCAATTTTGCTGCCTGCACCATTATTTTCCTCTTCCCTTCTGCAAGACACTGTCCCTCTCCTGAGTACCTCCCTCTTAGAAGGAAGGCCCCAGGGTGGCACAGCACAGATGCCAGTGCCTGCCCTCCATCCATGAGGAGCCTCATCTCCATCCATGAGGAGCCTGCCCTCCATCCCCAGCCTGCCCTCCATCCACGAGGAGCCTGCCCTCCATCCCCAGCCCGTTGCCATGGCGATGCAGGGCTCGGTGAGTGCACAGCTCACACAGGGCCGGTTTATTCACAGAGGGACACAAAGCAGTGGCACTAAAAGCTCAGGACACACAGCTCAGCTCAAGGCATGTTAGCAGTGACCACCTGCACGAGAAGGCAGAGCATTTCCCTTAACATTTTGCCCTGGCTACCTCTGTATTTCCTGCAGCAATGTGTCCTTTCCAGGCAAGCACGGCAGAGCATCCCTCGCAGCAGCTCCCACGTGTGTGTGGCTTTACACAGTCAAACATGCCCGGAGACAAGAGAGACCATAACACCTATATATGGTCAGACAGCACTGCCAGTGACCCCTCTTTACCCTCTCATGTCTGAGAGAGTTTCTTAAGGGCTTTCCTCAGAACCACAAAGCCAGTGCTTTAATTCCTGACCTATTTCCAAAGCTCAGCAAAAGCCAGCACAGATGTATGTTCACCACAGAAACATCCTCTGATTTTGCAAAGCAATTTAAAAAAAAAAAAAATCTGAAGTTGCAAGGCTAAGCACTCTGAAAGCTCTTGGATCAGAAAAGCCATTAGGAAAAAAATAGTTATTGTTTGTTTTAATGCTTTCCATTTTAAAAGAAAGTGATTTTCATTAGATGAAAGAGCCTAATGGTTTGAACAAAAACCTGAGGATTTCAAACCTCCAGAATGGGTACAGCATTTGATAGCTAATCATTTCCTGAGCTCATGAAAGGGCAGAAAATCCACATTACCCAGGACATGCTACTCAAACGGACCAGCAGGCAAGGCTGCCTTCAGTGGGGCTGGAGACACCCTTGGAGACAAGCATGGCTCCCAAATTTAGGGCATGGAGCACTTTGTGCAAGAGACTGCAACACTGTACACTCACTGCGTATCAGGGTGCTGTTCTGGAAGTCCCATGTCTGGGCATCACAGGATCAGTCACTCCCCAGGGTTAGGCAAAGAACTGATATGTTTACTCAGATCATAAAAATATTCTCCTGTCTTGCCAATGTTGGACTGTAAAGCTCTTTTGCCAAAGCTGAGTATCTCACTCAATCCTGCAATTAAAACCCATACTTTTCAGGGCTCTTTAGCTCTCATATAACTGTCTCCTACAAATGCCAGACATCAAAGAGTAACGTTGCCTGACGAGCCAAAATTGACACAATGACAACCAAGTGTCTCATATTATCATATAATCTTCTTTTAAGCAGTGTGGCAACCTTTCCAGCTATCTGCTCTTCCTTTAAACATTTCACTTTAAACCCAAGGAAATGCATTCTAAAATTGGCAGTTTAGTATAATGAAGCATTTGTGAGAGCTGTAATGTCTTTTTCTCCTTTTACTTCTAATCAGCTCCCATAATTTGCACTTAATTCAGATTATCAATGTACCAATACTATGAAGGGGAGAAAATTGCATCACTTGACTGTAAAAGATTAAAAATACTGCTCCAAACCTAGCAGGTAAAAGATGAATGCATAAAATAATCAGACAGCTTCCACACCTGGGCTGAGAAAGTGGCCATGAATGTCTGGCAAGTTCCCAAACCCTTGCTCTCTCCCTTTCCCATCCTGTGTGGAAGAGCATGCCAAGGCCCACAGAAACATCCCCGCTCTGGGGGGAGGCAGCAAACCACATGCTTTCCATAAATAGCACTCTCCTCTCTTGAGTAAACCTTGTGCACTCAGCCTGGGACTCTGCTGCACTCTAAATATTTTGTTAACCTCATGCTATATTCTCAGCACAGCAAAACCCAACGCTGCAAACCATCTGCCCCCAACAAGTTAGAGGTGGGTGTGCTTGAAGGGTGGCAGTTCTCCTGCTTGGACAGGGGTGCCCTGGCCAGGAATGCAGCCTCTGGCAGGGCTCTGCACAAAGGTCCTGCTGTTTGCCCCCAACCAAGGACCTGCCCAGCCACGCGGAGTGTGTGATGGAGCTGCACAGGGCAGAGAGGGGGAACAGCAGCAACAGCAGCTCTCTGGCTGGGGTCTTAAATGAGAAATCATCCCAGCAAACCACTGCCCAGGCAAAGAGGAGGAGGCTCCTTGGGGCACATGATGCTATTTAATTAATAAAGGCTCGTACCAGCAGCTGTTTGAGCGCAAAGGCACAACTCAGCTGAAGTGACAGGCTGGTGCAGAGCCGCCCACCAGGGTTGGTTCTGCTCATCTGGGGAGACACAGGTTCTGCAAAGGGCCACGCTCAGCTGTGGAAAAGGCAGACACTTCCCCCACTAAACTTGGCTTTGCCTCATGGTGCCCTGAGCCACGGCGTGAGGCAAAGGGTGTTGGTGGGGAATCAGCACCCACCCACGGACTCTGCCACAGCCCTGCCCTTCTCCAGCTCTGACCCCAAAGTGAACAAATCAGCACTTTGCACGTATGGACAGGCCACACGGGAGTCTGTAGACCATATATATGTCTCTCTTTCCACTCCATTACCAACAAAACATCAGTCTGGCTTTTAAAATCCCGACTATGGGGAGGTTAAAAGTAGGGCAGCTCCGAGATGGCAATGGGAAATACACCGAGCCTTCCCAGGCAGTACGTGAATATACTCAGATATATATTCAAATACTGAATTCTGGGCTGCAAAAAGCATCCTGTGGGCAATGCAGTGTGGAGAGGCAGGAGCAGAGACAATCAGACAGGTCACCAAAAAAAAAAGGAGAGGGAAAAACAAAAAACAGCCACCACACCTGTGAATAAGTGATGAAAACACCTTCCAGCACTCGCTGCCTGTGAGGGCACCCAGAGCCTTCCCTGAGGGACAATCAGTATCTATGGGGCTCTGAGAGAAGGTTCCGGAACGGGGCTGTGATTGGATAAGGGAAGGGGCAGAGCGTGGAATGGGCACCCAGAGCGCCAATGGGAACAGCTCGTTAAGGGCGGGAAAACGAACGGGGAGGGGAGAGGCGGAAAGTGCCATGAGGGAGGCAGAGACATGGAGGTTAACTGGGATAGGTGTGTGAGGGGGACGGACAGGTGTGTGAGGGGGACGGACAGGTGTGTGAGGGGACGGACAGGTGTGTGAGGGGGACGGACAGGTGTGTGAGGGGGACGGACGGTGGGGAATGGTGTGAGGGGAACCCTGAGGGGGGACCCTGAGGGGGGACCAGGACTCACAGAGGGGACAGCATGAGGGGAACCCTGAGGGGAACCAGGACTCACAAAACCTCAAAACCTTACAATAAAATGCAGTGAACTTCAACCAAACTTCCATTGCCAAAGTCTCCAATCTCATCAGGGTTTCTGGTGCAGGCTGTTCCACGCCTTACAATGTGTGTTTTCTCACAAATAACTACATTAAATAGTGGATATTGTTGGCTTCTGTGTCCATAACACAGGCACAGCTATCGACAATAAAGCTTGCTGAAAAATGGGGGTGTTTACAACAGTGCTACCAGCTCCTTGTGTACACTGGAGGAGGATTCAACCACAGAGCACTCACAGATTGTTCCTGAAGCACTTTCCACCACAGAAAATGGTTAGAAAGTTAGTACCAAGAAAATAAAAGCTCATCACAGCAGAAAGATAGCTTAAAATTTATAAATAAATTAGAAAAACCTCCACAAAACTCCCAACAAAACAACAACAGAACACAAACAAACAAAGTGAAACAAACCAAACACGCACAGAAGAGAAACTGCAAACACTGCTGGCAAATTATCATTTACCAGTTGGTTATCTCAGGTTTCCAAACTCCAGCAGCCTCCCTGTGTCTCCCTGGGTCACTCAGACCAACAACCTTCTCTTGGCTATAGTAATGTACCAGTTAAGGTCACAAATGGTGTTACTTCCCTCTACCTTCTTCACCAATTTTCCCATAAAGGAGGGGAAGAAAATTGAAACCCTCACCTAATAAACCAGCTCTTTGGAGAGCAGGACTGTGTTGACTTTGCTGGGGCTGACTGTGTTCTGAGCTCATTCTTTGCCTTTCCTGCCAGAGCTCCACTCTGGCATCTGCTGTGGCTGCACGAGTTTCACCCAGAGGAAAAGCCATTCCTGGGGTCCTCAGTCAAGGCTCTGATTACCCCCCATGAAATGACCCAAGGCTTCTTTAAACAAAAAAAACACCTAAAAATCAATGTTTCAATATTTTCTTGGTCCATGCTGCTAAGGCAGACCCCCAACAGACCCAGAGGGGTGCACTGCGAGCCAAACTCTTCATACATTTTAATTACAGTTTGCACAAAGTGAAAGGCGGGCTAATTAGCTCAGTTCATAAAAAATTAATACAAAATGGCACTATTGTATGGAAGAACAGGGGCCTCAGCCTTCAGAGGGCTGATCAGAAGATGTACATCACATGCAAGAGTCACCTCTAATCCTCAGATGGGGAAGAGCAAGGAGAGAAAGGGGCAGGGATGGAGAAAGAAACAAGGGACTGTATTTAATCATTTTTTTTAAAGAGAAGTGTTTCTCATTAAACTGGCCCCTCTACAGCAGAGCAACAGATTTGAAAGGTTTTCCTTCATGTGAGGTTTTTCTAGCCCATTGAACACACGCAAATGTGCAGACACAGGAAGGAAAAGGAAAGTATTTCAAGGCAGAAAGGCAGTCAGTGGGTGCCACCTCCAGATGGTGAGAAAGGGCCCTTTCCTGCGGGGCTCGAGGCCACCCCTATTCACTGTGGATACCTGAGAACATGCCCCACTCTGGCCATGTCAGACCCACCAGCACAGCTGCTGCTCCCAGCACGGGGTGGCCCTGAGTGCTCTGCAGAGCTCTGGGTGGTGCTCTGTGTGAAAGGGAGGGCAGGTGGGGGTACCCCTGCCAGGCACAGCCCCATGCCAGGGAATTCCATGCAGCCTGTCCTGTGTAATGGGGATTTTCTGCCCTTTCATGAGCTCAGGAAATTATTGTTTGTTTTAATGCTTTCCATAAAAAAAAAAAAAATATATATATTTTCACTAGATGAAAGAGCTTAATGGTTTGAACAAAAACCTGGGGGTTTCAAACCTCCAGTGTGGGCACAGCATTTGACAGCTGCTCACTGCACACAGAGGAGCACAGCTGGGCTGGGTGCCAAGGAAGCACCACCCAGAACAGCACCAGAATCCCCCAGCTGGGACAGATGCCTCAGCCTGACCTTTCTCACATCATGGTTTGGCCACCTCGTGCATGCCAGCACTGTCTGCATGGGCAGAGGGCATGGGAAAGGCACTGTATGCAGGGCTTGTTCTGCACCCTCCCTCTCACATCTCCACAGCTCCTGTCCAGGGTTCCTCACTGCAGGGGCTCTCCTGGCCCTGGGAGGGGGTTATGGCTCCAATTCTTTGTACTAAATTTACTTCTGAACGTGCAGTGGGGACTGTTAACACATGACTTGGTCTGTGATTAAAAAGGAACTACTTTTCCCCATCAACCATGGCGAAAGGGAAATGATGAAGTTTCATCCAGAATATCATTTCCAAGTTAGACACTTTCAGCTTTAAATACTCTACGAGGTTCTAATTTATTAATGACTAGCTGCTGTCTTGGTAATTTTGTCATACTTATTCCATTACTGTCTGACACTTCCTATTGTCTCTGCTTGAATTTTTAAACACTTCTGCATGACTGGTGCAAATCTCCACATTTCATGGAGGGCTGTGAGTATAAGAATGGAGATGCAGGAGTGGATAAGGACCATTACAGCTAAACACGTGCTCTAAGGCCCACTCTTAACATCTCTCAGTGTCTACCCTTTCTCCCTTCCTCCTGACTTCCAGCTCTGAAAGTTAAAAAAAAAAAAAAAAAAAAAAAAAATTGAGAGATTTCCCACACCCCCCCCTTTATTTTGGACTTGCAGGGGATTTATTCCTGACCAAAAGAGAGAAAAAACTCCTTCTCAAAGCCAAAGGAGTCCCAGAACAGGGTGCAAAGATACAGGACCCTTATGTGAAACAAACCTTGGCAAACTAACAGAAAGCTTCACATCTTGATTTGTCTTTCAGAAAATCTTGTAGAACTGGTACAACAAGCTATTGTGAACAGCTGCTTTGAGGGCAAGACCTCACAATAAACAACCTCTGGTTTAAACACAGGACTACATTTACCTAGACTGTCTTTTATTTGTTTATTCCCAAGGACTTCAACACCTCTTTTACCCTGATTCTCTCTAGCACAGACTTTCAGCAGGTAAGTACAAAGACCTTATGTATGTGAAAGCACTGCTAAAGCATCCTTTTTAATTCGTATTTCCTGAAAATCCTACTATGCCCACCTTGCAGGAACAGCCAGAGAACTCCTCTGCAGCAGGCCCTGGCACAGGTGCCCAGAGAAGCTGCTGGAAGTGTCCAGGGCCAGGCTGGATGGGGCTCTGAGCAACCTGATCCAGTGGCCAGTGCCACTCTCGAGGCAGGGGAGTTGGGACTAGATAATCCTTAAGGTTCCTTCCAGCCCAACCCACCCTGTGACTGTATCTGACAGACCTGCATGGCACACCTGCTCCAAAGGGAATAAAGGGCTCACACAGCAGGCTCAGGGTTTGCAAGGTAATTTCAGAGCAATCCTGAGCTGAAAACAGTTCATAAGAAATGAAGAGGATTGGTTTTCTGTGACTTGCACAACTCCCTCCTGCCCCTGCAATCCAAACTCACAGTCCACCCTCTAGGAAGGAGGAAGAGGCATTTCTAAATGTTCCTCCTACAACCACTAATGGTGTGTCTCGGTCAGAGCCGTCCCCTGCTAACTCAGCTGGCAAAGTGTGCCGCGCACACACACTCCTGTCCACACGGGTTGTCACCAGCAGGAGTGCAAACCATCCTGAGGGCTGATTGCTCTCGTGACTTCTCTTCAACATGAATGAAAAGCCTGTGAGTAAAGAAGTTTTCTCCTCACCTTGGGATGACAAGGGAAGTGAATCTGCAGGCCGGGCTCTGAGGGTCAGACACAGCTTTGAAGGCTCAACCTGGCCCTCCTAAAACAAAGTTTTCTAAACTCAAAGGCCCTCAGATCTCATCTACTGAGCTCTTTCAAATACAGGACAAAGTCTAAATAAAATGTACTGCTCTTCTCACTACAAAGGAGGAGATACAGCCAATCCTCCAGGCAATGCTTTGAAAAGCTATTCCTTTGTCTCTTTATATTTAAATAATTACATTTGTCAAAAACTTACAGTGATTGCATTTAAGACCTTTCAACTCACTTTAGGTAACCAGATCACACCCCAGCGGTATCTTTATTCATCCCTAGGAATCCCTTGATGAACTGTCAGAAAGGACAGAAAACTCTGAAAGTCATGAGGAAACAGGATCTACTTGTCCAGGGATGAAATAAGAGCTGATCTGATCCTGACCTTTGTGCAGGTCCAGCTAACAATGGGAACCGATTTTCTGGTTACAGGGATCAACCCTAAAACTGCACGGGCAGTGTCACAGTATGACATAAAACACCAGCTGCTCCCTTCCTAAACCTCTCTCTTCTTTCATTGCTCTCCTCAAGGAATACTTGCAGACTGTTTTTTTCCAGGGAAGATACAGAATTGTCTCCTGCAATCTCAAACAGGTATTTGCATGCTCTAATTTATGTCTACAGAGTTCCTTCTGGGCACAAAATAAGAGCAGAGCACAGCCAGATGAACCAGTTGTTGACAAACAGGCACACACCAACAGCCTTACTGCCTATTTTGCATTTGAAATTTAGCCCTGATTAACGATTTCAAGAAATAAAGCAGAGTGGTGCAGTCTGACCCCAAATGACAGGCAGCCTAAGATATGGTTTATCAGAGCTTTTAAACTTAATTTTGCCCTTTCCTTTAGTCCTTCATACACCTTTCCTACAGTCCCTCCTTACTTTCTACTTTGTCTTCAGTTTCTACCTTTTTGGTTTTCCCCTCACATGTTTGTTTTTTCCCCAGAAACTTGTGCTCCATCCCCATCTCCCACATCTGCTGGAGTGTCTCTCACTGAGTGGAGTTGACAAAGACTCAAGATGAAGCCAAGGAGTCAAGACAAAGCCAAGGTGTAGAGCCAACCTTGCCCAAATGGGTTTCAGGTAAAGCAAACCAATTCTTTTACCACTAGGACCAACATTGTGTGGAATACACACACCATTAGAGAACATTTTTGGAGCAAAAAGAAAGTTGGTTCCCTTCCTGTTGAAGCATCCCTGTGGTAAACTGTGCTTTTAGGTGACTATTAAAATGTTAAACATAATACAACTTCACAGAGATTTCATAAAATACTAGTTAAGCATGTGTGTCACTTCTTTTTAAAGCTCTGTAATAGTTGACACTTTTCCTCCTTACATCTCTTTACTAGAAAAGAAAAGGTGGGACCATCCCCAATACCAGTTTGTACTTGTGTGGTATTTATGTTGCAGGTTTATATTTCAATGTTCTGATCTGCTGCCAGCAATATTTCTTCCCTGGGCTGTTACATCAAGATGCTGGATCTCCAGAGTGCTCAGTGTGAATTACCAGTATTTACAAGAATGTTTGATGTTCCTGACAAACCAAGGAGTGTGAGCAAGCACAGACCTAAACCTCTAAAACCCGCAGTCTGTCAGAAGGTGCCTGATGCATGGACAGCAAATTAAAGTGATCAATACCAGGGTCTGCATTCCCAGTCTCCTTGGCCTCAGAAATAAACAGAAATTAAAAATTCACAGAATTGTTAGAGATGAAAGGAACCTCTGGAGATCATCTAGTCCAATCCCTCCAAATGGTGATGTCATCTGCAAATCGGCATACCAAAATACTTTAATTAGGTACTCAAATGTGGAATAAGATGATTGTTGGCAGAGATGGTTTTTAGTTTGTTTGTAAGTTTGACACTCTCTTAGTAATTTGGGGGAAATGCCAAGGAAAATAATGATTGCAGAGGAAGATGTTCTCTTGCAGATGCCAATTGCACTTCTGGGAGCCACAGAGAACCACCTGCTCACCTGGGTTGGTGGTGGCATGATGTGCATCCCAAGGACACACATTTCAGGTTCCATCTAAACATGCCCCATACACACAGACTTTGGGTGTCCCTCTATTTAATACTGTGGGGTTGGAAGCTTCAGGATTCCTTTCACACTGAGACATCTTCCTTTCCCATGAAGGCTGGCCCAGGTGACTTTTCAAGGTCCTTTCCCTGATTGTGTATGAGTGCAGTGTAAATAGATCTTAATCTAAAACAGATTTAAAACAGAGGAATTTAGAGAGAACCATCAGTACATAAGATTTGCTTCAGAAGAAGACAGACTGTTGCCCTTGGCCAAATAGCACTCTGTTCCACACAGGTATTTCTGAGAGACTTCCTTTCAGTACTTTGAAATGGCTTTTAGTGGGACTCATTCTGAAGCATTTATTCCATCTGTGTGGGGGCTATTTTAATCTCAGTCAAAGCTAATGACAAAGGCCTTTCTCCACTGACTGAGAATGATTAAATTTGCATGAGGAAACAACAGCTACATCTACTACCTAAAGTAGCCAGTAAGAGAATCTTTCCCATATTTTTGTGGTTTAGAAATCACAGAAAACAGAGGAACAGCAGATAAGCAGAAAGACTTGAACTCAAACTTCAAAAAATTCTTTTGCAGTGGCACAAGGGTTTTTTCCACAATATTTACTACGAAGCAACAGGCAAAAGAGGATTAAATATTTGAAAAATAACATGTTTTTAAGCTGCAAGAAGCAAATCCCCCAGATCATGCCCAGCTCCAAGGCAAGTTCCAGCACACAGGACAGTCACTGCAGGTCAGTCCTGCACTGCTCCTCTCCCAGAGGGAAGGGGAAATGGCTCAGCATGGTGCAGGCAGTGATCTGGAGCTGCCTTGGTGCTCTCATCTCCCTTTTCTCTACTCACCTTGCTTTCACCCACAGTTCTCCCAGAAGAGAATTGGTTCTTGCTTAGAAAACATATTGTAAAAATCTTTAAAATGGGTATGTCAGTCCATGACCAGGAGCCAAACCTCAGGGAGAAGGAACAGAAAGCACCTCACAGTCCCAACTAACGTTAGTGAACCAATGCCAAGGTTATGACACATGTCAGAAAGCACACACAGAGTTCTTTTGATGTTGGGACAAAGCACTTTGTGTCAAATGAGCTGCAAAGAACAGTTATTTTGTTTCTCTCATGTCACTCCCTGCCTACATCATGGAGTGATTGTGATACGTGAGAAGTACAATGAGTTCTGGGCCCTGCAGATGAGACAGTGGTTTTCCTGAAAGGAAACTCTTCTAGAGAAGGTGCTGGGATTTGACTTCTGTTCTGCAGTTCCTCATCTGCCCTTTCACTCTGCCCCACTCGAGGAGGGACGAACATTTGGGGAAAAGCAGGGAAAAAAATTGTCTTTGAACAATGCAGTGAGGGTGGAAACCAAACTATCAAAGATACAAATATAAGATAGAGTAGAAACAGATTATAGATTTTTTAAATTATTTCTGCAAGTAAGTAGAGGGAAACACTTAGAGATCAGCAGCTAAAAGCAACTGCCATGTTAATCAATGTCAGAGTTACAGTTTCCAGGGCAACCACAGTTCCTCTAACTTTCCTTGTATTTTTTTACTTTTCCCCCACTGAAAATCCATTTCTTTTCAGTAGCCTGAGAACTGAAGCATCTCTGTTGGCACAAACAGGGCACCCTGGAGCCCTGCAGGCTGCTTTGGCAGCCCTGTGTGTTCTGCAGGGAGCTGTCAGACTCACCACACACACTTTTACCTTCTCAGGGGTTCACCATGGTTTAGGAGACACAGCTCCATCTCTCTCACATTCACTGCACACTTCTAGCACTTGACAGTCCCTAAAAACTTGTTCTCCCCAGAGCTGGCATCCCATTTCAGGGCCAAAGGGGCACACAGTTCCATGTGTACAGTCACCCTTGAAATCAATGAGCAATCCAAGCTTTGTCCCTGAGAGGTGACACAACCCCCCAGTCTGGTCAGGCCGAGCCTGGGAACAGAGGCCAGGTTTGTGCATGACTGCCCTGAGAGGTTCCTGTGCTGGCCTCTGGTCCTGGCCACAAAACATTGCTGATAATCCTCATTTGGATTCCTCTTTTTTGTTTGGGTTGTCCTTTAAGGCTTGGCCTGCTGCTTATTTAAATAAGTCTCAGGTATTCCTGCCCTTGGACTCCCCAGTGCTCATTTTACTGCTTGTTCAAGAAGAGTCACTGCCCTAAATCTCAGAGGAGAAACAATCCTTAGAGTCATCTTGGGCTGAGAAACAAACTGAATAGACAAGCAGAGAGAAATGTTTCAGACTTATTTCAAAGGCTATTCTGAGGAAATACAAGATTTCTTTTTGGTTTTTTCCAGAGTCCTACCACAACCAGGACTGTGATCAGAATCCCATCACAACTTCACATGCAAACAAATATGAACAAAAGATTTTGCATGCAAGAACACATTAATTTAAAAAATGGTTTTCAAAAAGGTAAGAGAGAAAATATTGCCAGCTGTCCTACAGCATCAGAAATGCACAAGAACTGCATGATGTTACATGGCCTCAGTCGTGAAGGTATGACCTCAGAGCCCATGCTGTGTATCTGTTTCCTCTCCGTGAGCTGCCATGAGGGACAGACCGAGAGCTGAGGAAGCTGCCCCAGCCTCACAGAGCCTGCAGTGCTGCCCCAGGAGCTG
>JAWWEV010000083.1:58496719-58514489 GCA_035583235.1 Hafferia zeledoni
GCTGCCCCAGCCTCACAGAGCCTGCAGTGCTGCCCCAGAAGCTGTTTGGATTCCCACCACTGGGCTGCTGGATAAATCCTGATCTCCCCATCAGTTAGAGAAGATCCTTATGACAATGTTGATTTTCAAAAATTAGGTTATCTGCCAGCCTGTGGACATTCTCCTGCTGCATTCTGGGTTCAGCCCCGTGTGCAGCTCTCACTTCTGGCACAATGACAAAAGCCAATTGATTTTGCTTCATGGTGTGTTCCTATCAATGCTCTCCTCTGCTCTTAGCCAGTCTTTGACTGATAGGGTGTGAGAGGAAAGGTCCATTAATTGATTTGTAAATAATTACAGCTAAGTCTTCACTTTTGACTCGATATCAATAGAGGCCTATCCTTTTTCCACTGTTGAATGCTTTCAAATCAGCTTCAGTGTTCAACTTTCAGCCACAAAATTCATTACCATCATTAGACACTTTCAGAGCAGCACCCACAGGTAATGGCAGAGGCAGGAGTGGGTCAGCATTTCTCTTACACCACTTACCAGGATGGATTAGAGAGAAGCAAAATAAATAAACAAGTAACATGCCTGGGGGAAAAACTCCTCTAAGGTAAATCAATTCTTTCTTGAAGTGGGATTTAATCTTCAGCCCTGGTGGAATTTCCTCCTCTGTACCCAGTGAGCAAAGCAGGTGCAGCACTGGGTGTGTTCCTGCACAGCAGAGCCCCTGGTTCCTCATCTGCACACTCACAGGGCCACAGGTGGTGTGTCTGCCACATTCCAGAAACTTCTGAACCTTCTGACTAAATTCAGATACGATGACAAAGAATCCAGAGTCTCCAAGCCAGGAAGTTCCCCCAGATTTTGTGAAAATAGGCAGCAGGATAAGTGCAAGGGAGAGCCAAGCAGTGCCCTGATGGGGTAGGAGGCTGCAGAATGGGCTCCACTGCATTAAACACCTGAAAATTCCCTCACATGGGGCAAAAAGAGACAGCCAGGCAGGCCAGAAAGCAGCCCCAGACACACCCCCTGGTCTGCAGGTCTCACAGAGCAGTCAAAACTCCAGTGTCAATCAGCATCTGCTCCCAGAACTCCAGGTTTCCACTGGCTTTAACAGTTCTGGGTTTAATGTTCCCATCTCCTCCTTAGCAGCTGATACAGAACACAAAGCCCTGCACACAAATTGGAGTTTTCAGGGGAAAGTGGAAGCTCAGGTTTGAAAAGTAACTATAATACTTTAGAAACCTTTTCATAGGCTGTAAATGTTGAAGCTGCAATAACACCCTATTGAAGGTGTCACACACTCAAAGTACAAATACCATTAATTCAAGCAACAGCACCATATTTTGGGACTGCATTTCAGCCAGCCAGCAGAAGCAAGGCAAGTTGTATTTAATTCCTTGTACATAATGCCAACAAATGAGTTACAGAGTCATATCAGGAACTGCTTGTTCAGCATTATGACAAAAATGACCAGAAAACCTTCTTTATTGCTGCTTTCCAGTGATATCCACCTGCTTCACATTGACAAGCACATCAGCTTTCCACCTAGTTCCACAGAAGAGAAAGGCACTCCTACAAAAATCATGCAGGTGTGTTGTATGTTTGTTATTAATGTCTGTTCCAGTTGTCAGTCCATGTGTTACACCTGAGCAATATCTGTGAGACTTCCAATTTTCCCTGCCTTCAAACAGCTTTCCAGAAAGAGCTTCAGCTGCAGTGCACCCAAACCCAAGAGGGGTGGCAGCAGCCCTCAGGGCTGTGCACACACCAGGTTTGCTGGCACTGTCCTTCTCCTGTGACATTCCCAATCACAGCCCAGCCAGCACATGCTGAGCATCCCCACACTGAGCCAGCTCAGTTCCATCCCTGCTTGCTCCCAGAGCAGAGCAGAGCTGGGAGCCACCACCACAGCAGTTTCCCCCATGCTTTTCAAACAGGAATCAACCAGAAAAGTGGCAAAAATCCCTCTCATATGCATAGCAGAAAATTTAAAGATTCTCAGTCTCTGGATCCAGGTGAGGCCATAGCTGGGGACACAAATGTCACATCTGCAGGGTTCCCAAAACAGCCTGGTCTCCTCACTCAGCCATACCTGTCCAGCTGCAGTGGCACCTGGGGACACCATCCTGCCACCAGGGGAAAAGCCCGTAAGAGACAGAGCAAGTCAGGCAAGCAAGAGGCTGCCAGCCAGAGCCTGGCCTTGGGCATGGTCCTGGTGCCCCTATCCCAGCAGGAGTCACTGGATTCTTCAGCAAGAGTTGGGAAATTACCTCATGTATTGAGCAGCTCCATTCCACCCAGAACACAAATCATCTCCCATTTGACATCACCCCACACAGAAGTTCTCTGAGGAATCCTTGGCCAGGGACAGCAGTACCACCCCCTGCCCATGGAGCAAATGAACCTCTTGCCCACTGGGTGTTTGGTCCCCGACTCAATCACAGGAGTATTCCTGGGTGTTGTTAAGGACGTAATGGGAGACTCCAATGTAACTTGGATAAACACACTGCAAGGAAAGAAAAGCCAGTAGTGTGTTTCAGTCAAACCTCTCCAACCTGAGAATCTGTCTTTAAGACATGCAGAGAAACCTTTAAAATCTGATAATCACTTAATATTTCACACTTGCTGCTCAGCCTGAACCTCAGCTACAGCTTTTGTAAACTGTGGCCCCATTCTTGCTCCAGATGGCATGTAAAGTAATGGATAAACACCAAAATTCAGGAGGTTCACAGCAGCTGTTCAATCCCAGCACTTTGGCCACCCACTTCTACATATCTGAGAGCTTTTCATCAGCTCCTCCCTCTCACAGGGCCTTCTAAGAGCCCCAGGGCAGGTGCTCAGCATGCCCTCAGAGAGCAGCCAGCCCAGAGGGGAGGCTCAGGCAGCCAGGCCCCTCTGTGGCACACCTGCAGCACACTCACACTGCCTTTCTTCTTCACTATTTTATCTTGTTTAATACATCAACTTATTTGAGAACAAGCAGAAAGATGTATCAGTCTAAAATACCTCTGTTCCTAGAAAACAACTCCAGTTTGCCACAGCTCCAGTGCTGAATCTAATCTTCCCAACAGCAGGATAAATGCAAACATAAACATCTTCCAGGGGCAGAATGGCTTTTTTGCTGCTTTAACTAAATGCTAAGTGTTATAAGAAACAGAGTATGTCAAACAGGGCCTTTTCTGTACCTGAGCTATTTCCAGTGCTATTTCTGTTTCTTCCTCTCCTCTTTCATTGCTGATGTTTACTTTGGCTCTGTTTTATTGGTGTCCCTTCAAAACCTCCTTGTCCTGGCTTGGCCTTTGGGGCAGAGAGGAAAGAGGAAGAGATGAGGAGATATTGCTTCCCAGTCTCTCTAAAGGTCATGCAGTCTGCACTGGACAGACAAATCCAGAGGCACTTCAAGCTGCTCTGATTAGACATATCCCCACAACTCTGCTGGAAACTGCAGCCCACACCAAGGTGGCACCAGGCCAGTGCAATGTGCCCTGCCTGTCAGCACAGCTGGGCAGCCCAGCCCGGTGCCCCAGGAGCCACAGGCAGATGGGCCCCAGGAGGCTCAGGACAAACGTGGAGACTCGTCCTCAGCACTGAATGTCTGGAGTCTGCAAAGGCTGTCGGGGCATCAGCACATCCAGCTGGCCCAGGACAGCAGCCCGGGCTGTGGGTCACCATTGCAGCTGGGCAGGGAGAAGTGCAGAGTCTCCTGAGAGCCCAGCCCAGCTGGGGGAGCTTCTTACACACCAGGGCTGCTCTGAGCTCCTCTGCCGGGCACTGCTGAGCAGGTGCCCCCGCTGCAGTCTGGGGATGTGTTTGCTCACTTTGCCTTGCCCCAGCTGAGCCTGAAGGGGTGACTGGCAAACCCAAGGTGCTCCTGGTGCAGGAGGCCACCTCTGTGCAGCTGAGACAAGTGTTCCCTGTACACCTTGGGCAGGTCCCAGCTCCTGGAGCCACCAACAGAGCCCACCTGCCACTGTGCCCTCTCAGTGATTGGGGACAGGCAGTGCTGGACTCCTCTGCAAGGCAATTCCTCCTCCCACAAACCCTGGGGTTTCCGCAGTATATACAAATTTGTCCAAGTGCAAATAGCCCAGTTTTGCACTATGCTATTGCATAAACATCATTTGTATTGAGCTATTGTATAAACATTGGTTAAGAAGTAATTTGAGGCATTTAATGGGCTTCTGTCCTGCTCACAATTGCCAGGAAGGACCAGAGTGTTGAGGGGACAAAGGTTACCTTTAGTTTGGACATACAACAGGTTTTTAAGCAAAGCAGACCACTGAAACAAATCACAAGACCTGCAATATTTGCCCGGACATTTTCAGTACCACCAGAGTCTGAGAGGTGTCTCAGCAGTGCCCAGGAAACAAGTCCTGCCAGCAGCAGCAATTTCAGGAGTGCACTGCCACCAAACAGCCTTGTTGTATTTAACTTGTGTGCTGCAGAATGGACAGAAGGGATGGCTGGCCTTGGCCAAAGGAGAGCAGCTTCCAGTCAGACAAACAGGGCCCAAGCACTTCACTGCATAGTTACACAAAGGAAAGTTATGAAGCTATTGCATTAACAAAAAAGAAAACTAATTAGAAACATGGCATTTCCTTCTGCATTCCCAAATACATGCTTGGAATTTTTGTACAAAACAGAAATCTTCATGTGCTTCAAATCTGCCCAAGATAAAACCAATAGTCACACCAAGTTAATCCCCCCAGAATCCAGCCCATTAGAAAGGCTCATGTCAGGATTATCAGATTAGACCTGACAGAGAAGTCTCCCAGAGAATACACACATGGATGACCAACTTCCAGCAGCTTTTCTCAGCCCTGCAGTCAATTCCTCCTCCAGGCCCAGCACACCCATTCCTTATCTCCCCCAGCAAATGGATGTTATTAAACACACAGGGCTTTTGCAGCAGGCTCCACAAACACACACAGTTAATTAATACTGCACTCATTTCTTTGATCTGCCAATGAAAACAGCATTTAAACGTCAGACTATTTCAGCCTAGAAGCTGCGAGTTACAAAGCTCAGGAACTCAGCCGGGACTTTGACTCCAGGAATCCTTGGGCTGATGGCATTAAAAGAGCTGAACCAGACTCATAATTACTCCCTTATGAATTCTGCTGTCTCTGAGAAAGAAGGGTATTCATTTCTGTCCTCAAGATTGATTTATTTCAGTGAGAAACCAGGAGGGCTGGAGAGAGCAGGAACTTGGTTTGCCTGTGCATGTGACAGAACAGCAGCAAATCAGTGCCCGTGGTGAGGAGGAGCCCTGGCACCCAATGGGAGCCTCCTGCCCCCCGCATGGCAGTGCCCTGGCACCCCCAGAGAAATCCTGCCCCCCACCTCCAGCTGGCTCTCCCCGCTGGGCAGCAGCACCTCATTGACATGGAAATGCCTGGCACACACTGGGCGTGAGAACATCTGCATGTTTATAAACAGCCACTCCAGCCCCAGCCCCATTTCAGGCCACTGTTTAATGACACTCAACCCAAGTCCTTCTCATACCCATTAAACAATAAGCTGCAGATTTATGTGGTACTTGTTAAAATACCTCTCTCATAGCTAGGTCAAAAAATGCCTCAATCCACTTTGTTTTATTTGTTCTTTTGTGGCAGTCAAACTTCTCTCTTTATTTAACCCTATTTTTCTATTAAAAGCAAAAATAGCTTTAAAAAGAATGATGCTTTAGAAGTCAAGAAAAGGTAAACTTATGGCAGAAAAAACAAACATTCATTAAACCAGATTTAATGGTTTATCCACAAACTGTAAAATATTCAGTCAAAATACCTCTGTATTTTTGAAGCAGGAGCTTGAGATCACCATTGAATGATGCTTTGGAAGATACATAAAGCTCAAGAAATACTCCTTAATTTCTTCCTTTGATCTCAAGTGTTAGCCAAGGTTTAGGACCTTTGAGAAGGGTTCTGAACAGTCACCCTGCCCCTGTGCCAGGCTGGCTTTAGAGCCCACTGGGTGACCAGTCTCATTCTAAATCCAAACTCTCACTCTTTCGGAATCAGTTCTGGTTTGTTTCTGTTACTTAAACACCCTAAAAAACAAACAAACAAAAACCCCTCCAAAACTAAAACCCAAAACAACCAACAAACACAAAAGAAACAAAAACAAAAAAACCCCCAATTGTTTATCCAAGGCCCAGAGAGGCATGTGGAGTCCAGAGGCCAGCTGAGCCCCAAGGGCTGTCTCTAAAGCCACCTGGCAGGATGGGGAGCTCAGAGCCAGCCCAGCCCAGGGTCACAGCACATCAGCCCTCCCACCCCATCCTGCCCACTCTGCTGTTTGGGGGCAGCTCCTCTCACCAGGGGAACACAGCTGGTTATTGTCCACTGCCTGGAGAACGTTTGAACATGCCAAGAACATGCCAGTTTGGAGAAAATCAAAGTTCAATACACCTCCTCAGCCTTCTACAAAACTAATGCTTTAACCAAAGAGCACCCTCAGTTACCACATGGATCAGATGCTTTGAGTTACAAAGACCCATTTGCCAGCAAAATTAAACTGGCTACAACTTTCCTTTCCTATAAACATAAACTTTCGTTTTCACAAACAAATGAATTGAAGACCGCACAGTGTAAAGTCCTGGTGACCTTTCCTCTGGGAAGCCTCAGAGGCCACCCACTTTGGATCAGGAACTGGCAACATGCCTGCTTTTGCTCTCTTTCTTTTTCTTTTTTTTTCCTCCAGCTCAGTCTTCTCAGCTCTCTCTACCTGACAGAAAATTAAATCTGTGCACAGACACCTTGTAAAAATGCCCCAAATTTCAGTGCATGAATTCTCCCATTGAGGCTGCCATGGCTTCCCTTGCACTGCAGATAAGAAGCTGCTGTTGGGTTCTGCAGGATCACTCTGCTCCTCAGCTGGTGAAGCATCACAGAGAATTGCAGGAGAGGATTAATTATTTTACCCTCAGATCAGGGCTGGAACATCACACAGTTAGTGCAACTCTCTTATAGTACATAAAAAGAAACCAAACCATCAAATGGCTTGTCAGCTTAGAGAGTGCCTTCTCTTTGAGGGGAGGGGAGAAGGGATGTTCATGAAAATGAGGAGAGAAACTACAGAGGAAAAAGATGCAAGCACATCATTAAAGTCTGTATCACGAAGCCTCCATGGACACACCCCCTGAGGCTGCAGGACAATGCTGAGTCCAGCACCAAACTTGGCACTGTTACACTTTACAGCTTAAGAACTTGTTCCAAAACCTGCTTTCCACGTGCAGTCTCAGTTATAACACAGTGGGCCAAGCTGATTCCTCAAACAGAGGCAGACAGTTACCAAACAAGTGCCACCTTCCCTAACTCTGCTCCCAGCCCTGGGCTGTGCTCCAGGCAGGGAATGTCTGAAATCACAGAGTTCCTCCCCAGCCTGCACCAACCAGGGGTCCCCCTGCCTGTTCTGGGGAGGTCACAGGAGCTCCATCACCACGTGGGAAAGGCTGACACTCCCTCTGGCTTGGACCTTGGGACATCCTGGAAGCTGAAGGGGACAAGTCTGAAGGTGTTCACTGCTGTGTTCAAAGGCAGTGTGGAAAAATGGCCCCAGAGATGGGGAGGGTGTTAATCCCCTAAGCATTTTCCCATGTTTTGCTTTACCAATAAAATCAGGAGTTCTGACTAGGTAAGGAAGGGGTTTCTTCAGAAAAAGGCAAAGCTGCATCTTTACTAAATCTAAACAGACTCAGACACTTGTCACTCTCCCAAACTGCAGAGGATGAGGAGACCCAAGACAAGGATAAGCTGAGCAATTTTTTGCCTTTTTCTTTTTTTAAGCTCTGGCTGGCTCAGCTGTCAGACAGACATGTGTACATGCACATCCAACACGGGACAAGGAGCAGAAATGCAAAGGAGCTGTTTGTGATTTGGGATGGGATGTGGCACACAGATGAAAGAGCAAACCTTTTTCCCCTTGGTTTAATGCTAGCACTGCATTCCTAAATTAAGCCCAGCAGGAAACAAACATCCACCACAGATTTCAAAAGATATCTCACATCTTTGTATGAAAATGTGTTATTTTAAGAGTCCCAAATGCCGCATGTCTGATTTTTATTAAGTCCAGAGCCAACACAGGAAGTGTTATTTGATTTACTTTAAAAGAAGGCAGAAAATATCAGTGGACAATGGGATGTAAATTGCAGGAAGCCAAAAGAAAATCGAGGAGGAGGAGACGATGGATCTGATGTTATTATCTATAAGAATACCAAGGCCACAAGCTCCAAAAAATGCCTTTGATGAGCTGGAGAGCTCACTCAGCCTGAAGCACATGAAGGCAGCAGAGTTTGGGGGGGAGTGGAAGGACAGCAGGCTCAGGTTTGCTCTCCAGCCTGGGCAGGTGTTTCTGATGAGCCCTCCTGATTCCTTCACACCAAATAACTGCAGTGCTGGACCCCACAGGGGGGCACAACCACTCATCACCCCACACTGCCCCACACATCCCACGGGGCAGGTTCCTGGGGAAAGAACAAGAGTTCCACATTCACACACAATGCAGCAAAATGTCCCACCCTAAACATTCTGTCCTTCTAACACTCCATCTTTCTTTGTACAAACCTAGAAGTACCAGCAGAGGATTTGGCCCAGCTCAACCACAGTACACTGAGCTTTTATTTTGGAGTTAGCAGATATTATTTTTCTCCTCTTCTTTCCCACTGACTTTGATGATGTTTTGGGATTAAAACAAGGAGCAGACAGTTCCCAGGAGATGAAAGACATAACTGCAGAGAACACTTACTTAGAAGATTAAAAAAAAAAACCAACCTCTTGGAGTTTGAGATGCTGTTATGTATTTATTTAAAGAAACACTCCCTTTAAGGGGCTTAGACTCCAATGTTTTAAGTAAGTTTCTGCTTTATCAAGTCTAGTTGGAAATAAAATGCCTTTTTAAATTTCCAAGCTGATGAGAATTATTACAATACACCTCCAAGTAGGTTCAATATATCATTGAAGGCAAAAAGAACAGCTCCCAGTTCTGCTCTGGACAGTGCCAGCAATAAACCCTAAGCCCAATTCTCTTTTATGCCCAGTGACACTCCCAGCCCCCCTCACTGCAGTGGCACCGTTTGCAAAGGTGGCACATCCTCCTGCCCCAGGTGGGCACAGGGGCAGCCCCGGGGCTGCAGCCAGACAGGGCAGGGCCTGCTGGGCTCTCTCACCCCAGAAGGGCCTCATTCACCTCCCTGTTCAGCCACCCCCTCATTCCATCCCCATTTCTCGCCTCCCCTCCCAGCCCTGCCCAAAGCTCCCCCAATGCCACGGCAAGGGCAGGTGACTGACTGGGAGAGGGGATGAGGCACAGGGGGCAGGGAGGGGAAAAAACAAAGAAAGAAAATGGAAACAAACAAAAATCGCCGTTTCTTTGGGAAGTGAGCTAAAGACAGAAGCACTTGTGACAGCAGGCAGAGATCTGCACCTTGACTGGGCTCCCTCCCACTGCTGGGGCAGCTGAGCTGAGCAGGGCAGGGCAGACCCTGGGGGGGTGTCCCTAACACAGCAGAGCAGAGAAGGGCAGGGCAGACCCTGGGGGGGTGTCCCTAACACAGCAGAGCAGAGAAGGGCAGGGCAGACCCTGGGGGAGTGTCCCTAACACAGCAGAGCAGAGCAGGGCAGCCCCGGGTGTGTGTCCCTAACACAGCTCTGCGGGCACAGCAGGGCAGACCCGGGTGTGTGTCCCTAACACAGCTCTGCGGGCACAGCAGGGCAGACCCGGGTGTGTGTCCCTAACACAGCAGAGCAGGGCAGGGCAGGGCAGACCCGGGTGTGTGTCCCTAACACAGCTCTGCGGGCACAGCAGGGCAGCTGGGCTGGGCTCCTGTTCATGCAGACCTGAACCAGGCACAGAGTGACTCTCACACACCTCTCACACTGCAGCCCAGAGAATTCACCAGCTGAACGTGCTTTGAGATCTCCAGGTACAAAACTGCCAAGAATGAGCTCGGTAGTTTCTAACTCAGAGCCTGGTTGGCATCACAACATTAATATTAAAATGCATGCACTGGTTCAGTACCCACATTCACTCCCTTCTGTCCCTTCTGTCTCCAAATTTCAGGTCTCATCATAAGTTCTGTCCAATACCTTCAAACTTCTGAAATCCACCTCTGGCTGAGAGGTGGATGAAGGACTGGATTCACTGTGATCTCAGATTAAAAATGATGCAGGACACTAAGAAAACGCTGCCAGGGACAGAAGAAAACACCAATTAACATCCAAACCTTGTCTCTGGTGGAAGGACAGCCCCACACAGAGAGCTCCCTGACGGGTCAGCCTTCAGGTGGGACCATTTGGCCCCTCTTTGAGCAAGGGAAGCTCATTACTTGCAAGTTTTCTGTTTGATATAAAATAGAAAGGATTACATGCTCTATAGTAAAACACTTTAAAGTTGTGTTTACTGTTCATTGCCAGCTTTGGAATCCAGGCAAGAAACTTTCCTCCTTTCGTTACATTTCTCAGCTTGCCGATGGACCCAAGGTTTGTGTTCCTCCACACTCCTAAAATGCAGATTTATCCCTCTGTGTTGGATCCTGTGTTTTATTGCAATCACTCAGCAGTTCTGCAGGGCTCTGCCCTCATACCATGAGGTGCTCTGCTAAATTATGCCTGAAGTGCTTTTCAAATGCAGAACTGCTTTGCAAAGCTGATTTGGGTTTGCTTCCAAATACAGCTGTGCCAGAACTGGTGTTTCATTTACTGAGCAATGCCATGGTATTGCCATGGGCTGTGGCTGCTCCTGGTTCAGTGGTCCTGCACTGAAAGTACTGCTAAAATGCCAATGTGAGTTACCACTGTTTTCATGGAAATGGTGGTTTATTTTTGATTCTGCAATGCCAACAGCTTTCCTGCCTCTGGATGCAGTGAAATGCAGGAAGTTGAGAACAATTACCTCAGTGTATTCAGTATTTTAAATTGCTCAAGTTACATGAATTGATTTTTAAAGATTCAGCTTAGGGAAACAGGGAAAAGATACCTGGGAAAACCCATCAGTTCCCTCTGCAGAGTGGGATTGATTATATGTTCTGGATGGCTTTTGCTGCAGGATTATAAAAAATTGCAGATGACTTTGCTGCTGGAGGGCCTGTCAGTCAGCCTGAATTATTGACATTTTTCTGGGCAGGGTAGCTGCAAACACCTCCTGCAGTTTCTCCCTCTCCAAATGTGAACACTCAGAGCTGCCACCCAAGGGAAGGTCCCAGGTTGGACACAGAACAAGCCATTGCAGAGCTGAGATGCCACCAAACCCAAACTCTGATCTGGCAGCCAAGGCATGGCAGAAAGTTCAACTCTCCTCTTCCATTGGCTGCTCTTAGATAAAAAATCCACACTAAAAATACAACCAGGGAATGTTCCAGTGTCCAAGGAGGATGTTCCACCCTTCATTGGTGCTTAAGCACCAGAGTGCAAAGGATTCCCTGGGGGGCAGGAAATGAGGAAAACACAATCAAAGAAGAGATTAAGATTCCCCATGCAATGACATCATTGTAAAGGGAGATATAGACCTAAAATCAGGCAATTTTGGAAGTCTAACACCCTTCATTGTTCCAAATTACACATCATAGCTCAAACTGAAGGTCACTGAGAGAAAGAACAAAATAAAAGACAAACCCAAGCTATTTTATCGTTGTTATTCTTGCATCAAACACTAACATACAATCCCTTAGGACATGACCACTCTCTCTCCACAAGATCCCACTTCCTTTCAATACTCTGAATGAACACTGGTAATTGAACAAGTGATCATTAATTGTTTGGCCTTACTTTTACTACCATTGTGAAGTCCCATGTCTTGTTTTCCATGTACTGTCCCAAGCCTGATTTGGACAATGAATTATTCATTTGCCTGGGGGTCTTTCTCCAGTGCCCATCACAACATGTGAATGCATCACAAACATTGAGCAATTCACGTTGCCCTCATCTTTGTGTGGGGCAGTGAACGATATCATTGTGAGCACATGCCAGAGGCAGGGCAGGACACAGGGCTGGTCCAGCATCTGCTCATTCCAGGGGCACAAACGGAGCCTGCAGGGCCACGTTTCTCCAGAACACTCACATTTGTCACACCACTCGTGGCAGCTGCAGCAGCACACAGAGATCACACCCAGAGGTGGCCCCAAACCAGGCCCCCAGACAATGAGGAGCACAGCCAGGACTCCCTGATTTTCATCACCACATGAAAACAGTTTGGTTTTAAACTACACTGTATGTGAGATTTGTTGAGGCAAAAATGTTGGCAGTGGGAGGAAAAAATTCTCAGAACCAGCTGTTACGTTGCAGAGGTTTAAAAGAAGGTAAACAGCAAAAACTCAGACACAACATCAGTTGTACACACTTACACAGTTTCTATCATGACAAGTTCTTGCACAGTTTGATCCTTTCCCAGGGCCCAAGCCTGACCCAATAACCCATCAGACCGTCTGCCATCTCACTCAGCCCTCCAATAAATGGCTGTCCATACCCAGGGCTTACCTTTCCCCAAGGGCAAACAGTCCCAAATGGTGTTAAACTGTCCTGAGGGGCTCACATGAACACTGAGCTGCTGGGGTGGGAAAAATCCCTTCACAGTTACTGCACTAGAAATAAAACTGAAGGCTTTTCTGCCCCATTGCAATACCCATGGTATTTATACCCTTGGTGTTTCCCTGACAGGCACAGCAGGGCAGGGCAGGGCAGGTTGTGGGCAGCAGCTGCAGCCCCACAGGCTGCTCTCACAGCCCACACTGATTCCTCAGCACTGCCCCCCAGTCTGTGCCCAGTTAGGCACAAGTTCTCTTACAGACTGTGAACATGTTACTGGGAGACGCCTTCAAAAATTGGATTTATTTGCTGTAATCCAAACCAAGTTATACAGCAAGGGCAGGTTCTGTGCCCACACTGGCAGTGCCCTGATGCCAGGTGTTCCCTGGTTTTCCAGGCAGTCTGGGCAGTGCCCTCTGAGTGCAGTCATGCCCATGCAGTAGCTGCAAACCCAAGTGCTCCTCTGGTCTCTGCAGGAGCCCCACACTCACCCCCAGGGAAATGGGGGTCAGCACCCCCAGCAGTGGTGCCCCCCAAGGTGCCAGCACCCCACAAACAGCTGCCCTGGGGTTTGGCTCTCTGAGGAGGCCTTTGGAAAGCACCTGGAGGTTCTGTCATACACCTGACAGTACCAGTGCCACAATCCAGACCTCAGCACCAGGTCCCTGTACAAGTCAAGGCTGGAGCAAGGGCTGGGGGAGGTTTATTCCCCTGCAGGAGACACAGTTGGAAGGAATTCAGTGGGAAGCTCTAGGTCAGTCTCCTGTTACCATTTGCTTGACTCCAATGCTCCCACTTCTGGCAGACACTGGTTTTAAGGAGACTGAGTAAAGGACTAACTAGTGCTGAACTAACCAGGCAGCCACCAGCCCACACTGGCACCAAACCTGATGGAGAGACCACCACGTGGAAGCAAAACACCCACAAGGTCATTTCTGCCCCAAAGTGGAGCTGCTGTCCAGCTCTTACTAACTCCAATCACTCTCAGTAGCTTTGTCTTCATATCAAATGTTCTACCCAGGGTTGTTCTCCTTACGTATTACACTAAACTAAAAGGCACTTTGGCTCAAGCAGTGAAAAAAATAACATCTGCTTGGGGAAGGAAATGAACTTCTCTCAAAAATCCAGCTCAGCCCAACTTTAATACAACACCCAAGTCCGACCCCTCTACAGCCTTTAGGCTGGTTAGAGACTGTGGAGATATTTCAAACACTACTTGCTTCTTATGTCTGACTGTTCCAGAAATGTTCCCAGTGAGAAAGCCCAGAGAAAAAATCAGATCTGAGCATCTCCCACCCAGAAGGACAATGTGGAAGCTGAAGCAGCACAAGAGAGTTGAGGGGTTTACGGTGAGACTGAAGTCTCAAAAACACAATCTGAGCTTAAGGCAAAGAGAGAAGAGCAAGGTGGAGCAGTCCTGGACTCCAGAGGGAGAGCTGGTAACACTGGAGTGACCAGTGGGTGGGTTTAACTGGAATGGACAAGGGCATGGACAAAAAGCACGTTGGCAACTCCCAGTTCCACTGCACCCGTCTATGGAACCCCAAGCAATTTAGCACATTTAGACACAAAATCTGCAGCCCAGGCATTTGACAGCTCTAAGTCATGTAAAAACTGCTGCATTCGTGATGGAATCTGAATTGCTGTTCCTTTATGATCACCACATTTGTACAAGAATTGCTTAAAAGAGTTCAAACATCTGCTATGCTGGGATAACTCATAATTGTTCAACTTTTTCAGTATTAAAAAATGATTTTCTAATGTAGTCTTACTCTGGCAATAACATTCATCCCATTTGAAACATATATTTTTCCCTTCCATATGAGTTTTATGTATCTATGTTGTTTAGGCTGTGATTTATGTCAGACCATCACATACCACAAATCAGCTTTTGTTTATCAGGCTAACTAGGGGATATAGGAATAAAAAAGGATCATTTCTTTTTATCTACTTAATTTTAAAAATCTATATTTTGAATAAATGAAAATCATTATAAGAAGGCAATTTACATCCTGTGCTATCAATTAAAATATCACAGGTAGTTAAAATATTCTAAATAATATCTCATTTTTTTAATAAACTCCTTGTGAATATAACAACACTGGCAGCCCATGGACACTCCAGTCACAGCAACAGAACAGGAATGAGACTGTTCTGAAATCCTGACTTTTTAAAAAAATATCTTAATGTATTTTCTCTATCTTGTCTCCTGAAGCTCTTAACTAAAGTTCAGTCTTACTGTCAACAATTTCGTGCCCCACCCAGAAAACTGGAATTGCTCAAAAGAAACTTTGCTTTTTGTAACAAGGAGCAAGAGGATTTCACAGCCTGGTCCTGCTCCAGGAGCAAAGACCACAAATATCACCCATACCTGAGGCCACAGCCCTGGACTGAAGCCGTAGGAAGTGCTTGTGCAAAATACTCACTTCAGATTTCAAATTCTTATTTTTAAAGCCATTAATTTTTTTAAATGTTGGAATCATGCCAGGTGCTCTATTCCAAACACCTTGAAACAAACTGCACTCCAGGCTGGATTTGGAAACCACAAAAACTTGCAAAACTCAACCCATAGAGATGCAAGTTCTCCATTTTCCGAGGCAAGCAGCGCACACCAACTCCGTGGGTAACAGCTGGTTTGGATACGGATGGGGGTCATTTCTGGGACTGGGTAATTAGTTCAGCCTTTCCCCACGTGGAGTTTGGGAGGAGCAGGGACGTGGTAAATACAGGAGCCCTATTTTGGGACCCTGCACTGCCTGACAGCCCCCAGATGCACCCGGAGGCTCCCCAGCCCTGCAGGGCCCCCGTTCTGGCCCCTTCCCAAAGGCTCAGGCAGCAGCACTTGGGGGAGCTGCTCCTGCTCTGCAGGGGTTCCCTTTCCCAAAGTTCAGTCCAGCCATTTGACCATCAGAGTGAAGGCAAACCCACTGACACTGTGCTCAAGCAACCTCTGAACTGGGAGTACCCTAATTCTGGCAGCTGGTTCTGTCTTAGCTAAGAATTTAGAGTGGACAGACCTGCATACTCAGCAGAGCCCCTGTGTGTTTGCTGCCCAGTCACACCATCAGCCTGTGACAGGGAGTGTTGTAATGCAGGAACTCTCCAGAACTTGGGTTTCCATTTTCAGCATATGTAAAATAATAGCTATAAAATAGCAGCAAGACAGAAAGAAAATGATGCATCACCAAGACCACCTGGCACCTCCTGAAATCTTATTAATACATATCTCAATTTTAAAACACAAAGGGAAAGATGATTGTAAAAGATACTTCATAGTAACAGCCAACTTTTTTGTTGAAATCATCTCAGGATTCTTCAGAGATGCCAATTTTGAAGCATTGCTCTTTAATCCTCAGAAAATCTTCCCTCAGCTGTGTCAGTTGCTGTGAGGAAATGGGAAAAACAGACGTTCCCAATACTTGGATCAGCATTCTGGAGAGCTCACTAGCTATATATAACTACAGCTACATTTTAGTTATTGATCTCCTTCTACAACATCTACATATCAGAATTTTATCAGAGAGCAACTGCAGAAGGTTTCAGAAAATTTTTATTTTCAAAAAAAATAAAAATACCCCAAAGTCTGAGAATAAAAATTGATTCAATAAAGAATTATTCTATTCCCTGTTTTCTCACAGGCTCAACACATGCATTTTGCAAAGGTATTTTAATTCTGTTTCTTATTTTATTTCCTTTCATTTTCCTTCTCTCTCTGTTTTTTTTAACATTCCCTTTTTCCCAAGTAGTGATTCATACTGCCATCGACACTCACTCCTTTCAAAGGACTGAGCTGCTTTCCTTTCCTCCCACAACTTTCCCTCCTGAAGTTCCCCAGCTGACTTAGGAGATCCTGTCAAAGTAAGAGGTCACTTAAGACATAAATCAATAGGACAAAAGCTCAGGTTCTTTCCTGCACAGGTGTCACTGCTCTGTATTTTGAGGGCAAACCCCAGCAATCAGAGGTTCAGAATATTTACATTGCAACCCAATCCTCGTGGCCAGGTGACAACGGATATTTCTGTGTTCAGCAGAGCAAAAACCCTCCTGGCCCCACCAGATTCTGAGTTTTGCAAGATCCTGCAGCCCGAGGATTCCCTGCCCTTCTCCCTGTCCCAGCCTGGACTGTTCCAGCCCTGGCCCCCCCGCCCTGTCCCACTGGCAGCACACACACCCAGAGGGGTGCAATGCTTGGTCAGAATCTCAGCAGGTTTGAGGTGCTGCACTAACACAACAGTTCCCTTTCTGTGCAGGAAGTGGAAGGACACCCCAAGTATTCAATAACTTACCCCAAACCTACTGCCAGTGAAACGGAGAAAACAATAACTCTGCTCACCAGCCCTGGAGATTCTCCCTCCCCTCAGCCCCAGACAAGGTACTCCTGCCCAAAGCTCCCTGACTGGTGCTGGAGGGGCATTAATGTGCTCCCAGCCAGCAGCAGGGAAATGAATCTGCTCTGCAGGAAATTCTTGAAATGAGGCACATTTATATCACTCTCGTCCTACATGCATAAATGCACCTTCACAATTTGTGGAGAACACTGATAAACACTCTTAGGAGACAAGAGATGTACAAGGAACGAAAAGGAATGAATTTACACGGGAATTTACTGGGTCTGCAGGTCATACAAATGAACCCAATTTTTTCCCACAATTAAATCTACGGTGTTATCAAGAAAATCAGTTTATTTTAAGACTGTCAACCCAATATATAAATTTCCTTTTGTGCTTGAAATGCCTTTATCAGATAAGATAGCTTTTGTTTAAACTGCTATTTTCAGCCTTTGCTTTGAGGGTCTTGAATATACAGAGTGAAGTAACTTGAGATTTCCTACCCTGCTTCAAAATGTGTTTCTTCTGTCTGTTTGTATTTTGTAATTTCCTGTCAAATAACCTCACCATAACCAACTTTCCTTGCTCCAACCTATTACTTTTTTTTTTGTTTTTTAAAGCCATTCCCCCTTCCCGAGGCTGGCAATAACCCCCTGATTACACCGGGCTCTTATCTGCCTGTTCTCCCGGAGCTTCCCCCTCTCACTCCCTTTGTCAGGGGCAGCGCTCAGGTTTCAGCTCCTCCTGAGCCTCAGAGGGGAGAGGAAGCAACTGAGAGTGCAGGAATCCAGATTAATTAGCCTTTAGTGGGGCAGTCAGCCCCGGGAGCAGAGCCAGCCAGGCTGGGCAGCCCCTCAGGGTGGGTGCCCTGCTCTGCTCTCCCCCATACCCACCCAGGCTGGGCAGCCCCTCACAGTGGGTGCCCTGCTCTGCTCT
>JAWWEV010000083.1:58526773-58544338 GCA_035583235.1 Hafferia zeledoni
TACACCATCTCCACAGATCAGACCCCTGGAGTTATGGATGGGGGAAGCCCCAGCTGGTTACACCATCTCCACAGATCAGACCCCTGGAGTTATGGATGGGGGAAGCCCCAGCTGGTTACACCATCTCCACAGATCCCTGGAGTTATGGATGGAGGGAATCCCCAGCTGGTTACACCATCTCCACAGATCCCTGGAGTTATGGATGGGGGAAGCCCCAGCTGGTTACACCATCTCCTGGAGTTCTGGAGACACCTCAGGCCCCGGTGTGAGCTCTGACCCACCATTCCCTTCTGCTCCAAAAAGAAGAGTGGGGGAAGGAATCAGCACAACCTGCAAGATCTTCCACCCAGGAAGCTGTGCCAGAAAATGACCTGCCAAGGCTCAGAGCTTGGTTAAAAATACATGTATGGCTTGTTCTGCACTCCTGGTTACGATTGCCTGAGAAACATGCAGTAAAGTAACTCTATGGTGTTAATGCCACGAAAATCTCCGTGAGGAAATGAGTAGCTCTTCATTCAGTGCACCATCTGCCAAGCAGGCAGTAAATAAAGCCATACAAGAAGTGGTGAGAAACAAAACAATCAACAGCCTACCCACTCATTAAGCATTAGCCACGCCGTGTGCTGAACAATGTGCAGGCCTGGGGGGTGGGGAGCAGGGGGAGCACAATCCTCTAATTAAAGGCAATCAAAATGAAGATTTACCAAGAGGATGAATGAGTAACTTTAGCTGAAGGATTTTCTAGCCTCCGACTGCGTGGGTTTGAAACCTGGAAGCCCAACCCTGCTCAGGAAGCTGAATGCCTAACTTAAGGCATTATTTTTGTTATTTTCCTCCGTAGAGAAGCAGCTCACAGAACTCATGATCTGCCACACATTTGCCCTCATTAGGCCCATGGGCATATAGAAGGGCCATTGCTTTCACTGCCACCCATCACAGCAGCCAGACAGAAGGACAGGTTACAGGAGAGGCACATCAGCTGTGTTTGAAGGTCAGTCTGGAAAAACAGCAATTGGTACACCCTCTCATAGTGAGATTTCTCAGCAACACTGCATTTTAAACCCTGTATTCAAAATAAAATCCAAGGCATCCTGTTTGCAAGGGTAAAAGATCAAAAGAGTTTACATTAAACACAATATTAGCAAAGAAAACTGTGTATACACACACATGTGTAGTTCTAAACCTTTAGAACGGTACAGAGAACTCAACCAATGAGAAAACATTTGTCCAGCAGAGCAGAGAAACAGCTGAGACACCAACATTAATGTGTTTTCATTTTCTTTTCCAACTCTGGTACAAATTCAGCTGATATCACTTCATATGAGCTCATACCAGGATAGGAGCCAAAAGTTTCACTTGAAATCTTTGCAGTTATCAGATCTGGGAAACTTTTTAATCACTGAAGTTTGAGAAACAAAAAAAAGGACTGGAGATAAAAGGCCAGGAGCTTGAAACATTTATCACTTCATCATACTCTTCCATTTGATGCTAGGTCAGCATCTTTACAGACACAATGAGATGTTTGTTTTACCTATACTTGGAAATGTTTGGGGAAAAGTGAAATTAATTAATGTGTGGGGTTAGAAACAGGCCCTGAGCAGCAAGGCTGGGCAGCCCACGGGGAGGACAAGCTGCTCAGCAGCACCTTGGAGTGAATATCCCCCCACCTCAGAAGGGTTTGTACCTCATTGCCTTGAGGGTCTGTGCCAATCAGCTCCAGACCTGACACGGTTTCAGGAGTCACATCCTGCCAAGGGACAGCCCAGCCACCCCTGCAGCACAAATGCCACACTGCAAAGTGCAAATCTTTAAAACATTCACAACCATTTTAGTCCTCCTGTCAAGCAGTGACTGTGCAGACCAACATATACCCAGATTTCCTTCTGACAAACTTCAAAATAAAATTTTAAGCCATTGGCTTTTTCTAAGCAAGGCAGTGTGTGAAAGATGGGGAAAAGAACATTTTCAGAAAGGGCCACAAGCCACTCAGATGTGGGTTTGTAGGCTGATGGTTACCCAGGTGTGTCACCAGAGGAGCTCCCTCTTCAACAAACAGAAACTACAGAAAGTCCCACTGCAATGTTTCTGTTGCTTTCCCACCCTCACACTAAAGCATTCCTTCTTTGTGCACACACATGGATCTAGAGAGCCTGTTCCATTTCCTTGCTGAGCAAAGGGATTTTTCCCTTCCTCCAGTAAGGGCTGCCATTCACATCACACTGGGGACCAAAACCAAGAAAGCTGCAAGTTGAATCTTACTAATGAAGATTATTTCTTAATGAAGATGCCTGCTCTGCCATTACCTTCCAAATCCCCCCTCAAAATGCTTGTGTTCTCTTTATTGCCTGCACATTTCCCTTTGTTCTTTCCTCTTCTTCAGAAAGGTTTGATTTCTGGTTCCCTGACTTTGTTTCCACCTCTGTCTCTCATCAGCTGCAGGGGAGGCTCTTTCCTCCTTGGTCCCAAGTACATCCCACCAAGAAACATCTCTGGAGGAAAAAATCCTTGGCTTACCCAGCTGAACAGAACAATTCCCACCCACTGCACTCCCTACTCCTCCTTCCATCCTGCTCTTTGTTCTGGAGCAGCCACAGAGGTTCCTATTCCCGTTTGGTTTCCTCCTCCGCCCCCAGAGCTCCAGATGCTCCCAAGCACCACTGAGAAAGTGAGACCCCTCTGCCAAAAGCCCGGGCTCCAGCACCAGGTGCTTTTCTGACAGAACTGGGGTTTTTTGAGCAGGTTGTACTAAGAGGCACAGATTGGATCCCTGGGCAGGAGCTGAAGGTGACACATGCCCACAAAGCTGAACGAACTCAGAATGCCAATATGTAAGTTCCCCAAAAGGGTCACGTCCCCTTTTCTGGTGGTGGCCCCAGGGATTTGCAGTCAGAGCCAAAGACAGGCACCCTGAAGTCCCACCTGTCTCTCCTCCCCTCTGAGGGCAGGGATGCAGCAAAGGAGGGAGGGAGGCAGGAGGACACACGAGCTGGATTTGCAGCCCCCATAACTCACACATCCCCCCCCTCTGACAGATCCTGGGAGCAGCCATGGACACATTTCGTGCTGTGCTTACCTGCCTTTCACCAACAAATGCACGCAGGGTCTAACAGAGCTCCACCTTGAGCTTTTCTCCAGTTTTTAAGCAGGAATGCTTCAAAAACGGCTCTATTAATTTTTTCAGTTCAGATTTCTTTGACATTGGGCTAAAAGCTTTCAAATACAGAACATTCTATATCAGAGAGTAGGTGGGGCACAGAAAACTGGCACTATTTTTTAATGGAACAGAAGATTCCTGTTTGTATGTTTGTAATTAGGAGGTGTATCTGTAGTGTCTGAAGTTTCTTCCATTCTCACATACAGTCATCGGAATTGTATCTTCTGGTTTTGACCAAAAGCCTTCTGAAGTAAGAGCTGAATTAATGACTAATTATCTCAGAATTCACTCACCCACCTTTCCCGGAGCAGGAAGGAGCTCAGAATCCTCCTTGTCAGCCCTTCCATCCCATTCACACCCACTTCAGAAGTGCAAATCCTTGTGCTCCTCTGGGACTCCAGCCTGAAATAAAGAAAAAACAGAATAGGGGCACTTAGTAACTTTACGTAATGCACTGATTAAAAAATTAAATTGTAATAACAGGTGTTGTCAAACAGTTTGTTCCTACTATACCATGCCTTGCAGATCCTCCAGTCAAAGGCTCTGCTCTAATTCAAGGGCAAATGACTGTAAGATGACAGAACACACGATGCTTTTACTCAACTACACCATCCCACATTGCAGTATTTTCCTGTTCAGCTACAATGAATCCCAGTCAGGCACCACAAGCTCTGCAGTCACTGGACCAAGTCCAGAATTCCAGTCAGGATGCTGCTTCCTTGGTAAAAACTGCCCTGAACAGGAACACAGCCTGGAATGTGCTCTTAAAGCACAGCCTTGAGAAATAACATTTACTGAGCATTCATGCTGGAAAAGGAAGCCAAAGTGTGGCAGGGAAGACAAAGCCGCTCTCAGAGACACATTTTCTCATTCTCTGCAACAGCTTTCAGTGGGTTTTATCTATTTCTTTTACCAAATCAGGCCCAAGCACAGGGCTGGGTGCTGGGCAGTGGCAGGGGGTGCTGCCCCTGAACACCACAGAGGAACTGCTGCCTGTTTGGAACTCAGGCAACAGCCTGATGGGGATGGGGATTGGGATTTTAACAGCCAAAAGGCAAGACCAAGAGTTCAGCCTACATAGGAAACAGTAAAAAACTATCCAACACAGCAGCTCAGATTCCGTATTTGCATGTCACTCATGCAGGTACATTCTCACAAAAATATGCCATTTATTTCCTAATTCCACATTTCTAATTAATAAATACATAACTAATTTTATGTGGCATCATTATCAATACCAGCTTTCTCTGTTACACTGTGTGAATCTGTGTGTGCAGGTGTGTAACCTTGTCAGAAATCCACACAATAACCTTGTCAGAAATCCACACAATAACCTTGTCAGAAATCCACACGAGCAGGGCCCGGGGTCTGGAATCCCTGAGTTTTAAGGTCCATTCTGTGGCACTGCCCCACGAACTGAGACACAGGCCTGGCACACTCGGGTCACCCAAACTCAGCCCTGGGAGCAGCATCACAGAGTCTGCCAATGCTCAGAAAGCCAAGTAAGAGCTGCCTGCTGTAAAACACCCTGAAAACCCTGAGAAAGATAATGTAAGGACATTCTGTCAGCAACAAAGTTTTTTTATATATAAGAGCGTTAAGTGCATCTTCTCTTTTTTATAGTGTGAGTAAAATAAACACTCAGGCTGAGCAAAGCCAGGAAAGGTTCAAGTCTGAGCCACCTAGATAGTATGGGCCTTGCTCAAGTGACAAGCTTAAGAGTTAAAATAAAGGCAATTCCAAGGTAAGGAAACTCGTGCAGAGTAACTACCCAGGGCTCAGAGAGCTCTGTCTCTGCTCACTTCTGGGGCTCAGTGTTCACCTGGAGCAGGTACAGCCTCTGCAAACACAACCCCCTGGCCTTTACAAACCTGTCTGATTCTGTGGGACTGCACAGAATTGCTGCATTGCATTCCCTTGCTGAGGAATGTCCTGGGTACTGATGCAATGGAGAAAACATCAGAGACCTCCAGAATTGGAAGTTCTACCTTCCAAAGGCACAGCCTCAGGTTTTCTCAGCCTCAGGTTTCTGACTTAAGCAGCTGGAACTGCAAAAGGAAAGATGCCCATGGAAGCCTGTTGGGGTGGAACTCCCACTCCAGTTTGGACCCCTCTGGCACTGACAGAACAGATGAAAACCTTCATTTGATTAATTAGTCAAACCTGGCACGATAACAAACATTGCTCAGATCTTTCCTTTGGTGAGTGGGTTGGGTTTTGAGGAGCACAAGGGTTTCCCCAGCCCAACCAGGCAGGCTCAGCACCAGCAGAGCAGCACATGGAGCAAGTGTGGCCATAAATGTCCATGGGCACTCGCTCCTTATGCACTTGGGGATGGTTGCAAAGAACATTTCAAGGCCCAGCTGCCCCAGTATCTGTGAGAGCTGCTTCAAACACAGACACACACCTTTACATCTGCTGCCTACTGAACAAGGAAAACCAGGAGTTTCAGATAACTCTGGAGAAAAAAACCCCTTCAATTCATGCTTTGTTGTGCAGGAGTTAAAGAATGCACTGAAACCAAAGGGTCCCTGGATTTCTAACAGCACACTGCAGGTATTTTTATTCAATTTTGTGCAACAAGCATGTACACAAAAATCAACCATATTACATTTCTTTTATCACAGTCTCTGTAAATAGAAAAAATTTTAAAATATTCAAAACAATACTATCTTTATTGAAGATGGCCAGATAAAATACTTGCTTTATTATTTATGCAGCCATGTGCCTGTATTTCATGAAGAGCTAACTGAATAATTAAATCAAGACACATGGCTGAGATACAAAGGAGTAAATCCCCTTCTCTGCCCTTCTCAGACAACCACCAGGATGTATCTTTTAATACTTCTATCTACATTGGGAAGAATTTTAGCATCCTCACAGAAGCCCAGGCCTCCTTTTCCAAAGGCTGCCAAAGCCATCTGAAACACAGATGGCAAACACACAGAGCAGAGAAAAACGCAAGGCCTCCCCAGCACTGGGGAAACATGAGGGAAGAGAGGAGAGGAACCAATGAAACAGCACACAGTGGAATAAATCAGGCTGCCTAAATGCACATGTGCACACTCCTTCCTCCCCAGCATCCTCCTCCCAAAGCCCCTGCAAGGCTGTGCGTGCACACACAGGGAGGGCACAGCCCCACCACAGCAGGGCAGCTGCTGCTCCCACCACTGGCCAGGAGGACGGGCAGACCCCCCTTTTCCCTGTTTCTAACGTGAGGGAATCACAGAAGGACAGACCTGCCCAGCCCAGGCCTGCAGGGGCTCCCTGGGCAGGGTCCCATGGAATGGGCTCACAGAGGGTGGAGCAGGAGATGGAGCAGGAGCACCTCCATCCTGTCCCCTCTCTGTGGCACCACCTTTGAGACGGTGCTGCCTTTGCCCCCTGGGCCTGTGGAGCTGCACACAGAGGGTCAGTCAGGGCAGGGGGCACAGAACCAGCTCCAACAGCCAAAGAAGCAGCTGCAGAAAGGCAGTGACTGCCAATTGCTCTTTAGCACAACAGTCCTGCAGGAACTCCCGTGTCCATGTCCATACACACACAAACTGGGGTGTGCAGAGCACCATCTCCACTTTAAAAACACTGTGGACTAGAGCAAGTTTGAGATTGTGAGGTTTTCCTGGAAATGGAAATGTACTTCTAGAAATCAGTCCTGATGTTGTTCTCTCCTCCAAAAAGTGCAAGGTCTGTCCCCACAACCAGAAGGTTTCCTGAAAGATTATCCTCACAACCTTCACTGCCACTCACAATCTTTTGACTGTTATTTTAATGAATAAAATCATACCACTTTGTCAACAAAATGTTAATATGACCTAGAGTTTGGCCACATTGCTTACAAGGATATTGTCAAAGAAGTGGTAAATTGAGCCTCAGAACCTTCGAGAAGTAATTAATATTTGCTTATACTCATTTCAAACCTATCCAATGCAGCCACAGCTTGGCTTTGTGGGGGCAGAGACACAGGTTTGGGGGTTTGCTTTCTTGAATAAATAATGTGACCCATGAGGACCTCAGGAGAGAAGATGGTCTGAATCCCCCTCTCACTTCACCATCAAGAAGCACAACAGAAGAGAAGACAAACCTTACAAATGTGGGTCACAGATCAGTCAGTGACACATCAATCCAAAGGCCATATTTGCCCTGACAGTGCCCTCAGTGCCCCAGTTTGTGCTGGGACCCCTTTAATCCCCCACTGGGATGGAACAGGAGGAGCAGCAGCAGGAATTGTTTAATCCTCTGTCACAGAGGGAAAGCAGCAATGAGATAACCCTGCTGTCCATCTCCCATGGGAGCAAAGGGAACTGCTGTTCTGTGTGCACTGAGCCCAGAGTGCAACACAAACCCAGGGCTAGGAGGAGTGAGTGAGTTCTGCTTCACCTGTGCCATTCTGAGTCTCACCTGCTGTTACAAGGCACCCAACTAGAATAGAAACTGCCAAAGAAAAGCTTGCAGCCTTTAACTGCCAAGAGCCTTGTAAGTTCTGAGACTGGACCAGACACTGTACTATTACAAAAATGGACACTATTTGGATCTTTATCACTTGCAGCAAAAAAATAGTTAAAATAAAATACCAAATACTAAATGCCAAGCATTTCTGTCCCAGAATCCAACACTACACAGATGAAAGGGGCAGCTTATGCTCCTCTGACCCATAGCAAAAGAAATCAAGACTTGCATTCTGATCCTGCTTGGAAATTTTCTCTGGTATTATTACAACAATATATTTCTGTGTAACCCTTTTCCAGCTCTGACTGGTTATTTCTGACAGGAATCTTGTCCATCAGAAAAGGAAAAAAAGTCCTCATCAACTGAATGAGATGTTTTATGAAAATCTAACAGGTTCAAACAGCTGGTGAGGACACCCATCCCCTCCCCTCCTCCCTGGGCTGAGAGCAGCCAGTGCACAGCCAGAGATGGACACACACCCGTTTGCAGCTCTGTGGGGCACGTTGGGAGTCCCTGGCAAAGGGCACTGGGTGTCTGAGTGGGCACAGATGGGGCTCAGGACAGCTGACAGGGCACCAGCTGCCTCTGACTTGGGGCACAGCTCATAGTTTTACCTTTCACAACATAAAAGTACCAGTTTATTCCAAGGTACCTCAGCAAGCTCTGAAGCAAGAAGGTCCTAAATTCCCTCTAAACCTGTCCCTGCAGACCTGCCACAGCACTAGACATCCATGTCTGTGTCTGGAGTGCCTTTGGGGGTGCACAGACACCCCATGGGAGCCACACCAAGCCCAGAGCCCCCCTGAGGGCCCAGGGAGCAGCTGGGCACCTGCTGTGCTGCAGCCACACCTGCCCCACCTCAGAGCCCAGCAGAGAGGAGGATGCACAGGACAGGTCCTGCCCAGAGGGCAGTGCAGGCAGAGCCACAGCAGGGAAAGCTCCTCCAGCCACCCAGGCAGGAACTGCTGGCCCTGAGGCTTGGGCTTGTCAGGCACTTGTTAGGGGGCAAAGCAGGACAAAGATTATAAGGAAAGGGGGGGAAAAAACAAAGGGTTTCAGTAGGCCCAGTGTTAGGTCCTCCAGAGTTCACACTTCAGAAAGAAAATATGTTGCTTTGCCAAAATGACCAATATTTCTGAAGGAGACGTTTTTGAAATCACTTTAATGGAACAGACTTGAAAGGCTGTGTAATTCAGCCTTGATGCTGGCTCTTGATAGCATAACCCTATCACTTCTTCCCCCCTTCCTGAGCCACCATTAAATATCATTAACTGCACTCTCTTTCCAATGCTCTCTGCTTTTTGGCCAAGACCAGGCTGCAAAGCCTATCAGAGAGCAGAGCATGGAGGAGGGAAGGGTGAAGCGCAGCAGGAGAGCTGTGCCCAAAGCTGATGATTTGAACACAGTTTAGCTTCCAGTGAACTCACAGCAGGACTTCCATAATGTCCTTTATCATCTCTGGAGCCATTTCCTCATTATTCATTATCATTACACATAACGAGACAAGGAAAGATATTTCTGCACAAAATGGAAAACCATTAGCATGGAATCATAAATCAGCAAAGGCTCAATGAATCTTACAAAAGAAACCAATCCTTGCTCCTGCTCACTTGAGAAAAGAAGCAATATTACACCACTCTGAAGGTGATCTGTGGCAACAATCCTGAACATTCTATGCAAAGCTACCTCTGGACTTGTCAGAGCTCCTCTCAGAGGGAAATCAGGGAATCCCATCCAGCCCTCACCCTCCAGTTCTCACTCCTGTGTCACACATTTGTGCTCTTTGCCCTGTTACATTTGAGTATGGGGAAGTCATCTACAAACAGGAGAAAACAGTGAAATCCACATTTTAGCTTTGCTCCTTCCTGGAATCCATTGCTGATGCATTTCAGACCCAGAATGTACCACATTTATTGTTATCTTTCCAAGTCATGGACAGCAGAAAAATTGTTAGTCCAGAGTTATAAGGATCTTCCATAACATTCATTTGTACAATACATGGTGGAAAATTCGGTTTCACCAGCACAGACACAAAATCTGCCTCAGCAGACAGAGATAACTAACTCGGGCAGTCAGGAGCCAAAAATATTTCAGAGGCAACCAGAGGTCAACATGACATTTCCTTTATCTGATCTTGGACTCTGCTTGGACATGGGAAAAGGCAAAGCGTGCTGTGCATTTGTGGCAGTGAGTTTGTGTGCCCCTGTGAGAGCCCCCAGCAGACTGCAAACCACCCCTGTCCTGGGCCAGCTGAGGGACTCACTGTGCAGGGAGCAAAGGCTGAAAGGAACCATCTCTGGGGAGAAGGCTCAAATCTCACTAACTCAGGGCTCTGTGGGAAGGGCAACAGACAAAAAAAAAATCAGATTTTTTTGTATTTCTACACAATAACATTTTGAGGTTCAGAGACAAAGCCAAATTGCTGTATATTGATGTCAAAGCAAAGGAAATTTACCTTTGCATAAGTAACAACCTCATTACAAAACCTGCCACTAAGGTTCATCCCTCCTAACCCCCTGAGCTGACTGTTAGTTCTCAGCTGACCTGGTTAACCCCCCCTGTCTAAGCCTTCTACTCCAGGCCCCTTCTGCTCTCCCAGCTCTCAGACTGCCCTCCATTGGCCTCTTCTCAGCCTGGAGGAACCTTAATTGTTGTACAAACCACACTGCAAAAGTGAGTGGCATAAAAAAGGGCTGAGCAACAGAAATTCAACCATTAGTCCAACACATTCAGCTCTGTTTCCATCACTGGGAAAACTACAAAGACAAGTCAAAACTGAAGGGGTTTTCATGTAGAAATAAAAGGAAAAAATGTAACAATTGAGAAAAATATGAACAGAGAAAAAAACCCCTTCTGTTGAGATGAAATGGCACAATGCAAGTAAGCAAGGAAACAACAAATAGAAATCTTGGCACAGATTAAACTCCAAAAGACATAGATATGATTGTTTCAAAATAATACAACCCCTTCTGAGAGAAGAGGTTTCATTTTCTTTCTTAAGTGTGCTATTAAGCTCCCAGCTCCTTCTTACACATACACACTATGGAAAGAACCAGTAGGAAAAAGAAAAAGGTCCATTTTCCCATGTTTAAGTTCTGGTAACTCTAGGGGACCACCATGACTTTCAGTTAAACACCCACGTGAGTGGCCCAGAATGCTGTTCTAGTCACAGTTATTCATGAGTTGGGAGTTCAGGCACTGTGGGATCAGGTCACAGGGTGGCCAGGCCATGCCAAGGGGACTGCTGGAGTCAGCAACAGCAGGGAGGCTCCTCAGGGTTTCCACAGGAGACAAACAACAGGCACTGAAGTGGTTTCCTTGGGCAGAGGCAGCAGTCAGGGCAGCCTTGCCCAGCTCCTTTGGGGGACACACACACAGGCAGCAGTCAGGGCAGCCTTGCCCAGCTCCTTTGGGGGACACACACACACACAGCAGTCAGGGCAGCCTTGCCCAGCTCCTTTGGGGGACACACACACACACACACACACACACACACACACACACACACACACAGCAGTCAGGGCAGCCTTGCCCAGCTCCACTGGGACACACACACACACACACACACAGCAGTCACGGCAGCCTTGCCCAGCTCCTTTGGGACACACACACAGAGCAGTCAGGGCAGCCTTGCCCAGCTCCTTTGGGACACACACACACAAGCAGCAGCAGGAGGTGACAGAAGCCACCACCCCAACCTGCCACCACTGCAGCCTCCTGTCCCCTGCCCTGGGCTCCCCCTCAACCTCTGCTCCACCTCCTCCCACCACAAAATCCTATTACTGAGGGCTTGTGGCCTCACTGCAGTCCAGCCAGAGGGAATTTGCTCTTCCCTTTCTCTCCAGCTCCAAGTAGAGCACCAGATTTTGAGATTGCTCTGAGTCTGAGACAAAAGGAGCTCCCAGCCTGGATGGCAAATCTGCTGCTGCAACCCCCAAGCTGGGAGAGCTGAGGAGGGGCAGGTCTGCAGCTCTGCCCTGAGCAGGAGGCTCTCACAGAGGAGTTGGGACATCAGCACCAGGGCAGAAGCAGAGGACAAAAGAACATGACAGCAGAGTGGCCTCTCCTATAACCTGACAATGAATGATGCCTCAGACAGAAGCCAATGTCTCCGCAGTGGAGGCACCACCTCCTCACTGCCTTCACTCTTAGAAAAGGCTTTTTTAAAATATACTCTTTTTAAACTCTTTTATGGGAATCCAGCAGATCTGCTCTACTCAGTTCTCTACATTCCCCCTGATTACAACAGCACCTCCTGCACAGCCTATTCAGGAGCTGACATAGTGGTATTTTGGTGGATTGTGACAAGAGTTTAACTTTTTCCCTTTTATTTTCTTCCTTTGAAGTCCTAAAAGAAACACACCTATCACTTTTTACCAGGAATACAGGAAAGCCCTACAGGCACTATGTTGACTTGCAGCCCTGGCTTTTGCAGCCACTGTGCTGCTCTGTGGGCAGGAGCCCCTTCCCTGCCTGCTCCATGTGGGTTCCCAGAGCCACCTCCACAGACAATTCCCTCTGCAGTGACAATTCACCCTGAGAGTATTTTGCCCCCAGGGGTCACAACCACATGAACTTACCCACCCCCAAAGAAGTAACTTTTCCCCTGCTGCTGTTTCACCAGTCCCAGAGCCAGGCAATGTGTGTGTCTGTGCATGCAAAGAGGGTCTGAATCTGCCCCTCCCACCCCGAGCCTTTATTAGTGTATGAAGTCAGAGCATCAGCCAGACTGTCCTTCCATCACACCCCTTGCCATCAGTTGTACCCCATAACAAGCTGCCATAACTTCTTTCAGAATCCAAGACTGTCCAGCCTGACCTTGAAGGGGGAAAGGAAAATAAATGCCATCTCTCTTAGGGTTTGCTTCAAACAGAAGGCAAGGAGCAGAAATGGCTGGGAATTGATGCAGAGAGATTAAGGGAGGCATTTCAAACCTCTTCCCAGGTAACTTCAGAAGAGATGATTTCAGACTTGAAAGTGCTGTCTTGATTAAGCTACTTTCACTAAAAAAAATGTACTTCAATCAAACCGAGTGACTGTGCAAACCTCTTTTAAATACCACTGCCTGCACCCTCCCAGAGGCCCAGGCACAGTTCCCAAAGACTTCAATAAAACTTTTGTCTGGGATAAGGAGTGCCAGATTTGGCCCACTTTAATACATTAAGTCTGTGGTAGGTGAAAAACTTAAGCGTGGAGCAGTTGAGAAACTCCCCTCCCAGCCAAGGAGATAAGAGCAAACAGCACTCTCCTTCCCCCAGTGGGAACATCCAGGGGTGGGTGGGAAAGGGAGAGAGGAGGGAGCAGGAGGGTTGGGATAAAAATTATTTCATATCCTCCCAGTGTGGGCTGGGAAGGCTTGTGGTCTGCTTGTTAGTGGGGCTGGCTGGAAGGGAAGGCTGAGAAAGCATTCCAGGATGTGTGAGGGTGTGAGAGAGAGAGAGTGGGAGTGGGTGGGAGTGTGTTAAGGGTCAGGTCTGCCCAAGTTCACAAACTGCACTCAATTCTCCTGCCAGCTCTGCCAGGCTTGAGACAAACACAGATAACCTCAGAGTAACCCAACTCCAGGCAAACCTTCCCTTCTCACTCCCACCCTCAATTAGCAACCTTCAATCCAAAGTGCCTAAAAATAAACCATGAAATCACTTCACTTACAGCTCCAGTAATGCACTTTTTCATAAACTTCTCCCTGTCACCAAAAGGCTTCAAATGTCATCTGTTAAACACATGATCTGTTAAGAGCCAAATAAATACATGGGAGGGGTGTTGTGGCTTAACCTCCCAGGTGGTCTTTGTTCAGCCCAGGAGGCCCTGCTGCCTGTGTTGGTGTTACCTGCTGCTTGGGAAATAAGCAGTGCTACAACAGCCAGGGGGGTTACTTTGCTAACGAGATGGGTTCCTTGCACAGCAAAACACTGTTATTCAATACACTTATTGCATAATCTTTTTTTCCCCCTGTCCCCCAGCTGTGACCATCCATCCTCATGGCATCTCCAGCACCAAGACCACCCAGACTCACCTTTGTCTCTCAACTCTGCAGCAAGATAAAGACCTAGACAGAGCCTTTATTATTATTTTATCCATAACTTGCCTAAACCTTCACCTGCAGAACACTGACTCATTCTGAGGAATGTGAGGGAAGAGAAATTAACTCTGGGCAGGGAAGCTCAACAGGCAACAGCACAAACCTGCAAATCTAAGCAGGAAAGTCAGAGAAACAACAGAAGTTGTTCAAACAGATGAAGACTCAAATCCTAAAAATAGAAGTCAGAGGAAACTTGGCTGATCTGTTCCTTTCTGCCATAATGCTTGCTTATCATCAGATGGTAGTTAGCAATGTATCATTTATTAATGTCTCATCAGCCCCAAATTAGTAGCTTCGAATATGAATAATCACTGCCAAACACACACAACTTTAGTCAAGTGTCTGCTAAGCAAACAAGTACTGGCAAACAAACAACTCTTCCACCTCAGATGTTAACAGAGAGGAAAGCTGATGTAAGCCCCAATACTGTAAAACATTCCAAGTCTTGGTAAAAACTGGTGGGTCACTAATTCAGCAAATACTTACCACGTTTTGGATATTCTGTGAGTCAAAACCTTTAAACTTTCACCAACATAAATTACAATATAATCTCAAAAGGCTAAGGTAGGTACCTTGACTGCATGTAATATTTTTATAGGGTTATTTCCCAAACTGTTTTATTCTGAATTTTCATCAAACAGCAAATTCAGCCCTGGGACTCCACTCCCAGCTGGAACAAGAGGCAGCTGCTCCAGGCTGTGCTCAGCTCCCCCCAGTGCCCATCTCCAGGGGACAGCCACACAGAACACAGGCCATGGGGCAAGGCAGGAATTCCCTGCCTTTGTCCTCAGCAATAGAAACAATTTCTTCTGTGTTTTGCAGATGATCCTAAGGGGTCATCATTTAAAACCCCTCTGCAAACGTGTCACACAAGGCTCTTATGGTAAGAAGGCAGTGGAACAAAGTTTACAGTTTACCCACTGCCAGCCACATTTAATTCACCTCACAGTAAAACTTAAGGGCTGTGTCTCTCAGAGGGTTTTCAGGCAGATCATAAATTGTTCATTAATTGGTGGTGCTCTGAGGATGGGGTGAGAGGAGGAGGAGACACACAGGGCTCTGTTCACTGTCTGCCTTGTCAGTCGGAGCATCTCCCCTCTGCAGGAAAGGGATATGGTGCAAAGGGTTTGGAGTAACAACATCTGGAAAGGACAGTGCTGGGTTCCTACAACAGAAAAGGGACAGATTTCTACCACGTCTTTCAAGAAGTCAGTTCTCAGCTGCAGTGGGCACAGCAAGGGTCAGTATGCAGCATATTCTTGCTTGCACCACGGAATCAGTTGGCATAAACACACACCAAAATCTAATGCAACCTTGACTATAAAGTGAACATCCAGGAAAAGGTGCATATTGGGGGGTTTAAAATATTTTCTGCCCCCCAGTAGTTACGTACTTGCACTCTGTCTCTTCTTTATGTGCTGTCCTTGTATTTGTGATTTGGGGAGGAGAAAATACAAAAATACTCCATATTGTTCTCTGCAACTATTCGTTCCAGAAATAAACAAACATTTTCAACTGATTAGAAGACTGCAGTGAAAGGAACTTATCACTTTATTAATTCTCCATTCAGCTCAAGTAAACAGCTCCATGTGAGGTTGGCCTCAGGGTTTACTCCAGTCACATCTGCCTTTAATGCTCTAACCAAGCCCATTATGCAGTGATTTCCAGGGCCTCCCTCAGCAAAAAAGGACAACCTCCAAAGATTTGGGAAAGGCAGGCTTTGTGTTTTCACAGTCCTGGGAAAGGCTGGGGGTTGTCCCACAATGAAATGAGAGGAGGAAAACTCCTCAAAGCCAAAGCAAGCCCTGCATGTAGGAGCAGTGCAGGATTCCCAGGCTGTGGCTGAGCACAGAGCGAGGCCAGAGGGCCCCGGGTGGCTCCTTCACAGACCCAACACCACAACAGAGCCTGGGGAAGAGGAGGCTCGGGGGAGACCTTATGCTCTACAACTCCCTGAAAGGATGTTGTACCCAGGGGAGGGGAATTGGTCTCTCCTCTCAGGCAACCCACAGTAGGACAAGAGGGCACAAGCTCTGCCAGGGGAGGTTTAGGTTGGATATCAGAAAGAAATTCTTTGCAGAGAGAGTGCTCAGACATTGGAATGGGCTGCCCAGAGAGGGGGTGGATTCTCCATCCCTGGAGGTGTTTAAGGGGAGAGTGGATGTGGCACCGAGTGCCATGATCTGGTGATCACAGTGGGGTTGGATCAAGAGTTGGACTTGATGATCTCAGAGGTCTCTTCCAACCCAACTGATTGTGTGATACCATGGAAAGGTACAGCAGGGCTGTTCCCACAGCCCTGGGCTGTTCTGCTGCAGCTGCTCTCACACAAACAGGGTGATCACAGACCTGCTACCACACAACACCCCAGCACATTTATCACTAAAAGTACTGCCCTCCAGAAGGAAGCAGCAGTTTGACCAAGTGGGCAGAAAGCAAATACACTGTAATTATAAAACTTGCCATTGAAAAGCAGTATTTTCACCAACTGCCTCATTAAGTGGAAAGACAGGTTTTCAGGAATGTTATGTTTTCACCTCAAGTGCTAAGAGCCCCAACAAGAAAAGCTCTGTTCTGCCAGGGCAGGAAGAGAGCCATTAAGCAGAAGCAGCTGAATTCCTTAAGCCCAGCTGCCTGACTGGGTGAAGACAAACCAGCAGGTAAAATATTTAGGTACATTACGTGAAAATATTCCCTCCTAAAAGGCCAAAAGAATTTTCAGCAAAGAATTTGAATCCTGAATGTGTACAGATATAAACATGGTAAGATCGAAAGCTAAATCTGTGCAAACTTCCTGCTGAAAACAAGAACAACTTTAGAGGAAACACTCCTTCAAAGGCATCACCACTGTACAGTGTGTTGTCCAGGGCTTATCATAATTGCAACACAGTAAAAAGCTTTCTGTAACACACAATTTCTATTCCATTTCCTACTTGTCATGAACTCCATGAAAAAAATGACTGTTCTTATCTTCATTTTCTCTACTGCTTCCAACTTCTTTGCAGTCCACCAAAAACACTGAGAAAACACATTTTGCTACAATGCTTTAAAGGCTAATTTCTGATAGCAGAAATAGAAACAGCAGTGTGGAAAACCCATAAGGCTCAGGAGCTTCCTTCCCAGTCCACAAACGGGGAAAACAAACAGGAAACAGAGATTAAAATAGGATTGGCAGAAACAGACTTTGCCTCCAACAGAAAAGTGAGTGATTTGTGAGTAATGTGTTTTACAAACTACACTTGCTTCCTATAAAAGTCCTCAATTTTCCTTTTCTACATTAAGAAAAGTATTTTAACCAGAACTCAAAGTTTGCATTTTGAAGTTCATCCTTCTGCCATTCCAACAAGTCCCAGCCCTTTCTTTTTCACCGTCCTCCATCCCAGGAGGAGATTTTCACCCTCACCTTTTCCCTTCCCAGGGATGAAGCACCACAATGAGGTGTGCTCAGAGCAGCACCTGACCCACAGAACACACGGGCTGCACTGCCAGGGAAACCCGAGTTTACACACAGACTGCAGAGCTTAGACAGCAACACAGCACCACACTTCAAACAGTGGCAGGGGAGAGACATCTGAGTGCTGAAGTGCCCAAGGGAACTTCTTGCAGGTCACACACCCCCTGAGAAGGAGGGGAACATGCAGCTGCCCTTCACCTCTTCCTCTTTCAATCATTTCTTTCTCATTTTGCCAATGTGTCCCCTTTGGCTTTCCCTCCACACACCCAGTACTGGCTCAAAGTCCTGCCTGGTTCAGCATCCTTAGTGCCTGCCTCAAAGTCCTGCCTGGTTCAGCACCCTTAGTGCCTGCCTCAAAGTCCTGCCTGGTTCAGCATCCTTAGTGCCTGCCTCAAAGTCCTGCCTGGTTCAGCACCCTTAGTGCCTGCC
>JAWWEV010000083.1:58544438-58561999 GCA_035583235.1 Hafferia zeledoni
TCAGCATCCTTAGTGCCTGCCTCAAAGTCCTGCCTGGTTCAGCATCCTTAGTGCCTGCCTCAAAGTCCTGCCTGGTTTAACATCCTTAGTGCCTGCCTCAAAGTCCTGCCTGGTTCAGCATCCTTAGTGCCTGCCTCAAAGTCCTGCCTGGTTCAGCATCCTTAGTGCCTTTGCCTTCCCTTTCTGCTCATAAAACCAAACCCTCCTCCAGTCCCTCATTATTGTTGCTGAGATGAGAGATCATCTCCATCCTTCTGGCTATGACAGAAGCAATCTTACCCCCTGAAATCCATTCCAAATGCAAACCCATCTTTCTGGATTACTGCCTCAAGCACATTCCCCCTTTTCATCCTGCCAGTCCTCCTGTGGCTCCCCCTTTTTCTACTACATTAAGCACAAATTGCTTGCCTTCATTTTAAGAACTGTTCTTAGATGCTGACAACTGATGCAGACAGCCTACACACCTACTTAAACCCCAGGTAATGAGGCCTAATAACCACGTACAAAATCTCTTCCATAAGGAGTAGGGAGCACGTTGGCTTTGCACTAATGACCAGGACAGCACAGTACCCTTCCCACACCACATGGCTGAGACACTCCTTTCTGCAGGTTTAACACAGCTGCCCTCCTGATCCGTTTTACAACAGACCATTGGGCTTCCAACAAAACCCCTTCTGGGATGTGGGAAGCCCTGCAGGATCTTCTTGGTAACAGAAGAGCACTCAAAATCCAAGTGTGTTCACAGAAAACCTCATAAAAATGGCAGGTTGTTGTTTCAAGTCCCTTCTGTCAGTTTATCATTAGTGAAGTTAATGTAATAATTGCAAGGCCTGTAAATAGAACTGTCAGGTACTGGATTTTATTAGATTCGGTTTTTCTAATCACACCTAATATGTGATTTATGGAGACAGCAATTACATTAATAGAGCTAAACTGTGTTTCCCATCACCCTCATTTGGCCTTGCTCTGAAGAATCTGATTCCCTCATCTCAACATTTCTCCCAAACTGACTCCATGGAACCACTGAATCCATCAGTAGGAAGCAGATTGGAGTGATGAAGGGAAGCTGCTTTGTGCCACCATGAAGCATTTCAGTTGAACTGCAGATTACAGATTAATGGGATGTACAGACAGAAAGCAAAGAATGCCACTAAACCCGGATCTTTCCTGCCTGCCCTGCCCCCCGAGCACAGAATAACCCCCTGGGGGGGAAGCACAGGGCAGGCATTGCAGGCAGGGGAAATGCAGCGCTTCCTACACACACTGTAGGGATACACAATTCCTTGACAATACGTAAGAGGAGAGAACTTTCTCTGTAGATAAAGATCTCCTGCTGATTAGAACAAATGCTTTGATAAATCCAGGGGTTTATTTTAGCAGCAGGGAGTGACAATCATGACCTTCCCTCCTCCCTCTCAAGCATAACAAATTTTGAAAAATTCCTGTTTCCCCACAAAGACATTTGTGAGCATTTTCTTTCTAGACACAAGCAAGGACTACACTAAACTCACTGAAATAAATGAATGTACTCATGGTCGTGCTCTCCCAGGGACCAGCAACGCACATGATAAAATCAAGGATCATCCTTGACTTTTTCTGTGATGATAAAAGTCAAATAACGCATCTAATTGTGAAAACCCCACAGCAAATATGACAATAGATGGCTCCTTTAGAAGCGCTACCTTAGCCTCCTGATGTTTACTTTTACTTTCCTTGAAAGATATGTGGTAACAACTAATCACCTTGGGAGCACTGACACAAAAACACAGCCCATTGACGGGGAGTGGTTGTGCCTGTAACACGTTTTTGTTAGAGACACAACCACTCCCCGTCAATGGGTTGTGGGAAAACCCAAACAGAGAAATAAACGTGGTATTACAAGTTCGACTTTGTTACTTTCTTACCACTTGATTGTTCGGCGCTTTCAAACAGCGCAGCGGGGGAAATGGTTTGTAAACAGTGGTTATTGTGGGTGTGTACAGGCTGACAGCACTCCGGGTGGGACTCTGTGCTCCCCAGCTCAGGATAAATAAAATATATAGGAAATATATCCGCAATGATGGTGCCACTCAGTTCCCACCTCATGAATCTGGCTGAAAGAGGCACCTGGGTAGGAGTGGAGATCCCTCCCAGCTCTTTCAGTCTCCCCCCACTGTCCCCAAAGAGGTGCCCCACAGAGCAGCTCTGCAGAACCGGTGGGTGCCAGCCCAGTGCCCAAGTGGGAGCTGGCAGGGTCCAAAGGGAATGGAAATAAAAGAGCCTGATCACAGCCCTTACTGAATGGCCTCACTGAAGGGCCTGGAGTGCATAACAGGCCCTCATTAGAGTCAGAGATGAAATCAAAGTGCATGATTGGATACATTTCTGCTTTATTTATTAGTTGTGGGGAGGGGTTTTGGTTGTGGGGTTTTTTTGTGTTTGTTTTTGGTTGGTTTGGGGTTTTTTGTTGTTGTTTGTGATCTCCTTGTATTTTTGGGGGGGAGAGGACTGGGAGGCCACAGTTTTGCAGTTCTTCCTAACACATACAGAACACAGCTGAGATTGTTATTTTTCAATCCCAGATATTAGGCAGGTTTGTGTTCCAAGCTATAAGCCAAGGAAACAGGCCAAGGAAGATGGAAATTCCTGAAAATTCTGAACTTGCTGGGTGGTGGTTAAACATTTGGATGTTTCTTTCCTCCTTCCTAGTCGTGACTTCTTTTTTCCATCATTTCACTGGATTTAATTTCTTTCCCTACAAAGTGATTTGTGGCAACCCACAGCAAGCCCAGAGGAGCAGCAGCTCCAGGTGTCAGGAAAACCCCTACATAACTAATGTGCTCTTTGATATATGATCACCTGGCCAAAAATACTGTGCCTGAAGATCTACCCAATCCCACTGTGGTTTTAATCCATGTGTAACATTTTCCTGTGTCTTTAATGGGAATGTGTTTCCCACCAAATACAGAGAGAAGGATTCAAGAATGGATTGTCCTGTGGCAACTAAAAATCCACCCAGCAGTGCCTTGAGATTGACAGTCTCAAGTTGGGGCTGCTTTATGGCAGGATCCAGTAAAACAGGTGGCCCTGGATTTCAAGCTGCTCTGTCAATTCAGTTCACCACAATGGATTTTTCCATTGTTTTTGACAACCCTCAAGAAGTTACAAAACTTCAAACCTAAAATCAACTTTAAAGGAAATTTTAGGGCCCCTTGGTAGTACTGCCAGTTTTAATGTGTTCATAAAACAGATCATATAATTCTGCAAAAATGATTCACAGTGACTGAAGCAGCACTTGAAGCTGAGATGGTTTTGTGCTGGCCAAACCTGAAATTCCTAACTGGAATAGGTTTCCTTTCCTTCATGGTTACATACACTTCTCCAAACGGCTATTCTGGCATTACACACACACAATTTATCACCTGGAAAACGCCACCTCTTCCAGAAAGATGGAAGCATATGAAATAAAAGTGTCAACTGCCAAAAGTTGACCAGGGCAGGGAATTTTTATCTCACTCTGAATATGAATCCAGAAAGCAAATCAACCAAGTGCAATTTGAGCAAACAAGATGGGGTACCTGAGGATTACTGGGCAAAGGATGAACTGGAAAAAGCCACGTCCAGAGACCCCCAGAGCCTCAGAATGCACACTTAGATGGTGCTAAAAGCAGAGAGAGACATGTGGAAAGCTTTTGTAAAGCTGCAATGTATATTGAAATATCAGGGGAAAGCACCAGATCTCTTGGGAAACTGAATTCATCTTCCAAGTCTTAATATTTTCTTTTCTCTCTAACCAAAAATAATACCAAAATGTGGCACACAAGGTACTTCAAATGTGTGTGCAGAGGAGGAACCTCACATCAGTTCTGCTCTCCAGCCGAGAGTGAGGAGCTGCCCCCTCCCCACACTGCTCTGGGGGTAACCTGCACCCCCCTCTGGGCACACACAGGAGTAAGGTCAGGGTCCCATCCCCGCAGAATCAGAACAAACAGCTGCCCAGGCCACCCATAACCCACACCCTCAGGGCCCCTGGACACTCCTGCTCCAACCTCAACAAATCCATCTGTACAATTCCCAGTGTTCCCTCCACCACGATACTTCCACAATGTTTTGGGAGATATTTTTCCCTCTGTCTTTCCAGTAATTTTTTAAAAAATTTACCAGCATCATCAATATGTGATATTGTTAGTGAAAAACTGTGGCTTTCAGCCCCTGCTCTTTGGGAAGAGACAAAGTTAAAGAGCATCTCTGGTCTGAACAAAGTGCAAGAGGCAATGAAGACGAACAGAATCCAAGTCCAGTTCCAAACTGTTGTTGATGCATTTACATAAGCACTGAGGAGCTGGATCATTACGTCCTTATCTCTGGAATTACTGTTTCAAACAACAGCAGGAACATTCTGCTTCACAGATAAAGAGAGACAAGAAAAGCATCTTCCTCCAGCCCAGCTTCATTTTTGAAGCTCTTTCATTTGCAGCTTTCTCTTGAAGAGAGATGAAGTTGGAGAGAGCTGGAGGCAGCTCAGAGAGAGTGAACAACATAAACAAGCAGCACATCTTCCTTTTTAATCCTAACACTTTCAAACTGAAGGAATTGAGATTCCACTATTGCCCCTGTGAATCTAAGCAAGGATACTCTGAAGCAAGAGTGAAATAAGATGGATCATTTACTACCCGAAGTGCTCTGCACAGAAGGGACTGCTCTGTGCATTCCTGAAGGAAAAGCCTCTCAGGGGCAGGGGCAGCCAGAGGAAGTGGCCAGAACCAGCACAGCAAATCCAGGTGTGTGCAACACCTGCCCACACTGCACCTTCAGCACAGCATGTACAACACCTCACAGCACCCAGCTGGGGTCTCAGTCCTCCCTGTGCCCTTCCCACCCTCCGGGAAGCTCCAACCACCCCAGCCCTGAGGGGCCCTGCCACGGCCACCACGAACAGGGGCACAGCAACCCTCCTGCTGCAGGGCCAATGTAAAGAGCTTTCAGTGCACGTGACATGAACCAAACCAGGGGCAATGTTCCTTCCTCTGGAAAAGAAGGGTAGCAGGACTTCATTTCGTTCTCTTCACCAGCTGAGAAACAGTTCAAAACTAAAGGAAAACTGTCAGATGCAGCAAACAACCCCCCTCCTCACCCCCAGTAACACAACTGTTTAAGGACAGCACCACTTTTGGCATAAATATTTTCCTCCTTTATCACCACACAAAAAGTTTGAGACAGGGGAGAGAAAATGGGTAGGTCTGGTCTGAAAATAAACCAAAACCCTGCCACAAAGAATTCACATAAATCCCTCCTAGACTGATGTACAGGTTGCCTGTGGCCCAGTACAGAGGCAGCCACATGCTGAAAATCTGAGTGGACAATCTTACACTGAATAAACTCTTTTAAAATGTAGTAAAACCACTGGGCTGGGGGCAGGGGGAGAGGATGGAGGTGGGCAGAGAAATCAGATTGTGCTGAAGCACTGCAGCCCTGAGCATGATTTCATTCAGACACAAACTGGGCTGCAAGGAGTATTTTTAGCTCCTAAGTGGGTGCTCATGTGCCATATGTAGCTTTTTACCACAAAGTCTTGTGTCCTAAATATAGGCCCATGTTCCTGTTCTCAGCAGAACTGTGGAAATCCCTGTTCCAGCTGAAGCCACAGGGGAAGCAGCAGTTCTGAGCAGCAATGACTCTGAGGTCAGAAATCCTCCCAAAAATCCTCCCCAACTTCCCTCAAGAGTAGTAGCAAGTTAAAACTTCAGGGGTTTTGAGATGCTTTATCAGTGCCCAGACTCACTTTAATCACAGCTCATGTGCTGCCCCTGCCAAGGCTTCCTAAATGCTCCCTGTGCCAGGGGTTTTCTCCCAGGATACTCCTGTGAGGGCTCCCTCTGGGGCATTCTCTGGGCAGGGCTGTGCAAAGGAGACAGGGCAGATGGAACAGTTTGGGGAACCCCAACAGCACAACAAGAGAGGGACCTCTCAGAGAAAAAATTCTTAACACCAGGATGGGGCAAGAATGGATCAGCAGGACTGGAAGGAGGTGGAGGAGTCTGGCAAATTCAACCCTTCAGAAGAGGAATGGCTGTATTTGGAGCAGAGATAAAGCCAGTGGCAACATCCTGCCTTTTTTCTTTTATAAGTAGGCTTAAGATCACTGGGTAGAGAGAGGAAACAGGTAAAAAGTGGCTTAAAGGTTAGACCACCAACATCAATGAAAGAAAATATGTCTGCTTGTCTACAATTTCCTTTCAGCTGCCCACGTTTTTACATCAAATGTACAAACAAGCCTCACTTAACTCTGCTTGCTGGGAGAGAAACACTCAGCTCTGCAGCCACCCAGAGCTGCCACAGCCCTGCAGGAAAGCCCTGGGACAGGAGGGAGAGGAGGGGGAGAAGGAAGGAATGGCACATGTGTGTTGTGTGAGGGCACCTGCCCGGGCACACACACTCCCTGGGCACACACAAGCCCAACAAGACACTTTTTCCAGCTCCCAAAGCCTCCCCACAGAGCAGGGTTTCCCAGGAGCAGCCCCAGCTGGCAGCAACACGAGGCCAAGCTCAGGCCACTGGCTGGGAGGGCACTGGGAACTCTCACACTGCCATCCCATCTCACCAACAGTCTGAGCAAGTTCAGAAATAAATAAAGAAACAGCCAAAGCCGATTTCAAATACATCTCACACAGGTACTTGGGAACATCTATTCTCTTCATGCAAAATCCATGTCTAAGCACTCTGCTTATGTTATGCACCACCTTCTAATTACCATGGCTCAGAGGAGCAGGGGGTGCTGGATAAATGGAGAGCTAATGAGCTGACTTAAAAGGCAGACTATATAATGCAAAAACACAGGTTTTATTGGCCAGCACTTTATTCCTGTGCCACTTAATCAAACCCAGCTCATTTTCCTTGCACTATATTGCTCAGAGCAAAAGCCTCATGAGCTGGCTCTGCCATTTAACTACTTTTTGTTCAGCTATGTCTATTCCCCAGCTCTGATAATACATATATTCATTATATGTAAATAGCTCTGCATTATAACCAAACACAACCGAAGAGCATCGTGTTATAATTAAAATATATATTAGTGCCAAAGCTGTAATTGCCTCCTTTCCTGCAGGCCATCTCTGCTAGCCCAGGAGCCCACATTACAGCCCATCAAGATAACTTTATTGCTGCAGGGAGGGAAATTCCAGCCTCCTACCAGGCTCTCTTTACATCCTTTGTGGGAACTGCTCCTGACTGTGCACAGCTCAGGCAGCTCAGCAGCCCCAGACACAGAGCACTGCACAATAAACGGCAGCACTTCTGCAAGGGAAGCCAGAGGGGACAAGGAGAAGAACGCACAGGAGGTGGCAGGCCCACAGCTGCAGACCAAACCCCAGGAGGGAGGGAGCAGACATCATGGAAATGCGCTGCAGGAAAGGAAGGGGGTCCTGCCAGCACCCTGAAATTCAGTCAAAGCTGCTTTCCACCCCTCTGCCCCCAAAGGATGGAGTTACTGCCTCAGAAGGCAGCAGCTCATCTGCCAGCAGGGTCAGTTCATACAGGGAGGGGCTAAACATGAGCAATGGAAATGATTTATACATCAGTTAGTGAAGTTATCCAGAGATACCATTTCCTGCACACTCACAGCACTTCTCTGTCTGTACTTGTTCTCCATATCCAAAAATCTAAAACCAAACCATGAAAATCAAGAACTGGTTTGCTTGCCTTTAAGCACTGCTGGCCATTAATTCTGCAGCTTCTGTGGTTTGCCAAAAGGGAAAAATACGTTTAGTGACCAGAACTGTGTTTAATATGCACCTAAAGCTAAAAACAGTTTCAAGTCAATGGCTTTTACCTCAACATTTTATAATTCCTCATATTTTACACCACCTATAAATGTTGGTACATAAAATCTCACAATATTCTTCACATAGGGACTATCATCATATCCCAGTCAAAAATTTGCTAATAAAGTCATTTACAAACACCACAATCTGCAAGGTGAACAGCAAGCACATTGTGGTGGTAACTCTTAGAGGGAACAGAAAGGTAAGACCTTGGAACAAGGAAGACAAAGACACTTCTCATTCCTCACCTGACTGATCAGAACAACTTCCTCCAGAAAGCCCCAGTCCTGCCCCCATCCCTCCAACCCACAGCTCCTTCAGAACTGGTGAGGCATTTACAAAGCACAAACAACACATGTGAATTCAGTAAATTATTACATTTAGGCTGGAGCTTTTAGCCTACCACTTTGTGAGGCTGAAAGAACCTGCCTTGACTGCAAGCTGAGCTCTGGCTAACACAGCCCTGCAGCCCTTGCACAAGGCAACCTCCCCAGTGAAGGAGGGAGGTTTGCCCTGACTCCTGGGGGGCAGCATTTTGTTTCTTGTATTTTGGTGGGGAGCTTTGGTTGTTTTGTTTGGGATTATTTTGATTGGTTTTGTTTATTTGTTTTTGTTGGTTTTGCAGGGTTTTTTGAGAGAGAGGCAGTGCATGTGTTCTAGTTCTCAGAACCAGCAGAAACCTGCCAAATATTGAAGCAGGGATGCAGCTTGTGCAGTCAAACCTATCTGTAAAACCCTCCAGCAGTCACATTCCATATTACATAGCACAACAGAAAATCCATAGTTAATTTTGGGAGCAGGGGTTTAAAGAAAGGCTTTTCAGCCTCTGGATGACCAGAAGACTTTTGCAACACACTAAATATAGACCCCACAGAGCAGTGACCTGGGCAGAGTAATTAGAGGCCTGAAACTCCAGGAAGGGTCCAAGTGTAAGTAAGGAAATATGTAACAGCTGTACTTCAACTGCACAACAATAAATTTCTCAATGACAAAGCCCCTTCTTGTGCATTTTGCCATTTCCTGAACAAGCCTTCAGAAGAGACAGGAAGCCTGGCCATGAGGCTGAGCAGTTCCTCTGACACTGCAAAGAATACAGAATTGTGGTCATTATTAAGTTATACCACCAGAGCAGAATCTCAGTTCTTTTATTTATTGTGATTCAAACCAGCTTCTATAAGTTCTTATTGAAAATGCCTGAGTTGAAATCAAATGATCAAACAAGATTCTGCTGGCCAGCCTGATTTTTCCCCCCTCACATGCACAAATCCCCCAAAGACCCCAACACAGCAAAGGGGAGTGGTGAGATCTTCAAACACTTGCTGAGTTGGAGGATAAAGAAGGGCAAGCCCATGAGAGCAGCAGCTCTGGGTTATATCACAGACACCCACTCTAAACCAGCAAACAATATGAACAGTAGGAAGGCAATTCTCATTCTCACAAAAACATGTCTGAGGTCATTTAAAAAAGCATTAGTAAGTCTTCCCATCCTTTGGCCAGACCATTTTCTAATATTAGCCAGGCCAATCTGAGGGCATGTGTTACAGTATCAGCACTCAGAGACAGGAAAAAACAAGCAGTTTCTGCAGCTGTTTATTCCTAAGTGCTCCCTGAAGGACAGCCCTGGACAAGTGGTGCCCAGCCCCTCTGGAGCCATGCCAGCCTCCAGGACCTGCCCCGTGCCAGCAGCTCAGCAGTGCCAAACCAGTGACAGAATCACTTCTAACATGGTTTGTTCTCATAAGCCAAAGGCATCTTCAGACTCAAAATAAAATTTGTTATGTGTTGGTTAGTAGGATTCAATGCCATAAGAGGAAACCCTGGTGATTCTGCTGGTCAGTCTTCATCCCTGTACCCACTGAAACTAATTCTTTTTATATGTAACCAACTGGTCTATGTGTTGGGTGGCAAATATTTGACCCTTTAAATCTCCAAGATTGTGCATTATTGAGTACATCTTTAAGGGCAAGTTACTATGACAGATCAGAACACTTGCTTTTGTCACCAAATACCTTTTCTTCCTAAACATATTTCCTTCCCAACACCTTTCCTGTTCCCCCTTTTTACTTCACATGTGCCATCAGAGTTGGAGAGACATGCAAGACAATGCACACAGAGCTTAGTCGAGAACAGCCACACATTTAACTCCCAAACAGAGCAGCAGAACAAATCCTGCCATCTGTTTTTAGGAGGAGGAAAGAGCTGTCTTCCTATTAAGGAAGCCTTTCCCTGCAAGGCCAACAAGCCAAGGTGCCAAATAATGCCAAGTGCTCTGGCAGCAGGCTGTGCACATACATACCTGCCCCTGGGCAATTCCACAGCAGAAATCTGCCCCACACCAGGTAGCTGCTGGAGACCTAAATGACCTCATTAGGAACAGGCTCCTGCTTGTGTTCATGCCCCAGCAGTGAGGCATGGCCCAGGTGCTGACAGCTGAGCTCAGCAGCCTGGCTGGAGCAGGTCACCAGCTGGTCCCTGCTGTCTCCTGATACCCACAACAACGTTCTGACACTTGGCTTAAGGCACATCATGATGCACAGTCAGTTGGCTCCATGTACACAATTTTTATTTTGCAGCCATAGAGCTGTGAAATACATGGCCTGCTGAAATCCATTCCAAGAGATATCATGAAAGTGTTATCAAGGAGGGGGGGTGTTTTCCTAGGTTGCTTATTAGCCATTCAATCTTATTCCAAAATACCTGAAGTCCACACTGAAGACTAACACATAAATAAACTCAGCAGTTTTTTAATGGCAATAATGCTGCCTTTCTAATCATTCACTAATGGTTTCCATTGCATTCCTTTGGCTTAAAGGTATTTGTAAGGGGAGGGGGGGAGTTGCTCCAGGCTTAGTCCTTGTATGCCAAGTTTCAGTCAGCAGTGCATTTTAATGGCAGTTCTGAACCCTTGGAAGGCCAAATCTGCAATGGCAATGCTGCCACAGTCCCAGCTCCAGCACAGGTGAGAACACACTATGATATTGATTCTCTGCTGTTCAACCGTTCCCAGGGGCTTCACATTTTGTGCATGTAGAAGCCCAACAAGAAAATGCCTGTAACTGTATTCACTCAGGTTTGCAGGCAAAGACTTTACACAGGTACAGCCATTCCCACTTGGCCAAGAACCTGAAGGACCTGATCAGGAGGATGCCCCAGGTCTGGGTGTTCCTTTGGGCTTGGCTTTTTCCAGCAGGTTGACTGTTTTGGAAAGGTACAGTGAGGAAGAGGACCCGACCAAGGCGTAGGAGCAGAGAAGGACAGAAAGAATGAATATACAGCCTGAGGAATGTAACACTTAGTAGGAGAGGAGAAACAACTGAAATACAAGGGGATTTTAAGAGAGGAAGGACCTGTGGCTCTGAGCAGGAAGTGGCAAAGAAAATCCATGTTAATGAAAGGACAGAAAAAGTGCACAAGAGAATAAGGGCACTCCTGGGAGGCAGCAGAACAAGCAGACAAACCCACAGAAATGGAAAAGAGAAGGAAGAAAAAGTATTTTTAATGCAAACCTAACAAAATCGCTGCTTAGATAAAAAGGAGAGGACAGGCAGCATAAAGAGCAAAGAATAAGGCTCATAAAAGCCCACTTTGGTTTTGCTGGGTTGTTTTTGGGGTGGTTTTTTTGCTGTATCCTTGTTCATACCTACAATTGTACTCTGTTTCTCTGGCAGAGGTCCAACAATTCTGTCAATGACAGGAAAGACGTAACAAAAACATTTCACACTTTCAGCTGAAATCAAACAGCTGCTTGTTTGGGGCTAAATTCTGATATTAATAAAAGATTTTTTTTAATCTGCCTGTCTTAATTGGGAAAAAAATATTGCTAGCATTTCAGGTTCCACGCTAATCCATGTCACTGCCATCCAAAATGGCCAGTGAAGTGGTGCCAGGGGGCTGGCAAAGCAGGATGGAGACATTTGCAACTAATCCAAACACTCTGCTTAAATCCCTCCTGAACGTGCTCCCCAAGTACAGCCCATGGAGCTGAACCCCAAGGGCTCACAGGTGAGCAAAGCATTTCAGGCAGAACAGGAAGAGAGATTTTTTTTGTTGTTTAAATTTTGTTTCTAATAAACAGCAAAACACAGACATTGGAATTAGGAGGTGGAAAGAACAGTGTGATATCTGAAGGAATCGGAGCAGGGCTGCAAGGGGCAGCACAAAGCAGCTCCCCTGCAGCATCCTCAGGCTTGGGAAAGGTCAAGGAGCCAGAACTGGATCCTGAGGCTCTCCTGGATGCTCCACAGTAACAGCTGGTTTTATACATCACCTGCAATTATGGAAGAACTCTACTTGGAGCAGAAGCCTTTTCTCTTTCCATAGTTAATGAGGCATTATTTTAAGAACTGGAAAATATCCCTCCCTTCCCCTCCTCCCCAGCCACTGGATTTTCTGTCAGGCCACGTTATCCTGCAGCTCATGGCTCTGACACTCTGCCAGGGCACACAGGCCTCAGCAGGAGCTCCTGAGCAGCTCAGTTAAACACCAGTGGAGCCCCAGTCCCTCCCAGTCAGGCTCATCCCGGGCTCCCACCCCTGTTCCCTCTGCTCAGAGCCAGAGCTGCAGGGCAGGGGCTCAGGCAGGGAGTGTGCACAGCCTGAACCCACTCTGGGGTAGATACTGCTGAAAGGCTGGGCTATTTCCTCCTAAAACCCAGAACCCCAGGAAATCTGAGTGCCCTGGGCGTGCTGCACAACAGGAAAATCATCTTCTTGAATGACTGGGGGGAAATGGCAGGCAGGTTTGTGCTGGGGTGCCACTGTACCACCTGGCACAGCCCCACTGGAGGATTGGGTCATGCTGACACACTGATGAGCCCAGAGACAGGAGCAGACAGGGAATAACAAGAGCTCTGCCTGGCAGAGGTGCTGCAGTGAGGGCTCAGTGTCTGCTGGGCTGGGCTCAGCACACCCAACAGGTGAGGCAACCCCAGTGACAGAGCCACAATGTAACTTTGCAGACAGAGAGGATAATTTTATGCAAATTATGCTTCCCCCACCAATTAAACAGGTTTCATGTATATTGAGAGAGAAGGAAAGAAATTCCCAAAACTCAAGAAAAAAACCTGAAAGTGGCCTAATGAATGGCACAAGGGAAAAATAAATCCTCTATTTCCCTTCTTTCCTTAAACAATACCTTGTTGACTTAACAGCATCTTATATCACCTTAGGTTAGTGTTTGAACCTACCAAATTATTGTAACATATATTCTCCTCTCTATAAGTAAAGAAAAAATAGTTTCAATTTCTTATCTAAGCTAAACCATTTAATTTCTTTCTAACACTTTGCCAATGCAAATAAAAGGTACTGAATTAAACAGAGCAAGTATGAAATCCTGGTTCCAGCAAGATGCTTTGTGTTTATGATCCATTTCTGAATTGTGTTACTTGACCAAAGATAAGCTCTTTTAAAATCAAATAAGGAAATCTATAGTTTACAAAACTTTATAAAGTAGTTAAAAGCAGAACAATAGGAAGTTATTCTGACTACACAAAAAATTGAAGCAAACCACCAAGATCAACTCATTATGAAGTAACAAATAAAATGTTGAAGTAGCTCAAAAAGAATGAGAAAGAAAATTTCAATTCCCATCTCCAACTGTTCCAAGACAACAAACCCCAACAGCACAAATCTCAGTCAGCTCAGAACATGTGGAAAAGCATGGATTGCTTCTTATTTCAGTCAAACCTGTTTGCTCACCTCTAATTCAATATTTAACATTTTACCAACTTTTACAAACTATTCAATTAAAACGGTATTTCAAGTAAGATTTCCCAAGAAAATATTATATGTTACTCTCCCAAAATCAAGTTACACTTGCTGAACTTCAGTCTGCTCCTTCTATCAATACAGTAATTTTGGCCAAATAAGGCTGTCCAGTTTTCTGGCCCAAATCCCACATTTATGTAACTGGAGTATTTAAGCCCCATGACCCTGTTACTCAGACACAGTTTCTCATTCAGGTTTCTCTTGTTCAGACATGCACAGTTCTTATTTTTAACTCCATTACTTTATTTGTTGGTGTGTTTGCACGTGGATAAAGCTGAGGCTCTCTGAGCTGGTGTCTGGCTGCCCCTGCTCTGCCTGTGGGAGAGGGAGCACAACACGAGACCTTTTCTTCCTCCCCCTGTTGCCCAACTCGTTCAGCACAGTGACCAGTTGTGTTTGAAATCCATTCAGAAAACCTTCCCAAACCCTTTCCATCTGGGCAGTCTGAGCCTGCTCATTTACAGGCAGCCCTCATGTTTCAACCAGGACTCAAACAAACCCCTGGCTGTGCCAGCCAGGGTGGCCACCTGGAATCCAAACTCCCTCACCAGGAGCATTCTGAGCTCCCTCTTCACTGGCACATCCCACCCCCAGTCCCTGAAAGGACAGAACATGTGAGCAAACTGTGCACACACACGAGGCAATAGGACATCAGTGAAGCAACACTGACCATTTCGAGCATGTAATTCTTGTTCCCAAGCAGTAAAGCTCCAGAATAGTTTGAGAAGCTTTACTGCCCATGCCTTCTGTGTGCACTTTGGAAAAAAAAAGACTGTGGACAAGACATTCTGTTTTGGTGACTGGTTTCCATGTTTGCACTATCAACAGCTTATTGTCTAATAATGAACTTACATTAAACCCAAAGGAGTGTTGGGGTTTTGTTCAGTGATCCACCAGCAGCAGCTGCACGTCCCCAGAGAACTTGTAGTTCTGGAGGGCTCACCCAGTGACCAACACAGCTCAAAGGGAAGGCTGCAGATATTCCACTCCAAGCACACCATCTCTGCTGAAGGATGTTGCAATCTGCAGATTAACCAGGAATTGAATTTATATTAAAAAATAATATCCTGCATTTCACATGCTAAATTAAAGCAGATGTAATTCAAGCCTTTGAAAGTAATTTTGGCTAGTGCTTCATTTATATCTACAGCTAAAGCAGACACTTGCTCAGGTGTTTGTGCCGAATTGGGCGAATTTTTCTGCTCTGTGTTTTAATTGCTGTATGTGCTTTCCTGTTGCAGTTAAGAACATCCATTACACACTTGACCAGCCAATGCCATGAGAAAGTGTGTGCTTTTTTTAAAGCCTGGTGGTATTTCAGATCAGGATGTGCCAATGGCAGGATGTGCCAGATGGTTGTGCTGTGCAGTGGCACGGCCAGGCTGGGCACACAGACAGACAGACAGACACACACACGTCCCCACCGTGCCCCACACCTGCCCTGGCTGCAGCACTCACAGCAATGCAGAGAACCCCACAGATCTGAGAGGCTGCACAGCACCATGTTCTGGTAAATACCACTGCACTTCCCCTGCTATGGCACCCACAGTAAAGTCAACTGCAATAAACCTTTTCTGCCCCAGACTGATTGGTTTGGAGTTGGATTCCTTGCATCCCCATCCCTCCTGTGCAAACACACACAGAACATTCCAGTCCATACCACACAGCCCTGTGCCAGCATCCCCAGGGAATCCTCCTAAAGTAGGGGCTGAATTTCAGGGACTTACTAAAAGCTATTCCTTAAATTCAAGAATCCGTGTCAGACAACAAGGTTTGAAGATCAGCCCTTCCAGTGCAAGTTTAAAGTTTCCAGTCCACTCGTAAAGTTAAACAGGGGGAATTTCAAGAGCAAAAAAATGTCAGCTGCTGCAATTCAGCCCTTGCTTTGCTTGGCCTCAGTGCTGAGCTGCCTCCCCAGGCACCCAGCTAAAGCTGGCAGTGGAATTGAGGTTTAGAGACCTGCATTTGGTGAGATCTTCCTGCAAAAACCATCTTGTTCTCCTCCTTGGCTTTGCAGACTAAACCACATGATGAAGTCGCTTCTAACGTGTGTGTGAGATACTATGGCTGTGTGAGCACTTACACACTGTCTATGGTTAACCCTGACAGATTAGGGAGCAAGTTCCCCTTCAGTTAAACCAGTCATGTCTAGACCAACTGCTTCAGTGAGACTAAATTCCAAGGAAATGGAAACAGCTGCAAGCAGGAGAAGGTAATCACAGCTGGTTTAAAAGTTAAAGTAAATTATGTGGAAGGATTTGCAGATTTTTTAAAAAATGAAGTGGATTTAAAATAGCAATTTACAAAAGTTTGAGATATTTAAAATAAGAATAAAATGTATAATTTTTGCACAGTCAGGTCAGAGTCTTTCAGTTGTATAAACTAAAATTTGACTCATCACAGAGAAATCAACAGAACTGTCTGTTACACCTCTGTGGCCTGAAAAAGTAGAACTTGGCCAAAAACTCTTTTGTAAGAGGAAAATATTTCTTTGCATGTTAACCAGTGAAAATAAGACAACCCATATGTGTAAAATGTTCATGGCCATTCTACCATTTACATTAAAGATATTCTTTTCATTACAGTAAAACTCAAAAGAACTGTATGTGACAGTGTAAATTATTTCCTTAATGCAGAGAATATGCAAAGGGCCTAATACAGTCCAGTTTTTGCCCTGTGAAAGTGTTGAAGTGCAGATTGTACAGAGCTTTGTGCAACCTGACCCACTGAGAGATGGCACTGCCCATGGCAGGGAGGTCAGACTGGATGATCTTTACAGGTCTCCTCCAGCCCAAACCATTCTGTGATTCCATGAATAAACAGAAGAAAGCACCTTTGTACTCAGAGTGGGCATTACAGTGTTCTGAGCAGTGTCTTACTAAAATGACACCATTTTGTGCTGTGTTAGGGGGATTTGTCAGTAAGAACTGACCAAACAGGGAAAACAGAGTTAACCAGCATGTGAAAACTACTCAAAGCAAGTCTGAAGTGCTCAGACTTTTCCCCAATAAACCAGTCACACCCCCCTCTGACCCACACTAGTTCCCATGCCACTCTCCCCAGCCCTGCTGCAGAGAACCACACCCCCAGGACTGGCTGCTGGCTCAGAGCATAAATCAGAGCACCCAGGGCCGTGCCAGGGAGCAGCACTGCAGGAGGGACCCGTGCCCCGGGCCCTGAACTGGTGTCAGCCCCAGGACCAGGAGCCTGCCCTCTTGTCGTTACCGTGGCAGAGTTTATCTGTATGGAAATCCAGTGTTTGCCATCACAAAGCACTGAACTGTCCGTGCTGCCCTCTGACAAACAAACCCATGTGCTCCATGGTTTGTATTCCCCTTGCAAAGCTCTGACCAAAGGCTACATTGCCAAAGCATGGAAACCTCATTTTTGCTTATTGTCACACTTTTCCTTAGAAAGTGCTGCATATTAATCAAAAACTCTCCACTTTGCCTGCCATTTCTGGATTTTTAGCAGATTTGGGGTAGTTCTCAACTCTTTCCCATGGCAAAGACTCTATTTTGAAATAGTCAATGCTCAAAACCTGCAACACAGTCCCCAAATTAAATAAGATGAACGTTTTAAACCATTGTGCTTTGGAAAAGCTGTGAGAAGTCATCAGTCTCCATCTCTGCTGCATATTCCTATTTTATTGTGTTCATTCCAGAGAAGAAACACGGACCTTCACTGCTCTCCTTTTTGCACCAGCTCATCAGTGCCTGCCCTTGACCACGGCACAAAAACAGCACTTACCAACACTCTGCAGGGGAGAAGCTTTTCCTCTGCATAAATTATACATCCTGGGAACTCAACTTTTCTTTCACACTGAAAAAATATTGAAGCCTTCCCACATCCGTGGGCTGAGCGGTCTCCTGGGAAAGGGAAGCCAGAGAGATCCAACTGACCCCTCACAGCACACAGGAAAGCCAGAGAGATCCAACTGACCCCTCACAGCACACAGGAAAGCCAGAGAGATCCAACTGACCCCTCACAGCACACA
>JAWWEV010000083.1:58562099-58577056 GCA_035583235.1 Hafferia zeledoni
GGAAAGCCAGAGAGATCCAACTGACCTCTCACACCTCACTCCTGTCCCGGGAAAGGGAAGTCACAGGGATCTAACTGACCCCTCACACCTCACTCCTGTCCCGGGAAAGGGAAGTCACAGGGATCTAACTGACCCCTCACACCTCACTCCTGCCCTGGGAAAGGGAAGCCCCAGGGATCCAACTGACCCCTCACGCCTCACTCCTGCCCTGGGAAAGGGAAGTCACAGGGATCTAACTGACCCCTCACACCTCACTCCTGTCCCGGGAAAGGGAAGCCCCAGGGATCTCTCTGCTCCCAGGAACCCCTCACAGCACACTGGGAAGCCACAGGGATCCCACTGTCCCTTTCTGCACAGCCACTGCCTTTAGCCCAGCCCTGCTCCTGCCCCAGGGTCTGGGCAGCACTCGGAGCTCCTGCCAGGGACAGGCACAGGTGGAACTTCATGGTGGGCAATGAAGGAAGTTTCTGCAATCCTCTGCAAGATCAGAGCTGTGCCACTGCAGGAGGTTCAGAGCTGGGGAATTCTCTCCAAACCCGTGTTCCAGGGCTGGAAGCACAGTGGGAAGCTGTGCCAGCTGTGCTGGCAGCTCTGCCCTCACAGTCAGGCACTGTCTGTGGCACTGGGAGACACAGCCAGTCAGAAGCAGAGATGAGTCATGACTGCACATGAATTGGTATTTCCCAGGGAACACACGAGGCCAAGAGAAGCCAATTCTAGAAATGAAAAGCTTCTTATACTTTTTATAGAAACACACTGGTTGTCCTTGGCAGAAACCAGTCTTTGAGCAAGCCTGTGCACAAGCCAACAAGCAAGCACATGACTTTTTTTTCTTGAAATACATATTATGAGTCAAGAAGTGAAACCCCATAGTCTGCTATTCAACAACATCACCACCATCATCAGTAGTCTTTTCATAAGTTAATAAACAGACACAATACCAGCATTAATTTAAAGGAAAGCACCTGACAATTGATTGTCACCATTTCCATCCCAGGTTTAAACTCCATACCCTGATACATTTGAGTTCTGCTTTAAACTGCTACAGCCTACAGCTTAAACAGAGCTGACCAAAAAATTTATTTATAATTTGTGTTAAACAGTTCTCTTGGGAGAAGAGTTTCTGAAAGCTTCAGCATCTTCAGCCTGAACCCTGAGGCAGGAGGAGTGCCCAGGGGGGTTCTGTTGCACCTCATGGCACTTGTCTGAATTTCAAGCCCAGTCTCTCCAGGGCCACGGCCAAGAATGAAAACCAGATCTCCTCTTTCACCAAGGCCCACTGCTTTGTTCAGCTGATCACCAATCAGGAAAATAACTGCATGGGATAATTACAAAGCAGTGTAAAGTGTGTGCATGATGGAGAGAAAGGTTCAGACCTGAAGTCAATAGCCCTCTGAGTGCCCCCTCTCAGGTTCTGGTAAGATTCAAGAGGTACTTGGGCTGTTTTTCACCACCATTTCTTTAGCAGCTGCACCACTTGAGCTATTCACTAAAGAAAGAGCTGTAATGTATTTTTCTACCACTTTCTTCCCATTAAAAATGAAACACCCAAGCCATATTCACTTAATACCATAGAGAGAAGAGAAACAAAGGAGGATAGTGAAGAAAGGTCACTGTCAGGCCAAGATCAAGTCTGGAAAACTTCCACTGGAGACATGAGCATTTCAGGAAGTTATAAGCAACTGAAACAATAAAGGAATTATAACTGAAGCACTGAAAGCATTTTAACTAGAGCTCTTTCTATGCTAACCAAGTATTATTTAATGTATTTCAGCAGCATTCAGAGACTCTTCTTGTCATGAACGATCTGTGCTTACAACATCACTCTCGACCTCCTTGAAAAAGCAGAAAAAAGGGATGGTTGGTGTTGGCACAGCTGCAGCTGATGGACATCACCACAGCTCCTTTGCTTTCAGTGCCTGCCATGAGGCACAGGGAAAGCCAGAAAAAGGACACAAACATAAACCCCACCTTGTAACAGCTTACCTGGTTCCTCCTGCTTTGTCTCCCCCCACAGAAGTGCCAGCCATGCCTGCCAGGCTCTCACCAGAGCAGCTCCCTGAACTGGGCCTGTTCTGACACCTCCTGAAGGGCTGTGTGTCCAGTTCAAGAGAAAGGGATGCTCAACCCCCACGTGCAGCATTTCTGTTCTCACCCCCTCCTGGCACATTCCCCCCAGCTCCTTGCCCTGCTCCTTACAGGAGGGCCAGGAATAGAATGAAGCCTAATCAAATTATCCCTGTCTCTCCAGAACAGGTTTATAATTGCAAACGGACTAAATGCACCTTTTTTTTCTTTCACTGCACTGAATACAGGATCTGAAAAGGCATCCTGTAATTGCTGAATTCCTGTTGAAGTAATATTAAAATGACCATTTTACCAAGCAGTCCTCAGTTAAAAAATTGAGGCATCCTATGAAAATTCTGCATTGCCAACTCAGACATTTAACTGCCCACACTTCCTACAAAGGAAAAAAAAAAGAAAAAGAAAAACCCCCAGTGTTCAAATTCACTGCTCTTGACTCCCATTAACCAGTATTTGCAGGGGCCAACACCAGGTGCTGCAGGCACTGCCACCAGCATCCTCATTTCAGTTCTTTCCACACACACTGATCCTGCCTTTCAGTCACAAACTGGGTCATAAACTTCTCTTGCACAGTGTTTACAGCTGTTTGGCCTGGATTATTCTGTTCAGGAGGTTACAATAATAAAGGAAGCTGCAGGCACACTTTTTCCCAACTCTTGCTGTGTCTCTGCCAGTTTGAGATTGGCTCATTGCTTACCCTTGTTTGGGCTCCTCCACTCTCAATTTCTCGTTTGTTTTGACCCCTTTCTGGACAAATACAAAACTCACTGTTTCATCTAATTAACCAGAGGGAGAATATAGAAAACTCTCCCATTTATTCCAGATCAGTTTTACAAAAACATTGCCAGAGTTTGAAGGAGCATTCAGATGTTGAGTGCTGCCAAAGCTGACAACCTCGCTGTATCCTGCTGCAGAAAAAAACCCTGCTCTGTTTTTCCCATTTTATCCAAGTCTCTGGCAAGGCCCAGTCCACCTCCACACATTCACATGCATCCAGATGATGTGTGGATAAACTTGATTCTCTTTAGTCTCATCAAATCGTCCAACTCACTTTCTCCATTACAAACTCTCAACACATTTTTCTCAGCCACTCCTTCCCCCCAGGAAAGCGAAGCAGCAGAGCTGCCCTTCTCCCCACCCCCCCCCCTTTCTGAAGGCTTAAACTGTGAGCAAACCCCTCACCCCCAGTTCTGGTACTACCAGATTTGGCATTTGAGGTTCCTCCTTTTGGCTCTCCATTGAACAGCTGCTCATGTTGTACCACAACCAAGTTCAGTGTCCATCAGCCCCAGAAGGGATTCAGGGGGAACCTCTGCCCATTTTCTGGAGACCTGAACAAGGTGCCCCACTGTTTCTTCTGTGTGAGAAATCTGCCTTGGCATCCTTCGTGTGCTTTTCCATGAGTCACCAGGATGCACCCAGGGGAACCATCTTCCACTGCAACAGCCTTAATGACATGCTGCATTCAGCTTGCCTTGTATCTCATAAGGAATACAGATGGGACAGAAATAAGGGTACAACATTCAGTTGGTTCTGTAATCAGCAACAGTTATGAAGTCCAAGATCTCCATTGTTTTTAACAAAAATAAAATTTGAGAGCAAAAACAAACCAAACTTCTATCCAGCTGCATAAATTCTGTCTCCCAAGTATTCTCTGCCAAGGAGGATCAGAATAATTAAACTATTCTCCTTCTACTGGCTCTAAGACTTAAGAGCTGGTTTTGTTTCTGCTTCCACAGAATTTTACATGTCTTTACCCTTAGGAATGTAGCACTCTGCATTCTGTACTTGGCACATCCACAGGATCAAATTTGACTTTTTCAGAGGGGTTCACCTTCAGTAAAGCCCCAGCCTTTCCAGTTCAGCAATCCCACAATAGTGAGCATCGTTTGTATCACACAGTGTCTGTCTGACTCCACCTAAGCAGGTCAGGCAGAGTTATGCAATAGTCACACTGCCCTCCATAGCCTTGACACATCAGCTGGAATATGCACAGTCAGGTGCTCAGTGCTGTGATTTTGTTGCAAAGGCAACACAGGGCAATTCCTTTTTTCTTTTTAGTCCATCTAAAGTTTCTGTGAAGCCAAAAGCAATATTTTAAGTATGTTAAAAAAAAGCAACAAAAAAAATCTTAGAGTTCAGTTCTGATGAATGGCTCTATATTTTAGTGTGTTGCTGGGGGGCTCAATCTGTGTGTCCCCAGGATACTTCAGATCTATTGTGGTTTCTCCCCACAATCTTGGTTTCTGTCAGCAAAAAGAATGGCCAAGATGATGCCTACCAGCTTGGGTGGCAGAGCATCCTCTCTTGCCCTGTGTAACTCAAGGACATACAGAACATAAAGGCCACTCAACCCCCAAATTGCTATTGAAATCATGGGAAATCAGAGCAAAGCAATGCAGGTCTGAGCAGCTGCCTCCAGCTATTCATTAGGAAGGCACCAGCAGCAGGAGAGCCACACAAGTCCTGCAGTTTCCTTTCACTGCAGGCAGGTTTTAGTCCAGCTGCTCGTTAAACCTTCTCTAAAGCTTCACACCCACCATCCTTTCCTGCCACCCCACCAGAGCAGAGCAGCAAAGCCTCTGTTCAACTTCTGATTCTCCTGACAGGCCAACCTACTCCCCAGGGGAAATAAAATCAGCAAGGAGGAGATTCCAAACTCCCTTCTGGCACGACGTGCTCCCTCCCTCCCTCCGAGCATTCAGCTTGGGAATCCTGAACAGCACGAACCTGCAGAGCCCACAAGTTCACCTGGGTTCAAAACACAACCTTGCACATTCACAGAAAGGGGAAGCACTCAAGACTGCTCAGCACAGAAGCCAGCACTGCCTCAGAGGTCCTCCATCTGTGCACCAGGAGAGGTTGGTGTGGGAAGCAATCCTGTGCTCCCCTCTCCTCCCTTGGCATCAGCCCTCAGTCCCTCCCTGGCACAGGGGGCTGCTGTGCCTTCCCCAAAGCCCTGGGCTGAACATGGAGCTTGGTCTGGCACACTGACAGTCTGATGTGTTTGCAGTGTCTGTGCCCTCACACCCTGCAAGCTGCAGAATGAAGTAACTCCAGGGCCATTTGTTGGTGTGTTTTGTGTCCCTGCCTTAAAACACCTCTAACACCATACCTACATTACACATCTGGCTCCAACCTAAACACAACCAAAGGCTTCACCTACTTTAGTTCACAATATCCTTCCAAAGGAAGAAAAGCAGAGGGTGACTGCAAGCTCAGAGGTACCAAAGCCCATGTGTGTACTCAGACACCAGTTCAGTAGAAGCCCAAGGCTTTTGCTTTAGCTGAAATGTGCACTCAGCAGCCCCCACCTTCACCTCAGAGCACGGCCTGCCCCACATTGCCAGCACAACAACATGATCTCACGTGCACAGGAAGCTCAGGGCAGCTCTGGCACATCAGAGCTGTGCCAAAACAGTACTCTGGACACTCTGAATGGTGCCCAGCACTCTGGTGCAGAGGCACTCACTTCCCACTGATCCTGAAACCAAGGAATGTTCATGCTTTCCCAGGGAGCCTGTGGCACAGGAGGCATCGAATCAGGACCAGCTCCTGCTGGCCTTGGGCAGCCTTTAGCAAGCTTGGCTTAACTTCCCAGGGTAGCAACAACCTGACAACAACTATATCCTGAACTGGCACAGCCTTAGAGAACAAGTTCCTCAAACAGCTCAAGAAATGCTGAAGAAATCACCCTTATGTTCAGACCTAGAGTCGTCACTGCTAATGTGTAATAAAATACTTGAGGAAATGTTTGTATACAGCAGTGAGGGGAAGGACTCCAACAGCAGCATCTGTTACCAGAGTTACCCAGTCCAGGGGAAACCCAAACCCCTGCTGACACCGGTCTACAAAGACACATTGTAAACATAATGTAGACAAGAGATTTATGTTTTATACTCCGAGAATGTCAGTGCTGTAACATCAAACACTGCTGCTATTAGAGCAGAACCCAAACAATGTGAGGGGAGTTAATGAACAGCCACACCAACTGGCACATCTGAGCTCTCACCTGGAGTGTGTTCAGCCATCCATCACCACTGCTGTCCCCAGAAAACGCTTCAGCAGCCACAGCACAGAGAGCTGGGGAGCTCCTAAGTGTTTAAAAACAAATATAAGCATGTTACACAACACAAACATCACATCAAATAAAACAACAATACTTCAGAATTCAGTCCAATACTGCATTTGCAAGGATACTTTTGTTCCAATTACTCTTTTTAATGTAACTTTTCTTTTTTTTTTTTTAGACTTTCCTGATGCATTCAAACCAAGTTGTGGTACATTCAGCTGACACAAAACCAGACCCACAGGAAATACACTTAGTAGGAATAATTACAGATGGAAAATCAACATGGCATATAAAAATGGAAGAATCAGAAGAGAAACAGTCATCCATAGTTGGTTTAATGATTTGGCAACTCTACTCTATCTACAGACTCAGTTGTTGATATTAATTCACACGATATAGAGAAGTTGCCACTTGTGACTAATTAAAGCTACACGAATTATTAAACAAGAGACCATCAGAAAGATTTGGCTCAGAGTGCTGGAGCAAGGGTATAGCCAAGAACAAATTTCACATGGAATTCTCTCTGCCTGTGTCTCCCAGGCCACCCCCATGGACTGCTCATACTCCCCACACTCAGAAGGTGCTCCTCAAAATAATAATAAAGAGGCAAAAACCAAAACCACATTCCTGAGCTCACAAGCAATAAAACTGGAGAGAAATAAAGAGTGAACCAACAGCCAAAGTAGTGTGAGAGTCTCATCTGGTCACAAATGAGAACCATTCCTGAAACACAGCACAACCCCGTCCATACATTTTTAATTTTGGCCAAAAAAAGGTGATCTTTTGATGAAAGAAAGACTGAGGAATGCTTTCACAAGTTATGCTTCTTTGCAAATACATAGTAGGCACTTCAACATGCCTCAAAGGGGTAGAATCTCTGAAGTAAAAAAAAAGGAACACAAAAGGAACATGAAGGAACCCAGAATGCTTCCCAGTGCTTGGTGTTAAGTGTGTGCTCAAGCACAACCACAGAGCACTCTCAGGGAGACCTGTTCATGCCCCACCCTTCAGCCTTGGCCTCAGCACCAGGAGCTCCTGGCAGGAACCCCTGGTGGACACTGGGGCATCTTCCAGAGAGGGGCCCATGAGGGTCACCAACCAACCAGGACTCACCACTTCCAGAGACCAAATGAAGCCAAAGACAGAGCTAATACTGAGCTTTAACCTTTAAAATCAGACAGCTTTTTCTGCTTGATTTCTCAACCCCAGCAGGACAGTGGCATTAGTCCACTTTAATTACTTGATTTCCTTCCCCAGGAAAGGCACAAATATTGCTTTGTCTGCTTCGCTGCCTGAGGCTGCCAGGCCTGGAATTCTGGGGGAAGAGTTGAGATTATTGTCATCCAAATCCTCCCATCCTCTGACATTTCCACTGGAGACAGGAGAGCCCCCAGGGGTCATGCCCTGAGCAGTGGTTGCCCCTCACTCCATTGCTCAGTGGGAAGCAGCTGTACCAGTGTCACCAGAGCCAGCAGAGCCCCTGCTGGGGCAGGGGGTGCCCCCCAGCAGCCCCCTCCAGCCCTGCTGGGGCAGGGGGGTGGCTTGGGGACAACCCACTGAGGTCTGTATGTGCAGCTGAGGGGTGGCACTCTGACAGCCCTCCCTGTTTGCCAGGAATCATTCACAGCAGTCTGTGCTGGCTGTGGAACACACTCATGCCCCTCTGGAGCAATGAGATCCATTCCCTGGGCACTGCCAGGCTCAGCCCCAGCATCGCTGCCCACATGATGGCCCTTCCTCTCTCACACCAAGCAGAGTTCTGGGGCAGAACACTCAATGAAATGCATCAGCAAACATTGTTTCCTCCATAAATTCCATCATTGTCTCCTAAAAGAACCAGACTGGGAATTATTTTACAAGTAAAGGATCATTTGTAGGCCAGGGACTAAAGCCCCACCATGAACTGGGTCAATCCCATCATTTGTTCCTGCTCCAAAGCACAAGAACAGCGGGAAGAGGGGTCAGGGTGGAATAATCATTTGTTAACAATTTTAATAGTAAAGTTTTATTGGCTTTCCCTGTGGATTCTCATAGTTATTATAGTGAAATTAAGTGTTTTTCCTCCAAGTGAACTCTTGTTAATCCTTTTATTTAGGTTCAGAGCTGCAGCACATGACCCTGCAAGAACATTCATCTGCAGGCACAGCTGGAGCTGCAGCCCCACTGCCTTGGAGGAATTCATTTCTTTGCAAGGCAGAAACAACTGCAAAGCCCAAGGCTTATCTGCAGGAAAAGCTGAATTTCACCAATTCGTACGAACAACAGGACAAAACAAAAATGTATGATCACACACCTCATCAAAGAGCAGACATGGAAACACTCTGGCACATTAGAAAAATACAGTTTAGAGGGGAAAATATTCCAATGGTTTGTCACACCACATAACAAGCTTTAGGTCTTAAAAATAAAATATGGTTTTAAAACCAGATTAAATTTGACTGCAGTGAACTCCATCAAGAGATCACTCAGACCTCAGTGCTCAACCCCAGCCACCCAGGCCTTCTACTGGCTCAAACTTACTCATTTATAAGATTTATCTGAAGCCACTTGCAACATTACCCAGTGAAAAGCCTGTTCTTGCTCCCCCTTCATTGTCAGCTTCTCAGTCCGTTTTCTCCCATGTACATGAATAACATTAAAAAATGTGAAGAATGTTAGAAAGTCAAACTGTTTCACTGGGCAAAAATGCAAATCTTACCACAAACAAAAAAAATATTACAAAGCAGAACTAGAAGCTAAACCTGGATCTTCTGCTTTCAAGGGTTTTCAAGAAAGTACTTCAAAAGTAACTTTAAAGAGTTTAATAGTTTACTTTTCTCAATATTAAAAAATGAAAATAAAATTAGTAATGCAGTGTTCAGTCACAGAATATGCTGAAGTGCTGAGTGGGAAGGGACTCACAAAGACCATCAAGTCCAGCCCTCAGCCCTGCCCAGGCCCATCCCCAGAGTCACTCCCTGTGCCCCAGAGCAGCACCCAAACACACTGAAACTCTAACAAGCCTCTATCTGAAACAGCATCAATAGTTCTTGACTAGAATCGTTAAACAAGTAGCAACTCTCAACCTAAAGAAGTTAAATAAATTTCAACTCATGACATTTACATACAGGATTTTTATCCACATGCAGTGAAAATACATTTATTAAATCATACCAATAATGGAGCATTCTCACTGCACATTTGTCTCCCCAGCCCATTTTGCATCCCTGCCCTTGCCAGTGTGTTCTCAAAGACACATAACTTGGATGGTTCAGGTCAGACCTCACTGACTGGAATTACCACCCTGGCACGGGGCATCCACTGAGGAATCCACATGCAGGGAAGAGCAGGTGCTGCTCAGCCCTTGGGGCTGTGCCTGGGGAGGGGAGGACAATACTGCAGAGGAAGGGCCAGAGGGAGCACAGAGCCCCTCCCAGCAGTGTGGGAGAGGGGATGGAGCTGCCAGAGTTACTCAGATCCTTCCCCACTGTTCAGTTACCTTTCTTTGAAGTACTACTTGGTAATCAGCCTTTTCCTTAAAAGATTTCTCCCAACAGAAATTCATCTTACACTTACATTATTGTGCATATTGCAGCCATCAGCTGATCAGGGCTGATGCACTAACTGTGCTCTGATGGTTTTCCCTTGCTAATATTTTTAACTGCTCATTCCCCAGAAGGAACAAATTCCCTGGGCAGGAGCTACCAGGTCACACAGATTACAGTGGCCCTTGAAGATAAGCTGGGCCAACACACTGCCAAGTTAACAGGGATGTGAGCAGGGAACCAGAGCCTGACACAGGAATACTGAGGATGCCCAGCAGTCACCAGCTGACCCGGTGCCATCACCCTGCCCAACAGCCAGAAACCTCAACCTTTGGAATATTATTGAGGATGCCCAGCAGTCACCAGCTGACCCGGTGCCATCACCCTGCCCAACAGCCAGAAACCTCAACCTTTGCTCGGAATATTGAGGATGCCCAGCTGACCTGGTGGCATCACCCTGCCAAACAGCCAGAAAACTCACTTTGTTTCTTTCCAAAGTACCAAAATAACAGTTCTCAAATTAAAGGCTGACTTAATTCACTTACAGAAGTCATCATGAGCTATAATGGCACAACCTCCCTCTCCTTTTTAATTTTGTTCTTTTCATTATCATTATCCCAGGTGGCTCCCAGGAAATCCCTTGCAAACCAGTCACCATTATGAAGATGGCCTATTTTAATCACAGTCCCTTGACAAGAACAGATAATTATCAAACTTTCCTGCCTGAACTACCAGATGGCTTTAGTTCTATACTTCATTTGCTTTTAGTTTTCAGAACTAGTGATATTGGCATATTAGAAAATGTCTGGGATGACACAGAAATAATCCCAACACCAACACCAGTACCTCAGACACAAACTGAACAGAAACATGCACATCAACTCCACTGTTCCACTAAAATAATAAAGTTACTTAGGATGGCACCATCTATCACAGTTCCTTTCCTTACTGGGCTCCCCAGGGGTGTGCCAGGAGGTTTTTGGGTCTGGGGGTGTTTGGGGGTTTGTCTTTAAACATCAGCAAGTGTTCACTGCAGACACAACACAGGGGGATCTGGCACCATTTCCCCAGACACACCAGGAAAATGCAGCTGCCTCTGCCACAGACAGGAGAGACCAACCAAACCTAAGCCAGGCCTGAGATCAGCCAAGGGAAGAGCTTTGTGCACACACAGGACACTATTTCAGCAGGGTAAAACCCACTGGATGTTAACCACAGCAAACACAGCCCTTATGAGTCATGCTCATAAAAATACAGGCAATTTCCTCTTATGTCCTTCTCATTATACTGAAAATTCAGAGCTTATTGCATACACATTCTTACACTGCCAAAAGTCTTTTGTTTTTTTTTTTTTACAAAATATAGCAGCAAGGCAATCATTCACTTGGTATTTTTTTCCCATTAGTTACAACTCCCCCGTGAATAACTGTAACAATGTTACCACATTCACTACAAAATACTTGAAGAACCCAGACTGAAGAATGACCCTGACAACACAGTTTTAACTTCCTAAAAAAAAAAAAAAAAGGTAGAAATGGATCTATTATCTTGGTACAGAAACCAATGAAAAAGCACAGATAGGTAAGAAAACATTTAATTCAAGTTTCTAAAAGGGCACCACAAGAAATGGTAGGAACACCTGCCACTCCAGAGACAGAACCAACTCTGGCTGGTGTGATGGCTGTCACAGCTTCCATCTGTAAAGCTTCCCATCTCCCAGGTCACTGTGGCAAGGATGCCCTTTGAACTAATGGAACACCTTTAGATGACAAACTTAGGAAAGTTCTCAGGTTTGGCTTTGGATTCCTGTTCTGTTTGGATCTTCTCATCCCTTAATGGAAACTATGGCAGGTTTCATTCTCTGCCACTATAATTAACTGAAGTCAGTTCTTGGAACAAGTACTGCAATAGAAACCCAAAACAAATAAAGCATCTTCCACCCCTTTAATATTTGCTTCAAGGTATTTAGGAAGGATTTAGACAAGCCTTCCCAAACTGAACTATAATTTGCATCCACAGAATCTGTAACATTAATCTTGCAACAATCACACTGGAATATCTATTTATAGAGTTTCTGGAGCCAACTTAGGAGTCAGTGCTGAGCATAGGAGGTCTTGGGAAGCTGCCTTGAGCAGGACTCATAACAACAGTCTCTAGATATATTTCACAGAGCCCCAGATCCCCCTGAAATGGAAAACAAGGGTAACTATTGCCAAGAAAACTAAATTTGCTCAGTTTTTCCCACGTAGTGCTGCTCAGTGCTCAGTTCAGCAGCCTGGGCTCTGACCACTCTGTAACACTGCAGTGTCTGGGGGTTTGAGTTCCCCTGAGCCAGTGGGGGACTGACCACATCTTTCTGATTTTAAATGACAATGTCCTGGGTTGGTCACTCACTTGGTCAGTCACAGCAGCACAGAGAGCTCTCAGCTGCTGCCCTGTCCTGGCTGCCCAGGCAGGCTCAGTTTTGGGCTCCCTCCTGTTGCTGAGCTCAGCTCACCCAGAGGAGCCCCTGGCAATGTCCTGCCCTGGGAATGGGAACAGACCTTTCCCTTTTCCACATATCTGGTTCCCACAGAGCCAGCTGGAGCTCAACAGCACTGGGAGCAGGGTTAGCACAGCCCCAGTGCCAAACTGGTACATTGCTCTGAGGTTCTGTACAAACACACAAGTGATGTCAGGCTTAACCTATTAATGACCAGAACTAACACACAGGCAAATATTGACGCAGGGTGACTGTTCCAAAGCAGTGACTCGAGTGCACTGACTCCTCCCAAGTCCCCCCTGTGGGATTTCAGCTCCATGGGGAGTTCCTTCCACAGCCTGGCCTGTCTCAGCCCCTCCTCATGCAGGTGTGTCCCTGTGGCCATTCCCAACCTGAACCACCTCCTGCGTGCAACTCCAGTAAGTGGAAGCCTCTCAAAAGGAAAGTGAGGGATGGAGGAGTGGGAACTTTGGAGTTAAAACCTTACAGTTAGAAAACACAAAGGAAAAACACTCCCCTTGACCAAGATCACCAGATATTTAAAACATTGCAGATAACACCACAGGCTGCATATGTAAGAATTGCATATTAATAGTGATAATTTTCTTCCTTTCTTTGTGAAAGGAGTCAATTTATTGAACAGGACAAGAAATAAGTTCTTCCTTTCATTTCCCCCCATCCTTAGTACATATCTGTGCACAACTCTTTGCCAATAGTCTGATATGGTATATAACACCTGTGTCCTGCAGACATCCACGATATCATGTTGGAATTCTGATTTACAGCTGCATCTTATCTAATAAAATTACTGACATGGCTGATAGCCAACAAGATCACAAGGGCTCCAGATCAGAGCAGCCTGGGCAAGGCACAGGAGGGAGTTCTCTTTGGTGCTGGAAGGAACTGATGAGGTAATTCAGTAACATATAACCCCCCAGCTTTAAATCCCAGCTCCGCCTCGATCCCCCCAGCAGCAGGAGGGTTTCCTAACTGCAATCTGCAGAACATCGGGACTGCAATGCCTCCCAGCCCACCCTCCAGCACCCCAGAACTGCAGGCCCTAAGCTGAGAAGGTTCAGCACTCTGCTCACAATTTGCCTTAGGAACATGTTGCTGTGTTTTACATTACTGAGCACACAGATAAAGAACAAAAAACAAAAAGCAGCTTTATTGACTGCAACTACCCCAAAGGTCCAAGACATGCAGAGTGCAAAGAAACCCACATGTCCATCCACATGTGCCTCCCCACTGAGGCTGAGCAGGGCCAGGGGCTTTACAACCCACTTTTTATATAAAGCAGATCCAGAACTCTCTTCCTGTCTCCCCATTTCCTGGCTGCATCTTTGTGTGAGGAAGCCTGGGAGCCTTTGAAGCCTCCACCCAAAACAAACACGAATCTTTATAACTTTTGTAATCTGCTTTTTGGCCACCCAGTGAGAATCCGACAGGACTCCTTGTTGGAAGGCCAGCACAGAATAATTCCAGCAAGGGAAAAGAAAAAGAAGATGAGGTCCAAATATAATCATTACATGATATTTTCCTAATGAAAGGCAAAGCTGCTTTAATCTGAACAGTATGTTAAGATCTTTATTAATCAACTTCAAATAAAGGACAATACTCATCAATTTAGCAGAGTGAAACCAAAACAAGCAGAAAAGCTTTTTAGTGTTTAGACAAGAATTCTAAAAATTATACATCTTCCAGATAAGTGGTCGGTGCCATCCTAAACTTCACAGCCCCCCTTAATCTCCCCTCCATTCACATTTCTGTGTGTTTTAATTTCTAGTTGGCAGAAAACTCCATTCTGAAAGACTTTAAGGAGCAATATAGGTTACTTCTAAAAAAAAAAAACCTGCATGAAATTCCAGTTTAATTACTTTTTACCACTAAGTTATGAGACCTCAGGAAATGCTTCACACACACACAAACACCCTCCACTTTCAAGGTTTTTCTCATCAGAAACAACCTGTAACTTTTAGGTACTTCAAACTCTCCCATGTGGTTTGTCTCCTACTCCTTTATATTTATCATCCCACAGCTACATTTCAAAATGCTGTTTAAAAGAACAGGCAGAATTACACTGCCATGATGCCAGTTAAATATTAGTTATAATCATCAATTGCAAGGGAAGAGAAACTGAAATAATGCTCATGGTGAGGCATTCTCAGAAAAGAAACAGGAAGAAGCAGCAATCAAGACACAGACACATCCATTTCATACTGGCAGCTTTGTTTCTCCCTTACATTTATATGAAAGTTGCAAAGCACATTTCTGCTATTACTTTCCAAAAAAAAAAATTCTTTGTTTAAATAAAAAGGGCAGAAGCACAGATTGATACAAGGAAACTCTGTGGCCCAACTATAGTGCTCCTTTTGAGCTCACCAACCATCCACATAACACAGGAAAAAGATGAGGGACAAACTGCACTGCATAAGCATTCTGAGACTTTTCACAAAATTAAAAGGATGTGTCTTGAGGAAAAAAACCCACCCCAAATTGAAGCCTTTTAAAAACATTTTCCTTTTCTTATGCCTTTTGATTTGACAGCACATCTTCACAATATGAAACCCTTTGATCTCTATTTATTTATTGTGGCACCTGCATCCCAGGGTCGGGTTCTCTTTGAGAGATGTATAGAGACACACACACACATCTATATATACATGCAGATGTATAGAGACACACACACGCATCTATATATACATGCAGATGTATAGACACACACACATCTATATATACATGCAGATGTATAGAGACACACACACACATCTATATATACATGCAGATGTATAGA
>JAWWEV010000083.1:58577156-58631610 GCA_035583235.1 Hafferia zeledoni
ATATATACATGCAGATATATAGACACACACACACGCATCTATATATACATGCAGATGTATACACACACACACACACATCTATATATACATGCAGATGTATACACACACACACACACATCTATATATACATGCAGATATATAGACACACACACACGCATCTATATATACATGCAGATGTATACACACACACACACACATCTATATATACATGCAGATGTATACACACACACACACACATCTATATATACATGCAGATATATAGACACACACACACGCATCTATATATACATGCAGATGTATACACACACACACACACACATCTATATATACATACAGATGTATAGACACACACACACACATCTATATATACATACAGATGTATACACACACACACACACACATCTATATATACATACAGATGTATATACACACACACACACACAGAAGAGTCCATAGAGTCTCTTAAGGCACAGAAGACCCAAGCTCTGTAACAGAGGACCAATTGGCTGCCAGACACCCCACTGGAACAGAACACCATGCACATATAACACAGGTCATGCCAGAAGTGAGGGAAGGTGGTGATGTGAAACAGCTGCCCAGAAATCAGTGCTGTAGTCCCAGAACACATTTTGGACATCAGGGCAAGGAATATTCAATCCATAGTGACAACCCTAGGCTATTTCTTTCAAGTGTGAGAACTGTATGATATACTAAATATCTCATGGCTTACATGTCATTTCATGGAAGAAGGTCCTGGAAGTGAAATGAGCCAGGGCAGGGAATTGTCTCCAGTTGGGCTGCAATGCCCTGACTGAGGAAAACAACCCCTTCAGAACAGACTGCTGGAACCTGCTGACACCAGGCAAGAGGGCACCTCCAAAATTCACCTGGGACTGCTCCAAGCCAAGCCAAAGCAGCATCCAGAACAGCAGCACTGTGGGTGCACCTGGGCTTGCACAGGGCAAACTGGCACAGTGTTTGATACCCTCAGCTGGCACCACTCAGTGCTGTGGGTCACCTGACAACTTCTTCACCTTCAGCAATAACATTCAAAGGATTGTTACAAAATAAATAAAAGTCTTACCTACAACTCAGAGATAAACATGTCTTGAACTGTATTTCATGATGCTATGGGGGTTTTGACAACGAATTAATTTTTTATAAGCAGGTCACTAACACACAGTGAGTGCCACACCTTGGGAGCAGACACAGCACCAGGGAAACACCATCATCCTTTTCCCTGTGTCTGGCACTGCCCTCCCTTTCACACAGTGCTCCTCACAGCTCCCCAGCGAGCATGTGGGAAGAGGAAAACCTCCCTAAAGGAAACATCTTGAGTACATGTAAACTGCTGAGAATTTAGGGAAGATGCACAACACAATTACAGTTTTATTAAAACCAGAAAGTGCAGAATGTGCACACAGCGAGGAAATCAGGGCAAAAACTTGTCCATTTCTCACTGAATTGCCATTTTTTCAAATTGTCTACAAAGAATGAGGGAATCAGCATGACCCACTTTGCTGCTGCCTCATCTTCCCCCATCACAAGAACAGCCCAAGTGAAAATAATCCCTCCTCACTCCCTACACATTCTCTGTAAAGCAATAAATACATCAGCTGAACAAGACACATCAGCTCAGTGAAGGTATTTAATGTTTTTCTTTCAAATGGAATCTGTTTTCTCGTAGACCCACATGGCACTAGATACAAGTCACACAGAGAACTCTAATCCATACACATATATATTTATGTCCACACACACCATGAATAAGAAAGGCCTTTTTGAGATTCTGGCAATTCAAAAGCATTCCTTCCCTTGCCAGGAACTGGAATGTAAAATAGTCCTTCTCCCCTGAAAATTTATCATTGGGATATTTGTTTCAAATTCATCTATAAAAACTTAAATCTATCAACAAATCAAAAATAGCTGAAGTACCCTTTGCAAATGTCACCTGGCTATGGTCTAACATTTGTTATTTTTATTTGCAGAAGATCAACCTCACTTTTGGAGTAAAGCACTTTTCCAAAGGCCCTTGGTGCAAGTTCAAGTTATGAAAACTCATCACTGGCAACATTAATATGTTCCTTTCTGTGAGATCCAGTTCTGCATTCCCCATAGAAAGCACATTAACCTTAAATAAGCAACCACATTGGCTTGTAAGCAGATGAGGCTGAAAATACTCCAAACCTGGAGGCTGGAACCAGCTGCTGCCTTTTAAAAGAGCATTTGTTTCATCCCAACATCCTTGTTGATAAGCTAAAAATAAATATTCTCACAATTTGAAAAGTCTTCTCCTTTCCTGAGTTGCAGAAAAAGAATTAACCTTTTCTTTGCAAGAAAGCAAATCTCCAATCTTAAGAGACTAGAATAGGGTAATGAGAAAATTCATGACACACCAACAACATTAATATGAATTAAATGTTCAGCTCATAAAAGTAAAAGAAGTGGTATCTTTGGTATTTTCAAAAACTTTCCTGAAATAAGAGGTGGCCAGAATTTGGGGTTTGGGTTGTTTAACCTTGTGATTTTGAAAGGAAAAAAAGAACAAACCTCCTGCCCCCCAAGCACAAATTGTCATACTTGAGATTCACAAAATAGCAAATTTTTCATAAGGTAAACCCATTCCATCTTCTGTATCTCCATGCATGCATTCCATACACAGAATATTCAATGTATTTTGACCACTAGAAATGTTCATTTCCACACCAGAAGTCACCCAGCTAAAAATCCTGGTGGAGTAGGAATAAGAATTAATCCAACACCAACACACCTAAATCACCACTTATTTTTAACAAACCACAGGGAAAGAAGGAGCAATGACTCCTCCTGAGAGAGCCACCAGGACCCCCTTCCCCAGAGCTCTGGGGGCCTCGGGAATCCTTCCTCCCACTCACAGTGCACTGACAGCACTTCCTGGGGGCCAGTGGTGTGGAGGGGGAAAGGGAAAGGCAAAGTTCAGTGTGTGCTTTGAGCTGCTTTGTGCCTGATTTGCGCTCTGGGAAGCAGCCCAAGAGCAGCTGCCACAGACCGAGCGGATCTGTGCGATTGTGGAAGAAAAATCAGCTCAGAGGAAGGGCTGGAAAGACACAGAAACAGCCCCTGTGCCTTTGAAGACTTCACAGGATAATGTTCCAAGCAGGGCACCTGGAGATGGAAAACTCTGCAGTGTCGGAGGAGAAAATGCACAACCATCAAAGAAATAGAAGAAAGTTGTCATTTTCCTGCCTAATAATTTCCTCTGCTCCAGCCAGTATCATCTTAACCACCAGAAGCTGAGCTACCTGGTGCTGACAAACTCCATCCTGCCTGGGCTTCAGGACAGACCAAGCAGCTGCAAACCCACCTGTTGCTGTGCTAACCCCCCCCCCCCAGGACGGGGCCGAGCCCCCACCCCGCCTGGGCTCTGCTCAGTGCCACGGGCACAGATGGTTTGAGCAGGGCTGGGCTTTGCTGCCTCAGCCATTGCAACAAACACCAAACTCAGGGGCAGCACAGTGGGAGGAGGGAGAGCTCACAAACAGGGGAGCACAACACAGGGCTGCAATTGGAGCAGATGCTCCACACAGGGCACCAGTTCTGGAGCCCCTGCTGGGCTTGGTGCACAAAGCAGTACTTGTTACTGTCCCAAATAACTGCAAATCTGTACTGATTTCTGTGTATTTCACTGGAAACCTGAGGGAAGATTAATGGGTTCTGATTATTGTTGTTTCCAGAAGGGGTTATCTGTTTTTATTATCTCACCCCCTCTTGTATCTCCTCTAAAAGCCAGTGATGTACAACTTATCTACAAAAGGATATTTAACAAAAAAATTAAGTTGTGCAAAAAGGAGTCCTGCAGAAACATGGACAGAAGAACTAATACAGAAATGCTCCTTTAGGAGGGTTCTCACAATTCCTCTGACTTAGAGGAACACAACTCAAGGTTTTCTACTGTGATGAGCAGTATCCTACTGCAGTTATTCTACTTCATCAAAACTAAAAACCAGGATAAAGTTACTCTCAAGTCTATGGATCAGCTCTGTACTAGTCCATTGGTAGGAGGATTTAGTCATGAAACTTGTATGAAATCCAGCAGAGGTAGATTAAAAATTTCCAAAGGCTCAAGCCTATGCATTTAAATTATTGAACTAGAACTAAGAGAGATGATGATAAAGAGTCACATCTAAATAATCCTCAGATATTTCAGCAAATATTTGCTATTCCTATAAATCTCCTCTCAGCACCTGTCAAGAGCACAACCAGCAGCATGGGGGAATAAATACATTCAGCAGGCACAGATTTCCAATAAATCCAGCGAATTTGGGAGCTCTCTAATTCCACTCCACAAGCAAGAAAAAAATTCACTAAAAACCTTAATCTCCCCTGTGCTGATGCAGCAGTTCAGAGTCCCAAATCCCAGTGAATTTCCCCCAGCAGGCAGCTCTGAGCTCAGCAGGGCAGCAGGGGCAGCACTCAGAGCACAAAATTCACTGCCCTGGAGGTTAATGGGGAAAGGCAACAACCAAGTCAGAGCGGGAGAAGGAAGAGGAAGCAGCACATCAATCAGAGAAGCTACACATTTATTGAGTCAAACTCCATTGGTTTCCCCCTCCTACCTACCCTTTTAACATGGGGGTTTTTTCTCTGCGTTGCATCTTTCACCATGTGGGGTCCTTTTTCTTTGTTTTCTCCATTATTTACCTATTTATTCTGCTGGTATCAAAACTCAGGCTGAAAGATAATATTTTCCTTCAGCTGAGCCCTGATGTCAAAACTCACACAGAGGACCTGAACGGCTGTGTTAAAGCAAGTCACATTCCACAGAAATCCTTAGGAGGAGACACAAATAGAGCCCTATTGGTGTTTACAACCATGTTACATCAGTGCTGCTCTGTCTCCTCCACCTGTACAGCCAGATCCCATTTGTGTCTACAAGCAGCTACACTGACACAGCCAGAAAGCACAACAGGGCTGCAAAACCCTGGGAGGAAAGGAAAAAAATATTGAGAATGCTGGTCTTGGTGTAATAGTTACAGGAAACCTGAAAGTTGCAAGATTTTTTTGCTTTCCCTTAACATCATGGAGGAAAAGAATTCCAGGTGCAGCCTCTCAGTGGCAGGTACAAGGGAGGCAATCACAGCCCTGCCCCAATGGCCACACTGTTCCTGACACAGCCCAGGATGCCACTGGCCCTCTTGGCCACCTGGGCACACCCTGCTCCTGCCCAGCTGGTTGTCCTACAGCTCCCCCAGGTCCTGTTCCTCTGGGCCGGTGCCAGCCCCTCTTCCCCCACCTGTAACTCTGCCTGTTGGTTGGGTTTTATTTCAATATATTGCCCACAGGAACTCTGCATCACAGAGTCAGGAAACTGCTGAAAAGGGATACTGCAACCAAAGCTGACTTAAAAAGAAAAGCTGTTTTCTCCAAAGCACCAGAGCATTCTGGAGGTTTCAACCTTTTCCCTCCCTCCACTGGTCTGCACATTCTTCAGAGTAAAGCAAATTTCAAGCCTCATTAACAGTAACTCTTCTGACCATGTTTTTTTGCTATTACTCTGTATTAATGTTAGAAAAATTGTTGAAGGATCCTTCTCCTTTCTGAAGCAGCTTGGAATGCAGCACAGGTCTCCGAGAAGATAAGCTGCTTTATCTCACTTTTACAGGCACAGAAAAGAATAAAGACAAAAAAGCTGACAGGACATATCTGGGTAAATTATGTACACTCCCATCACAAGCAGAACCCGGCCATGCAAACACGCAGCAGTAGGGCAGTTAACAGCATTCAAACACCAATAAATAAATAACCAAAAGGAAGGAGAAGAGACAGTGGGCACTGATAGCACTCAATACATGAGGCTGCACAACCCCAGCACTGTCACAGCCCACACAGACATCCAAACTCTGCACTTCCAGATGCAGGGGACTCCAGTCACTGTAAAACTTGTCCTTTTGCCTGGAGAGTCAAAGCTTTGCTTAAAAATAATGAAGAGTAATGACTTCTCGTGAACTGTCCCTAATTTGTAGCCAGTTAATTTCCTGCTCCTGGGGAAAGTCTGTTGGATGCCACACATCCTGCTCCAGGCTGTCTGAGATGGGAAAACTGTAATTCCTTTCTGCCTATTGCAGAGTTTAAAGTACCAGGAAATACATCTGTTAGGATTTTTTTAAGAGTAAACCAAATATTAAATACATTAGCAGAATGCTGGAAGAGAATTCCCCAGAGGATAATCACACACATGCAGAAAGCAATATTTTAAAAAAATATATTAACAGTTCAATACTTTCCAATATATCAGGAAACAGTGATAGAATTAACAGATAGCTGAACGACATTACAGAAAAAAAAAAAATACATCAACAATTCAGCATGGGAAGAAAGAGGGCACAAAGACAGACACTTCCAGTCAAGTTTCTTTTGCACACTGCACAGAGGCAGGAATGCTGCGGTCCCAGGGGAGACCTGACTCCATTCTCCCTCTCCCATCCTTCCCAACTGTTCCTTCCCTTAGAGCAGTGAGATTCCCTCAGTCCTCTCCTGCCCACCTGTCCTGAACCTGCATCTGTCCCCCGCAGCCCCTGCACTCTGTTCCTCCAGCAGAGTCTGAGCCCTCTCCACAGGGGCAGTGGCAGCCTCTGCTTGTTTGCCAGGCCATGTGTGTTCCTGCCCAGGCCCTGCAGGTGACCCTTCCCTCTCTGACACCTCCTTTCCAGGCTCACCATCCTGTTGGACAGTGGCTCCACACATCAGGTGGGAATGCAGCACTGACCACAAGAACCTGCTGTGCCAGAGACAGGGAAGCAACACTCCCTGCCCCAGAGGGGTGGCCAACAGGGAGGGAAGGGGAAAGCATGGCCACCTCTGCTCCATCAGGGAGAGCAGGAGATGGAGACAAACAGGAAGTTTGTAGCAGTAAAACCAGATCTGCTGCCTTAACCACAAAACTGTTCTTTCTGCCTCTGGCATAACTGTCTGGCAATTTGTGACCACAGGAGGTGTCTCAGAGGGCTGAGGAGCATTTGTAACCCTGCTCTCTAAATGAGCTGTGCTCCAGCTGCTTTAACCCTTCCAGCCACTGCCTTCAGCATTGAGCCCGTGCCTGACTGTGGCCTTCGGTGACAAAGAGGTGGCAGAGCGGCCACACTGCACATCACACACCTCAGGTGCTGTGGAGCAGCCCCACAGAATGGTCCTGCTGGTCCCTGCAGATGAGAGGTGTGGGAAACCCCCAGGCACAGCACCCACTGCACTGGCTGCATTTGGAACTGGCTGGGCTCTGACATGCCCCTGCTTTAACAGCTGCAGTGGTTTGGGCTTTAGCATCTCTCCCACCCTCCTCTTCCTCTCTTGCCTGTTACCACCTGCAGTGGGCCGAGCCCTGGAAGCAGCTCTGGGTGTGCTCCATCACCCCCTCTGGGTGTGCTCCATCACCCCCAGCTGCTCTTCAGGCTCAGCCCCTGCACACTGCACTGAGGCAGTTCCAGTGCTCTGCCAAGCCCTCACTCTCTGCAGTGACCCTGGCAGGGCTAAACTGTACCCACAGTCCAAGAGAGCTGGATTTGCTGCCTCTTTACTGCAGCATGAAAATAATGGAGGAAATCAGATGTCAGAAAAATGCAGTTAAGTTTATTCCTCTGAACAGACAGAAAAATTACACCTGTGACACTGAACAGGCAGTGCCATCACCACCTTCACTACAGATCACCAGTCTAAGGATTATAAAACAAGTCTTTCCAGGATGAATTTTGACACAAGTTCTCAATGTGAAACAGTCTCCCTATCTCTGAAAGGCAAGTGAAGTTGGGCAAGAGTGAGGGGGATGTGTTGTCAACACAACGTTCACTTTAAAGCCTTTGTTTTACTTTCCAAAGAGAATACAAGCATTTACATCACATTAGTGCTGCTTGAGTTTTATGTGTTTTCCTAAGTGTGTTTCACAGGTGGGCTCTTGGTATTTTGATTTTAAACAAAAGGTACATAATCCATGAGAGAGGAGCAGAATTCATTCCTAGAACTCTGAACATGCAGAAGATAAGTATTTTTTCAGCCTTGTGCACGAGCCCAACAGAAGGACATGGTTCACAGGGATATCTGGACTCACAGAACCCAAGCTCATAACTAGAAGGCTTTGAAGCAGCTGGGGTAGGAAACTACCCAAGGAAGGCTTTGCGTGACAGCCTTACCTGATATCCAAGCAGGAGAAATGCTAACTATGCTTAAGTGGTTATTAATAATGAATATTTGGTGCTTTATCTGCATTACTGCAGCAGCAACGGTGTTAAATTTTAAACTGCTCAGTTCTGTAAAGAACTTTAAAATGTCAGTAGTAAAACCCATTATATCCACCGTCCCAGAAGAGGAGCCAGCTGGCAACTGCTAAAGTTCCCTGAGAGGAGCTCCAGAAAGCTCACAGTCTAGTCATTTCAAATAAAAAGCAGTGGGTTTTATTTAAATACTGTTACTCAAAGCCAAAGGAGCGTTCCAAGCCCGGCACTGTTACAGCCTGACAAAAATCTCCATAAAGTCGAGAAACAACAAACTTTAGTGGAGACTTAACCCAAAGTAAAGAAGAAATTTCCATCTCTGTTGCTCTCCTCACTATTTCCAGGCCTCCTGGCTACACCCACATTGCCAGGCCAGGCTGCCCACTGGGCACAGATCCTGGTACTGAGCAGGACACACCTGGCACCTGCTGTGTCAGGAGTTTATGTCAGACCAGCTCCACTCCATGCCCACGAGGGAGCAGGCACAGAGCTCCGAGGTGCTCCCAAGTGCTGAAGGCACAGGCCAGGTGTGACTCTCCTGGCTTGGTGTCACCTGCAGTGAGTCCAGTCACGCTCCCAAGCGTGCCCCTCAGCACAGACCAAGCCAACAGGACCAGCCCACTCCCAGGGCCCTGCCTGCACCCCAAACTGAGCTCCTGAGCCAACCCAGAGTGCCAACATGGCAATGAGCAACTTGGGCTGCAAAGGGTTGTGCCCTTTGGGGTACTGTGGGATAAACCAAAGGGACATCAATGAACTGAAAAAACTGCACCCATTTTAGCCAAGCAACAAGGAAAACTCAGTAAGGCAACTGAAATGGAACACATAAATCCACATCCTTTCGCCCCTTCCTCCCTCTCAAGCAGTGCTGGAATTACTTTCCTGCTACGGAAACTGCATTTCATGCTAAACCCACTGGCAGCTGAGAAGTGGGGGCTGCTGGAAAAAGGAAAGGAAAGCCTATGCCTTCTGTCACATGGTCTTAAATAAAATATGTTCACACTTAGAGTTGAAGGATGCTAAAAAGAATGGGTAAAAGCATCAGCAAACTATGGGGAGCTGGTCTGAATTTTCACTCTGCCTTCATTTTCCACATTTAGGAGCAGCAGCCTAAGCAATTCTTTTTGCTTTGGGGCTAAGAACAACATTTGACCTTTCTTTTTTTTTTGAACTAGAAATCACATGTATTATGGGTTTATATATTTATTTCTAGGAATGCACTGTGCAACATGGCTACAGGAATATTTAACAAGAAGTTTAGCAGCTTTTTTGAGACCTCCAGAAAGATGATTCTCAATGCTCAAACTCAAATTTTTAAATAAGAGTGACAAGTTGTTCCCTATTCTCAGTCAGTTAAGCATCCTGAGCCAACACCAGGGCATCAGGGGTATTCAGCTGTTATTTTAGTGGGAAAGAATGTGTTTGCTTCATTAACTAGGCCAAAAATGGAAATGTTCTTATGGTACTGAGGGGGGAAAAACCCCTGTAATAAATTAATGTCTTTTTCAAGCAGTAAGATATGGAAAATACAGAATTAGTAGACTGTGTTAACAGCAGGATGGCCATACACAAAGTTCTCACAGGATGTATCATGCCCATAAATCAACTCTTTTTCCTTGAATGCAACAAAACCTCGAGATCCTTACTTTAAAATTGGTAATACAGGAATTGTCCCAGAACTGAGGTATCTGAAGAGGAACAAGATAAAAACTGATAAACACTCAAGTTGCACTTGCAGAGCTGCAGGTGTGGAGCCTGAAACAACCAGCTGAGCCATGGGCTGCCTCAGCCACCTCAGTCATCAAAATTCACCGTGTTCCAAAGCACCTTTCAAAGTCTGTACAACTGTCAAAACACAATTTACCTTTCTCTGCCTTGCCAAAGTATGTGGGTTTCCCCTGCTCACTGACACAAAACAGTGAGCTGTCAATATGAAAGGCTGCAAAACACCCCAGTGAAGACACGGAAACACCCCCAAATATTTGGAAATTAAAGATGTATCTCACACTACATTGAAACTGGAGTGCCAACAGCTGGGCAAAAGAAAATAAAAAATAAAAGCCTTTATACCACAGGAGTGAGCGTCCATATTATCTGCTGAATGCCATTATTATTTTTTAATAAATAGAGCTTTGCACTGATTGAAATTGCAAGGGTAGCAAAGACATTTTAAAGGCAGAAATTGTAACAGGAACTGGAATATGTAAGAATTCAGACTCGTTCACACCAGTGATGTGCTTGTTCCAGAACTCAAGAGCAGAGGTAGGAAACAAGCTGAAGAAAGCACAGCCAAGTCTCAAAGCAAAAGCAAATGCCACCCATCCAAATTCTGCTCCCCAGGTGGAAAGCTCAGATCCCAACCTGCAGCAGGGGACACAGAACCTGTGTGGGGACACACCGTGAGCAGGCTCAGCTCTGGCCTTGGCATCTGCAGGAGAGACCTCTCCAAACACATCTGGTGTGCCTCAGAAAAATCTGAAATCCAAAATGATACAAGCCTTAATCAACTCACCTTCACAGCAAGAGAGATGAAGCAGAACTGAAGATTTAGTCCCCACTTCTGGCCTATATTGCACAAAGGTGTGGGTTCACTCACACCTTCACATGGGACTGAAGGGTTTCTTAGCTCAGAATCTCAGCACCTTAGTTCCCACCTCATCTCTCAAACACCCTCTCCTCCTCCCCACTACCCTGACATTTTACAGCATATTCTCTAACAAACATGTAGAGGGTAAAAGCTGTTTTATGCCACATGAAAATTCTGTTATCATACTTTCAGAAGAAAAGGGTGAAGTTCTCATTTAACAGCAACCATTCCAGCAGCTGACAAAAAAAAAAAAAAGGGTCAAAAAATAAGCTGTGGAGCAGCAAGCAAAGTAATGGCATAATCGACCTGATCTTATTCTGCCTGCAATTTGTTCTGCTGCATCTGCTACAATACAAGGCTTTATTTACCTGTGAAGGTGGATGATCAGTTTAAAGATGCACTTGTGTCATATGAGAAGAAACACATGCCCTACTTTTCTGAAAGGGCATTTTCAGCAGAACAAACAGTCATGGTTTAAAACATCTCCACTGTGTGGCTCCTCGGTCTTGTGTCAGGACACCCAGTGGTTCCCAAGGGCTCTCAAACAAACACCAATTCCTGGGCTAACAGAGCCAACCTCAGCTCCCAGTCACAGAATGTGCCCAGCTGGAAGGGACCCCCCCAGGCCCAGCAAGTGCCACCCCTGGCCCTGCACAGCCCCCCCGAGTGGCACCCCAAGTGCTCAGTGCTGCCCAAATGGTTCTGAGCTCTGGCAGGGTGGGTGCTGGGAGCCCTTCCCAGGGGAGCCTGTTCAGTGACAAACCTTTCCCTGATGCCCAGCCCAAACCTGCACATTTGCTCCATTGCATAAACTGCTTTAGGCCAGTTTTAAAAGCTTAGAAAACACTTCATGCTAAATGTGACATCAGCTAAGGAGTTTTATTTAGGCTGGAAAATGCTTTGTGACAGAAAATCCGTTTTAGTCAATTTAACTGATAACAGAAGAAGGGAATGTCCAGCTCAAACAGCAAAACACCCCCCCCAACTGCACCATTCAGTCACTCTGCTGACTGAAAAGGAGGAAAAAAGGTTCAGCTTTGGAAATGGAGAGTAGCAGTAACACCTTAAAGCATACCTGAAAGCTCTGGAAATGCACCAACCTTTCAAAAATCAGGTTTCATAAACCAAACTTGTTTATGTTTTATCCAACAAAACAAAAGAAGTTAGATAAAACATTGAGAAGTCATAGAAAGGCAGAAATAAAGTGGAAACATCACAGATTTAGGGTAAATAATGCTAAGTTTATGTATCTGAAAAAACAGAAGTGCCAGAATTTCTGGAAATCCACCACAGCAAATAGGAGTGACTGAAATATTGTGATATGAACTACCATAATCAACTGGAAAAAAACCCAAAAACAAACAAACTAAAGAATGAAACCAGCAACTCACTCTTTGCTATGTGTGAAAATGAACCAAGAGCTGCTGGTCAGTCACAAACCATTTGCCCACGTTGGACTCGGCACCACCAGGAAAATGCACAATTACCACCTTTGCTCTTCTCCAGGGGTGCAGGCACAAAACCAGACCCCGAGTCTGACGATGAAGGGGAGAGAAATCATGGGAAAAATTCATAAAAGCGTTTCAATGACAACTAAACTTGGGGGTGAAAAATCATGTGACATCCTATTCAACACCCCATTAAACAAGAACATTTTATCACAACGAGAAAAACTCAGAAGTTTTGTTTTGGGGACAGCTCAATGAACCAAGGCATCTCCAGCCAAAATATTCTTATGTATTTTCTCAGTGCCTTATAGAGCTAAAATCCAATGCATTCTGCTCTAATGATGCAATTTGGAGAGAAATCTCTGCAGGAGGCCAGGAAATATCTCCAGGCAGTCATTTCCAAGGCTTGGAGAGAAGGGTCACGTGCAAGACTTGGATTTCTCTTTCTTGTCCAACATCCCTTGTTCTTCCTGCAGTCCGACCCACGGGTGAGGGCCCCCAGCAGCAGCAGGACAAGAGGGGCACTGCTCAGCTAATAAGGACAGCATTAAGGAAAAATAATAATTGATAATAATTAAAAAAGGGGTGCAGCCACAGATGGATTCTGGCAGAGACAACTGAGCTGCAATAAACCCTTGTGGGGGGAGGTGGAGTCCTTGCCACAGCATCCCAGTCCTGCTGCAACAGCATCAGCCAGCTGAGCTCACTCCCAGCTCAATGGGATAAACTGAACAGGAAGTGTAAAGGAAAAAACAGACAAGATATGATTTATTATGTGCTATACAACAACCACGAGTTTAACTGTCTGCATTTCAGTATATCCAGACAAAAAGGAGGGGGAAAAAGCCAAAAATCAATATTTAGCATAAAGCAACATTTCTTTCTTACAGGGCTAAGAAAAAAAAACAAAACCAACGAAACACCCAAACCCCAAACAAAACAAAAACCAACAACAAAACCAACCAAACAAAAAAGAATGCAAACCCAGCTGCACTTGCTGCTCAATTAAAAAAGCAGTTTGGGAGAAATAATGTTAATGCACTGGTAGATCTTAGTTACAAGTTTGTTGCTAAAAGATTAAGGTAGGACAGACCATCTTTTCAATGCTCTGGGAATGGCACATGTGTCCCACTCTAATGAGAGGCAAGACTCATAAATCATGAGCAGCAAAATCATGAGCTCCAAGGGGGGCCCTACCTCTTCATTGTGACAATTAATGTGTCACCCTCACAGCAACCCAGAGGCAAATTCCTTATGCTATTTTTTTATGCATGTATTGTCTTAAAATAGATCTCCTCCAAAATTACACTTGACATTTCTTTAATGGACTGACTTTCACTCAAGCCAAGCAGCATCACAGATTTACAAGCACCAGACACAGGAAAGATCTTGTAAAATTCCTCTAATGTTCTATTCCCCCCTCCAATATAAAGGGATAAAAGGCATTGAAGTACCTTTCTTTAGTTACTATCAGTAACACTCACTATACAGGGAGACAGTGCTCTCAAGGTTTGTCATGAATTTTTCATGATTAAAAGCAGCGTAAAAGAGTCTGTGGTTGTGACCCACATTCACATACCAGGGAATGATAATGTAAATAAGAAATAACAAGGGAATGACAAAATGTAAATACCCATTGCACAGCATGCAAAGAAACCAAAAGGCTCACCTGAGGGGCAGCTTAGACTATTGCTAATTGTTAGGTTAGTCCCTGCTAGAGGCTGATGAAGATCCCAGCCTGCATCATGTGCTGAGCACTTTAAAGTGGCTTCAAGGCCATTTTCTTTAATACCTTTGCACGCTGCTTGTGTGCAGAACCTGCCATTGCCCAGGTTTTGCTCTTTAATACCTTTGCACGCTGCTTGTGTGCAGAACCTGCCATTGCCCACGTTTTGCTCTTACTTTCCTCATATATTTTGTGCCATCTGCAGACAAGCAGCACTACTCACATAAGTTGTCTCACTAAAAAAAAAAAACTAAATCAGTTGATCACCCAGCAGACAAAGCCTGAAAGCTTGTCTCTCCCTATAACCGAGGGGAAGGAAGAGGTTGATGGCAGTAAATGAGGGCTTTGACAAGGAGGCTGCAGCAGTTTGTGCCAGGGGGTAGGACACTGTCCCCTCCCATCCCCGTCCTGCCCAAGGACTGCCATCTGTGCAGCTGAGACAGCAGGAGAGAATGCACGTCCTTGCCACCCTCACCACAGCTCACCCTCAACAGATTCACTGAAACCTTAACACTGAGTGTTAGGATGGAAAACAATAGCCTGGATTTTATAGATCCACCTTACAGGAAATGGGGACTATTAACAGCGTTTTTAAAGTCATGGAACACGAATCCAGCTTTGTTTCTTTTGCACCTCACTTGAAAAGCTGGCAACCTGTATTTGTTTGCCCTCCAATCTCCACTGGTGCATGAGCACATGCCAGCAGCAAGCTACAGAAAAGCAGTCTGTGTTCTGCAGGTACTGCTCTCCAAAGCAGGAGGTGGAAAGAAGAATTCAACACCCAGGTCTGGCAACGTTGGTACCTCCCTCATCGCATACCCAAGCCAGGAAATGCCAAGTGAGAGCACTCAGCACCTTACAGGGAAGCACAGAATGGGCCTCGGTCCTGCCAGCTCTGGGAGCCAACATGTCCCTCCTCCTCCTCGGTGGCTGTTACAGGTCAGGAATGAAGATTAAACAAGGAATTCACAACGTACTCCGGTGTCCTACCCAAAGGCTTCAATCTCCAGCTCTTCCACATCACAAGTAATTCTGCTGCCTCGGTGACAGCAATCTCAACAGGCACTGAGCACAGAGGGGGGAAAAAGTCTGTGACAAATGGCTATAAGATCTTCAGCTATCACACAAATTATTTAGGATTTTAAATCAATATTCGAGTTATACATCCTGAAATTCCAAATCAAAAAGGGAAGAAAAAAAAAGACAAAGCTTACTCTTAAAGGGAAATGGAAAAAAGTGTCTCAGACTGTTTCCAAACTATTTGTAATGTTAGACAATTGCGAGGCGCATCTCCTCTCGCCTCAGCTCTGTGGTGTTCCCTTCGCTGCAGTGACTGACACCATCAGCATGTGAATGCCAGTGCCTGCATGCTGGGACCTGAAAGGCTCTGGCACCACTCAGCAAAGGCGAGAATTGCATTTGCATGTCACAGGCTGCCAGCCAGGCTCTGGGGGATGGTCACACGCTCTTCCAAATCCCCCTAAGACTCCTCGGAACGTGCTGCTGGCTGCTCCTTCAAACCCGGGAATCTGGCACTCGGCGGAGGGGAGGCAGCTGCCCTGCAGAGCCCGCAAGCCCAGGAGGATACAGGAACTTGCCATTGAAAGCCAGGCTTGTTTTTCACCTCTCTGCAGCCCCAGCAGCCCACCTGGCACCAGCTGGCCAGGCAGGCTGGGGCAGCACAGCAGGAGTATCATCTCCCCGAGCTCCCCGCGGCCTCCAGCCCCCTGTTGCACAGTGCAGGAACATTCAGATGGTTCCTAAAGGCTTCCTATTACAGCCTAAAAGAATAAAAAAAGGGCAACAGAAAACCTTGGTGAGGATCCTGCGGAGCAGATGCAAGCTCAGGGAACAGAATAGATCATTATGAGTTTTATTCCTCCATCCTTGCGCTAGAGAACTCTAGTGGGCTACACAACCTTAATGAGGCCCTGATTAACCGTGTGGCCACTTCCCCTGCATAATGAATCCGCGGGCATTCCAAACCCCTGCTGCTCCCCCACAGCAGATGGGGCAGTGCCGGGCAGCCCTGGCTGGGGATGCAGCTGGCAGCCAACTGTCACCCTTCCCAAAGCTCCTTCCCAGTCTAGACAGGGCTGTGGGTGTGATGCCCCAGCTACACACACACCACAGGCCCCCCCGGCCACTGCAGAACGGAGCTCTGACCCTCCAACCTCAGCGACTCACACTGCCTTGCAGGAAGAAAACGGGATATCATGGACTGGTTTGGCAAACTTGCTGAACAGCCTTGCTCACAAATTCAGGGATGGGAGCCACGTGTCTGCAAAGCTACCAGAAATCAGGGCAGCAACTGGGACTTGGGACTACAACAGTCTGGCTCTCATTGAAATGCTTGCTCCATCACTGGGGAAAACCAATCCTTGCCACAACACCAGAAAGACAGTTTTAAGGCTTCTCAATGAGGATTTCACATGATTCTGTCCACTCTGAGTTACAGCTTTTCTGTAGGTTAACTCCTTATTAAATAAATCATTATCATAATAATAAATTAAATTTATTATTAAATAGATAGCTAATAATAACAGTTACTAAATAAAATTTTAAATTATTTCTCTGCATATAATTTGTAGCACAGAAACAGCGTGGCCCAGGACTCTGCAGCACAAACGCTTATGAGGGCAGGCCCGTTAATGAATGCGCAGGGACTGTTCATTACACAGCCCAAGTGACAATGGAGCGGGGCTGGAGGGAAAGCAGATGCCCAGCGCTATTGATATGCACACGGCAGGGCTGGCTGGGGCCATCCTTTGTCCACCCTTCGGGAGGCCAAGGGGCTGTGGCAGCGCAGGGACCGCTCCGGAGATGCGATCGATCGGGTGTGCCCAAGCGCAGCCACAGCCCCAGCGCTCTGGGCACACAAACCTCTCTCTCAAACCAGAGATCAGGGTCTGCAGATGCCCATGGCAGGAGCGAGGGCTGGCACTGGCAGCGCCCCCAGCCCTGCACAGCAGCCGAAGGTGTGTTTGCACACGCGTGTGGCACTGCCCAGGGATGGAGACGCGGCCGCTGCCAGAGGAGAAGAACTGGCACTGCAAAATGGCACTTCCAAATGGCATCTCGCCCCCCGGCCGCAGCACCGAGGCACGGCTGCACTTGGAATGAAGTGCATTCAAAGCCAGACCATTTGTCACCAGGCTCCCAGCCCTGTGAAAGGCCTTTTGACGGCAAACAAAGCAGGTGACCTTGCGAGAACACAGCACGACCCGCCATTCAGAGGCTGTCAGAGGGGCCCGTTCAAATAGCAAAAATTGAGAGCACAGCATTTTATTCCTCATCTTTCTTCAGGATAACCTCCTCTCACTCGTAGTGTAGTGTTAAAATGTTTTTTAACGTTTAAACAGACACAAAACTGTCATTTTCTCTTGATTGCATTCCTTCCTTCAGCACACTGGTCTGTAACACGTTTTTCAGACTAGGATCCAAATCCACATCACAAATGCTTCCCATGATCAAAATGGTGTTTATCAAACATGTACAAATCCTTGAAAGAAAAAGTAACGGCTTTAACGGACAAATGTGACTAAAAAACCACGACTTTTTACAATGTATTGCACTCAATTTGCATTTGCATAACATTCCTGACTCCAAAATCTCCAAAACACAACACAATCCATCATTCACCTAGTCATTATCATCCCACAACATGTAATATGTTCTTGAATTTCAGGTCATCTTCCACTGACACACACACGCAAATTCTTTGAAACATTAAATAATTACAATCCCTGAGTCTCCACTGAGGTCCAAATAAGATATTTGCATCAAATCCTGCAAGTTTATTCTTGACCAGCCGCTTCTGAACAGGGATAAAGCTTTCCCAAAGGTTCTTTAAAGGCTTATATCCTTCAGCAGTTTTCTGAAACTATTAAGTTACACTCACATTTTCCCACCCCCCTCACAAATTGTCGGTCTTTGTTAAACATTCTTTGAGCTTTCACCATGGCAAAGAAAGCAGCGAGGAATTGTGGGATGGCTCTGACTCCGGGGGAGAGGCTTTGAATGGAACAGCTGTCCAGAGGCCAGGCAAAAACGCATCCCCTCTGACAATGAGGGGCTTTCTGTGGGGAAGGAATACGAATTCAGAGGAAGAATTGGGTAGATACAATAAGGGGTTAAAGAGGGAACTTAATCAAGAGGAAAGGGCAGAAAAATGCTACTGCAAAAGAGAAGGGAGACACCACCAGTCACACCATCAGGGAGCAAAATGCTGGAGCGGAGCAGTTGTTCTAAAAGAGAAAAATACTTATCTAAGGGGTTGTTGGACTGTAAGGAGAGGGAGAATTGACCCTAGTTGGCCTCTGGCACATCCCTGTGCAGGGTGGCACCACCTGTGAGTGGGCAGGGTCTTCACTGGTTCTGCAGGGACAGGGCAGCAAAACCAGCCTGTGCTTCCCAAGGACCTGTTTGGCAGAAAACCCGAGGCCACAGCTCAGCCTGTGCCTCAGAACTGCCCATGTCTGCTGGGCACACTCGAGTCCTCCTGACTGCATGGCACGAAAACAAACCTTTGGTCAACTCCCAGCACACTGATCTCTCACATGCAGCTTTCTTGCCTCAAATAGAGAGGGGGAGAACAAAAAGAGAAGGGCAGTTCTGAGGCAGTGAATATCTGCATTTCCAAGCTATGCAACAAGCAGGTCTCACACTGCAATGAGCCAACACCACCAGGAAATGCCGTGCTGTAATGCCTTTGAGAGACATCCTTGTCAGGGCTATTTAATGCCTATCATCGTGGGGACAGTGCTGAGGTGGGAGGTACTTCACTGGTTAACCTGTTACTTCACTGGTTAACCCCAGCAGCTGCTCACAGGGTGTGGAGGAAGCACAACACCCTGCTCAGAAGGCTTCTTGTCCCTGCAGCCACATGGCAGCTACCACTAAAAACAACAGTTTCCAGAAGTGTGCCCAATGTGACATCCCCCCATCACACCCTTCTGCAAGTGCTTTATTCTGTATGTTCCAACAGAAATGACAAAGTATTAATGCAGATGCAGCTGTTACAGGTCCAAGCCTTCACAAGCCTCCACCCCTGCATCACTTTAAAATGTGATTAGAAATAAGGTTTTGAGTTAGACTTCTTCATATTTCTCAGTCAAAACAAATGAAAGGAAGTGAAAGATACTGGATCTCATGAACTCGCTTAAATCTGAGCGATGAGGCTGGTTAAACAGTGCTCAAACACCTGAATCTGGAATTTTTGGTGGTGGTGAAAGGCTACCCAGCACTCACTGCTTCAGAGGTTGGTTTTTCCCCAATGCTGCATTAACAGTAGGACTGAGACAGCTGCAGCCCAGAGAGAAAGTGGATGGACTCTACAAGAAAAACAAACCAAACCCCAACCCAAATGACAAAAATCACACATGACCCAAGGCCCTGATACACAGGAGCACTTTCACACCACAGAAATGTGATGTTAGTTAAGCCCAGATATCCATCCTTCCCTGCAGCAGGGCTGGGGCAGAGCCCCCCAAAGTGCTGAGCAGCAGAAGTGAAGCTTGTCAGCCCACACATCACTGGTGCTCAGAGACTCGACCCACCAGCAGTGCTGCCCCTGAACCACCCCAGTGCCCCTGGCACCCACAGTGCCACCCTCCAGTCTGACACAGGCACAGAGTTATTTCCACTGCACCTGCTGTGCACAGACAGCAGATCATTTACAATAATTCGTCAGGATTAACCTTTTGATAAGGCAGAAAATTTTCCGAGGTTTAAAGCACTTTGTAAAGGTGCAAAGGTTCATTTATATTAAATAAATGCTACATCAGCAGTTTGACAGCAGCAAAAACTGTGATGCTGAGACTGGTTACGGCTCTGTTGGCCTTAATCTCTATCGCAATAAAACGAAGCCTGGCATTTCAGCATGGCAGGACATGATTCATGACTAACCATCATTCTTCTTTAGCCCTGGAAATGTCAAACAGGATAATTAACAGGAGATACTCATGGATTCACACACTCCAGATGTAGAGATTTATGTGAACTCTGCACCACCAAGCACTGACAGGTTATTTGTAGCCACGTGTTTTTAAACTGCCTTTGTAGTTTCCTCTTATTCAGCTCAGCCAGACAGAGGAGTCAGAGCTGAATGTTGCAGTTCCTGCTCCTGACCTTATCCAATGTAGTGAACAGAACACAGTGTTGGTTTGTTATCTTTTTACATTCCAAATCCAGCTATTTATAAACACAGAAATAAAAAATTAAACCCTGTGGCCTGCTGTTCACATGTGAATTTCATTCCTTTTTGAAAAGCAGCCCCAAGAAGCTTCCAGCAAACATTCCCCAGTCCTCAGCCACTCACACCACCTACATTTCTATTTACAGTGCCTTTCCTCACCCTGCTGAAGTAGGCAGGTATTTTTAGTCATGCCATGATGCATGTTTAAAAACTGACTAAAATAAACACTCCTACAGCACTTCCATTTGAGGACTACACATCCCACATGCTCTTCTGCTGGACCAAACCTCACAGAACAAGGTGCCAAAATATTTTCTTGCAGAAGAGACACTTCCAAACACTCCCAGAGCAGAAGCCACCCTGATACTCTGCCAAGAGCCTAAAGCAACAACTAGTGACTATGAAATCTAGTCCTCCTCCCTGCTCCTACAGAGGGGAAAGCCTTCCCACAGAGCACAGGCTGCGGGCAGAGCTCTGCCTGCTCTCTGAATGCACACCGAGCACAGGCCGTGCCACAACAGAGATGGAAGGGGCAGGATTGCTCACCAGGCTATCATGTGCTCCATTAAACCTGAGCCAGTCTCCATTTTGGTTGGGATAAAGAAAGAAAATCCACACAGAAACAATTTGGCACCTAAAAAGCACCTTGATGGTTTAGGTTTAACTTGCCAACCCCACATTTGTTTACCATTTCATCACTGACACATCCGAACAGGCTCGAGGCTCACACACCCCCATGTGCTGGTTACTACCACGGTCAGGCTGCCCAGACCTCACACCTACTATCTCTATTCAAAACAAGATGATTTTCAGTACTGTTTCTTTGAATTACTCCCCTGCCCTCCTTGGGGGTGCACAGAATGCCCAAATACCCCCCAGACTGTTGAACCACATCTGCAATGGGCAGAGAATGGGCAATACGATCTCTGAACAGTCCCCATTCATGTACCAGCCAGGACTGAGCCACACTCCGCATTCCACACTCCAGCTCTGGGAAGGGCTTTCTATTCACAACAAAGCCTAAACCTCAGCCTTGGCAGAAATAAACGTAACCACACATTGAAATATTTTGTTAAAATTAGAGCCTTGACACTTAGTTCTGCTTCATGTACAGTTCTACCAATATGCAGCAAGGGCAGAGATTCAGAAATAAAGATGCGTAGCTTTTCTCCTCATTTAGAATCTCTGTGTGTGTGATTCTGTTTGACCTTTTGTGTTGTGAAGGAAAAAAAAAAGCAAAGCAGAGAATGGAAGAGAAAAAAAATACTATCTAGAGGTTTTGCTGGGAGAAACCATTTTTTAAATCCTCTGTTTCTCTTCTTGAACTATGGGAAATTAAAGAGCCATTCAAAAGAAAGCACAATTTTACTAGAAAATCATACATAAAATGCTGCTAAACAAAGCGAAAACTCTTGATTGACAAAGAGGAGATGAAGGGGAAAAACACACCCACATAAAGCATTCCCTCCAGAGAGGAAAATTTGGGTGCCAGATTGATCCATGTGTTACCCCACAGAAAAATTTCTTTATAAGTAGAGACATTAAGTTCATCTCCTTCAAATATTTGTACAGCTCCTTTATTCCCACCCTATTACTAATGCTAAGGTCACGAGCTTCCACCAGAAATTCCTAAACACAAACACATTTGGTTCAGCTCCGGACCCACTGAAACAGGTTTTGAACTTGAAGGTGGAGATGGTAAAATGCAACTAAAGACAATGCAAAAAATCGTGCGTATCTATGGTCTGAAATATTCTTTCTCAGTACTAATAAAATTAAATAAAAAGGGAATACTTATCATAGACTCAAACCTTTATCACATTGAGATTATTTAAATGAAGGGACTTAAAACCAACAGACTTAATCAAATTTTTGTTGCATCAATTTAAAAAAATATTCAAGCCTGTTTTGTATTTACACTTATTTTCCTAAAGAAAAATAATTTATGTTAGTGATCTTCTGGATTTTTTCATTTGAAATTAACTATTCCCCTTACAACACTCCAACACTTCACTATAAATTGTGATAATATTTAGCAAATATTGTTGACTCTGCTGGTGCCCACACACTGCAGTGTTTAGAGTTAGTGCATCCTCACCTCCTGCACCCTCTGCCAGAAGATGGAAAACAAACTCTCCTGTCTGCTCTTCATTTGAATGGAACAGCTCCTGTACTGAACTGACCGGAAAGAAAAGATCCCCTCTGTAGGAGCAGGCTTGGCTTTGTCACACACTCACACACCTCAGGCACAAACCCAGCAGCCTCCCACCACTCAGGGACAGGATTTTTCTCTCCAAGATCAACAGAAAATTTGAATTTATTTTTTTAACTTGCTGTAATTTCCTCAAGCCTAAATAGGCCCATGCCTCACTCTGCTGTCAGTTTTAAATTCAATGTTATTTTAAGAAAATACTGACCTATTACATGCCTTTTCAAAATAAAAATATTTTCATTGAGTCCTTCAGAAAGTGATCTTTTTTAATAATAAATATTGCTTTTATCTCTAAATAAAAGTGTAAGTATTGATTTTACTGCATTTATTTCCTTGGTCATACAATCCACTGTTGTGATTTTATTAGTGCATTCGGATATTTAAAAGAACCAGGAGGGAGTGAAGCCTACCCAACCAATTTGAACAAAAAAATCACCCAAACCTCAGGACCAACAAGACCTCACCCTGTTTCTCTATTTCACATTTATTTCTGCTCTTACACCAATTTACCCTCGTTATTCTTTAATGTAGAAATATTTTCAAGTGGCAGCAATGGAAATAATACCCTCATTTCTGTAGTTTTGTGCTGCCAAGTCCAAAGCCAGTGCCAGTCCCAGACACAGAGGGGCACCAGGGCAGCCCAGAGGGGCAAGTGCCAGCCCCAACACCTCCTGTATGACCCCTCTCACAGCACTGCAACCCTCCTTGCACCATCTGTATTGCACATTATCCACTGCTCTCTGCCTGGAGACAGGGTAGAACCAGGCTGGGAGTTGCCCCATCCCAAACCAGCCTCACCAGCCTGGAGGGGAGCAGGGAAAGGCTCCACGTGCTCTCTGCAGGATTCCTGTTTCAAGGGCTGCACAAATATCAATGCCCACATCTCCAGAATGAGCAATCCCTTTGTTTCCTGCCCCCTGAGCTCGTGTTCCAGCAGGGAACCAGAGGGGGTGCAGTTGGGATCTGTTCTCCTCCACTCAGCACAGGCACAGCCCATCTGCAGTGTCCCCAGAGGAGCCCCTGGCTGGGCTCGTGGGGTGCCCACAGCAGGGCACAGGGCAGCCCTGGGCACGGGGCAGCTGCCAGGGACAGCTCAGGCAGCTCCAAAATGCTGCCAGCCCGTGCCAGTCCCACTCCCACCACATGAGAATATGAAAATATTGCACCTGGGCCAGCCTGGGCAGCAGCAGCACCTCCAGGGGCTCCCCAGCAGGGCAGCCTCAAGGGCACACCCAGCCTGGCACCCCGTCCGTCCGTCACCAGCCCAGCCAGCAGTGCCCATCTCAACACCTGGCCTGGTTACAAAGCAGGCAGAGACCCTCCAGTCAGACCAACACTGAACTCACCACACCGTGCTTTTCAAAATGAAAAAAAGGCTCCTCCTTTCACAGCAGAGCAGGAGGTGACAGCAAGGTTACTGTGGCATGTGAAAAACACACAATAGGACAGATATTCAGAAGAAAATAATTAATTCCCCCTTCAAATGCTGATCTAAAATATTTTTTCACCATGTAGTGAGGATTTTTTTCCATGGTGCAAGAACACACAACAAATTCAGACCATTACATTTAGAAGTTTCTCGGTTTGAGTTAGCTAAGTTTGTTAGACAACACTTGGAATCTCAAGTCTGACTCATCTTCTAAACAGTTTTTACAGCCCTTATTTAAAATTACATTATTTTTAGCTCAACTAAATTAATGTGTTTCTAAGTTCTCTAGAAGTACATTTTTTTCCCCAAGAATTATTATATACCAGAGGATTTATTTTATTCTTCATACACAGCAAAGAAGAAAGATCCCAGCTTTAAGTGACAGACCCAGCTGCAGCAATGTAAACTTAATTACACCACGTCACAATTTCTAATCTCAGACACATGTCAATATGTAAAGGTTCCATCTAGACACAGACTAATGCTGGAAACAGAGGACAGGCTTCATTTCAATTTCAGTGGGTTGGCTTGCAAAGTACATTGTTCTTAGACAAGGGAAAAGGATGACAAGTAAAAATACCCTACTAGATTATTTAAGCATTTAGCTGGAAAGTTGAGAAATAAAGCACTGTGTGAATACAAAAAGACAGAGCAGGTGATGAAAGTGGGATCCCTTGCTGGGATAGCACAGTGACAGGTGTTAAAGCACCAGAGCAGAGCAGTCACCCAGGATGGCATCACGACCAAAAATAAACTCCTGATTTGGAATCCTCAAAAAGTACTGAATTTTTTTTTTAAATACCTACATATCTTCACTAGATCCTTTCAAATGGGTGGAGAAATGAAGTATTACTCTCTGAATAAATACCTTTTTAAAAAAATACTCAACTAATGTAGTCCTGTAAGCACAGGTAAGCCTTCCTTCCAAAATCCATTCACTCAAATCAGATGCATTTTTCCAGCCTACCATAACCCAGAGAGTGCTGATTATCTCTGCTGAGTTCTGTCCCTTTTTACTGGCTACAAAACTGAACAGGAAACTTAGAAACTAAATGCCTGTGCAAAGGATTCCTGGAACTCGGCACATTTATTTACAAACGAGCTCAGCTCTGCAGCTCCCTCGGAGCAAACCGTGCCCAAGGAACTTGCAAAGCAGGAGCCAGGGGTTGGTGCCTGTGGGGCAAACTCACCCAAACTAAAGTGTCCTACAGAGCATAAAGGGCTTGCCATTCAGAAACTGCTTGAGAGGAAAAAAAACCAAAAAACAACACCCCAGGCAGGCCAATCTTAACTCTGTGAAACACAACTGCTGCTGAGAAGTGTGTGCCACAGTCAGCACCATGCCCGGCACCAGCCTGCTCCAGGCAGACACAAATGCTCAACCAGCATCCCTCACAGACACCTCCCAGCACTCCCAACCAGGTAACCAGCTCAGTCAGCTGAGTGCTCTCTGCTTCTCCCAAATACCAGCACCGTGCATTCCATTCACAGCAAACCAGAGACCTTCAAGGACTCCAGTTCCAACAACGATGGCACAAAAGGAAAGGCGAGGAGGGGGCCAAAAATGAAAAGACAGGGTCACCCAGACCTACTAAACAACAAACCCCAGACCAACACACCACATCAGAAATCCTGACCACAGAGCACACAGACTGAAACACAGAACCTGCCACTAAAAATCCCGGTGTAATGACTAAACAGCTCCCACAGAGAAATCATACCCCAGAGAGGACTGTCGATTACCTCTCACTGCAAAATCATCAGAACTGAGCAAGGAAAAGAAATCAAATTCCCACCACACAAGGGAAAAAGAAAAGCCTCAAAGAAGGATGGAACACTCACTGCTGGAACACTCTACAGAGTTGTACCCCCAGATATTCCCATTCCAGTTGCCACAACTAGTGCAAGGGGAAGGAGAATCATTCCTGGATTTCAGTATCCTGCATTTCAGAGGCATCATGTAGTCCAGAGGAAAAAGGATCCAAACAGGGAAGCAATACAGGAAAGTCCAGGCAATGCTGAAAGCAAAGCAAATGTCTTTACCACTGCCACAATCCCCCAGGGAAAGGATGCCCATTCCTCACAGCCATGAACAACCAGCTCCCCATGTCCACTGGGCCCCAGGCAGGGAGAGGTGCCAGCAATGGAGCAGATTCCAGATAAATCCAAGCTGTACCACAAGGATCACAGTCCCATGGACTGATGCATCCCATCACCTTCCTCTGCTGTGGTGACGCTTCATCTTTCAGTGGGCAGCCAAAATGCCACCACAGAAAGACTCCAAGCCAAAGTTCCACACACACACCTGAATAGGTTTGCACTCAAAATTATTAAAATACATCAGGTTAGATTTATTGCACCCAGCCCCGGACCAGACAACCTGAAGCCACTAATGAAGCCAGCTGCAAATTGCCTAATGAAGATACCTGCAGTATCACAGCACTCAGCAGGGGCATTGCAGACACTGAGAACAGCTTAGCAGGGGGTTACCTGGGATTATCCCATCAGAGTCCTTAGGAAAATGAGATACACTGACCAGCTCTCAATGGGATTAAACTCCTGTGGAGGTGCCTGATTTTCAAACTGCATTCCAAAAAATTAAATAGATAAATACAAACACACCCCCAACCCCCCATTGTTCTGAAAACAAAGAAGAGCAAGAACATCTGCTCCCCCCCCTCAACATAATCAGAGCCATGGTCTGAAAACACTGATAATAAATACTGAGAGAGGTCCCCCAGAAGAGCTGTGTTTATGTGGATGAGACCCTCATTCTAATTTCCAGCCCTCAAAGGTCAATATGCACTCATAAGAACTCACTGAAAACCTCAGGCACTCACCCAGATGTGTGAATTTACTGGAACAAATCCCAGGCATTAGGATTAATTAAATGCACATAAATCAGGACTTGCTCACTCACTGCAGCTTCTAATGACAGTTACAGGTATTAAAACAGCCAGGAATTCTAAGCCCCAGAGATTACAAGCAAATAGTTCAATTTGGACCCAATCATCCACAAATAACTACAGACCCGGAAAGTGGAAGTGCATAAACATTCCCCAAACTTTTGGACATACACCAACCTGAGAAAAGTGCACCTACCACACAAAGAAATGGTTGTGCTCCAGAGACTCCCAGGCCTAATATTCCAATATTATTTTCAGAATGGCAGGTAAAGGTTCTCTGGTTTAGCTTTTAAATGAGACATGGGCACACAATTATTTAAAGGAGAGGGACAGGCTCAGTAAAGCAACAACATGTTACTTTGGTAATAAATTAACCCACATTGTGTAAGTTAATTGTGAACAAAATCTGGTGAGCAAGAAGGGTATTTTCCTACCTTGTACACATTAGATTCTTTCTTCCAAAAGAAACCAAATCCTGCCTCATACACAGCGTTAAGCAAGTGCCTGACCTCTTACACTGAAACAATTCCCCATCTTACCTGAGATGGCTCAGCACAGTAAAATCCAGTTGTAAATGAGCAGAAACAGAGACAATACAATAACAGAAAGCCAGCTGGAAGACAACACATCTAAGAGACACTGTTGAGAAACTGAAAACAGAATAATATTTACTCTTCATGTACAAAAACAATTTACCAAATCTGACTATGATATTGACTTTTCTCCAATACATTAGACATAATTCAATATAAAGCAAAGCAGACTCATTTTTCTCCTATGGAACAAAACAACTCCAAAAATGTAGAGAATACTGTGATTTCCCAAGCTAAGCAGTTCCTTCAGAATGCAAACTTCTCACACCCCTTCAGAAATGTAGCACAAGTCTAATATAGCAAGAATGGAAAACCAGCAAAATAATAGTTAAAGCAAAATGAACAATAATGAAAAACTAAGAACATCACACTCAGCCTCCAGTTGCTTTTCTACCAATAAAATTATTTTTAAGGTGCTCAGTGGTCCCAAAGACTTTTTCAGTACCTGAGCACTCCCCACTGATCAATGTCGAGGCAAGAGAACAGAAACAAGAGCAGGTGTTTTGCTACAAATGCTTGGGATTATATCAAAGGTAACGAGATCCTTGATAGCTTCACTTGTTCTCCAAGTAGGTCATCTACACTCTTAGACTTGTATTTAGCCAACAGACCCTCATTATATTAATAGAGTGACTGTCAGAAGCAGCTTCAGGACATGACATTTTGCTACACTGGAAATTAAACTCTCATTTTCACCTACATCCTTCTTATCTCATTCCCATCAAACAAAGCAAAAAAGGTGACACAAGGTTTTACAGTGCACTAGAAAACCTACATGGAAGTGGAAGAGACCCAGAAAACTGACAGAAACCCCCAGAAAAATAAATGTCACTGAAACAGTTTTCCAAAGCTCACAACCTAAAGAGCCCCAGAAAAAAACACGAAGAAAAGGCCAAACACACCAACTGCCCTTAAGCTCCCCTGCCCCACAAAGCACACACAGTAACACACACAGAGGTGGTCCCTCTTTTCCTTGGATTTCCACTGTCTTTTGTGGATTGATGTAGCCATAAAATCCATACCTGGAAAAGAGTGTTCAATGTAAGTCTTTCTAAGAACCCCTCTTCTTTTAAATGTAACAAAGGATTCCTGTATGGATCCTCTACACTGGCACTTAAAATTGGGGATCTGAAGCATGTAATGAATGGAACACCAAAGCAAACCTCTGAACAGCTCTGAGGTGGGACCCAGCCAGAGCAAGCCACACACCTGGGGAAGGTTATGGGCAAGCAAACAACAGGCATTACAGATAAAATAAAATGCCTTTTTTTTCCTCTTTAACACAGTTGTATTTTTCCACATGTTGTGTGACATAACCTATAGTATATTATACAATTTGAGAATTAATGAACTTAAGAATCCAAAGTGTTCACGCTATTACAGGGGAACATCACTGCTCCTCCCACTCTCAGGAGGATTCCAGTGTGACTCTGAACTACCCAACAGAAGCTGCACTCAGTTTCTCCCAAACCAGCCAAGCTCATTTCAGCCTGACACATCTTGCTGACCTGGACCTGACAACCAGCAGTAACTCTGCGAAATGCAGATCTTGACTCTATTTTATGGTCCTCAAAGCACCTGCTGCTTCATCTCCTACCCTGAGATGCTGCTTTGTCAGCAGGCTGGGGAATAGTCTGTGATTCTATTTAATCCAAGGCACAGCGTCACTCCAAGGGACAGCAAGAACCTGCTCTAACAGTTTCTCCTGCACCAGGAGGATCACAGACTTGATGCAGGAACACCCAAACCATCTCCTGCATCCACAGAAGTTGGTCAAATAAAGAAAAGGCTACCTTAAATTTTCCTCAGACCTGTTTCACTAATTAATATGTCAAAACAAGAAGATATCAAGGTTACTGAATTCCTGATCCAGTTTTAATGTGCTTTACTGCATATTTCAGGAGATGCACACAAATTAAAAAAAAATTCCACACACTAAACACAATCCATATTCCCTGGGATTTGCATATGGATTTCCAGTTAAAGTTATCACTAATAAGTGCAGTAAGGTTACCAGCAAGTGCATTACTACTCTGCATGCATTAAAGATGTGTCTTGGTCTGCCTTTTTCTGCTGCTTATCTACCCTGTTTAGAACCTTAAACTTCTGTGCTATGTAAATGAAAATATTTAATTATGCAAAGTGGAAGGTTTACATTATTATAATTGAGTTAAATTCTTTCTGCTTTAAGCTCAAATACTGAGAACGTAGCTGAGCATCTGTTAAGAATTTCAAAGTCTTAAACTGCTGCTTTATAAACTTTAAGAGCTACATGTGAACAATTTGAAGCCTTTTGATGTTAATAAAATTACTGTAATATATTCAGTTTTCATGGTTAAAATTAAAGGAAGTCTCAAAACTTCATGCAAATCCAAGGTGAGAAGCAAATTCAAAAAGAAGCTGCTCTTTTGCTACAATTTTTCAACTCTTGTGGTAACCAGAACTTATAATTGCAAATTAATGAATGAGCAAAAGGCTAAGGAAGGTAAAATATAACCATGTCAGGAAAATATCACCTCAAGAGCAACCTATTCGTAGCAAGAGGTTTCCTTTAGCTGAAGAAAACCTCCTGCTCAGTCATACCCACAACAGTGACTCTCTCACTGAAAGGTCAGGGTGACACATTGGATACTGCAGTCACTGCAGAGGGACAGTTGTCTTTGCCTTCACTAACGGTGCTGAGACACTCAGCAAACACAGCAGCCTCAGGAGCCACAAAGCAGGATGGCAAAGAGTACGTTTTTATTAACAAAACTGAATCCTCACACTACAAAACCATCACCAACTCTGCTTTCTACTGTGGCACAGAAGTACAAACACAGCTCATACTGTTTAAAAGAAGACAGAAGGAACTCACTCCTGGTCTTCCCCCAGCTCCACCTGCTGCAAAGCTGCCTTTCCTCAGATCTGAGACACTGAATTTAGCAGAATACTTACAAATATTTAAAAGCTTATTTAGTTAAATTACCTACTTCATCCCATGTTCGGATGGTGAGATGCTGGAACGTGTTGGCTGTTTCCTTCCAGATCAGCCTCACCACACTCACCTGGCCACAAAGCTCCACCACACACAAGCAAACACACCTGGGTTGTTGCTTTCTGAATTCTGAGTTGCACTGTTGGTGCCCTCCGAGGTCTCAGACACTCTCAGCAGTGACTGGCCTTGATCCTGCACCTTGTGAGTGCCTGTAGCCTTTAGTAAGGAGAAGGTTTCCACATCCTCACACCAACTTTTTGGATGCAGAGCTCTTGGCCATGCCTGTGCTGTTCCAGTGAAACCTCCTCCAGCCTCCAAGGTCCAACACCTTCTGCCCACTGAGACTTCTCAGGCAGAGGAAGCAACAGCACTCTCAAATCAAACATTTATTCAGTTGCCCATTGCCACCAGGATGCCAATGATTTAAACAAACAGACAAACGTGGGCAGCACCTTCTGGCTGGAGGTCCCACCAGACTGACCTCCTTGCCCATCCATGCCCTGGAACACCTGCCCAGCTGAGCAGGGTCCCAGGGCTCCCTCTGGGCAGGCAGCACCAACCCATCTCCCCCTCCCAGGGCTGGGGGATTGTTCTGAAAAAATGGGATTCTGGAGTCCACACCAACCACTCCACAACTAGGGCTGCACTTTGCCTTCCTGCACAGGCCCAGCTCTGACGCTGCTCTGGGGGCAGAGCTGTGTGAACCTGCTTGGCTAATGACCAGCACACGGAGTGGTGAATGCTGAGCTGTGCTCTCAGTATCACATTGCTTGGGCTCTGCATAGGGATCTGAGCTTTCCCCCACTGTTTCCATACACTTTCCTTGGTTCACCCCACACCACAGCTTTGTTTCTAAGGCTGAACTGGTGTCCCAGTGCCCAGCTCCAGCACCTCCAGGGGTTTTCCACTTGGCACAGCCCACACTGTACACTGCACTGCAGAATTTCCAAGCTCTGCCTCACTTGGTTATCCCCCCCTGAGCCTCCCAGGGAAAACCTCACGCCACTGAAGGCATTAAAATGCATTAAGCTGGATAACTGCAAAATGTCAGAAGCCCTTACTGACTCCCCAGTTTAAGTGTGGCTTTAATAGAGGTAATATTTCTTCATTGCCAGCCAGTGCAAGATTTGTTACCCACACAATGATTCAACTGTGACATCTTTTATGAGTGATATGTTAAACTAATTAACATTAACCTAGCAGAAGAATCAAGCATAAATTAGAAACCATTTCAGTTAGAGACACAGAGTGCCTCTAAAACGATAATTTTTCCCAAACAAAAAATGCTGACCCTTGGCATATGAGACTCCATTTTAAAATTAATACTAACTGGCTCAAAATTCTCATGATGAATTTTTTTAAATACAATTTTTACTTATTTCAGTATAAAACAGTAAGGTATGTGCAGTAACATAGCAATTCTAAATCCAAGAATTGAAGAGCCAAGATGGAACAAGAATCTTATTAACATTTTAAGATTTAATTAATCTATTATGCTTAATGAATTGTTTGCTCCTCTTCCTACTTGGGAAAACAACAAAAAAATGAAGTCAGCCAGTAATGCCTACGGATTTTGGCAGCTCTGCTACACAGCAAGCACGTCCCTCCACCCAGCAGACATCAACCTTTCATGCCAATATTGCTCAGTCTGTACTGCTCACAGTTGAGCACCAAGAGGTAGATGAGATACAACGTCATTAAATATACATATGACCACCAATAATCTCCCAGTGACTGCAGCCTGGTTCTCTCTTCAGACACAGAGTGACTTCCTCCCTCAAAAGGTAACTGCTATCCAGTGCCTCTCTGGCATGTGGTTATTACACTCCACATTCAACTCCTGTCTCTGCACAGATATTCTCCTTTTGGTCTTCACAGAGGAAATTAATGGTACCCAAACAGAACTAGACATATCCTACTTGGCTCACTGTGCTTTGCAGTGATAGCAGAACACAATCCATAACAAGTTTTTGCCAAGAAGTTAACCCAGGCACTGCCCTGAAATAACTGTCACAGCTCTCTTCAGCCTGGCAGCATTCAGGATAAAACACAGGAGCATGGACAGCTACTCCTCTTGCACAAATCGTGGGCAGAGACCACTGCCCAGGGCCGCAAACAACAAGGGAAACCTGAAATGCAGAACAGCTCCTGGCAATTCTCGGGGTGTTTGCACAGCACAGCTCACGCTGAGCAATCAGGATCCTGGGATAGAAATGCTTTTAATCCAGCAACCATCACTCCGATGCATTTCTGACACAGCAGAGTGGCCCTCCCCTTCTTTTCCAGAAACTGCCTACCAGACCAAAGTGTGCCTGCAAGTCCTTATTTTTAATAATGGCATTTTTCAGTCTCTGCACTATGCCCTGCCCTGGAGCCATCAGAGCCCAGCTGTGCTCCCAGGACTGTACCACCCCTGGGAGAAAGTGCTCAGCATGCACAACCCTGGGCAGCAAACACACAAACCTGCAAACCAAGGAATTCTTATCCTGCCTCTTTTCTGTCCTACCTTCCCTTACTGCCTTTTGCAACAGTGCTCAGGGGAAAAAAAAAAAACAAAACAGCCACCAACCTATTTCAACTGCAGCTCGCAACACAAGGTCAAAGCAGCAGATTGATTTCTTTGCATTTGCAAATGCAGAGAAATCAATCTGGGAACGGCTTTGGTCTTCCTTTGCAAACATCTTTTCACTTGTCTCAAACAGAGAGCCACTCATACATCCACCCTGCATGAAGTCCACAAGAAGTAACATTCCACACACAGTTCTGGTAACACACTCACAGCAATTCCTACTGAGGATGTTAAAAAAAAATCTTCTCCAGTCACTTCAAGTATTACCCTGTGCATAATTTAAAGCAATGAATTCCATCAAACCAACACATACAGTGGGTACACACATACATTATACATAAACACATCAAAAATTAAGCCATATTGATTACCAGTTGAAGAAACTAATTTTTTTAAGTGCTTGTCAAAGGTACATTTCAGCTCTGGCTTGTTTTTCAGTGGTCCCCTTGGAGGGAGGTGGGGAGGACTGAGCAGTATGTCTGAGACAGTGTTTTATAACAGGTTACAGTGAATTCTTTCAGTGCAGGTCTAACTGCTACTAATTCAATAGATATTTTTCCATTATATGTTTGTTAACTAATCAGAAATACACACAGGATGGATGTATTTTAAGAAACAAACTGAAATTGGCACAGGGCAGGTGTTTCAGTTTGAGCACCTGAAGTCCAAAATTAAGAGGGAACAGAGCATTGAAAACCACCACCAAAAGACATCAAGGAGCAAAGTTTGGGAGTGAACAAGACACTGCTTCAAGCAGAAGGGAAAAATCACTTGTCTCCTCCATGAAGCTGCCTCAGGCACCTCACCTTTGGGTGTGGATTGTAATATGCATGTGGATGTATATGGTATTTTAGATCTAAAATATAAACATGTCAGGTATGTGTACACACACACAGATGCCCCAATGTCTGATTTGCTTTTCCAAAAACCCCACTGTCCAAGTCAGCAGCAACTACTGTTCTGGCTCTCTGAAAAATCAGACACAGCAGCTCAAGTGCTGTGGCTAAACAGGATCACAAAGTGCCCTGAATAACCCAGCCTGGCTGATGAAAACATTTCAGGTATTAGTTTTAAGCCACTATCCATTAAAATGCATAAAAGGAAGGTGTCAAGTATGTTTTATTAAATAAGGCATTTAAAACAAACTAGTATCAAATTAATCTTGCATCCAGATGCATCATGTGGTCCAAAACCAATCTCAGTGGATATTGAGCAAATTATTCATTTGTTTCTTTTGGAAGTGAGAGCAAAAATCTCTTATTGTTGCCCTTAAAACTTCCTTTGCAGTTCCATTACGAGGTGAACTACTGTCAGAAACATATCCCAGGGTGCAGAGTCCTTCCTGCACTGCCCAAGCACTGAATTCCTGCAGGACATTTAGATCAAACCCTGCCATAACCTCAGACAAGATTGTAACTCTATGCAAAAAGAAAGATATAAACTGAACAAGCCACATAAGGCTTAGATTTAACACTATAAAAATAATGTACAGAAACCCTGAAGCTGCGAAGTTACATAATAAAGAACAAGCTTCATTATTTTCAGAGCATACACACAAAGCAACGCTGGTACCCACTAAAACCCCATTTTCAAATTCAGAAAGATAGCTAAACAAGCAGCCACACAAAGTCTCACCTCTGACAATCCAAAGGCAACGTGTGACCTGCTCACCTAAATTAATATTTGCCTTGCACAGCACTGCAAAGTGAAATGAGCCATTAACTTGTATCCTCAATTGAAGATGCAGTTATTTGAGTAATTTAATTCAGAAGTGCAAAGGTAAAGTTAACTTTGTTTCCTTTTACAGCACTAAACAGCCCCGTTTCATCATACACCAAAAGGATGTCAATATTACTGGCCCCTGAGATATTTATAACCTCTGCCACAGCCTTTAGAGATTCCACGACATTCTCCTATTGGAAAGGCTCTGATGGCACAGGCCTCCAGACACATAAATTAGGGCAAAGAACTTCTCATCCATTCCCACAAAACCCACCTCTCTTTTCTTTGGCTCATCCATCACTAGCAACCACCCCTCACCACTTCCTTTCCTCACTGGCTCACAACTGAGTGGGGCTCCATCCTTATGGGCACAGGATCCCCACTGATGGCATGTCCTGGCACTCACATCGCTCCCCTCCCGTGCCCGGAGGGATCCCAAGGACACGCTCCTGGTTCTGCTCCCCACTGGTGGCATGTCCTGGCACTCACATCGCTCCCCTCCCGTGCCCGGAGGGATCCCAAGGACACTCCAGGTTCTGCTCCCCTGTCTCTCACCCCCAAGGAAAGCAATGCCGACACACCCAGAGCAAGACTCATTCATCACCTCCTGGGGCTCTTCAGGCTTCAGAAACACTTTAAAAACAAACAAAAAACGCCCAATCAAAACAAAAACATCCCCCCAGAACAGCGACAGAGAAATGGACCATTTAAGATGTTTCAAAACAGTTTGTAAAGTAGCAACATTGTTCTTAAATAGAAAGAATGTAGCTTAGGCTTATTAGGAGGCTAAAAATGTAACCGTTTTCTATTTTTAGTCGGAACAGGCACTTCAGGACTAGGTAGGAGCTCTTTCTCCATTCACTTACAGAATTAACGTGACTTGCTCTCAGTAATCTACAATATTCAGGTATATAGATACAGAATCCACACTTGTAGTGGTCTGATAACATTTCAGGGGAAGTACTGCCCCCGTCCTCAAAGACCAAACTAATTCTGCATTAAAATGCTCCAAATCCCCCCAGCTCATCCATTTCCCCTCACCAAAGCCAAGCACATCTATGCCTTTCAATCAAGGGAAGGACAAGGTATCAAGCACAATAACACCCAACCCCAGCTTCACCAATGGTTTGTGATAAATTTCACATTATGACAATGCAAGTTAAAAAAAGGATCAAAATAGAACGCAGTAATGAGTCAGAAAGCTTCTTGCTACATAAAATAAATCCAATCAAGAAACAGAAAGCCGTGCCAGACACCATATGCCTCTGTCCTGACATAACAGAGTGTTCTACAGAAAGCAGGTCACGTGTTCAAAGCTTCATTTGCTTTAAAAGTTTTCATGCAATTATTTCTCAATCATAACTGTAACAGGTGTGGGGAGTTGGGGTTTGTGTAAACCCACCCCCAGATTTCAAGAGGAGACTCTCTCCTTTCCAGCCTTGGTTGACTTACTTTTATCTCTCATAAAAATTCACCGAATAGAAACAAACTTTACTCCAATATCGCTTCTGTAAGAAGCTGCACGATAAGGTGACAAACAAGGGAAAGCAGAAAAATTGAAAAGAACTCCAAAATATCACACTTGCAATTATGATTTCTACTTTAGTGAACTATATGATTCAGCACATGAGATTCAACCAGCCTTGAGCAAAACAACAAAGACAAAACTCCAGACACTGTGAATACCCTTCTCTGTGGAACCAAAGCTACAAAGCCAACTCCATTCTAGTAAAATACTCTGTCCTACAGCTCCAACCTCACACACTTCAGCTGTCAGCTTCAGGCAATCAAACAAATAAAGCCCTTACCGTGTTTTCCTTTCTACCCTCCCATATTTTCATGGATAGGAAGTTACCCCATGACCCACCTCCTCCAGCCCAACAGCTGAGTTACAAAACCTGCCCTTTCCCCTCTGCTCATTCTCCCAACACACACAGCTCCAACTCTGCCATTCACTGCCCCCACACACCACACTGGAACAGTCCTCCTTGCACCAGCCTGTTAAACCCCTTCCAGCCTTGGGCTCAGCTGGCCCAAGACACCCCCCTGGGTCACTCACACCTCAGTTACACAGGGCAGAAAAGCTCCTGAAACAACCAAGTCCACTGGCTGGAAGAGTTTCCTAAACTGAGAGCACAGCTCAAAGGAGGAATCACTTTTCTGACTGTCTGGATTTGGTTTAGGTGTAAGTTCTGCTACCAGATTACACAATCCAGGGGAAGTTTGTGAGGGAGTTCAGAGCTCAGCCCTGAGCTCACACTGCCTTGGACACCTGCAAGGATTTCCCTCACCTTCCAGGACAGCCCCAAACAAAGGAAGCAAATGCCCCACTGAACCAAAAAAACCCCACAGAAATAAGCCCTTTCACACACTTGAGGCTCACATACCCGAAACCTTCCTCCCCAGCAGCTCCCCAGCTCAATCTAACCAAGCCCCACTGAGGGAAACAAGAACCCTTGCCACTCCAGGTTCAACGGGTGCTCCTTATTACCCCTCCCAGGGCCCAGGTACTGCTCCTTTGCCACGGGCTCAGCCCCAGCCAAGCCCTCTGAAGGCAACCCTTGCCAGCCCAGGTACAGCAGGTGTTCCCTGTCACCCTCCCAGGGCGCAGGTGCTGCTCCTTTGCCACGGGCTCAGCCTCCAGCCAGGCTGGTTCCTGTGCTGGGACACCCTGGGAAGGTACAGGGACTGTACAGCCAGGGCCCCCCAAACACATCCTGCCCATCTCTGTGCAAGCCCCACAAGGGGCACCTCTCTCCAAGGCAGGGCACCCCTGAGCTGCACTGAACACCCACTCGCTGCTCTGAACACCCTCCCACTGCACTGAACACCCTCCCACTGCACTGAACACCCTCCCAGCTGCACGGAACACCCTCCCAGCTGCACTGAATGCCCCCCGACTGCACAGAACACCTCCTGGCTGGCCCTGCTTTTTCTCTCTCTGAATAGGAGAATGATTCTTTGCATTTTATTTGAAAGAGTCCAAAGAAATTTGAAGTCCAGTAAGCTGTAAAACATAACAGTTTGTCACCACGTTGTTAACGTCTGAAATGCTCCAGGTGTAAACAAACACAATTATGTCTAATAATTTACATAATATATCAAGAATTCTATGGCAATTATGATATGCAACCACACAAACGCGCAGATTAAGTTAAGGAGTTGTCTCTATTTACATTAAGTAAAACTTCTCCCCAGTTTTCAGTGTTGATGAAAATTAACAGCTTTCACACACAAAAATGAAGTGTACCTTTCTGTCCAGTTTACTTTTTCTAAAGAGTGGCAAGTGCCTGAAAAGAAACTGAACTTGAAGAAACTCTTCCCGGAAAGAAAAAGGGGTTGCAGTTTTGATTTCCTTTAAATACAGACGCAAAATGACTGGGCTTCTTTTCCAAGATAACATTAGATAGCAGCTCTAAGCACTTTTATCCAGCACAATCCTTTTTTATTCTGTGTTTCCTCTTTCCACAAACAGCCTAAGACTTTCCAAGACTCCAAATTAAAGACTTTCATATGGCAAATTTAAGTCACGCGAAGTTCCAAAAGAGCGTAAGTGCAGAACAACATTAAGAATGTAAATCTAGACGTACATTAATTGCACTCAGCGTGCAACAAAAGCTTATCTTCCTCAATAATCAAGAAAATTCAGGGTAGGTCTCTACTAAAACGCAGTCAGAACCAGGAAATTAGAGCTGTATTGCTTCTTGTGTCTCTGTGTACAACTGGAAGGGATCACGAGCGATTACTCGTTGCGATTCCTGGTTTGCTCCAAAGTAGGGCAGCCAGCTCAGCACTTTTCCTAAGATTAGGAAGACTTGTCTGCCCTACATATGGTTTAGGCTGGAACCAATCAGCTGAGCTGAACTGTGCAGCAAACTGACTATTTTCATGTCATTCATTTTCAGTTACAGCAAAGAAATGCACAGAACAGGTAGAAAAGGATCAGATTGTAAACACTTCTAAAATTTGCTTTGCCGTTATTATCATTCACTAAGGAGCTCAATGATTTCCTCACTATTGGATTAACACTTCATCTTTATAATCATCATAATTTGTTATTCATTATAACTCCTTAACTATTTTGTTTTCTCCACCAGTTTCTATTTCATTTTTGTACATTGATTATCTGATACAATAGGAAGAAAACTGAGCACTGAACTTCATCCAATAGACTTTCACAGTACCAGGACAGCCAGGATGGAAACAGGCCCTGCAAGAAGCCTGAAATCAAAACTTTAAAAACATATGAAACAAAATAATTCCTTGATTTTTTAACTGAAATACTTTTATTTACTCTCTCTCCCATGCACAAGCCATGCATAAGATTTTTGTTGCTATTTGGAGGAAGAGAAGTTAAATAACAGAAGGTTGCTTTCTTGAGTTCAAAACAGTAATGTCTTCAAATAAAATCAGCTGTTTTGAAGATCAGGACTGCAGAAAATGCTTAGTTTAAATTGTTTTTAACTTGTTTTTCTTACAAGTGGACTGGTCTCATTTTCTAGACCCAGTGAAGTCATTGCCTTGAAAATGTAAGTTAATTATGAAAACAAAAAAAACTTTCACGCTGGTTTTTCCTTTTACATTTAAGATATAAACATCACCGAACCACTAAGAAGACATTTCTGTCGGATTGCACCACTCAAAACTATTCACAGGTATCAGCAGCAAAGCAACAACAAAAACAGTGGAAGGTTACAAATAAAACAAAGACAATCTGCTCAGTGTTTTGATGTATGAGACGCAGTGTTTTGGCAGCAGGGACAAACATACCTTTCACCAGCTGCAGAGCCCTGGTGTCCATGGCTATAGAATCCAAAGGGGTCTCAGCAGCATTTCCCACAGTATCCACAAGTTCCAGCTCTTCCGCTTCCCCCCGAGCCATCAGGTATAAATCCAAACAGTGGAGATGTTAAGCAGCTGTTCGGTGGGGTTTGTACCATGTTAAGCACTCCTGAAGAATTAATTCCAAGCTGTGCTTCACCACTCCAAGAGCAATGCAATATGGCACCCATCACAGCCTGGTGTCCTGGCAGCCAGCCCGTTTTCCTGCCAGCCTCGCTCTGACCTGTTCAAACAAGAGGACAAAGTGTTAGTTCAGCACAGGAACTCTGCTGCACCACTCGGGCACTCACACACAAATATCAGCTTCCATTCTTCTGAATAATTCCAAACACAGAGTTCTGCACAGATTTAGACACTCCTAAACCCAAAGCCTGGTGATGCCATTTCACTTTAAAAACATCACCAGGCTGGAGTATACCAGAAGAAGGTTCAAGAAAAAAGCTTTCATATATCTCCACAGATTTCAGTCTTATATTCCAGAAAGCACTGAAGTGACAGAAGAGAAAGGTAATATAAAGGCTTTTCAACTGCCCTGACAGGTATTTCAAACTAATAAAAACCGTAAGTCAATAAAAAAGCCTCAAGTAGCAAAAATAAATCTCATCAAACCTTTTGAAGGGAACACATTGGTACGATGGACAAGAGAACTTCATGGTGACCTTTTTGCCCTGTCTCAGTGTCCCCTCCCAGCACCTCCACCAGCAGATGTGCTGCCTCAGCTGGGACCTGCACTGTGAGAACCACTGTGCACACTTGGCCCAGCACTGAGCAAGCCAAAGCAGCCCAGCTCCTGTCTGCCTGCTCTGCTCTGGGAACGGGACTGTGAGGAATGGAGAGAAAAGCCCAGTACTCTGCCCAGGAGGGAACAATGCAGTGAGGAACAACATCAGGTCTACCAGGCTGGAGTGCAAGAGAGTGGGAAGAACGAAATTCCACACAAAGAGCAAGGAAGAGGAACTAGAAGAAGCTTTCAGAGACTGGAAGATCCATGTACACAGAGACAAGGAGAAAGGAGAAGGCGAATATGGTGAAGGGTTATTGCTAAAAGCTCTGTCTGTGCAACCAAGTAAGACGCACGTAGGGCCGACCACAGAAGAGTAAGTTTAGAGGAGAGAACAAGAAGTTGTTTTATCTTTGCTTTGCATCAGGAGCAAACTTGAGCGTATCTATGTATGCATGAAAGATCCTAACAAAAGGAGTTTTCCATGAGAAATGCAAGCAAGCACAAAGGTAGAAGAGTAGGTGGTGAGGGATCAGGAAGGAGGAGAAGGAGTGACAACAGAAAGTGAAAAAGTAGAGGCTTCAGAAATTCTGACATGGATAAATCCAAGGAGAGGGACAATGGGGAAACTGGGACAAGAAAATAACACAGGAAAAAGAAAGTAGAGGATAGGGATTAAAAAAGAGAAAAAGTGATTGTTGTTACACAGCAGAGAAAAAAAGGATGGGGTGATAATAAGATACTACATTGATCAAAGAGAACTAAGAAAAGTACAAAGAGCACGTGAGTAAGTTTTCTGAAGTTGCGATGCTTGCTCTAGAAAGTGCAAATACTGAAAAGGAATGGAACAAAAGCCAAGGCGACTCTTGCGTTCACAAAGGGATGAAGAAGCAAACTGCGTGGTGCAGGGGAAGCGCAGCCGACGAAGGACCAGCCTGGGCTGACCCTTCCCACTCTCCCCGCTCGCTGCGATCAATGCGTTCGGAAGAACAAAGTCCTCATTCTGGTCCCTCTCCTCCTAAAGTTGTCGCTCGGCCCTTCGGCCCACCTTGGTCCCCTCGGATGGTCCCAGGGCAGAGCGTGGGACCCTCCTCTGTGTGTGCCGCCCCCGGCCCAAGCTGGCACACGGCGGAGCCCCCACCTTGCCCTGCTGCCCTCCTCTATGCCCCCCAGTCCCTGGCCAGTGCCGCCGGGACTCCTACAAGCCCATCAAGTTTCCCCCGTCTTCAGCTTTCCTCTGTCCCAACTCTTTTGAAAGCACAGCCCGACCTAGAAAGCCCTCCGAGTCCGCTTCCCCCCGCCCAAAAAAAAAAAACAAACCACAAACAAAAAACAAAAAAACAAACGCAAAAAACCCCCCCAAAAAGTAAGTTAAACCCTTAAAATAAAAGACAAAGCAGACACAAGAAGGAGGCAAGACCTCCCCGAGAAGTGCCCCCGAGCCCGCATTACCGGAGCTCGGGCGGAATGAGTGCCTTCCCCTCCCCAAAAATACCTGCATGTGCTCCCCAAAGTACAAAGGAGAGGCTGGGCTGGCCCGCAGCCGCCGCTGGTTCCCAGCCCCGGGCGCGGATGGCAGAGCGGAGGAGGGGGCGACGAGGCAGCCGCCAAAGAACAATAAACCCCAAGTCCAAACGTACCTTGTCCTCGCTCTAAATTGTGCAAGCAGATTCCCTTCGAAGCCTACGACGGGGGTCTTTGCTTTTAAGCGGCGGGAGAGCTCGGAGAAAGTTGAGTAAATCTCTCCGGATAAAGTTGCCGAAGATGAGATAACCCGGGAGAGGCGAGGCAGAGATGCAGAGTTCATCCGAGTTTCCCCTTTTGTTCAAGTTGCCCGAGCAGACAAAGAGCGGCAGCGGCGGCAGGTCCCGCGCTCCCCCCGCCCCGGGGTCCCGCACTGCCCTCGCCCCGCTCCGCCCCCGCCGCAACTTTCCAAAGTCTGCCCCATCCTCGGCGGTCCCGGCGCAAAACTTCCCTCGGACTGAACCTCCCCGAGCAAGAAAACAATTTCATTCAAGGCGGGGGAGTGCGGGGTGGAAAGGGAGAGAACCATCTCTCAAATCATTATTTCCGGTAGATGCACCTCTTTGTTTGGATTCCCCCGACTGTCAGTGAGGACAAGCCCCCGAGGATCTGCTTTCGGACAGTTTCATCTCCCGGAATGAGATGGGCAAGCGCGGGACGCAAAGAAAAAGAACTTTAAAAGAAAGAAAGGCGGGAGGGAAAGTAAATACAGAACAATATAAAACTCCGGAGTTGCGAAACGAACTCTTTTTTCATGGATACGGGAAGTACATAAATAAACAACTGAAGGGGAATTTCGGAAGCCTGTTGGTTCTCCTCCCGCTCCCCTTCTCCCTTCTCGGGAGCCCGTAACAAAAAGGAGCCCCGCGAAAGCTCCGTGCCGGCTCCGTGCCCGCTCCTGGCATCCCTACCTGTTGCGTGGAGCGCAAAGACCGGCCCGACCGCAGCCGTCCCGCAGAAACCAGAGGGAAGGAGGGAGCCGCCCTCAGCCCCCGGGCCCCTCACCTGCCCTCGGGCCGCCCCACACGGGGGTGGCCGGCGAAGCCCACAGCTCTGCCCGGCCCCGGGGGCTCGGCCCCGTCGGGGCGCCCGGTCCGTCCGAGCGCGGGGCGGGGCCGGGGACGCTCAGCCTCGCACCGACACAAAGCAGCGCTGGGCAGAGCGGCCCCTCACCTCGGGGCGAGAGCGTGGGGCTGAAGGGGCACCTTTCCCCTCAGCCCCCCTCCTCCTCCTCCTCCTTCTCCTCCTTCTCCTCCTTCTCCTTCTCTTCGGCGCCCCCGGCCCTGTGGGCTCGGGCTCGTGCCGGGGGCTGTGGGGATGGGCTCGTGCCCGGGGGGCTGTGGGAATGGGCTCGTGCTGAGGGCTATGGGAATGGGCTCGTGCCCGGGGCTGTGGGAATGGGCTCGTGCCAGGGGGGCTGTGGGGATGGGCTCGTGCTGAGGGCTGTGGGCTCGGGCTCGTGTCCGGGGGGCTGTGGGGAATGGGCTCGTGCCGGGGGGCTGTGGGCTCGGGCTCGTGCCCGGGGGCTGTGGGGAATGGGCTCGTGCTGAGGGCTCTGGCACGAGCGCCCGGCTCAGCCCCCCGAGGGGCCGCTGCCCACCCAGGGCCACAGAAAAGCGCTGGGGACAGCCCTGCCGCCTCAGCCCGCCCCGGGCCCCAACTAACACCCAACTCTTGTGCCCACCTGACAGCGGCCGGGGCGAGCGGGGCGGCCCGCCCGGAGCGGGACCCCCGTCGGGGCGGCGGGTCTGGGGCTCCCGGCAGGGAGGGAGGGACGGAGGGAACGCGGCCGGGGAAGGGCCATCACACGGACGTGCCGCTCTTTGTGTGCACGAGGGTGCGCGTGTGCCCGCGGGACGGGGCATCGGGGGCGCGTGTGCGCAGCGGGGGCGCGTGTGCGTGTGTGCCCCTGTGCATGTGTGTGCCCGCGCTGCGGGGGCATCGGGGGCGCGCGGGGGCTGCGGGGGCGCGCACGGCCCGCGGGGGTATCTCGCGATCTCGCGCCTCTGTGCCCTGTGAGTGCCGGTGTCACACCGCAGTGTCCCCAACGGCACCTCCCGCCACCGGAGCTGTCCTACCAGGCCTCAAGGATACCCCACTTGCTGCTTGCCTTTTTTTGTTTTTCTTTTTTGTTGCTTTTTGTTTGTTTGTTTGTTTGTTTTTTCCCAAAGTTAACAGCAGCCCACACCCGACATTGTAGGGCTAGTTTTTCAAAGTCAGAAAACCGAGGAAGATCCTCAGATGTGGGGGTTTTAGAAGGCAAAACAGGATGGGAAGGGCACACTATTTAGCCTTTGGTGTCCTGTTGACACCTCCTACAGTCCCTGCTCACCTATGTCCCCTCCTATTTCCCTGCAGTTCATGCTCATTCCATGCTAGCAACCCCAACTTGTCCTTCCAGCTCCTTTCCCTCTGCCAGCCTTCCCTGGCTTTGAAGCTCAGTCAAACCATTCCCTCTTACCCGATGTTATCAGCCTCAAAACTTTGTCCTTCAAAATATTTTGCAACTCCTCACGCAGGATCAACCTTTTTATCCTCCTGCTCCAGAGAAACTGCCCCCAGCTCTTTCACTGCTGCCTGTGATTTATGTTGCTCTCAAGCAGCATCTTCCTACCTTCTGCAGTCATGTAGTGTTGTGGGGCTTCATTATCGTTTCTGAGGTGAAATGATAATCATAATGCCAGGCATGAGAAGTGCATTCTCGTAGTCATTCCTTGCCATTCCTTCCACCACCTTCTCCCCTTCTGCACTGAGTGCTCTGGAACAACTATTGTAACACTTTTACTTGTTTTCTACACACCATTTCTCCCTTCCCTCAATTTCTGACTTTTCACTGGTCCTAGATGCTTATTCTCTCCATTTCCACCATTTCCATGGTTGTTTTGTCCATGGTTCTCTTTCCATCTCTGCACTTTCATTTCCTTAATCCTTTGGTTTCATGGTGCAAGAGGAATGACAACTGCAAAATGTACTAATGATGCTATTTGTGTTCTGTAAGTGAAAAGATAAATATTGCACACAGAAAATTACCTACTCTTTGGTCTTTGAGCAGCACCTATCTCCAATTAATTAATTAATTAATGCTTTGCTCCATGTGCCTTGCTCCCCAGCATCACAAAATACTTGGTACTTTATGTCACAGTGATGTTTGGTTTAATAAATCCTGGAATGCCATGGAAATTATGGGCATCCATCACCAGGGTTGTGCCAGGCTGAGGAGAGGGCAAACACAATGACCCAGAGTACAATACTCCATTTTGCCTGACATTCATCCCTTAAAAAATAGTGGAAAGCCTGACATGGGATTAAACTCAAGGAGAATTAAGGATAAGGATAATGGTTCTAAAGCAGCATTCCTTCAATTCTTCTTTTTTGCCTTTGTATTCAGATTTCACTGTGGATGTAGGATGGATTCTGACTGCTCTGGTTTGAAGAAATACCCCCTAGAGTGCCAATATTTAAACATTTACAAATGCCAGTGACCTAGTCTCTTCTGGCTCCCAAATAATGGAGAAAAGTGGCCTAAAATGCATCTATTTAGCTTTCAAGTCCTTGATTGCCCCACTGCAAAACCACATTTTTCTTAATTCTTTCAGCCTCAGCTATCTGAATCTCTTTCTGACTCCATATGAGTTTTGTTCTTCTTCCCAAGTCTCCTTGAAGAAAGGCTTCATCAAAATTCAACCTCAACATAAATTCAGGACTTTTAACATCAGAAAAGTTCATTAAATCATCATATAAAAGGTCAAACTTGTTTTCTCAAGCTGGATCCAATCTCTCCTGTATTTATCCTGGTTGCCCATATTCCATATTCCTGACTTCCAGGAAGGTTTTCCTTTTTCCTAAAACATCGTGTGATACACAGTCAACAACTTCTCTAAAGAGCAAAGTCAACTCTAACTCTGGCTGCAAAAACAACAAAAAAAAAGGTCCTTAGTTCACTTTAAATCAAAATTTGTTTGGCTTTAGCTTCTAGTTACTTTTTCTAATTAACTTTATGTCTCGCCATCACATTAAATCAGCGTACAGCTAATTTTATAAATGGGAGCCTGAAAGCAAGACTGGCTGCACAGGACAGGAAACCTTCCTGCAGAGATAATGTACTTACAGGATTGTTTTAATCTCTTTGAGGGATTACTCACATTAACTTGTTTAGGTTCCATTACATTTACCAAGAAGAGACAGAACTGCTTGAAGTTTGCCACCCAATCATTGTCCCAGAGCAGCCCAGAACAGGTTTCAGTCCTCTCGATTTTAGTACATCAATATTAAACTCACAGAGCTCATGGAAAGGTTAGAATGCACCAGCTGCAGGGACTGTCCTTTTACTGTGAGCAAAGACTGCACAAGAAGCTCCTTGGTGTAGTTTGGCCCTGCTGCAGTGAGGGTGGAACCACCACCCATCTCCCAGGAGCCCCTGACAGCTCGGACTGACTCAGGAGCTTTTGGGGTTTGGCACATGTAGGAACTTGGGCAGTACAGCAGGTGATCAACTAAAGGTGGTCTTTTAGTGGGTACGTCAGAGGACCTTTCGAGTTCTGCTGTCCCAGCACACTAGAACCAGATATTCTGGTTTGAGTTTTCTGTATGCAGAGCCTGATTTCACCACTGTTCTTCCTTGTGGAAGTGTGAAACAAATCATTAGGTGAACCCACTCCCGTGAATGGAAAGAGCAAGACTGACAGACCTGAAAATGAGAGGACTGTTGTGGCATGCATACATTCTCCTCTGGAATTCCCTGTAGACACACACTCAGAAAATTCACAGATTGATTGTTTTGGAGGGAGGAAACCCAAAACAAAACAAAACTCAATGCATATACAGTCTTCTCTGGAATTCTCTGTAGACACATGCTCAGAAAATTCATAGAATGATTATTGTTTGGGGAGAGGGGAAACCCAAGACAAAACCCAAACCCAAGCTATATTTCAAAGGATAGGGAAAAAAAGAGTTTTCCAGCACTGCATTCTTTTAAATCATCTACAAGTTATTCATAACATCTGTACTCTAGAAAAAGAAAATATAATTGGTAGCTGATTTGCAACAACCTGCATTTTCCTTATGTTTTCTTTTAAGCCAGAAAAAAGGGTAATGAAATCTTTCCAGTCTTCTTTTCCATCAAGTCTCCATTTTCATCAAGCCAAGGAAAGTCTTAGCTCAGAGACCCCATAAACATACCTCCTTTTAAGATAAGTACACCAGAGTCTCTTTGTCACATCCATTTATATCTTGTTCTGTTGCAAAATCATTACCTTTCCATATTCTTGTTCCCATTAAACTGCATATGAGTACTAATTAAATAGATTGCTATTGTTAAAGTAAGACTAAGTTTGGGGAGTTTGTTTCAGTCTTGCTTTCTCCAACCTTAAAGTTTTAAAACATTAACTTGGACTTATTCCTTCCTGCAAACTTGGATCTGTTTGAGACATAGTAAGTTTAAATACAGCTACAAGAATTTGATATTTTATACAGATTATCTAATGTACCTATACCTTCACCTTCAAAAGGGTAAGAAAAATGTGGCAATTTGTTTTGAATGTTTGAGACAAACATTCTGAATCTATTGTTTGATAATATCCATTCCTCTCACCCCCGACAATGTTCAAGTCATTTCTAGTTGCTTTTCAGCTGATTTAAGTAATTACCCTCCCCTCTGGTTTATATGGAGAACATCAGCCTTTCCAGTTCACCACTTCATTTAAGAAATCACCCCCCAGTGCTGGAATCGTTACCAGTGTGGACTCTTTGGTTCATAAAACTTTCTGAGAAGTCACCTGAATATTTTTGAAGCAGGGAGACTACAGAGTCCTTGTCTTGAATTTCCTCATGTAGAGAATATACAGGACGATACCAAGAAGAAGATTTGAATCCTATTTACAGCCTTGGCCTTTTTTAACAGGGCTTTGTGCACTTTGTTACCACATGAAACATCTGTTTGTACTTTAATGACACATCTTTGTGCCTTCCTAACACAACCAGACAGATACACAGACAGAGGGGTTTGTGGCTGGCACACCATCTAATTTAGGACTTCCCCATCTCCACAGCCATGAGCAGTCAGTCCCCCAAAGAAATGCACTTCTGCTTCATGTGGGTGAGGTGCCACTGTGTGCAGCCCTCAGAAAAGCCAGCAAACCCTCTGGGGGACAGCTCACACTTCCCCTGCATGCACAGAGGGACAGGAGGGGGAACAAGCCCGGGGTGCAGAGCTGCTCCCAGCCCAGGGGGTGCAGAGCTGTTCCCAGCCCGGTGGTTCAGAGCTGCTCCCAGCCCAGTGGTTCAGAGCTGCTCCCAGCCCGGTGGTTCAGAGCTGCTCCCAGCCCGGGGGTGCAGAGCTGCTCCCAGCCCGGTGGTTCAGAGCTGCTCCCAGCCCGGGGGTGCAGAGCTGCTCCCAGCCCAGGGTTGGAGAGCTGCTCCTCTGCCCCAGGTGCCAGCAGGAACCAGGGCACGGGAAGCCTCTGTACCCAGAGGTGCTGGCAGCTTCTGGGACAGCCAGAGAGCACCAGTGAAGGAGGGACAGAGGGAACAGCTGAGGAAAGGCAAGAGGCTGAAGGACAGACTGTGCTCCAGCACCCTGTCAGAGGCCATGCAGGAAGGCAAAGCTTCCTCGGAGCACCACGAGACTGCCCTGCAGTCCCACCCACAGCAGCACACCAGGGTTTTCTCACCCTGCAAAGTGCCATGTGCTGCACACAGAGCCAGCCAGCCAGCCCCGCCTCCCTGCTCTGCCTCTGCCTCTGCCCTGGGTGAGCACTGACCCGCTGGGGCTGAAGGGCTGATGAGTTTGACCCTTTCCACACAGAAATGGCTGTGGCAGAAATGCAGACACACACCTGCCACTGGGAAGGACCACGGAATGTAATTTGTTTTTGCAAGAAATACCAAGGTCACCCTAAGCACAGAAATCCTACAGCAGCCCTGGCAAAACCAGCACAGTAAATAGAGACATGAGATAAACTAACTGTCTGGTTTTCCATTTGCCTGTGACCTCTATTACTGTTCTTTGTGCCTTTGCCTGTACCCTCTGTAATTGCCTCTTTGGTCCTTTAGGTCAATATCATTATCAGTCTCAGCACTGCCACTGCTCTCAGATTTTTCAAATGAAGCCTCATGTGGGAAGTTAAAACCCTGTTCTGTTTGTGACTCGTTTAAAAATGTGTGCTTTGACTAATACAGAATACTTTCCATAACAGACCCATATTCATAATAAAAAGGTAGTTAGTCTTATCCACTTATTTCTCTTTTGTTACTGTTTGCAAAAAATAATTTACCTACTTTGCTAATATTTTTCAAAGCATATCCTTGTATTAATAAGAACTTAGTAAAATACAAACTGGACACTGAAAACCAACATCTGGAGGAGTCCCAGTCTTGAATAATGTTCTTTGGTATCAATGAAATACAGGTAATAATGATGTCAGTCTGATAAAAGTTGAATTTATCTCTGTATTCCAGCAGTAAGAAGATAAAATATATACAGAGTCCCCATGGGATGTTGTTTGTGCTCCCTCAAGAAAGCTGAGGTGTGTGTTTGGTAAAACAGTAGATAGTTTTCCTTACACTCATGATTCCTAAGCAGGGATTCGATCCAGGTGTCAATGAAATGCCTGAAAAAATGTCTATACAGGTCAAATTGAAGAGTAATAAAGCTCAAACAAGGCTGTTCTCTCCAAATTTGTGCTTAGCACAGTGCCAGAGGTGTCATGAAAGGAAAATGGCATTGATAATATGCCACTGTTTGGAACCAGATTGGAGAGATGCATCATCTGTCAGGAATTCAAATTACAAATTCTGTTTTTACTGCACACAAACCCATGATGTTTCCTGGTTCTGCCACCACAGACAGTGGGTAACTGATGGGGTCCATGAGGCAATAAGTATTTTATATTACACTCCAGCTGGACATAACTATTTTCAATAATACATTCACAGGGATTAATGTTTGTTTGTTTGACAAAGTGAACTAAAGTGTGGGAGAGGGTAAAGAGAAGCTGTTTCCTTGGGGGTGACAGGAAAAGTCTGGAGAAAATCACCATATTCATCGAAAGAGGCAAATCTTGCCTAGCCAAAAAGCAGGCAGGGGATGTATTGGTGCCTAAAGGCTGAGGCTGGTGTTGTCTCTGCACATCGAAAGGATCAGCTGCCAGGACAGTAATTCTAAGAAAATCTCCTATTAGTGGACAAAACTCAACTGTGCACTCTTTAGTACAGGCTGGGCAGTGAGAAATGTTCCTCAAGGAAACTCTGCTTCCCACAGTTGCTGCTAAATTTGCTTCCCTGGTGCAATTCAGAGCCAGAGCCTGGGGGCAGTGGGGGCTCCCACCACTCCCTGCACAGGTCACCAACTGGCCACCAATTGCAAGGACTCCTGGCTATTTCTAACGGGGATTGAAACCAGGGACCTGAAGTAAAGACACTCATCCTATTAGCAGCCTCCTGAGCCATGCAGATTCCAGTGGAGCAGGGGTTTAATTCTTCTTAAGCTTCCTTCACACAGATAAAACTGCTCCTGGAAGATCTGAGATGAAGAAGAGCCAGCCTTAACTCTTGATGGGAAGCCTCGTTCCCCTCCTCTTCAGTGAAAGCTCTGGAAAGCTCTGGGTTGCATTATTCATTCACTCAGCCACCTGTGTGTGTGAGAGCAGTCCCAGCCATTTATCAGCTTGGGTGATGGCTGAACATGCAGATTTTGTATTCTGAGACAGCTCAGAAACACCTGGACACAGAGATCTGGAAGTATTTCTTGTGGGGGTTTGTTTCATGCAGACAAACTGTACACAAAAGGTCAGTTTAAAAGCACTGGAATGACTTGTGGGAAATTTCCTTAATCGTTAATAACACAGTCCATGAGGTTTGCACTTCCATTGCCACAACCAATTAAACACATAAACCAAAGAAATTAATTTCTCCCACCTTTGTTGAATCTGAAAGTTTCAGTCCAGGAAGTTTCTGCTAATTCAAAATATGAATTGCTGGGAAACCATGGAATTTGAGAAAAAATAAAAAGCTCAGAGACAGCTACAGATGGAAAATTTAGGTCATTATAATTAACCACATCAATAGAACAAATATCTGTGAAAAACTGAAATTCCTGGAAATCTTGTTTATAGCTAACCACAACCAAAGGCTGCAGAGCAATTAATAACCTACTGATGCTGAGCTTCCAGCCACCTTAAGATCACCAGAATATTTTTTTAAACCAATTTGAGTTTTAAAAGGTGTCCAGTTATGTTGTTTGCTTCCTACATTTCTTGCTGAAAATCACATAAATAATATATTTATATTAACAGTAATATTCAAGTCACTATTCTAATAAAGAATTCTAAGAAAAATGAAAGTTCTGAAGTTCAAATCAGTGTGAAAACATATTATTTCCTTGATGATAAAACCAGGAAAGTATAACAAGTGTTCTAGTGTTGTAAGGTTTTTAAATATTCAAAATTTAATAATATTTTTGACCCATAAACAAATACAAATATAAATATAAATATATGTAAAGAAATATACCTGATGAGGGAAATGTCCTTTGAAGTGACCATAGACAGATATTTTACATCTTAGGACTAAACACCCAGTAAGGTGACAGACAGCAAATAAATTGTACCAAATCAGATGCTCAGCCAGGCCTGTGCTGATCTCTCTGTATTAAATGCTGTCTACACACACCAGAGTCAGGAAACAGAGAAATAGTTTTGTATGAAGAGTTACCAAGAAACATTTAGATGTAACTGCAGCCCCAAACCCTCACATTTCTCAAATTATCTCCAAATTCGGAAGCAGAACTACTGAGAGGGGACAAAGGAGTAGCATGAAGCAATGAGTTTAACTTGCCTTTTCCATGGTGAGAAGCTCCTGTTGCCTTCTGGTTCCTGCAGGGGGGCACCCACTTGGAGAGGCACCCTGAGGACAAAGCAGAGCAATGGGATTTATTTAACCCCCTGACACCCACTGTGCCCATCCTTTCTGGCAGCCAGGAGTGACTGTCCCAAACTCTCTGCATCACGGGGGGCTCACACTCAACTGTATTCCTTGTGCCCCCCATCACACTGTGGAGCCTGTGCAGAGCCTGACAGAGGAAAAGCACCAGCAGGTCCAGCCCAGAGCGCCCTGCAAGGACCTGGCTGTGCTCACACAGCACTGGGGGCACCTTGAGACCACGTGCCAACCTCACCCATGGAAGGACAGATGGCCCTGGAGGAGGAGGACACTGGTGGCTCACACAGCACTGGGGGCACCTTGAGACCATGTTCCACCCTCACCCAGGGAAGGACAGATGGCCCTGGAGGAGGAGGGACACTGGTGGCTGGTCCCAGTCTGGGGCTGATGCTGCAGGATGCCCCAGCACTGCAACCTGCCCCTGTGGGCACCCTTCACAGTCACCCTGGTGCGGGTGCACAGAGAGGATCAGCTGCCAGAAACTGGGTGTAACAGCACATCGTTACAACACTTCAATTGAGTTTAAAAGGTCATGGCAAGGATTCTTGAAGTCATGGGATTGTGACCTGCTGTGTCTGCAAGAGGTACAACCACCTCTATCAGTGGCTTAAATTGTGCAACAGGATCTACTAAAAATAAGAAAAAAAATCAAGTTTTTCCTTTCTGAGCCACTCCCGCCCTTCCCAGCTTTAGCCAGTTCTCACCGCCCTCTTCCCTGCTGACTCACAGCCCCAGCTGGGACTGGCAGGTGGCTTATCCTACATCCTGCAGGAGGTTCTCCTTGTGCTAAATGATTCCTCAGTATTCCAGTCATTGGTGAAGAGAATAACCTCAGCTTTTACTGCCAAACAAATATGTCTAAAATCAGAATGTGCATTAATAAACCAGCCCTATAGCACAAAGTAGCCAAGTTCAGAAGCAGAAGAGAATTATTTCAGAAGGGGAATACCTGACTAGAAAAGTTACTTCATCTCCTGCTATGGGCATAATCCAAAGCAGATTTGAAGCACTGGTGCCTTTTCTGCTTGAGTTCAGTGCACAGATTTCTAAGATACCATTTTTTGTGTTCTCATTCGAAAGGTATGAAATACCAAAGGCAGCCAGAAACACCAAGGCATGTTTGCACAGTCTCAGGCTGCAGTGTGGATGATAAGCTGGCTAATTAACATGTGAGCCAATCTTCACTTTCTCATCTCTAGTGCTGCTATTTAAGTGATGTTTGGGGCTCAGGGTGTTTCACAATAGAACAAATAGAGCAGGAAAGGCCTTCAGGTCTGCAGGAAGGACCAGGCAGAGCTGCAATGGGGATCACCCTCACTCCTCCTAAGCCTGCACAGCCTTTGTCAGGCAAAGCTGTTCACCCCCAGGAGGGGGGATTAGGGTACTTATTTATAATTTATGCTGCTTAGAAAAGCTGCTGTCAGCTCAACCCCAGCCCCAGGCTGGCATAAGGTGCCAGGGGCAGAACACAGAAGTTCATTGCCTTGGGAGGTTTTTATGGTCCTTCCCTCCACTGTCACCTTTGCTACCAAATCCCAACTGTTCCCTTTGGGTTGGGGATATCAGAGACTTGCATTGGTTCAGTTGTACAACAAGACTTCTATAGCAGAACTAAAAGCAGTCTCTTTTCCTTCTTAATTAAGGGCAGCATCATTTTGTTTCCTTTCCATTATAGCCTATTTAAATAGTTCAAAGCCTTTATTTTTGGAATGTAGTTTCTAGGATATACATCCATTCCACTGAACTATAAAAAGAAACATTTGATCAGAGTAGTAATTTCTGTGATAGCATCAGAGGTAACACATTATCCAATTCAACACTTATTATTATGGAATAATATATTAATTCCTCCTTTAATCTGAATGGCTACTTTATTAAAAAACCCTTTGCACAAAGGATCAAATTAAATCTAATCCCTGATATGACACCCAATAAAATGGACAAGGCCTAAAGCAACTTACATCCTCTTTCATCTCCTATGTTATTATATATGGCAGGAAACCTTTGAGGACTGTTTATCAGTGTTAATCAGAACTCACCCTCCAAGCAGGGCACCCTCAGAATTTTAAACATTTCCTATCTTCACAAGGCACACCAAGAAAACCACAGGGATTAAAAGCAGAATGGTCCATTTCTTCCTGTTCCATTAGGCTAAAACACACTGTGAGACCCTGAAATCTGTTTCTAAACTGTTGGAAGACACAGTGACAGTTGGGCTGAGCAGCCCCAGATCGTGCAGGCAATGGCACAACCAGCTGGCACACTCACAGCAGCACTTTGGCACTGAGCTCCACAGTGGGGACAGGGTAGAAATAACCCCCTTGCACCAAAACCACTGCTCCCAGCAACTCCAGCAAGCCTGGCCCAGAATTCTTTGTCCCTGTCCTGGAGGCTCAGGAAGGCTGGGGACTTTATCTCTGACTTTAACTCTGGCACCAGCTTGGATGGAAAAGTCACCACGGACCTTGCAGGAGCTCCTGTCCAAGGTGGCTGCCTCTTCTTTCTCCTGGCACAGAGCTCAGCTCCAACACTGCTCCTCTGGACAGGCTTTGTCATGTACCCTCATCTCCAACACAGCCCCTCTGGACTCCCAAACTCTGGGAAGGCTTTGCCATGTAACTCTCAGCTCCAACACTGCTCCTCTGGACAGGCTTTGTCATGTACCCTCATCTCCAACACAGCCCCTCTGGACTCCCAAACTCTGGGAAGGCTTTGCCATGTAACTCTCAGCTCCAACACTGCTCCTCTGGACAGGCTTTGTCATGTACCCTCATCTCCAACACAGCCCCTCTGGACTCCCAAACTCTGGGAAGGCTTTGCCATGTA
>JAWWEV010000083.1:58631710-58675302 GCA_035583235.1 Hafferia zeledoni
CTCAGCTCCAACACAGCCCCTCTGGACTCCTGAAGAAGCCTGGGAAGGTTTTATCAGTGCAGCCCTACCTGCTGAGTAACACAGGCAAGTGATTCCCCACTTAAATAACTTACCAGAGCTACAAGTCTGAAGTGCACAGCAGATCTACACTTTGTTTTTTAAAAGAAACACATTCTAACAAAACTACTTTTTATCCACACAGCATATTTTAACCAAGATCCCCCCTTCCCTCCAGATTTTATGTATTTTTAATGAAAGTTTAATTGCCATCCAAATACAGCTTGAATGAATGCATGAGGGAAAATAAACATCATTTAGAAAGTCAGAAAATATTCATTAATAATTTTGCTAGCATGATAAAAGTGTATAAATTAAGAATCTGTGTAAATATATGTTAAACTACTAAAATATATGCAGATGTAATATGTACTTAATCCTGCTGGTTACAAAAGGCACTGCTGAACGGCACCAGCCAATGAGAACCCCCCTTTATTTAGAAAAACACTTAGGAAGCACAAATGCAAAACAAGATGAAAATCAATTATTTAAATCAAGGGTTCCAACTTGACAATTTAAGTCATGATTAAAATTGGCAATTTAAATGCCTTTGATCTAAATCTATCCCCCTGACGTGAAACCAGCCCATTTTGTTTGTCATCATTATTGTTCTCAGAGCAACCAGATGAAAAAATTATTTGGAAATGCACATGTGGATGTTGCCTTATGAGCACACTTTGCTCTCCATGTTTGTAATTCGTTTGTGACAAGAAGATCATTGACTACCCCTTAGCACACCTATGGCACAGCTCCACCAAGAAATACTATGAACTGGGAATTTTATTTTTAGGTGATAATACCTCCCATTCCTGCACGATATTCCCATATTTCATAACATTACAGGAAAATTTAGAATTAAGTCTCAAATCACCAACAGACCTGCAAACTCACAAACAGAGCCACAAAAGCTTTAGCTCTGCCATTGGGCATCCAACATCCTTCAGAGGAGGCTACAGAAAAACCACACCTAATGAGCTGCTCTCTTGAGTGCTGGGGGTCCCCTGGAGCAGCACAGGCACAGCTCCCAAATGCTCCCAGAGCCCATTTCTCCAGCTGGAGGTGGCTGTGAGCAACAGGCTCTTTGCACTTGCCTTGGGCACCTGCTTTCCTGGGGAGGGAGCACAGATGGCTCTTCATGGGCTCATCCACAGCCCCCACAGCTGTACAGCTCTGCAAAGGGAGAGGCCCAGGAGCCAGGCTGGGGCCAGACCTCAATTAAAGGAGCTCCTCAGGCTGGGTGAGAGTCCCGGTGGGGCTGCCCAGGGCAATGAAACTCCTGTGCTCCAGGCCCTGCCAGGGGGGTTGCAGCAGGAGCAGTCCCAAGATAGGGATCTGTAGACACCAGGTTCCACTGGCTGACACGGTGGTTTGCTGGTATCTCCCCCAGGTTCCACTGGCTGACACGGTGGTTTGCTGCTATCTCCCCCAGGTTCCACTGGCTGACACAGTGGTTTGCTGCTATCTCCCCCTCCCAAAAAATGACAACCTCAGCCTCTGTCTCTGACCTTGCCTGTGAAGGTCCAGGTTGCATACTCTGCCTGAACTACACAAAGATACAATTTGCCATCCTCACCAGGCTCCTAAAACCTTCCTCCTGCCTCTTTCTCCACTACTGCCTTTAGACACCAGCTTCTAATTAGTCACCAGCAGGAATTCTCCTTTAATACCCAGGCTGTGCTTTAACAGTACTGGGGTTTTTAAAAATCTGTTGTTGAAGTCACATCACCTTGGGCCCCCACTACTGCAGCAGGTTTTTCTCCTCTTCTCCCTGTGCATCCAGACTTTCTGATTCACTGACCATTTGCATGGCCCATGGGCTACACCACAATAATCTGATTTATGCTCTTGGCCAGTGGCCCTTTTTCCCAAGCAACCTTATGTTGGGGTCCTTTCCAGCCCCCCACGTGCTTATCGACTCTCTTACTGTTCCCACACAGCCATGAAGAGCTGGCCACATTCACCCTGTGAGCCCAACCTCTCAAGTGTTTGCTTGCTGTGTTCTGCATTTTCTGTTCTGTGAGAAAGACTTTGGCAGAGGTGCCTGTTCTCTGGTGCAAATTCCTGTGTGTTGTCTCCCAGATCCTTCATTATTCCCTGTGTTCATCTGTGACACCCCAGAAGGAGAGAGCAGCTGGTCCAGGCTGCTGTGAGGGGGTGAGGTCAGCCCTGCCACACCAAATGGCAACAGGGGGTTGTTTCCTGCTGGTACCCACAGCTGCTTTTCTGCCCTACATTTAAACCATAAACAATCCAAAGTGGGTCTTCTCTTTCTGTCCTGGGCTGATAGTGCATCAAGGCCATGAGCTGCTGATGGAGGATTAAGGGCACCACCACCACAACAATAATAATGCCAGGAAGAGAAGAGGAGGAGACACTGTGATTTCATGTCTGTCTAAACCTGGAACAATTTGTTAATGGAATCAGGAAGCTTCCCTTATGTAATTATCACTGAGTACCTCAGCTAAAGTCTAACTCAGGGGGCATATCCTTCACTGTGATAATTCAGTATTTTAGAACTACATGAAACACACCGTTTAGATAAGCTGAGCTGGAATTTATGACTCTTTATTTCCACTGGGGTCCACAGCACTGCTTCACATTTTCAGTGCAAGGCAGGAAAGCAAAGGACTCAGTTCACAAGGCTTTGTGTTCCTAAAAGTGAGGAGAGAGCTCAAGCAAAGAACATTTCCACGCTTTCTTCCCTACAAATAGAACCAAATATATTTAAAGTACTCAAGATTATTCTTTTTTTTTAAATAAGAATGTACCAGTGTATTCTAACTCTGCTCCTTTATTCTGCTTCCTAAAAACATCATACATTCTTAATTTATTAATTAAAAAACAAACAAAAAACAAAACTAAAACAAAACCCCACACTACCAAAATAAAAAAAAAAACCAACAAAAACCCCCCAAAAAACAAAACTAGCCCCAAACATTTCAACCAAAGGAGACAGTCTAGTGAGATTTTCCAAATGATGTTGAGTCTTGGACAGAGTTTGCAGGAAAACCAGGAATTAATCTGAAAAGGCCTCTTTCCCACTGCCTGTTTTACTCACTGTACATCTCCTTCCCCACAGCTGGAACTATGCAAGTTCTTTCATTTCAAAATAATCATGTTGTTTTCTCATTTACAGAAAATACTTCCCCTTCTTGAAAATCAAGCCTTAAAGTTATAAACAATCAGGCCATGTAAGTATTTGCAGGTGAACAGGAGCTGCCCCACGTAATGAAAATGTTTTGCTTTCCTTGGTGCCCCGAGTAGGCCCAGCCCGATGGCACCACAGCAGCGACCCCTCAAGTGCCACCTTTCTGAATGACAGCCCGAATTCTGAGGAGTCTGAAGACTGAACTTGCTTTCATGGAAGCAAATAAATCCAGTTCCAGGTGCTGAAGCTGGAGAAATGTCCAGATTTCAGCTGCCCTTCCCTTTGGCACTGCCCACACTGTCCTGCCTGACTCTGCCAGCAGCCCCTTCATTAACCATCCCGTGTGGCAGAAAATACAGGAAATATTGGGGTATTTGCTTCACTTTTTGAGAGGGACAGACCAGACCCAACAGACTGTGAGCTGTCTGCAAACACAAACTTCAGGCAGAACAGCCAAGGAGCTGACACATCAAGGATAGTGGGATTATCTGAGGGATGTGGTCACACCTGAACTGAGCGTGAAGGGTTTGGTGAGCTGGGCTGAGATCAGACACTCAGACCTTGCCTGCTTTCATAGCAATTCCACCTCTTCCAAATGGTCAGCCTGAGCAACAGCCTTTCACATTACTCAGTTAGATAGCTGAGGTTTTCCTGTAGCTTTCAGAAACACAGTCACAGTTTGTACCCAGATTGGTGCTGGTTTTGAGGCAGACAATGTGCAGATACCCCCATCTGAGAGCCTTGGACCAAGCTCAGGAAGATAATGTAGATGGGTACATCTTGGACACATCTTAAATTAGGTTTCTTTTCATTCTGCTGTAAAAGGCAACGTGACTTTTGCAAGGCAAGGAGCTAAATTCTTAAACGTGAGAAAAAGGCAGTCTGGGAACGAGGAAGGATGTACCGTCCTGGGTCCAGTTAGATTGTCCTTTGCTTCAAATAAACTCACTCAAAAGGGAAGATGTAACAGGAGTCATTTGGAGTTTGGGGATACTCTTTTTGCCATGTAGGAGAATGACACTTTGCAAGAAACAGGGAGAGAAAGGACAGGAGTTAATGTACTGCTGGGAAAAAACAGGCCTAGGAAATGGCTCAGACTGGTCTAATGTGACCAAAGATGCAGCATTGGGAAAGGCTGCCTGGCTGTGCTGAGTTATGCCTATCCCATGGATTTAATTCTGTTGGTGTTCTCTAGGTTGGTTACTGTAAGTTCACTGAATGCTGCTCTTGCTTTGAGAGGTTTATGTACAATGCCCAAAACAGAGCAGTTACTGACTGGGTAATTAGTAAGACCTCATTAAGTCATCTTTTGTGCCATGGTACACCCACCTTGGGGAAAACCACATGTATTTTCCCCATGGTGGTGACAAAAATCCTACCTGGTATTCAGAGCTCATTTGAGCCCCCTGAGAGGAGAGGCTGAAATGGTGGGAGGTGGATAATAATTTTTGAACTCTGGCATATTAATATGATCCAAACACGTGTAGGCCCAGGAGGTCTCATTGTAATACCTTGCTAATGTCTTCAAAGCTTTTCGGAGACTTCCACGGAGTGATTCTGCTTGGAAAATATTAACCCTAATACATACATTCAAAAACTAGATCCAGCATGCAGAATAAAAGAGCCCTCGAGAGGAGAGTTAAGCTCTAATCTGCTTCTTTCTCCACTTTGTTGCAGAGGCAGCTGTGGCAGGGGAGGGGTTGGCCAGAGAGGGCTCTGCACTGACATTGCTGCTGTTCTGCCATGTGTCGTGGGAGTGTCTATGTCATGACAGCAACAGGGAGGCCTCCAGCCCTTTCTGCTCCCACAGGGCTTTTCTGCTGGAAGCACGACACAGGAGTACAAAGGCTGCCAAGGTGTTCAGCACAGCTGACTGCCAGGGACCCCCACTCTGGGCTGGGAAAGAAAGCCAATCTCCCCCGGTCTGTGCACGCACTCCCAGCACACGCTGCTTCCCAAGCGTGGGGAGGAAATGAAATGATACACTGGGGAGGCAGACCTGATTACTGAAAATTAGAGACACACTCTGGAGGTGAACAGTCTTCATCTCATTTGCAGGTAAATTAATGATTTACAAAGAAGCACCATCTATTAAAAATAAATTGTAGCGACACACATTTGCAGCCTATTATGCTGATTTTTTCATTTAAATCTTCTAGTTCAGTTCTTCTCTCTATCTCTGTGCATGATGAGCTGATGGAGAAACAGCAGAGCTGTACAAAAGAGTGGCTTAGCAAAGATGAAGAGACAAAATTGTCACAGTACAAGAGCAGACAAATTTACCTGTGCCAAAGTTAAAATAGAAACTTCATTTTTTCACTCAGCACACAGATGAATTCCCTCAGCATTCCACAAGATATTGCAAAGGTCTCAAGCAAGAAGGGAATGTCGTGGAGGATGGAATAACTAATTAGTGGGGTGGGACTCACTGGTGACAATGACCGTGTGTGGCTGTAGGAATCCTTGAAATGCTGATCCCAGGGTGAGGGCACAGCAGGAAAGGAGCAATTTTTCTTTGCCTCGTGTGCTGAAGGATGGCTGCACCTGCCAGGAGCAGGGCTGGGCCTCTCAGCAGCTGGGGCAGAGGCTCTGCTCGTGGTGCCAGGGCAGCAGGAGGCAATGAAAGCCTCAGCAATCTCAGGCAGAGATTTCACAATGCTGTGGAAATCACCTCTCTAGGCACCCACCACTCTGGCCCACGTCCAAGAGAGTGTTGGGCAATCCTACAGTCAGACACCAGTTGCAATTCCGAAAATCTCATTTTCTTTTACTTCAATCTTCATGAAAAAAATCTTTCCAATAATTTGCTAGTTCTCACATTTGTTAAAGGACTACTACTTTTCCTTCCAAAACAATTATATCAGAATTATCTATTAAATAAAAAGGGGGTTGGGATTGAGGGGACTACATTTGGTGATACATCCTTGTGTGGCTTTGTTGTGGGTGCTTCCTGTGGTGAGAGATTTGTGTGGTTGCAAAGAGCAAGAAGCACAGAATATTTCCCATTTATGTACACGTGCACAAATGTAACTGTTGTGCCTGGTGGCAACGACTTCTGCCCCCAGAGAGTCCCCAGAGAAACAATCCGTTTGCCAATACTGGCCTGGATTCTAATTAAGAACAAACCCCACATATGCAGGAAACCATAAAACCCCTCAAGTTAACTGTAGCCAACGGCCTCCAGCCTGGAGCAGCAGCGGGCACAGGAGCTGGCACAGGCAGGGACCAAGCCCCAGGTCTGTTGCCTGCCAGTGGCTGTACCTGGATGTTGCCACCCTTGGGCGCCTTCTTTGCTGGTTCTGACCAGTGCACAGGCCCAAGAGGGAGTTTTTGGCCAACCACAACAGCTGAGGTGCCCTGCAGGGCAGACTGGGCTCACACCTCGGGTGGGGTGCCTGCCCGTGCCCCCCAACAGGGATACCCTAACCCAGTGGCACAAAAGATCACCTTTCAAGTGGCCTTGGCCAAGGAGGTGCCAAGCGAGTCACCGGCAAAGCACGCAGGGGGTGAGTGGGTGGCTGGAGCAACTGATGGGTGTTTTGCATGGCAAATACAACCCAGGAATTCACGGGGATAAGGCAGAGCAAACATCACCCTCCTGTGCCAGGGCTACCACGGCTGTTCTCCTGTGCTGCTCCTTTTTCATAGAGAAAGAATTGGTGGCTCCGAGCCAGCTGCAAATTACAGCTCAGCGCAATCACTGTGCCAGTGGCACCTTTAATCGGTGTACAAAGCACTGCCTGGGGTACGAGGCGTATTGGGAGGCAGGAGGGGAGCAGGTGGGGACCGGGACATCGAAAGGGGGTCACAAGGGGGGTCACCCCTACCCCGGTGATCACTGAGGAGGTTTGGGGGGGGGCAAGGACCTTCCCCCGAGCATTCCATGGCTTAGGGCCGAGAGGCTGCAAACCCTTTGCCTCAGAAAGGCGTCATTCAAGTGTCCCGGAGGAACTATTAGGGTGAGCGGTGGGCGCGGGGCCCCCCTGCTGCTCCCTCGCTCGCTCCGGCGGTTCTCACGCCAAACGAACGCCGGTGTGGGAAGGGCAGAACAAGGGGAGGGGGTATCTCTTTAAAGGGAGAACAATCTCAGCCGTGCGAGCTGCTCGGGGGGCGAGGCGAGGCGAGGCTCTCTGCCTGCCGTCGATGGGAGAAGCGAACCCGCAGCGCTGCCCGTCCCGCCCCGTCCCGTCCCTGGAGTCGTCGAGCCCGGCCGTGCCCCGGGGGCACTGCGGGCACAGCAATGACGACAACAGCAGGCCGGTGGTAGGGTTCAGTTCCAGCTGATTTTATTTCCTTCCCGAAGAAAAAACAAACGAACAAAAAAACCAAAATAAAAATTAAAAAAATTAAAAAAGAGAGGTTATTTACAGAAGGTATATCAACAATCTGACAGGCAGTGAACTTGACATGGTTAGCTGGCATGATTTTTTTTTTCCTTTCCCCACCTTGCATTGTGGGTGATCCTTAGACTGAAAAAAAAATCTACACAGCATATTGCACAGGATGGATGACCAAAAAAAGAACAAAAAAAGAACAAAAAAGTTAAATCCTTAACGGAACCACCTCATTAGGCAGACGTCCTAGTGCCTGTCATGTTATATTAACATACATAAACACACAATCTTCTTTTTTGCTTATTATAATACAGACTTAAATGTACAAAGATGTTTTCACTTTCTTCATCTTAAACACAACAGCTATAAACCTGAATACATATGCTATCATCATGCCATAAGAGACTAAAACAATTATATTTAGCGACAAATAGAAAGGATTAAATAGTCAAATACAAGAATGAAAAATGCAGTACGTAGTGTCGCGAACTCAAACCGGCATTTCGATAGATCCAGTGGTTTAAACGGCACGTTTTTGCTTCGAAAAAAAGTGCAAAAGATGTGGTTTACAAGTTAAAGGTACAGGATCCCTTCTGTGTAAATGCACCAGTTGCTTTACCCCATCCGGGGCCGGGGGGTCCCCAGGAGGGTGGCGGGTCCCCAGGAGGGTGGCACCCAGTGCCCACCCCTGCCCGGTGCCCCTTAAGGGGATGCTGTCCCTTTAAGATGCCTGCAGATTGGAGTGTAAACATGGACAAAGTAGGGGCTGATTGTGGGTGTGAGTGTGAGCGAGCGTGAGCACACGCGTGTGAGAGACAAACCAGCGGCCCTGTTGTTAAATCAGGAAATCCAAACAGCGATTTACACCGATTTACACCCCCTTTATATATTTTTTACAAAAATACACTGAGAAAATAATCAAACGTTTTCATCTCTCTTCTCTTTTTGTTTTTAAAAGTGTCAAAAGTCTACATTTAAATATAAAAAATTAAAAGTTAAAACTCTAGCCCTTCAGTGAAGGAGACATAAAAATGGTGCGGGTAACAACGAGAACTACCAAAAAAGGACAAAGAAATACAAGTCAAAAATGTTTGGCCAGTATAAATACGTCCACTTATAAAATGGCATCCGATTACATTTACAAGGAAAAAAAACAATACGAGGATGGAGCATCGGTGAGAAAAAACAGTCTTTTCATTTACAGCTATAAGGAACAAACACATACATACTCTGAGAAAAAATTTGGTCCTGAATTTCGTTTTTCAAAAGTCCAGCACAGATTTGAGTTGCGTTTGAATCCTTTAAAGAGTTAAGAATGAAAAAAAGCTGGTGATATTTTTGTAGGAATCAAACATAGCGCCATCTATCTGCTTTTATATTATCCTAACACTAGTTTGTTTTTTCAACTGTTCAACAGTCTTACAGAAATCTTGAGAAGATAGACAGTATAACATGCTATATTAAACCCCACCAGTGAAATAATCCAACACCATCACGATTCTGAGTAAGAAGAAAAAAAACTACTTTTTTTTTTGTATTTTCGTGTTTGTTTTTCTTTTTTTCTTTTTTTTTTTTTTTTTGCAAAAGCCATCGCCCTCCGTTTCCCCTGTACCACATCGTTACAGAAACTGTTCCCATTCGGTCTCTGTTTCAAAAGAAGTTTTCAGTGTTCTTGAAGCTTCAGCCTCATTTTTCTCTCTACATCTACCATGAGGTGACTGAGAAAGAAAAGCGCTGCCGCCACCTCATCCATACGTGCAAATCCGTTCCAGTTTATTATTATTTCCCCCCCACCGTATTTCCAAGACAGGTCTCAGCTGTAAGTCTGGCTCTTCTCCGCTTAACCAGGATCTCAGTCCAGCTCCATCCGCCTCCTCCTCCTCCTCCTCCTCCTCCCAGCATCGCCGCCTCCTCTCAGCGCAGAAAAAAACCGGGACAGGATTTCTCCCCCCAGACGTGAACCTTGCATGGCTTTGGGTGGATTTTTTTCTTTCTTTTTTTTTTTGTTTTGTTTCCCCAAGCAGTTCTGATCGCTCTTTCACAGGAAAGGGCGAATGCTCGAGACATCCAGTGTGCGCTCGGCACAAACGCGTCGCTCCCCCTCCTCTTTATTCGTAGAAAGTGGGCAATAACAAAGAACCCAGAGGTGTGTGCGGTTCCCCCCTCCCTCCTCCTTTCACCGTCTCTCTTTTCAGGAAATAAAAAAGCAACAAGGTAGCGCCTCGCTCCCTGCAGTCTGTAAAAAAGCACCGTGAGGCTCCTCTCTCGGGGGTGTGTGCGGGTCCGTCCGCAGCGAAGGGACCGCCGGCCTTTCCTTTCGGCACGGAGGGGGCGATCCCGCTCCGCCGCCCCTTCCCCGAGCACCAGGAGCAGTCTCTCCACAGCCCCTTCGCAGGAACAAACAAACGAAAACGAAAACAACCACGGACACCAAAGAAACCGGAGAAAGCCACAGAAGCGGCCGGCGGGGCGGGCGAGTCCTGGCGACGGCCACGCGCCCGGTGGCTCCTGCGGCGGGGCCCGGCTCTCGGCTCAGTAGGTGAAGACCAGGTTGGAAATGCTGGACTCCAGCCAGTCCCCCGAGATCATCTCACTTACCTCGGGCGTGCAGTAGTCCGGGAACTCAAAGTGCGAGCCCGAGCCGGGCTCGAAGTTAAAATCCAGGTCCCGGTCGAGCACCGAGGAGCTGAAGCTGCCCAGGGACATGCTCTCAAAGCCGGGGCTGGGGTTCAGGTCCAAGAGGTCATCCTCAAACTCGTCGTCCGACGAAGAGCCGGAGGAGGAAGAGGAGGAGGAGTGGGAGGACGCGGAGGAGGAATGCGCCGTCGAGGGGGCCGGCGAGGAGGCGCGCAGGCTGGTGTAGCTGCGGTGATCCGAGGGCGAGCCGGAGCCGGAGGGCGAGGGGCAGGCGACGCCTCCGCAGTCCCCGTCGGGCCGGCCCGCGCCGCCGCCCCCCTCCTCGTAGAGGCTCAGGGGGTCTCCGGCCTCGGCGGAGCTGCTCAGCGTGGGGCTGCCGGGCACGGCGCCGCCGGGGGAGGCGGAGGCGGCCGCCGCCTGCCCGCTGCCGAAGATGTACACCCGCTTCACCTTCTTCTCGGCCAGCGGCTTGCCCGGCCCCGAGGGCGCGCTCGCCGCCCCCCGCGGCTTGTAGAGCGCCTGGTGCTCGGGGGGCAGCAGCGCGGCCGACGGCTCCCCGGGGAACGGGCCGGCCTTGCCGCCCGCAGCCTTGCCGTGGGGTTTGCCGGCCGCGGCCGCGCCGCCGCCCGCGGGGGAGGGCTTGGAGCCGCCGCCACCGCCCTTCTTCGGGGCGGGCTTGGCCGCGGCCGCGGGGCCGCCGGGACCGCCGCCCGCGCTGCCCCCGCCGGCGCCGCCCCCGCCGCCCTTGTCCGCCTTGTCGCCGGGCTTGGTCGCGCTGTTGCCCGACTTCACCTTCTTCCTGGGCCGGTACTTGTAGTCAGGGTAGTCCGCCATGTGCTTGAGACGCAGCCGCTCCGCCTCCCGGATGAAGGGGATCTTGTCGCTGTCCTTGAGCAGCTTCCAGCGCTTGCCCAGGCGCTTGGAGATCTCGGCGTTGTGCATGTCGGGGGACTGCTCCATGATCTTTCGCCGCTCGATCTGCGACCACACCATGAAAGCGTTCATGGGCCGCTTTATGTGCCCGCTGGGCGTCTTGCACCAGCTCGGATCGTCCGCCTTGCCCCCGGTGGAGGCGGTGGAGCCCGGCGTGGGGGACGAGGCGATGCCCAGCTCGATGCCGGCCCCGGAGTCGGAGGTCTCGGCGGCCAGCAGCGCCTCCGTGTTCTCCGCCGTGTTGGTTTGCTGCACCATGGCGGCGGCGGCGGCGGCGGGGGGCTCGCCGGGGCTCAGCGCGGCTCCGGCGCGGGGCAGGGCGCGCAACTTCTCACAGCGACACCGCGGCGGCGCAGCCCCCCGCGGCCGCGCCCCCGCCGCCCGCACCACTTGTACTTCCACACCGGCGCCTCGGCCCCGGCGGCGCGGTCCTCTGCCCCTCGGGGCGGCGGCAGTGGCGGGGCCCCCCGCGGGCAGGCAGGAGCTCCTGCAAAGGCAGCGCCGCGAGCCGCCCGTCCAAGTTTGCTTGTTTTTTTTCTCGAGGGGTTTTGGGCTTTTTTGTTTGCTTTTGGTTTTTGGTGTTTTTTTTGGAAGGGGGTGTCGATCTGCTTTTTTCCCTCAGCACATCGAGTCTCCCCGCTCCCCGAGGCGGCTGGTCCAGTTCACAAGCGCGTTCCGCCTGCCCGCGGTGTCTCAGGAGCGCGGCGCGGCCGCGGCCGGCAGTCCCTCAGCGCTGGGCACGGCCAGCGTGCTCCGCTCCGCTCCGCTCCGCCGCGGGGAGGGGCAGCGGCGCCCCCGACGCCCCGAAAATCCCGGCTCCAGGACAGGACGCGTGGTGGCGGCGGCCAGGAGTTTGTGCAGGTTGGACTTGGCAGTTGGCGAAGCACCGGGCGAAAAGGAAAGCCCTCAGGACAAAGAAATAAAAAAATAGTGATAATTAAAAAAATAATAATGAAAAAATAATAATTTAAAAAATCGACGTAAAAAAGGGAAAATAAAAAAAAGCGCTCGCGCATGAACGAGTGTGTACGTCCCCGGCAGGAAGCGCGGCGAGCCGGGCGCCCAGTCCCGTCCTCCTCCGACGGTGCTGCTGCTGCTGCTGGTGGTGATGGTTCTGCCGCTGCTCCGCGCCCGCGGAGCCGCCGCCGCCCCCCGCGCTGCCCACCCGCCCTCGGGGCGCCGCCCGCGCCCCCCGCACCGCACGCCGCGCTCCGCCGGCCGAGCCGAGAGCGGCCCCGCGCCCGCCCCGCGCCGCTTTATCCGCGCCGGGCCCGCGCCCGCGGCCAATGGCGCGCTGTATCCAACGCCCCGCGCGCGCCAAGCCCCGCCCGCGCTCCGCGATTGGCGGCGGGGCCTGCGCGGGGCCGGTCCCCGCGTGCAATGGGAAGCGCCCGCGCTGACCTCATCCCCGGCGGCGGGGCGAACTTCGGCGGAGGGGCAGCGCTGGGGCAGCCCCGCGCCCGCCCCGCACGTGCCCGCGCCCCTCCCCGCCCCCCGCGCCCCGGAGGGGGGGAAAAATAATCAGGGAATCGGCAAAAAATCAGCATAATGCAAAAAACAAAAAGAACAACGGGAAAACGGGCGAGAAGGGGAGCCGTGCGGCGCCGCCCCCGCGCGCGGGGTGTGCGGAGCGCAGCGCGGACACCTGCCCGCACAAAGGGCGCTCCTGCCGCCCCGCAGGCAGCGCTGTCCGCGGGGGCCGAGCGGAGGGATGGAGGGATGCCCGTCCCCACGCCCACACGCCGAGTGTCACGGAGGGGTCGCCACCCCTCGGGAAGCGCGGCCGTCACGCCCCCTCCGCTCCGCCGCCGCGCTGGAGCGGCGCTGGGACCGCACGGGCGGTGGCACCGCACGGGCACGGCGCTGATTCCGCGCTGCCACCCATCCCAAACTCCCCGCGCGGCGGGAGCAGGAGGTGTTGCCCTTATCGCTGTTGCCCCTATCGCTGTTTCATCCCCCGTCCCGCTCCCCGCAGCTCCCGCACGCTGCGGTCCCGCCGTGATGCTCGAGCCCGGGCAGAGGCTGCGGCTGGGAGGGGCGGGGCGGGGGGAAAAGCGATGCCCGGCCGGCAGGCAGGTACCAGGCTCCGGGGCAGAGGTGCTGCCGTGCCCTCCCAGTTCTACCCCTGCTCCCTTCGGGACCATTCCTGGGGCTTTTCGGGGGTCGCTGGTCCGTCCCATGTACCCCTCGCTCTGCCTTGCCGAGCTCAGTGGTAAGAAAGAAAAGCAGGGCAGCAGCGTGAGGGGGTGCATCACCCCTTAGGGCCTGGGGCATCCACCCCCCCTTCACCTCCAGGGACGGGGCACAGTAACACCACAAGGACAGTGTTACTCCCAAAGATTCCTCACATCGTTCACCAGGCCAGAGACCAACAGCTGTGAAAATCTTTGTTCCACACAACACCAGTCAAAAACACTTTTTAAATCAAAAGCAAAATAATGGTTGGAAACAGCTAAAATGCCCAGGACAGAGGTCTTGAAATAAGTTGCACATTTTTGAAAGAAAATTTATGGTAGGATCCTCTAGCAGAGTTTCTAACTGGCTGCAGAACAGGCTTTGAATATTACAATCTCACACTGGCCTCAAAGTACACTGTTGTGAAGTGCTGAGAAAAACCCTGAATTCCCAATAGCTCTCTGGATCATCTACATTGCTGAGACTGTTTACAAAGATACAAATTAATTATTGGTTTGCTTGCAAAAATAACCCATTGGTTCCTCATCCAGCCTCTGGTTAGCACTGGCTAAAATTCTGCTTTCCACTAGGCTGACAACATCCAGTGACATCAGTGGAGTTTCTCACCTTTACACTCTGTAAGCAGTAAATCACACTGTGTTTATCCTCCACAGCCTCAAAGCTGAGATCAAACCTGTTCTACCCTTTACCATCACCACCTGCAGAAATGGAGGTTTGGTGTCAGGAATAAACACAGTGGCTTTTGCCTACACTCTTGGTATTCATGTGCAGCAGCGTGAAAAACTGGGACTGGGAGCAGGCAGGAGCTTCTGGCTGCTCCACCTGCCAGCACAGTATCCAGCAGGATTTCAACCCCCAACTGGCGTATTTTGCATATAAATATCAATTTGTTTAAACTACAAAGCAAGTGAAATGTTCGCATGTTTCTAGACACGAGCTAAAGCAGAACAAATCAAAGCTAAACTGATAGGCAGATATAGAGAAAAAAAAGGCTTTAGAGCAGCTTTTCGCTTGGTTGTGTTATGTTTTGCAAGGTCTTGACCTCCATGAATAAATTTTTTCTCCAGGTGAGGACTTCAGTCTTTTCTTGATGAAAGCAGCCACATCAGTTTAATCTTGGCTGGAGAAATGTGTCTGCAGGATGGTCAGAAAAGTATTAACTCCTGAAAGAAAACTTTACAAAAGTGCAATTTAGAGCTGCTTAATAAAGCAAATGTAAGAACAAGATGTGAAACTCTATAAAAGCATTTTACTACAATTTCTTAGCTGTTTCCTCAAAGTTAATTGCTTCCACCCCTAATCCCCCAGTGCTGGACTGAAAGTACCTTCCAGCTCCCCACATTTTTAAGCCTAGATGTAAAGCGAGAACATTCGGCTTCCGTCTGAAAAATGATGTTTTAAGAGCACTGGCAAGACTTGGGTTTTACAGCTGAAAAGGTCTTGAGCCCCCGTTGTGTTTCCCGCGGGCCGGACGGGGCGGGGGATGCGGCGCGGGACGCGAGGTGGCAGCGCTGAGCCTCTGCTGCCAGCCGTGGGAAAACGCGGGGCTGGCCAAACCGCCAGCATTTCGGGGCTATTTAGATATTTATTTAGCTATCCCTTCGGTTTGAGGCTGAAATTCGGTAGGTGTGCATCAGAGAGGGCAGTGCCCACGCTGGCACCTGTACGGTTGATGCCAAACCCCGCTGCGGGGTTTAGGGGCACAGGCACTGATAAAACACCGTTCTCGCACACGGGGACCTGCGGTTTGCCTTGCACATGGAGCGAGAGCTTGTTCAGGCACAACGCTCCGGACAAACCTACTGCCACAGGCGCCGATCCCAGCATTCCCATCCCTGGAAGTGTTCAAGACAACGTTGGATGGGGCCCTGAGCAACATGATCTAGTGGGTGGTACCTCTGCTTGTGGCAGGGGGGTTGGAACCACATGATGTTTAAGGTCCCTTCCGACCCCAAACATTCCGTGATTCCACGAGTGATTCCAGGTTTTATGTGTGAATCAGCCCACAGTCCCCACCGGTTAAAATGTCTGAAGGGCACGCAGATTCAGCACAGCCGCAGATTTTCCCCCTCCCCTTCTGTTTTAAACAGGATTTCCAGCGCTCAGGCTTCTTTAATTGCAGCCCTCGCAGCTGCTCCTTTCCACACCCCCAGCCCTGTAGGTTGTGGGAAACGCTTTGCAGGCTGCTCGGGCTGAGCTCTGGGGAGCTGAGCTTCCCTCCCCTGAGCCTGTTCCTGCGTGCCTCTGCCCTGGCACGGCGAGAAGCCCCCGCACTGCCCCAGCCGCTTTGTGCCCGCAGCCACGGGGCACGGGCGAGCTCAGCCCTGCGCTGGGTGTGCGGCTCATTAACACGCCCCTTGATTGGCGGAGCGGACGCCCCGTCGGCGCAGGGGATGCGCGGGTGGGTGTGCGGGCACCGAGGGCCCCGTAACGCCGTGAGGGTACCCACAGGATGGGGACAGGTGGCATCTTATTTATCTTCAAAAGAACCCTGTATTATTTCTGAGTGTTTTCCTGTTCGCGACCAAAATTCACCTCCTTAACACTTTCTGTGCCGCATTTCAAATGAGAGTATTGGGGTGATTTTAACCCTTGAACTGCGGGTGCCAAGGCCAGAGAGCTCAGCCGTGCTGCTAAATGCACACCCCCCACCACCTTTCTACTGCCTGCTTTGATCCACAGAAAATAAAGTAGATGAGACAGTTGCCATTGAAGGGGGAAGAAAAGCCACGGCCTTTAAAATAACATGATGATAACAGATACTCACGATCAAAGAAGAGCGTGCTTAAGGATCAGAGATGTAAACTGAGACATGAAAGTGGGCCCTCCTTCTCCCTCCTGTTTGTGAGAAGAAAACTCCATTGTACCATTGCATCACTCCCATTCACAGCATACCTTTATTTAACGTGATTCATAAATGCTTTGAACTCTCTCCGATGGCTTTGTGGAGAAGAACTTTTATTACTGGGAAGTGTTTTATGGAGGATATTATTTACTTAGGAGTGAAAAATCTGTTGCCCAAAGTTGTATGGTATTGTTTCCTTTCAAAGTGTATAGTCACTTGGATTTTACTTGAATACAAGTCTCCACATGGACACCCAGTGCTCCTGGTATGAGAATGCCAAGATATTTCTCGTTCATTTAATACAATAAGTAGGTAAGAAGATATTTGCATATACACATTTATATTAATTCAGATATTAATCACTTATATGGAAATGTTTGGTTTGGGAAGGCAGAAACACCTCTCCAGTAATTTTTAATAAGAAAATATGATAATACCTTCTATTCTTTATCCACTTGGTTGACTTTTGAAGTTTAAACATCTTCTCTAAGAACAACACGAGTTCAAAAAGGTCTGTTAAAAATAATAATGAAAAAAGAAACTTGGAAAACACATTGTTTGCATTTACTTAAAAGGCGAATTGCAGCCCCTATTCAATCCTGTAAGATTTAGTAAACTTTTTTTGGTTTTTAACAGCTTGATATAGGAAAAGCCTTTAGTTCATTTTAAAAGCCGCTTTGGCAAGCCTTTTCTGCCGAGTGAAAAGCAACACAGGCACAGGGTTGAAGAGGAATTACCGGTCTGCTGCATATGGAGCAGGGCATTGCATATGCATGAGCTGCAGCTGCGGGAAGGGGAGCCAAGAGCAGGAACAGGGGAGCAGAGGCTCGGGGTGCTGCACCACCCTCTGCCAGCCCCGAGCCCCTCTCCCTGCAGGGGGGAGGGAAGAGTGTCCCACTTCCTTGGACCTTTTCCTTGTCCCACTTCCTTGGACCACTGCACTTTTTTCACAGAATCCCAGACTGTTCTGAGCTGGGAGGGACCCACAAGGATCAGCGAGTCCAACTCAAGTCAGTGGCCCACACAGGGGATTGAACCCGTGACCTTGGCATTGCTACAGCCAGGTTTTAACCAACTGAGCTGATCTCTTTTGAACATGTTCCTCTCCTCTGCCCTGAGTCTTCCTCCCAGACATCTGTGCTGTCCTTCCTGCCCTCTCTCACCTTCCTCTGCCTTCTCCTCCCACCTTATCACCACCAGCCCCGTAACGTTCAGCTCATCTTTTCCTGCCGTCTCTGACAGAGCAAACAGCTGCCAACGACAGTTCAGCACAAACCCACACAGCCCCCCGAATGTCTCTGCCCACTTCCACAACAGCCTGGTGGCACCCACACTTCAGCATCATTGATAAGACAGAGCTGCAAACCCACCGTGCCTTGAATGACATTTGGGGGGCTTTTAAAGATCTTTAAGTGGGATGTTACAAGCTATTAAATTAAGTATACAAATGTCTTCTTGTATTAAGCAAAATGTTGATTACACTTAATACTCCTGGAAAGGAGGCACAAGACAATCCCTGTGCACAGAGAAAAAAAGGTGCTTTTAGAATTTAGGTATTAGCATTTCTAACTTGTTTTTGCAAGCGAGTGATTAACTTGGCTGTAACAATGCCAAGGTCACGGGTTCAATCCCCTGTGTGGGACATTGACTGAAGAGTTGGACTCGCTGATCCTTGTGGGTCCCTCCCAGCTCAGAATAGTCTGGGATTCTGTGATATATTCAAGTGAGTGATAAATAGTTTTTTGTGATATATTCAAGATAATAATAAAAAAAAAAAGATAAAAGTACCTTGCATGCAATTCGGTTGTGAAAACTGTCCTTTTTTTCTTTTGCAGACTCTGGGTTATTAACAGGTGCTTATCCACAGGATCCAGCTCGAAGGAAAGAAAATTCCTTTGGCAACCTGCAGGCAGTTGGGCTTCCCCATGTACTCTAAGATGGTTCTGGCAGAGGTAGACAAAGAGTGGTCTATCATTTTCTGATATTTCAACCTTTGAGAGTGTTTAGTATTTTTTATCACAAAATTGTCCTTGTACTGAAAAGTTCATTCCCTTTATCCAGCCCCATAGTCTTAAGACAGTAAGGGATTCATTCCTGTCAAACTTCATTTTTCTGATTTGGTGTTTCTGATGCACAGACCAAAAAAGCCACAGCAAGTTCTAGTGGGAAGAGGCAAAATACATTTAAATCTAAAATGAATGAGAGAAAAAAGTAATTTTTCCCCCCTTTTGTGCTCAGGACAAAGAGAAGTCTGGCTTTCACCTGGTTGCCTTCCATATACTTGTTCTTAGTGGTGGTGTGAAAACTAGTAGGTAGATTGTATTTTTTTATCTTTTTCAATTAGATTGCTCAAATGACACCCCTCTGTTCCTGCCAGGGTCTGTTCTATGATCTCTGATATCTACCTTGCTTATGCTGCTTGTGCAGAATAAATTTACTGGCCTGATATTAAACATCAGTATTTATTTAAAAAATAAATATATTTCCAAAGCTTGTTTTCTCCAAGAATTGTACCTTTTTGAACAGAATGTCAGAAGAACATGGGGGAGTTCTGCACCACCTTCTGTAATCCTGATCTAATGTCCTGCTCAAGAAGGGCATAAATGAGTAATCTCAATATGCAGGTGTGCTCAAGTGAGGCAGGATGTCTGAATTTGCATTTTCCTATAGTGTCTGTGTTTAAGTTTGATTAATTTCTGTCAGAAATAAATTGTCTGTATGGAATCTCAGGAAGCTGTAACATTACACACGGTCTCATAGAGCGAGAATGGGCATTTTCTATGTATTATTCCCAAACTGTAATCAGGAGGTTCTGTGTTTCCACCAGTAACACAAAATCTGGTCTTATCTAAGTATCAGAAAGTAATTCGAAAAAAATCTCTGAACTCTTGATTTTTGCTTTATAAAACTACCTCTATATTTAATGTTATATAAGAGTTTGACAGTTTATAGTAATTTTGTGGATTATAAATGTAGTAGTTGAAAAATATGAAACCTATTGCACTCCTGCTAATCAAAGCCTTTCCACAGAAAGATTACCTGCTAAACAGCCCTTAGTTTGGTTTTTGGGGACTGCCTTTGAAATGTGAGGTGTAGATGTTTTTGACAGATCAGAAAACGTCACTTTATTCAGGAAAGACAATGCACCTCCAAATAGTCTGTTCTTACTCTCATTTCATTCAAATTAAAAAACCTCAAAATCATTATTTTACTGCCAGACTGGGATGACTTTCACAAAATTAGTAATCTGCTCAGAACTATTAACAAATTACACAATTAGATACAAAATCAGATGCTTTAAAATGGCCTTACAACCCCAGTATCATCCAGATAATAGAAAGCATTTGGACCAACACTGCTCAGACTCCACCCTGCTTGCACCAGGAGCTTGAGGCTCTTCTCATGATGCTCTGGGCACTCCTGGGGACTGGTGTCCGTGGCAGGAGGTTCTGTGGGGACAGGGTAGATGGAAGTCCCCAGGACACAAACCTGCACCTTGTGTCTCCTGTTAAGGAACACACATCCCGAGGTGTGTGACTGTCAGGGAGCCCTCTGAGCCACCACAGTGTTGCCAACAGGAGCACAAACACTGTCATGAAGACTCTGTGAATGCTCTTCTCTGTCTGGATGTGTAAAAGGGAGAAAAAAAATCACTGTCAGAAACAAAGAGTGAGAACAGTGGGGAAACCCCCCCAGTATTAGACTACAAAGCTGGAGAAGACAGAGGTCTATCAAGTTCCTGTAGCAACAGGCACTGGAGACACTTGTTTTTTAGGACAGATACACCCCCCAGACTGTGGTGTGGTGTGAAAATCCCTGAGCTGGCTGCAAATGAAACATCTCAGGCAGCACAAACAACAGGAGCTTTCAGGTTCTCATCCCACCAGCAGCGACTCAAGGGTGGCTCCAGTTCCCTGAGGTATTTGCACAGCAGCAGGGGATGGGCTGTGGGGCAGGAATGTCCCACCTGGCTCCTGTCCTGCAGGTCCCCTCTGCTCCCTGGTCCATCCTGGGCAAGGCTCCACCAACCAAGCACCAGCAGCTCTGCAGCTCCTTTGCATAAGTTCACCAGCCCCCTTGTGCCTTGAACTTTCTGTTTCCCTGCTCTCAGCCTCTAATTTAACTTCTGCACTAATTATTTTTTTAACCACATAAGGAAATTCAAGCAGCATTCACCCAGTGCACAGCTCACATTCCATCCAGTCTTGCAAAACTTTACCTGTGGATGCTTTATTGATTTCATCTTCAGAATCACACGGAGCAACTAAGCAGATAAATTGGCCACCTACTGATGAAGATAAAAATCATCCATCACTTAAATGATCTCAAGTAATCTATTTTTGTTTTCCTATTTTCTTATTCTAGAAATAAATTCCCATCTTTACTGCTATAAATGGAAGAAGTTCTGCTGTTCTTACATAGATAAATGCTGATGTAATTTATAATCCTATATGCTTCATATCTATATTCAGTAACTGAGGTTTCAAAATGCATCTGCTGCACATCGTGGTGTTACAGCACTGGAGCAGCTTCTCAGAAAAGCTGCCCATGTAATGCCCAAATGGCTGCAATCTGAGGGAGCAGCAGTGGGGGCTGAGTGCTCTTGGGTTGGTAACAGCTTTCTAAGCAAATCCAGCCGTGACAGGATATCTGACACCCACTATCTCACAGCCAGGGTAGGACTTCAACTCAGACATTTGCTTGTATACATATTTTTGTCCCCCTGCAATTGTTTTTCTCTTGGAACACAAGGCAGCAGCACTCTATTAAGCAGACACTGACAGGAGCAGTGGAATCTGCTGTTTAATGAGGGCTGTAATACTCCTGCTGACTGCTGTGATATGCCATTACTTAAATGAGAGACTTGTATGGCTGATACTGTCATATGAAACAAAGACAAATTATAGCACAGGTACATTTTAAGCAGCATGCTTGAGCAGTTTTTTAACGTTTAGTTAATACAGGATAGCATAATATCTAGCAGGAGCCAAAAAATTAACCCCCTGTATTCAGTGCTCCTTATTTATCCTTCTGGCTTTCAGTTCTTTGCACTGATTTGGTCTGGTTGCTCATTTGGCAGCCCTGCCCAGGGCTGGGGACCCTTCAGGACACCACTCAGGCAGCATTTCCCAGATAAAGCAGAATACTCTGCTGCTTTGGGCTGTGTTAGCCCCGTGTCCTGCACCCAGGAGCCAGTCCCAGGCAGCTCATGGCACTGCACAGGGGCAGGGGCTTGCCAGGGGGTCCCAGCTGGTGCTCTCCTTGGGCCTGGATGGTTTTCTGCCCCACGAGGCACTCAGCTGCCCTCCCTGAGAGATGTCACCCCAGCAGTGACATGGGGAGGGCAGGGCAGCTCTGGAGGGGGTGGCTGCTGCTTTTTTGGGGGAGTTACAGATGTTTTGCATCCCTTGGTTTGTGCCCAACCCCTCACTGCCCTGCAGAGCCACCCTGTGCCTCCCAGCGTGCCCATACCCTCTCGGAGACAGGCAGGGCAGTGTCTGAACACACACACATCCAGTGAGCCTCCCCTTCCTGTGAGGTTTCTCCAGCAAAAAAGTAAGGGACAATCATCATCCTCTGTTACTCAGGAGCTGTTGGTGACTTCCTCAAGGGGAAAAAGTGCCTGCTACAGCTGGTGGGAAGTGAACCTACACTGAGTTTTTATTCAAAACCATAGGAAGCCTTGCAAGGCCTCTGCAGTCCCAAAGGCAATTTCCACACAGGCTGCTTTGCCTTTTTCCATGTCAAACAAACACTTTTAGGTGACTTGTTCTGTCCACACTGGTGAGACACAGAATCATTTATTTGACTTGCTCCTTCTCTCTTCTAAAGCAGGAAAACAACGGGGCAAACTTTGCACAAACTAGAAAAACAAATCAGCTCCATGCAAGTTTTTCCTTATTATTTCCTCCATTATTTACCAAAGGCAAAGCCCCCCCAACAACAGTTCCTGTGCATTTATCACAGTGTCTGGCAGCAACCATGTGATTCTTATGGTAAGCAGCAATTTCCAGATGGCCAGGTGCATGATAATCTTATCATGCATTTGTTTTATTCACAGCTGCAACAGTTGGTGGCAGTTAATAGGTTACCAACCATGAAGTGTATTTATTTCCTTTTATCGTGCTCCGGGGCTACCAAAGTGATTTGTAAACTGTCCCAGTTGTTGAATTTACATTTCATTTTTGTGTGTGTGGCTTTTTTGTTATTTAGTCATTACCACTTAGGAAGAGAATGATAATGTCTTTCAGGGAAACCACTCTGTTTTCATTGTATCCATTCCTTTTTGTAGGGATTTAAAAACTTTGTAAGGGAGTAGTTGCGTTCTCTGCGTTTCCAATCTACAGGAAAACACAACTTTTTTGTCAAGTATAATCTAAATATTTTTTTAAAGACTGATCTATCATTGATGAGGGCTCATTTTTACCTTTAGTCCCATCAAGTCATGTGGTGGATTCACAGTCTTTCCAAATATTCCAACACGATCTGTGTAGGCTGAATTTTAAATATTGGTCATAAAAAATAAGCATTAAATTATCTCCTTAGCTCTGTGGCTCACACTGTGGACATCAACATGTATAGATACATATACAGCAGTGAATCAACCAAATAAACCCCATAACCTCCAAAGCTTTTGATATTCTGGTACAAAATTAAAGATCCTGTTCAAAACAAATATATATGGCCCTTAGTAATGAGCCTTTTCCAGTTTCTGTACTGTATGACAGTCTTGGTTGTGTCTTTTTTTTGTTGTTTTTCTTTGTTTTCAGTTACACCAAGACCATTCTGTATTAGATAGAGTGATAAAGTCAATAATTCCTTGATAGCTTACATGTTTATATATATTTTGTTTACATTTATCTTCAATTCTGCTTCCCAGCAAAAGGACTTTTAATGGTACAGAGCACAGCTATTCACACAAGTCAAAGTGTGCAAGTCAGGTGGTCTGGAAAGTAATAAAGTTGCACATGTAAATGAGTTTATTAAAAAGAGACAGAGAGAAAAGAATTCAGATTTTGGTACTGATGATGGTTTTAAAATGCATGACCAGCAGTGTCTTATTATTGGCATAAAGCACAATATAAATGCATAGTAATTGGAAACAGTTAAATGTATGAATTTAATGGGCCTGAAGAAATAATTGCAGGCAATAATTTCCCTATTCAAATTAGCCCCTTTCTCTGCACATATTGTTTTGGGATGGATTGGAATTCCCTCTGACTTTTTATTCTGAATTAGATTTTCACTTTCTAACACATTTTTATTGCTTTGATACTTCATCCTAGCACTATATTTGCATATATAAAACTGAAATAAGATAAAGACCTAAAAAAGCCTATTAGAAGTTCTTTAGAGACTGAGGATCTAAGATCAAGGTTTTTAAGCATTTTGTAATTTGATATAAATTATGATTGGCTGCATGCCAAGATTTGGCATAAATGCCCTTTTTACTCCTCTGGCCTGTCTTGAAGGCTCTGCTGTTCATCCTCCTTCTTGTTTCTCATCACATTATTGAAGATGGGAAGACTTTTTAGGTAAGGCTAAAATCTTCCCAGATATATCTCCAACAGTTCCTCTGTCACTGGAGTTGGAGACAGAATGATCCAGATTGGACAATACACTGTAAAAACCTGTGAATTTGCAGCCAGCCAAGGAAGACCATAATAGCAATTTTTCAGCTTTCAGCTCAAGGGGCTTTAGTCGTGGCAAGGTGAAGTTACTGCCTTACCTGATTTACTTGTCAAGGCTGTTCTCAGGTTTCAGACATTGGGTATTTGAATAGCTGAGTGCTTTGCTTGCTCTCACTTGCTGCCTCTAGAACGAGCTTTCAGTAGCCATGTGTTAGTGACAATAATGGGGTTTAGAGGGCCATTTTTTCACTGGGCATGTGTGTGGTGAGGCCACAGTAACCCACTGATGCCCAGCTGCCCCTTCTGGATGGCTCTGCCCTGGGCTCTCTGAACAAGGCACCTTTTGCAGCCTTTCACCCTCTCAGATTCATTAAAAAGGGGGGAAATGGGTTTAGTCCTGCTGATTTTTCCGTCAGTCTGAAAGGCTGGAGAAAACCCCCACTTTTTGCACTTACTTACTTAAAATATACACTTTTAGTATACATTTTTAATAGATAAGAAAATAGATTTTCCCTTCTCCAATAGCACGACACTCCTCCTGGTGTTGCAGGAGCCTTCCCTGGTCAGGAAGGGCACGGGCAGGGCAATGCTGTGGCCTCAGGCTGGATCTGCTTCCCTGGAATGCCACGAGCACTGCCCAGCCACAGACCCAGAGCTGCAGGAGGGTGACCATCACTCACTCTGGAGGTGGAACAAGCAGCTCCTAATAATTCTCCAAAACACTGAATATCAGACTTTAAACAGCAAACACACACGTGCACTTCTATTTCAGAAATTCAGAACTTGGTCCCATTCTGGCAGGTTTTCCCAGGGATGCAGTTCCTGGGGCTCTCAGATTTCCAGGCTGTGCTTCCACAAAGCAGCTTCTCAGCAGAGCTGCCTGTAAAATGTGGTGGTGCTCCTAACGTGGCCATGTTCTCCCTGGGTCACAGGATCAGGAGGGATTCAAACCACAGCTCCTCAGTGCAATGCCAGCCTGAGCACCACCTGTGCCATGAACAGTTCAGCCTGAGCAGTGTTAAGTATTGCAACAATAAAATTAAGAAAAACAGTATGTCACAGTAGGACAAGAGTTGTTCATTCCTAAGTATTGGAATGACTTCATTTTATGCTGATTAATTTCATGATACCTTTCAGAAGCACCAGTACCATATTTTATATGCATTATGACCCATTTCATCACATGGTAAATACAAACACCTTTGTCTATACTGTCACAGATGCACACTGTGCTTCAAACCTTGATTTGGGGTCTGTAATTCAACACATTCAATGGCTTAACCTTATTCCCAAATCAGTAATAACCACAGGGCAACTCACCAACCCAAAACTTGCTCACAGCCCATGGAGCCAAGAAGATCAAGCTGGAAAACAAATAAACCCCATTCAATCTTCAACCATTCAGGGCCTTGTGTGAGCCCTCCTGGCCCAGAGGGGGCTGTGCCAGCCTGGGCAGCACTGGGGCTGCAGAGGGGACTGTCGGGGGGGAATCAGCAGAAACAGCACCATGAGGTGCATGAATAATAACATGGAGAAACATGAATGACCTTCAGAAAGATGGTTAGCAGAGATCAGAGAAACCTCCATGAAGAAAAGTGTTTTAAGACATATTTTAAGCATATGCTTAAAATGAAGCTTTTGAAGCCATTTAGTCCAGTTTTTAAACTGCTCTAGAAAGGAACAAGGAGATAAATTTGAGGAGAATGTTAATTGCATCTAATAGCTCAACTAGAAGAACTGGTTGAACTTCACATGCTGATTTTTTTTTTTAAAAAATCATTCATTACATTGTTGTTTAGCTTAACAGCACTTTGTAGTTTCAGATAAGATCAGAGATGCACTGCTTTTTGTGTTGTGTCAAAGACATACAAAAACATGATTCCCATCCTCAGACTGCACAGCAAGGGAAATACTGCACAGTCCTGGCCCTCTTAAGTCAATGGGAAAACAGAACTACTGTTATTCTTTTTAAGTTTCAAACCAGAATGGCACATTTTTATTTCCTCTGAAAGAGATTTAGATTCTGTTTTCATTTTGAACATGCTATGTTTGATTTGCAGATAGAAGGAGAAAGGAGCCATTTTCAGGGGCTGCATAAAACTACAGAATCATTAAACAGAGCAAAAGTGAAAATGTAAAGCAAAGGAGTCCATAACCTGTGAAGGACTTTCCCATGGCTGGTGAATGAGCTGTGGATTTAAGGGCTCTTAAATTTAAATTTAAGGGCACTGCTTGCTGTGTACTTAATATCATTGTGTTGGAGTTCCTCTGAGTGGGTGAGAGTCCAGCAGGCTCAGTGTCCTGGTTCTGGACAGCAGAAGCTGATGAAAAACAAAGCCTGAGAAACTGGGTAAGGCTGGGTGGTATTTCCACAGCTCTGTGGCTCCAGACCCACCAATTTGCTGGTTGTACATGGATGGGGTGAGTCCCCCTGCCTGATTTGTGTCTTAGTGTGAAAGGAAACGTGGTTTGCCCCTGCAGAAAAGGTGGGAAGTGCCCAGGTGAGGGATGAAATAGAGGTCATTGGTGTCTGATCTTTATCTGCAGTCTCTATCCAGAGTTCCAGGCTCCAAATCTGGACTGGTTTGTGCATGTGCACACGTGTGTTACCCATGACCTGTGCAGGGATGGGCCTGTCACAAAGCCACACACTTGTGGAAGAGGGTCTTGTAGATGTCACCTACAGGTGTGTTTGCACAAGAGAAGTGCTTATTCCTTTATACAATTGAAATTGCTTTAAGCAATTTAAAAACTTAATCGTAGTGGTTGCCTCCAGCAGCTACATCAAACCCCTTTTTAATCACCTAATTAATTCAGAGTAGTAGTACTTTATTCTACAAGTAACTTCACAGCTTCAGAAGAGCTGTATGTAGTATAACAGCAGTACACAAGTGCAAGTATTCTTAGAGTCCAACAGTAAACCAAGGAACAATCTGCATGGAACATGGTTTGCATTGAGCTAGTGAGGGGATTGATGATTTGGTTAATTCTGCCTAAGTGGCTGCGTTGCCACAGCTCCACAGATCCCAGCAGACCAAACAGGAGACCTGCATTACACTCTGATTTATTGCCCTACTTCTTCTAGAATGTCAGAAAGGTTATTTGCAGAGAAAGCTTGCTAAGGCTCATTTAAAATGTGTGGTTCAGTTTTAGGCAAGCTCAGCTGACATCCAGGGGACAGGAGCCCTGTGGCCAGGGAGGGACTGTGCAGGAGGCTTTGCCTGCAGCCAGGCTGGGCTCTCAGCACATTTTCTTTTGCCCCTTTGTTTGGCCTTTTCCTGGGAGGGGATGTGGATGAGGTCCCTGCCACCTCCCAGCTCGGGGCTGCTCTGAGTGCTCTGCAAGGCAGGGTGTTCAGAGCTGAACTTTGCACTGCATGAGCACAGCAGAACTGCAGGCTGGGACTTGCCAACCCCCTGCACCTGGAGGGGTGGGACACAGAGCTCAGCTCCTGCCTCTCTAGGAAGGAGAGGTCAGACAGAGTCACAGCTGTGCCTCAAAAGGGAGTGTGAGATGGCAAGTGGCCATCAGAGTAGTGCTGGGAGGGAGGGAAAAGGAAGAAACATGCCAGTTAAAATGAGAAAAAATGCACTGTCTTTTTAAGTGCTTATTGAATAACTGAATGAGGAGTGAAAAAAACCCCAATTGTTAATTGATTGTTTATGTTACACCAGACCACAAAATATTATCTAAATATTCCTACACGTATTTCTTTTTTGCTTTTACACAAAAGCCCAAGGACTGATATTCTTTTGGGTATTGGATACAACACGAAGCAGTTTGGTATCCCACAGGATACTGAGGCCAGCAGAGGGCAGGACCCCAGGGGCTGCTTCACTGGCATGGTCTGGGTTTATGACTGACCTTAAATAGGATGGGCAGAGAGTCCATGTCTGTGGCTCCACCCTGAGGGACAACAACTTATTTGGGGTTTTTCAGCCCAAGTTCTCCGTACTCGAAGCTTCCTCCAGACTTTCACTGATCAGGAACACTCCACTGCTATTTCAGGAGCCTGCTTCCCTAATTTTGAAACTCAGTGCAAAAAAAATTAAGTCAATACCTCTGTTTCTTCCCATTTTGAAATGAGTGAAAATAGAAGGCTGGAAGGACTCTGAGGAAAACCACTGGGAACAGCCATGAGCTGTGACCACCCAGTAGTGGGGAGGGGGGTGGTGAGTGTGGGGAAGCTGTTTGAAATCTGGAACTGATTGCATTCATTTTAGCACTTCCCCACATGTTTGTTTCTATTTGTAATTTTTAATTCCAGTTTTTATTTTTAGCTGAGTGTATTTTAATAGTTTAAATGAACAAATTGATTTATTTTGCAGTTGCAAGCCATGGTGATTATTAAAACAGCATCTACCAGGAGCACGACAATTTTAAATAAAATCATTGGATACCAAGCACCAAAAAAATACACAATAAACTCTGATGACAGCTTGGGGTTCTGGATATAGGTGTGAATGGTTTTTATGAGAGGATTAGGTTCCTGAAAGTTTGCAGGGAATTTCAGGTTTCTGGGTGGGCTGGGGCAGATGGATGGTTTTATCTGCAAACTGCTGCATTTGGCCAATGTGTTCAGTGCACTCACTCAGTTTTATCCTTTTATAGAGGTTCCCCTACTTTGTGCCATATTTTTCACTTTTCATTTCTCTTCAGGATTGTTTCCTCATTCATCCTGGCACTACTGCAAACAGTCCTTCTCAGCAAACAGAAACACCAAGTGAAGCACAAACAAAAGCTGAAAAAACAGAGGTCCTAATGGATAATCTCATAGATTATTCCATGATTAATTATCCCAGATTTATCAAATGCCACATCCAAATAAGGTCAATCTCCTCATGACACGCAACCAGCCCTTTGCACAGGCTTTGGTTTCTATCACAGAGGTTTAAACCAGATCCATTAACAATGAAAGAAAGAAAGGTGACGTTGCTCCATTCTGAGCTGTGTCCTCAACATGCCAAGGGGATCGTCAGTGCCTGACCCCAAAGATGTGTCACTCACAACAAGATGTCCCTTCTGTGCCTGTCCCTTACTGCCACTGCTGTCACCTCGTGTTCCCCACCCTCGTGCAGAGATGCTCTGGCACTTGGGATCAGATCTCCACTTATTGCCAGTGGTTTGTGCACATCACCCTTTGGTTCTGGTTCTCACACAGACCTCTCTGCATTTTAATCACTCCAGTGAACAAAAGGTTATTCCCAGCAGAAACCAGCACTGAGATAATGAACCTGTACCTGGCTGAGGATCATCTTTCTAACAGGTTATCAGCACCAAGGCCCAGAGAGAGACTCACAAATCCACTGAATTTCCCTGATTTCACATCTAAGTCTGTAAACATGTAAGCCCCACATGTTTGTAGTTCCTGTTCACTCCCCAGCCCTTTCCCTCTCCCCATCTGGCTGCACTGACTTGCCCACAGCCCCTTGCTCTGATTCAGCTGTTTCAGCAGGAAGGGTTTGAGGAAGCAGCATTGGGAAATGCACAGAATTCTCTTTCACTTCCGTGCCAGGAGTTGCATTTTTAATTAGCCCCTGTTAGTCCTCTGAGGGCAGCTTGAAAAATTTAATTCTGTGTCTCAAATTTGAGTCCCACTTGGTAAGGCCATTTTTGCAGTGTATTTAGGGACTAGTTCTGAAAGCTTTTTCTGGTTTTTAGAAAAGCAGTTCCTGGGTAGATTCTGTTGAAGAAAAGTAGGAGTTTTGGAATTTCTTTTCTCTCAGTAGGCTTGACTTACATGAAGCTCATTGAAGGCAGAGGGAACAGGAGATGGTGGTCAATGTGCTACGTCACTGAAATCTAAAGAGAAGATCTTATACTGTTTGTGCACGTTATTTTAAATGCCTGAAGGCTCCAGGTTTGTACACTGGGAAGGAATAAAAAAATGGTTCAACTAATGTTGGACAGGAAAAACCTGTAGATTAATGAATTTCCAGTTACTTGCTTACACAATGGCATAATTCAAAACAAAACAACCAGATTTACTTAAATCTCACAAGTAAAAATAAAAAAAACCCTGAAAAGGTCCATTTGAAGTAAATATTATTTGATTAAAAAAGCAGCATTTAATGATATGCATTGAAAAAATAACCAAGACAGGAAACACAGAAAAAGTGCAGAACATAAAATGGCATCATTAATTTGCAGTGATGCCCTAAGATTTTAAAATAACATCAGCTGCATGGACACAGAATGCACATGTTTAGGAAGGGGGAATAAAACATCCAAGAGACCAGTAAAGCATTTTGAGTTTGTAATTTAACATCAAATGTGGGATATATTTGATGATGCCTTAAAAGTTCAGCTCTCACACAGCATCCTGTCAAGAAGAGCCTGAGCAATCTCGCAACCCTTAAATGTAATTGGCCCTCAGCTTTCAGTTTAATATTTAAGCTGTTTCTAATTGTCTTCAGCTAAAACTTGGCACCAGTTTATGGGCTTGGATGCAATTTTCATTTCAGTAAAAAAAAAAAAAAAAAAAAAAAAAAAAAAAAAAAAGAGAAAAGAGACAAAATTTAAATCTTAAGTGGTAAACGAAGGTAAAAGTTTCAATGTCTTTTCCCAAATTTGTCCAAGCATGATTTCTTGCCCTAAACATCATGTAATCTAATTCAGTGTAACACAGTACACAGACATGGATACACAGCCAAGGACTAATCAAAACACTCAACTTTGAACCTTCTGCAACAGTCGTCAAGAAAACCAAATTAGGAACTTGCTCGTGGGGGAGATGTGTGTGTTAATGACTAGAAAAGGAGCTCTGCACACATGGCAGGAAATTGCAGGAGCCTTCACCAACACCAGCAAACTAAAGAGAACAGCCAGTCTTGGAAACAAACCCTGATGGGGCTTTGGGAGAGCTCCTGAGCTGTTCCCAGTGTGTCCCATCCTGCATGTCACACATCACTGGGTGTCCCTCGCCCTTTCCTCAGCAAAGGCAGCAAGATGTGCTCCAGCCTGCAGGGCTTTGGGGCAATAAAATGCCTCTGCCTATCCCCACAGTGACAGGAGGATTATGGGGGAAAAAGGTGGCAGAAACTTCAGTGATTTGTGATGGTCACAGCTGTAGGTGTGGTGGGGAAGAGGAGAGGAGTGCTCCCTCCTGCCCTCTCCTCTCCCATGGCTGGAATGGTCAGTGGGAACATCTCCAGACCAGCCTCTACTGGGGGCTTGAAAGACCCAGCTGGAGGAACAGCCATGGAGAGGAGCTCAGCACAAAAGGAGCCTCCATTTGCACAGTCAAGACAACACTGGTCACTCAGCAAAGCCTTTAAGGCAGGAAAACTGGCGTCCTTGGCTCCAGGAGTCTGCACAGACCTCAGGCTTCTTCCCTAGGCTTCTACTGGGGATCCCAGAACACCACATGAACAGATAGTCTTGGATATGGAGCATCTGGGGCTGAGGGGGCACAGTCCGTGATGGAGGGTGTGGTGGGTGGTTTAAGGGGCAGGGGGAGGAGAGCACAGGCATTTCCCCACTCACATCTGTGCTGCCTCTGCTGATTGCAGGAACAGTGGCCTTGGGGGCATTTAATAAAAAATGATTAAGGAAGAGACAGGCCTGTGGCTGTGTTACTCATCCATGAACTGTCTGCACATGAGATCAGACATCCCTGCCCCTGGAGCAACACAGCAAGGGGCTGCAGTCTCTGCATGGGTGCTGTGCCCAAGAGAATTGCACCTTAAAGCCACAGCACAGCTTTCACCAATTGTATGGCTTTAGCACAGTTTGTCTGGGCTTTGGTGCACGCTGCTGTCTTATCCCAGAATTCTGTATTATGGCCACTTTAATGCTCATGCCTGAGCACAGATAGCACAGGAAAAACCAGCCTGGTGAATACTGCTTGCTCCTTGCTTGACTGCTGCTAAACTTCAGGCTAAGGCTTTGTGAGTGCTTCACAATGAACTTATAATGTGTATTACTGAGATGCACAACCTACAGCGGGAGCTGTGAGAGCCAATTTAGTTCTGGCCTGAGCAAGCACAGCACATCTACTGAGGTGAGTGGAAGCTGATCTGTCCCAGGCCAAGCATAACACAATATAATAAAAATTCTTTCAGTAAGTGACTGGCAAGTTGATTTATGGCAATTTCTGACAAACCTGCTCTAGCTTCAGGCATAATTTAAGTAGGCAGACACATGCTGAAGTTTTTGAGACCATGCCTGGTGTTCCCCACAGGAACTCACAAAGTCCAAGGTGGCGATATAGCACTTGACTCCTGTTGACTCAGAACTTTATTAAGTTCCCATATTTGCAGCTGTAACTTTAAAGGTCTCCCCTCTGATTCCCCAGAGGCTTGAGCGACCTACAGCTCTCAGTGAGCTTGGCTGGGAGCTAGAGGGAAATGTGAAAACGAGTCTAGGTGAGAACTCAGAAATTAGGATTTGCCTTTCAGAGGTGTTAGCCTGATAACTTTCTCTCTCCTGGAGCATGTCCATAGTCACAGGGAGAGGGAAGTTAATATAAAACCCTCCAGGTTTTCTTGTGGAAATGTGGTTTAAAAGCAATATTTTTAAAATAGTTTACCAAACCACTGTTATTAACGGTAACTATTTTCATCAGCTGTACATGACCATATTTACTATTCCACGACAGAAGAAAAAACGCTCAGTAGATGACAAGTTCTATTTTGCAGAGGAGGAAAGAAGGAAGGGCAAAGAGACCCCTAAAGCCCGGCAGCTCCTGTCCATAGTGCCATCCATCACCACAAAATCACCTGCAGGTGCACACAGGTCCTGCCACTCCTTCCAAGCCCAATTTTTGTCTGCAGGCTCATCCTCCTGGTGCTACCTTAGAAACTGGCCTTATTCTATAGAGGACATTGAATGATAACACTGCGAGTCAGCTGACTGCTGTGTCACAGAGCTGCTGCTTTCTACATTATCGCAACTGCCAGAGCTCTTACTGCTGCAGTTTGGAGTCGCAGTGCGGCAAAGCAGACGCATAGACCCAGGCACAAAGCAGCCCAGATTTTTTTCTGATTCTTGGCTTTTTCACATGAGGGGAATATTGCTGGTGTTAGCGTAGGCACAGACACAGCCTGGATATGTCGGCTTCAGCCTGGCAGCATGTGCAGCTGAGCAGGGACTGCAGGGACTGCTCGGAGCTCTGTACCCAACTGCCTCTGAGGAAGAACGCCTGGTTCCCCACTAGGAGAGGGGGTTTGTGCCACGGGGATGTACCTGCAGCAGTAGGACAAAGGAGATGGCACTTGTGCCCGGCTGCCCCACTGGGGCCTTCTGCAGGCGCTCCACGCCGAAGCTGTGCCACCATCCCAGGGGCAGATAGGTTGGCAACACAGCCTGTCGCTGTTTCTTACAGCACTTAGAGGCTCAAACAGGAATCCAGACTCTCTGACCTAAATCAGCCCCAGTCCTTCTGGATCCAGGGCAGCAGGCGACTAGCAGGGACACAACCAGCCATCAAGTGGAGAGTCTCTGGGATTGCAATCTGTACCAGTTGGAGGCTGAGAGAACGAAACCCTTTTGGGTGCCCAGTCGCTTCTCCTTCTAATACTGCAATACTGCAACTTCTACTACTGCGACTTCTGTTTTCCTTGCCTGTAAGAAGCTGTGAACTCGGGTTGGTCTCTGGCTGTACATTGGTGTGGATTAGTCTGTCTGTACCGCAGTCCTTGTCTGCTCCTGCTGGAAACCGGGGCACGAACTCAGCCTGCCTTAACAGTTGTTTCTTCCTGCGTGATGCTATGCAGCCAGAATGGTTACACTGACAACAAAGGAACAGGCACAAAGCACCACTTTCCTTGCTGGACCCTTACAGGAACATGGCTCTTCTTCAATATGACACCCTGGTCTCTTCTCTTTGCTGGCTTTTTTTTTTTTTTTTTAAATTTAATTCATCTAATCGAAGAGCCTACCAGACACCATCGTGAATGTGGCTTTTAATGATTTGGAAGAGACAGCCTGTGGAGACTGCGATTCCAGACAGCAACACATTTAGGTTATTGCCAATTTTAAATACTTGGTTTGTGAAGCACAGCCCTAAGGGACGAGTTCAGTAACTGAGAAAGAGATTGTAGATAAAGAAATAAAAATGACAAGCGTAATGGAGGCTCTGCAAAAGAGACTGTCAGAGAATCAGTTCATGGATGGCAATTTCACCAGTCTGAATCTGAATAATTCATAGATTGAAATTACCCTGCTTTCACCTTTCCATTTAAACTGGCATGATCTGAATCTCTAATAAATTTTCAAGATAAAGTAAAATGCCAATTTGAATCTGAAGAGCTTTTAAAACCAGATGCTACACCCTGAATCTTTCGATACCTTTCACAATTATCCTGTGAGAACAGCACTTCATCACGAAGCATCATTACCAGGGAAAATTGCTGTGATTACAATAGCAACAATAGAATACCATCAAATGATCTCTAATCTACCTAATTTACCAGGCTGACTGTGTGCCCATTGTGTTTCACTACGTCTGGCACTGGATCAATATTGCAGAGGAACAAAAATGCCTTAATGTGTGCTTCCTTTTGGTACCTTTGACAGCACAGGAGAAAACCTGCCTCCTGTGAAATGTTTTTACAGCCTATCTCCGTGCCTGCTGTAGGATGGGATTGATCCTCCACCATTTCCTTTAGCTCTCGGGTTTGGGATGTCATTGTGTTACCGGTTTGTTTCTGATGTACACTCAGCACAAAGGCTGCAGCCCAGAGTGCCAGCAGAGCCCCTGCACTGCTGCTGCAGTGGCAGTGCCCCCACAGGGGAAGCCAGGACCAGTGCGGTGCCTTGTGTGAAGAATTCCTGCTGGCTGAGGTGGAAAGGCTTTGTGGCATCCCTGCTCTTGGGTGCACTACATGAGAAATGTCGGGGCGAGCCGTGGCCGAGACAGGCGAGCGCGTGTGATACTAACGAGATTTCCCCCCATTCAGCAATTAGCAAGAGGTTGTGAGAGCCAGGCTGTGACTCCTGGGTGTGTGTATGGAGGTGTGCAACACACACACATAAATGTAAAGCTCTGTGAAAATGTGCTGATCCCTGAAATAACAACTTTCCCTGACAGGGCAGGCGCAGGGGTTGCCACGATCTGCTCCGCTCTAACCGTGCCCTGGGCTGGAGGGGCAGATCTCCTATAGGATGACGTGTGGCTTCTGCATCAGTAAGGACCATCTATGCACTCTGCTGGTGCCTATAGCTGTGCTGCAGGATTTTAAGCAGAGTTTGAGTGCTTGTAGCATAACTGGAATGTGGAGAAGTGAGAAACACGCACAGAAGGCTAAACCCAGGCATTCTTCATGGAGGCGACTGTGGTGCTGTTTGGGGAGGGGAGTTGGACACTCCAGGCTTGGGGCTCATTTTATAAGCACAACTACTCTGCCTTCAGGGAATATTTGCTAAGGGAGGAAGGTAAGCCATATTTCTTCTTACTTATACGACTGTGCTGCATTTCTGTTGAGGGAAATGAGGGTTTATAGCACAGATTCTATAATACAGCATGATCTCATGACATCCAAGTGTGTTGGTATTTGTTCACAGTAAAAGTGGGCAAGAAAGAATATTTAAAATATGGCTTTATATTGAAGATACACTTGTAGAAATGCTACTCCACAAAAAAAAGGATTTACAGATTGTGTTTGCATTCAGCTTTGACTCTTTACTGTTATTATATAAGAGCCTGTTCTACCTAAATAATAATGGTCTTGAAACTTTTGGATTTTAGATATTTTGTCTTCTCAAAACACAATTTACTGTACTACTGAATTTCCTGTATGTTAGTGGAGACTGTTCTCTAGAGGTAAAAGAGGCAGAAGGTTCTACAGCTTGATCTGTGATAACAAAGGAGTTTGAAAGGGCACAGTGTATGATTATAGAGAAATCTCCAATTTTAAATAACTCGGTAATGTGATTTAGCAAACTGCTCTTCTCAGACAACACACTCTCAAGTTACTACAATATCTGGAAATAATTAGTCCATTCAGTGCGATATTTATGTTCTTCATTTTCACATGGTATCCCAAACTTAACAAAGAAAAATCCTTGGGCAAAGCAAAGACTGAAACTTCGGTAAAAGTGTAAAACCTGCATTATGTTCCTGTGGTACTAAAATCAAGAGATTCAGACCGAACTTGGCTGAACAGAAGTAAGAGTTTTGGTTTAACTGTTTTATGGTGAGCATTTTTTGTGTACAGAAAGATAACACACTAATATAAGTACTACACTGCAAGGATCATGCAAGCAGCAGTGAGAATGTTTTGCAAAATATTGTACAAATACCCACTAGCATTTATATTATTATTGTTATTATTACTGCCACAATCTTCCACTATTGTATGCTGCTTTGAAATCATGGTCTGTTAACCAATGTGATTCCATGGAGTATTTACAACCCTAACTTTTTAATCAATCTTATCTGGCCATAGGGTGCAAGGTGCCCTCATTAACAGGGCAGAGCTAAGAGACTTTACACACCATTGGTGGCTTCATTTAAGGGCCTGATCCAACAATCTCTGTGGATCAACACTGGAGTCCTGTACCTTTGTGTTTCTGTTCCTGAACTTTCCCATTCCACTGCCTTTCCCCCACTGATCCACACTGGGCTCACATTCCCCAGCCTGCAGTGCTGCTCAGGCCTGATGCTGGCTCAGTGTGAGCCCCTGCAGGGGCTGCTGAAACAGTGCACTCAGGACCTGGGGGTGGCTGTGACACTGTCCAAAAGTGCTCTGAGGAGCTCTGAAAACCTTGGGAAGTGAACTCTGCCTTTTGGGCTGGGGTGGGTTTCAAAGCCAGCAGGATTGCCATGTCAGGAGGATACTTTGCACATGCAAATGGGGAAAAAAGCATTAAAACCTTTTCAGACACAGGACCAGGAAGTGAATATTAGCAATATTCCCTCACAAAAGGCATTAAAATACAGTCAGCTCTGTGATCCATGTATTTTCTGATATGGCTATAGCCAATCAGGCAGCTACAGCTGAAGAGTTCAGGATGTCTAGTTACATGTGTCAAAATAAAGGGGAGACTGTGCAGTATCAAACTTCTGCCATAAAGCCACTCATCTCAGCAACAGTGATGCACCAGTTCATGTATGTCATATCAGGAGATGTGTTAGTCTGATTTGGTGCTTATGTTTGCCACTGTGTTACACTTACTTGTCTGAAAATGAATCTGCAATAGCAAAGTAAGGGCAAACCCACCTCTTTACACGAGTTCCCAATTAAACAGTTCCCAATTAAACAGAGATATCCACCGGAGTAACATTCCCTCTGTGCCTTTGGTGGACCCTCCTCTGCCACTGGGCAGTGCCCATGAGGTAGCCACACACGTGGAGAACAGACTGGAGCCCATTCTCCTACCACTGAATTGAATGACAAGTCTCCCTGTGCCATCAACATAAAAGATGGAGTCATTAATTTCCTGCCATTACATCCTTCCTGTGAAAGTCCTTGCTGGTTTTTTGTTTTGCTTTTTATTCCCCTTGATTATGGGAGTCATGTGTAGTTAACACAATGTTGAAAAGAAGATCCTTTCTGTTCACCAGGACACACAACCTGAGGTAAACATACACTGGAAGTGTCTCAGGATGGGTTTATTTGACAGCTGAAGGGACCTTCTTGCCTGTAGTTTTGTTGGTAATATTTGTGCTCTCTCGCTTGTCAATTCTGCATTATCATCCACTATAAAACACACAAATTCTTATCTGTAATGGTTGTATCTATTTGGACAAGAGCCCCGAGGGCAGGAGGGTCTGTTATGTGTTTCACTGGGGTTTTTTCACTGCACACTTGCTTTGAATTAATTGCAACTGCCTATGGAAATATGATCCCCTAAGAATGTAGAGAAATGCATTATTGATGAGTAGGTGTAAGAATTGCTGGATTTCTCTGCATTCTGGCTGCTCTGATTTCACACCATTATTCCCACACAACAACATGAGGAGCAAAGTAAGACTGATGTAACTCAAAAGGAGAAAGGCAGCATTCCCAAACCAACCACTTTGAAGCAGAAAATTCAGAGCTAAACAGAAGAAAATCCAAATGGGTTCCCAGCTGCCAATAAAGTGCTGGAGCCGCTGAGTCCCTCTTTGATGCCACGTGACAACCCCAGGATGTGACAGAGATAAACAATTTTGCCATGTCAGTTTATATTATATAGATAGGATCAAAAACCACCCTTGGCTTTAAAAGTGTTTGAATTGCATTTCACAGTAACACATCAGATTCTTTATGGACCATAAACATCCACCTGCTCTCTGCTTGTAGCTGTGCAACATAACCAGAGTTCTGAAATTCGAACAATCTCTGACTGACCGAGTGGGGGAATGAAATCCTAAATGGAATTGCAGCAGAGGCCATTCCAGGTTCTCCAGCTCTCCTGCCAACAGAGATCCTTGCTGGGGGTGTTCCACATCAGCTTAAACTTGTGTTAGGATTTGTTCTAAAAAACTCACAGTGAAGCAGGAATTCAAAATATGGTCAAACTTGTGCCTGAAAACATGTGGGTTTTTTCCTAAATACATTCAACATTACTTTTGCCAAAGATTTGTCTCAAAGTTTACCAAGAAACTGTACCCAGAAGAGTGTTTGCACTGATGTACCTCTCTCACAGGTAGTCATGCACAGTGAAGCACACACAGTCAGCACTTGTGGGAGGGGCTAAACTGGGAAATATTGTTCAAATGGAAAACAATAAACTGATAGACTTGAGATTTCCACTGAACTGTTCACTTACCCTGAACATTGCCCAGAGATTGTACAGAGGGGAATGTGCAGTTAAATCAGGTGCTGTTACACTGAGTGAAATGCTCCATAGAAAAGCCTTTTCTTGTACTCACCCACTGCTGTTTCTTGTGCCTCCTCCTCTGGGTTCATTCCAAAACCATCTCCAGTGGTGGAACAGTCCAGAATTGGCCACCTCTGCCCTGCAGCTGGGAAGGGATGGTGAGAATTACACTGAGCAAACAGGTGAGATCCCACCCCCTGCGCTCCTAAAGGCAGCGGCCCAGGTGATGGGCAGGGGGCAGAGGGGCTGAGAAGGTGACTGTATGTGACATCCTTCTGACTCCCATATTACAGCAAAAGGGGGAAAATGCCGTTATTAATTAAAGAGGAGTAGGAACATCTTGAATTTCTCTGTTTTCACAGGCAGCTCTTCTGCAAACTTGTCATGTTTTTATGCCTAGCACAGGTGTCATGTGGTGGAACTCCAAGTCACCCAGAAAAATTAAAGATTTTAGTAGTGGTAATAATAATAATAATAATAATTATTGCAGCATTTATCAACATGTAGTAGAAAGGAATTTAATTCACATGCAAGTTTTTAACAGCTTCCCAGCTGCCAGCACCAGTTTCTAAAACTTGTGTCTTCTACAAGGATTCAAGAACTTTACCAGGTCTGGGTTGGAATGGCTTCCAGAAATGAGTATTTTGTATATTTGTCAGCTGTCACTTAAGTACAGTGCAAACAGATCTTTCATGGTCCTGTGAACACCTACCACGTAAACAGGGCAGTTTCTGGGGTTTCATTTAAACAACTCCCAGTAAGTTGCTCATTTTCATCCCCCCCAGACAGAACACTGCACTTTAAGAGACACAGAAAATAAACTAATGTCTCCTGGAATATCAGAAGTCGGGAAACTTGTTGGTTCAGACAACATCCAATTTACGTCATAACAATCTGTGGATATTCCTATTTGGTTTTCTAATTACTGTAAACATTAAGGTTGGACTGGTTTTTTTGGTCTGTCTTTTTAAAAAGGGATCATGAATTGCATCAGGGCTGTGAATTAGAATTCCTTCAGGTTTAGTCAATATTGCATGAGAAAAATATTTAAATGAGTGAGCAGAAATGAGAAGAAGAAACATGGTGGCTTTTGCTAATGAGGAATCCAGCTGTCATTGCTGATGGATAAATATCTAGTTATTTTAGAGCTACCTGTCAGCTGCTTTCTTACTATATTTGTTCTTTTCCTCCATCTTTAAAGATCTATTGCCATTTGCAAAGTACTTTCATTTAATATTCTTCATTACTCCCAAACAGGTTTCTTCACTTTTCTGATAATTAATCTATATAAACACTAGAGAGAGTGTTGAAACTGTATTTAACAGCTCCCCAAATATTAAATTTTTCTGCTGGATTAAAATGTAGTCCACTGGGAAAACTTAAAAAATCAGCACATCCAAATGGCAGAGAGACTTTCAAAGTAGTCTGACACAAGATAAATCAGAAATTACGGGTTGCTGCCCCTTTTACATGGTATTTCCAGTGCTGATGACCACAAGAGCCTTTGCTTTCAGCCCCCTGACCTCTGCTGAGCACTCATCACACCCAGGGTGCTCACACCTACTCAGACTGCAGTGGGTACTCCAGGTGCAGGTGGGCTCACAGAGAACACAGACTGGAAATCATTTATGATAAAAACACATTTATAATTATATAGTAATATCGTTTATAATTATATATTAATAATTTTATTTATTTATAATTATATATTAATATATTATATGTGAATTTATAACATGACTTTATGTATATGCAATTATTTCATTTTATTTCCAATGGGCTTCTGTCACTTCTTTATATTTTGACACTGGTAGGGAAATACCCCAGTGTTGCCTTTGCAATGTTTTGGTTTCCTTTCTGCTGCCTGGCTTTGCTGCTGAGAGAACACAGCTCAGGAATTCTCCAGATGGCACAGTGATGTGCCACAGACCTGAATTCCTGGAGCCACTGCAGTGCTGGGTGAGCCACATTTATCAGCCATTAATAGCGAGGCTGTAACAGGGTCAGAGGCTGCCCAAGCCAACCTGAGGAAGAGCTTTCCTGCTGGGTGTCTGCACCAAAAGCCTGGCTGCAACCTCAGCACATTCCTCTGTGCTGCTGGAAATGAGCTGCACAACATCTGCCGTGTTTGCTTTGGCCACTGCTGGAGTTGGGAGTTGTTCTCCTGACTGCCCTCAGTTTGGGTTGTGTTTGCTGCTTTCTCTCGGAGACTGAGTGCACCTTTCCCTGCTGATCCTCAGGGTTTGCCTTTTCCCAGCACTGATTCAGACTCACAGCAAATGCTCATCTGAGGAGCTCAGGCCAGCTGGGGCTGCACTGGCAAAAATAAATAGGGGGACATCATTTTCCAGCTGTCTCAGTGTAGTCCACACACTGACAATACTCTTGGCTACGACTTTAAAGAAAACAAGGCAAATAAAAGTAGTGAAAAGATACACTATAAACCCCAAGAAAATTAGAATGTGACAAATTGCACCTTTGTATCAAAAAGCATTAACTTCCAATCACTGAGGTACAATGTGACACCCATTTATCAAGTTAAATTGTTTCCCTGTTGCAAAACAAACACTTAATTACAGGGGCCATTTCCATGTGGATGGTACCTGCTCAAGCACTATTTTTAACACTCTGCAGAAATAAGATTTCATTTCAATTCCCTTTTTTTACCCCACACTTTCAGAAAATAAGCAAACCTAATGCTGGAAACAATCTCCTGGATGATCAAAGTGCAGGCAACTATTCTTGTGGCATTTTCCATGACAATCCTCATCATTAAGTAGCTTGAGCTGGTATTTTTTTGTCCCCATCATTTCTATTAAAAAAAACTACTCTAGAACCTCAGCACTTTCATGGTCAGAAACCTTCTAGATTCTAAATTTATTCATGGCCAAATGACACCCATTTGTTCTTGTGCCAGCATTGTCTGCTAAAGTAAATAGTCCTTTCCCTTGCCTACTGTTTACCAGCCTATTGTGTTTTCAGAGAATAATTATTTCCTGTATCAGCTTTTGTTTCTACTAGACTAAACAAGGAAAAACTTTCCAGCCTTGCTCTTAAAATGACTTTTCTCTGATAATCTCTCTAAGCTCTTCAACTATTTCACCCTCCACAAACATCATGAAAAAATCTGTGTGAGATCTCTCAGGTGTTCTAAGCAATGGCACAGATTTTTTTCCTTTTCTCTGCTAAGAAATAGTTCAATAGATTCCTGCTTGGATGGCATTTGATTTTTTCATGGTTGACTAATAACCCTGCACTCAGCTAATATGAATACCCAGATCTGTCTCTGGGTTATTTCCAGCTGATCTGCTCCCCGTTTACAGCAGTTTTTAATGACCCTTTGAGTCTCCCCTGCCAACACCACGTGCTTAGGAGGGATTTTAGCAGGGTGGATTTTTAATGTGCTTTTTTTCCAAGGCTAACACATGTTTGGGATAAACTGATGCCAAAGATAACAGAAAAATAAAAAGGAATAATGTTGGGAGACCACAGGGAGGTGCTGAGCACACTGACAGCACCAGGCAAGGTGTATGAAGGAAAAGAAGTTTTCACAAGGGCTTCAGTGTAATAGGATGGAACACAAAGGTCTGAGTGTGGGACAGACAACCCTTAAGGAAATCCTTTTTTCGGCCTTGTGTACCCACAGCTGCTTAAATGTTGCATTTCAAAACAATTAGGATTATTGCATCAACACTTTCAGGGCAGCTCACAGCAAAAAAGCTTTGCCACTGCCTGGTTGTGCAGGTGCCATTTAAGGGACTTTGGAAAGAAGACTGTGCAACTCTGAAGTTTCAAAAGACACATTTTCCCAGGCATGTTGATGATTTGGGCCTGCAAGGTCAGACAGGAATTTGGAAACTTTGAATCCTTAAGAAAACAATTGACATTTCCTCATTCTGGTGTGTAAGGTGGCAATTTATACAATACCTGCAGCTGCACAATTACAGAGAGCAGAAGACTAATGAACTCCCACTCTCAGCATCTTCACCCTCTGTTAGAAAGATGAACTAGATTTTTGATGGCTTTTTTAGAAGGAGAAAGATTATTTTAAAATGATGTGACAGATTTTTTTTTAAATTTTGCATAAGAGTGCTGGAATGAGAAAATTTATTCCAAAGAGTTATCTGCCAGGGCCTGCAGCTTTGAAGCATTCTTGAAAATCTCTTCTGTCAGTTTTAAATTTGATGGGAATCTGCTTATTGGGAAGGGAATCTGTATCTGCTCAGGATTATTTTATTAAGTTATTAAAAGGTAGTTTTAGTTAATGTGCCCTCCTTGCCTACTGCTATTTAATACCTTCTTTGATGTTGAAGTGATGAAGGGAACATATTAACTTTGTGGTGCAATAATGTTTAATATGCTGGGGTTTGTTTAGGGCCCCCTGAGGTGCCTGTGGCTGTGGGTGAAGGGCTGGTGTGTTCAACTGGGGAGCTCTGAGCATCTTGCAGTGGAACATTCTGATTTTCCCCAAAGGAGGAAGAAGTCTGGATGTATTTTATTGCCTTGCCCTGAGTTTGGAAGGTGCTGGTTTATACATGGCAGGGTCCCTCAGCAGCTTTGGGGCTGCTGGGGCAGTGCCCAGTGGAGGGAAGAGATGTCACCCAGAGGGAAGGGATGCCACCCAGAGGGAAGGGATGCCCACTCAAAGGGAAGAGATGTCACCCAGAGGGAAGGGATGTCACCCAGAGGGAAGGGATGCCCACTCAAAGGGAAGGGATGTCACCCGGAGGGAAGGGATGCCCACTCAAAGGGAAGGGATGCCACCCAGAGGGAAGGGATGCCCACTCAAAGGGAAGGGATGCCACCCAGAGGGAAGGGATGTCACTCAGAGGGAAGGGATGCCACCCAGATGGAAGGGATGTCATCCAGAGGGAAGGGATGTCACCCAGAGGGTAGGGATGCCACTCAAAGGGAAGGGATGTCACCCGGAGGGAAGGGATGCCACCCAGAGGGAAGGGATGTCACCCGGAGGGAAGGGATGTCACCCAGAGGGAAGGGATGCCACCCAGATGGAAGGGATGTCATCCAGAGGGAAGGGATGTCACCCAGAGGGTAGGGATGCC
>JAWWEV010000083.1:58675402-58696908 GCA_035583235.1 Hafferia zeledoni
GCCACCCATAGGGAAGGGATTCCACACAGAGGGAAGGGATGTCATCCAGAGGGAAGGGATGTCATCCAGAGGGAAGGGATGCCACCCAGAGGGAAGGGATGCCACCCAAAAGGGACCTCTCCCAGGAGGAAAGGCAGAGGGAGCTGGGATTGTTCAGCTGGAGAAGAGAAGGCTTTGGGGTGACCTCACTGTGGCCTTCCAGTACCTGAAGGGAGTCCCCAAGAAACACAGGAGAGGGATAATTTACAGGAGCATGCAGTGACAGGACAGGGGGGAATTCCTTCAGACTAAATAAGAGGAGGCTTAGATTAGTGATTAGGAAAAAATTCTTTGCTGTGAGGGTGGTGAGAGAAGCTGCAGACACCCCATTGCTGGAGTGGATGAGGCTCTGAGCAACCTGGACCAGTGAAAGGTGTCTCTGCCCATGGCAGGGGGTTAGAACTGGATGGTCTTCAGGGTCCCTTCCAAACCAAACCATTGGATGATTCTGTGATGTGATTAAGTAAACAATAAATAAGTGATTAAGTAAGTAGATATGCAAATAGTGGCTTGAAAAAGTAAATGAATTTGTATTTCTGCTCAGAAAGTTTCTTTTTCTTTACCCATAACCCACTATATTTCCAGAACTATTTGAGACATGTCCAGACACCAGAAACTTGCAGGGCCCTTCACTGCAGCAACCAAAGCATCACTCACACTTGCCATGGTAAGTCTGAAAGCAGTTCTGTTCCTTGTTATGCCTCTTTCTTTTTTGTTAATTGGAGTTAGGAAAAGTATTTGCCAAACTAGGACAAAGGTTTGTCATTAGTGTTTTTCCTTCAGACAATGGTACACTCATTGTGTTGATAAAGGAAAGGGATTTGAAAAGTGCCTGACAAAGAGAGACATCACAGAAAGTAAAACATGTAGTAGATGGTAATAACTCCTCCTGCCTTTAATCTGATAGAGGGGTTAGGCTAATTAAGAAAGAATTAAAGCACACATGGCAGAGAGCAGTCCCATTGCTTAATGTACTGCTGGAGGATACACAGAACCACAGGGGTGATGAAAGCACTGCAAGAACATACACAGGAGAGAACTAAAATACAATTGCTCTGTGCAAATATAGTGGGGTTTGCAGGCAAACATGGTCTGCTTGTTTGACAGGATGTTCTTTGGACCAGTACAATTTTGTCATCAATACAGACTCTCTATATAAAAATATTTAAGTGATTTACATGGGAAATGTTTGTATTATTCTCTTAATATAAAATAACAGTTCTTCCTCTTGTGCTGTACCTTCTGGTGCCATTTTAAAATTAAAATCAATTCTGTTTTTCCAAGCTGAGAAAACTTATGTTTCCCTGAGAAGTTGGCCTCATCAATCAGTTAATACCAAACACTGTTTGGCACCTGGATGAAGAAGCATCCAGAAAATATTTTCTATGTAAAATGGAGAATATTTTTTCCCTGTTATTTTCTCTCTACTTCTTGTATTTTTTTCTTTCCATTAGATATTTTGGAGCTCTGATTCAGAGCAAAATAGATCCACTGTTTCCTGAGAGAAGATCTACTAGTGTGGAGACAGCACAGTAACAGCAGTGAGAGGTTGTGTTTTCAGAGAAGAGGGTTAAGGTGGATGCACAGCAGGAGGACATGAGAAGTTTGAATTCCACCTCGTAGGGAGCACCATGTTGGTTCAAAAGTGGGAAAAATCCATGTTGGGAATGAGGGGCTGTGCCACCCAGGCTCAGGCAGGCACAGGGCAGCTGATGGCACAGAGCCCGTGCCCTGCCAGGCCCAGGCAGGCACAGGGCAGCTGATGGCACAGAGCCCATGCCCTGCCAGGGTCAGGGCAGCTGATGGCACAGAGCCCATGCCCTGCCAGGCTCAGGCAGGCTCAGGGCAGCTGATGGCACAGAGCTCATGCCCTGCCAGGCCCAGGCAGGCTCAGGGCAGCTGATGGCACAGAGCCCATGCCCTGCCAGGGTCAGGGCAGCTGATGGCACAGAGCCCATGCCCTGTTCCAGCACTGGTGCTGCTTCCCTTTGAGATGGCAGTGGTTTAAAACAACAGAATCTGCAATACAAGGCTTTGGGCAACCTGTTCCTTCTTCCAAGTAGTTCAATTCTGACAGCAACTCCACAGCTGGTGAGGATTTCTCTGTCATTCCAGTAACTCCCTGAACCTCCTACAATCAGGTGTTTCAGGGCATATCTGATTTCACAGAATCCCAGACTGTTCTGAGCTGGGAGGGACCCACAAGGATCAGCGAGTCCAACTCAAGTCAGTGGCCCACACAGGGGATTGAACCCGTGACCTTGGCATTGTTACAGCCAAGTTTTAACCAACTGAGCTGGTCTCAGGGTCATGGAGGTGGCTGGTGGTGGCTGCAGTTCCTGGCTGAGCTGGGGCTCAAGGGAAGGCAGTGTGGGTACTGTGCACAGCAGGTGTGACCATGGAAATGACACAGCCAGCCACAAAGGTGCTCCCAGGGGCACCACCCACACCCTTCCACCTCTTCACACACAGCTTGGGGAGGCTCTTTGGGGTTTCCTCAGAGCAGGCAGTCCCCAGAGGAGCTGGGAAACGAAGGGATTGCACCCACTGGGAGCCAAGCAGCAGGAATGCAGCACCTGTGGGAGAGGCTGCAGCTCCTGAAGGTTTGTAACACCACAGGTCACTGTAAGTACTAAAGAAACAGGAAATAAATAACCAATTCCCCCCTACAAGCACTTCATACATAAGAGGTGCACAGTGGTGGAGCTGAAAGGCAGATAAGGCTGTTCAGCACCTGCACTCAGGCTGGATGTGGTTACTCCCTTTCAGGTGTGTGGTCTGAGCTTCAGGTGATGGGAGTGGTTTCATGGGTTTGAAGTTTTACTTTTCCTTGTTTTTTCCATCTCCCTGCTGGCTCTGCTTTCCCATGAGCAGTGGCACTGGAGAGAAAGGACCCAGATGTCTCAGCAGGGCTGTTTTCATTGTGCTGCCACAGGAGACACTTTCCCTGGGTCACCAGGCTTTCTCTTTGCCTGGTTTCCTCTGTCTGAGCCCCAGCTGTTCATTTTAAAAACACCATCACAAAGAAGAGTCAAGAAAAAACTTACCTTCCAAATCCCTTGCAAGTTCACCTCCAAATCTGAAGCTGCTCTTTCATTTTTCCAATCCTGTGACTTTATTTTCAACTTTGTTGAGCATTTGCAGGCTTTGTGTCACTTGCAGAGTTCTGGAAAGCGAAATTAAGAAGAGACTCTCAGAGACTTCGAGTGTGACCATCCAGGTTGAACATCCTTTTAACAAACTTACTCAGTTAAATGATACAGAAAAGAACTCTAAATCACTCTGCCTTTAATAGCAACATAATAACCCCCCCAGGTACCCTGGTAAAATGAAAGTAGCAAATCCACTTAGCACTAAAAAGTATAAAATGTTGACAGAAAAGGGTATTTTTAAAGTAATATCTATCAGTGCTATACACATGAATATTGAATATAGATTCCCTTAACATAATCTAGTAAGGTAAGAAAATATCCATTTGCATTTTACTTTTGCACATGCATTTATGAAGAGAATATACATATCTTTTTATATGCTGAGCCATTGCTTTGCCTCTGTCTCAGCCTGTCCCAGCTGTATGAATATTGACTAATGTATTATTGCTTACTTGAGGTATAATGCTGCATGACCTTGTTTTTTCTCTTAATTATATTTTTCCCTTGTAGGAAAGCAAGTTTACTCATTCTGGATCCTGCCAAACCGCATAATTTGGACAGGAATATTGTGGCTCTACTTGGAAGTACTAATTGGGCTTCAGCCATCACTGGGAAAGCCGTACAGTCTTTTATTATTTTAACTGGCCAAATGCCCTTTGTTACCACATTAACAGTCTCCCCATGGTGCCTGTAACTTTGATATTATTTTCATTTTCATGCTAAATTTGACCAGATGAAAGACACAAACCCTCTGATTTTGAAATAAAAAAATAGCCTGTTTTGTTAGTCCTGTATTTCAGAGGGAAAGTCTGTGAAAATGATAACCTTTGTGTGCTGGCCAAAGGTTTTGTTCAGCAAACCCCTCCTGCCAGCTGCTCCCACTGGCACAGGGCAGGATAATATTTTGGGCTCTTTAATTTCTCCATTTCAGAGCGGAGGCTTTGCCTGTGCCATCATTTAAATGCTGCCTGTTAATGGGGCTGGCACAGCACGGGGCACTGGATGGGAGAGCTGAGTGGCATCACTGCAGAGCTGGTCACACTATTGCACTCACTGCCTGGGCACTGCCCTGCCCTGGGCTGCTCCAGCTCCTCAAGAACACACTGAAGGGGATATAAATGTGCATTTGAATTCCAGATCACCAGAAACTAAAAGAGAAAAACACCTCAAAACCCTAGGCTCTCCCCCATATGTCTCCAGTCCTCATCTCACGGGGCAGACCGGACAAGGATCAGCCTGGTGACTGAGGGGCAGTGCCCAGAAAATGAGCAGGGACAGCTGGATGGCAACTTTGGCATTTTAAAGAGGCAAAAAGTGGTCAGCTAAAGCACTAGACATGTGCACTTCTTGCTCTGGGAATATCTGACAACATCAGCGTGGGGAATGTTCTCTCTCCAGATCCATCTCTGACTGCAAGTTTTAATTTCTGCTCAAACACCAAGGGATGTTCTCACTGTGTTGAAGAGCACCTTTCCTGGTTCACAGGTAACCTGACCCTGAGTGCTTACAGGCATGTTGGATCTCACCCCTTGGCAGAGGATTAGTCCTGCAAATGTTCTGGGACAACTCAGCACTGAAGACTGACAAGAGGAAAGAAAAAAAATCCTGCAACAATTTGTTTGGATTCCTTGAAGGTTTCAAGGATTTCTTAAAGTCCTGAATGAGCACAACAAGCAAGTTGATTGGGATCAAACTGGGTCTCAAGTCTTTGCCTGTCCAGACATAAAGCCTCTTTCACCAAAATGGAGCAGGAGGGACGACAAGAGTCTCTTAAAACAAGAATGTCATTCATTTGTGCATTACTGTAATTATACTACTGTCTTAAATGCTCTGAGATTGATGGCCTTGTGTCCTTCCCAGCCTGTTCCAGAGGGGGACAGCACAGCCTGCACTGCCTGAGCCAGGACTGAGCCCTCCCCTGCACAAAAGCTGTATCAGACAACGCACTGAGCACTGCAATGCTCCTCTAGAGCCTTCTACTTGTACCTGAGAGTGCAGGGCACATTCCAGGGCAAGTGGGGAGAGTTCCTGTCCCTTGCTTATTTTCTGCCATTGGAACAGCTTGATGCAAAAGCTGATCACAAAACAGATGGTGCAGCCCAACCACCACACTGATGATAACACAATATGAGGGATGGAAGTTGTTGTTTAAATGCATTTCCCCTGGCATCTCCAAGATGTGAATTTATAAAAATAATTACTTTTTCAAGTTTTAATTTCCTCCTCATTCTATGTTTTCCCTCTCCTTCAGGTCACCTCTCATCCCCACAGACACAGCTACAAGCACCTCCCTGAAGTTTCCTGGCCTGCTGGGTACTTTTCAGGTGACGTAAATCCATCAATCCAGTACAAAAGCACTGGGGAAGCACATTTTAAAATGCCAAATACATTTTGGTGGCACTGCCCCACATTCCTCCCCCAAAAGTGCCTTCTGCAGTGCCATGCCTCACCCCCAGCCTGTCTGGTCCCCAGCTGCCTCTCTGTCATTATTAATGCAGCTCCACAAAGGTGTTGTGGGTGGAACTTGTCCCAGGGAGCTCGGGCAGAGGGAGCTGTAACCCCCAGGCTCTGTGGAAGGGCAGCATTCCCAGAGCTGCTCCCCCAGCATGCAGAGAGTGCCCAGCACTCCAGAACACCCCGTGGGCAGCACCAGCAGGGCAGCACCAGGCAGAGTGCCAGGCTCTGCCCTGCAGCTGAAGTTACTGACACTCACCAGCTGCTCCTCAACTGCAACACCTTCCCTTTCCCTCAGAAGCATCATGGAATTATGCCAGTAAATAAAGGGAGTGCATTGAGAGGAAAAGCAACATCTTCCAGTTTTAAACTTTGTTCAGAACAGCTTGAAAAACATCCACGGTCACATCACCTCAAATGAAAGAAAAATAATTGGGAAAAAGCCATTCCCAGCCACAGTGTTTGAAGCAGACCATGAGAGCCATCTGACCTGTCATGTGAGTCCCTCAGCATCACAGAGCTACATTAACAATAACTGTAATGAAATCAGACATTATGCATGCAGGAGCAATGACAAACCCCAAGAAATCTGCTATGGTGGCAATCAAGGATCGGCAAAGAAAGGCTCCCTCTCCTGCAGCCACTCACTCCCAGGGGTTTCCCAGGATCTGGACAGCAATGGGGTGAGCCCATGGAGGACCTGCAGCTTTCCTTTCCGGGGGCAGTTCTCAGTCCCCTCTGCCCTGGGGCTGAAGGAACCCAAAGCCTCTCTGAACCCAAGCCAGGAAGGGAGGAGTTTCTCCCAGAACCAGCACCTATGAGTGCACATTGTAAATCCCCTTTTTAGTGAAATGGTGGCAGATTTACCCATAGTTAAACCCAAATGTTTTCTAAACTGTTTGTCTTCATAAAATCATCTCAGCCAACAGCAAAGACAGGCTGAGCTGCTGCCCAGTGACTCTCCACCCCACACACCTGCAGATGTTCTCCCACCTGGCAGATGCTCCAGGGACAGGATGCTCTCCTGGGATTCATCCTTTGCCTCTGGAACCAGACCCAGGCCCACTGCAATTCTACAGCCCCCCAAGAAGTTCATTCTCCAGTTGTCAGTCTCAGTTTATCCCAGAATCTGCAACTTCTCTTTGAATACCTTGGCCAAATTCAAGAATCTTGTTAATCATAACCCCCATATTTCTGTTTCTTACAACTTCCTCTAGGAAAAACTCCCACAGTGCTCTTTCCCAGGGACAGAAACCTTCTGTTTCCTTTTTCCCAGATACTCAAGAAAATATCCTTGACTGGACATGCCTTTTCTACATTTCTTCACAGTGAAATCCCTGAGACTTAAACAAAACTCACTTCCAGTTGCCCACCTAAAGTTTCCTTCACTCTAATTTCTAGGTCAAGTAACTGCATCAAATAATTCAAACTTTGTAATTCATAGGAAATGCTTGGGTTGAAAGAAGATTTTTTTTTTCTTTCTTTCCTTTTTTTTTTTTAAATTTCAATTTTCAACCACTGAAGCAGATTTGTAGCCTTTTAGCAGTCATCATAACTTGAAGTTAACCTGTAATTCTTTTCAGGTTGTACATGCAGGGAGAATTTTTCTGTTGCAATGCAATTCCCTAATGAACCACAGTTGACATATTAGGTTGCTCTCTGTGTAACCTTGAAAAAAATACAAAAGGTATTTCATTATTGTATGAAAGGGATACAGGAACATGCAAATGTTTCCTGTTGTTACAAGTTCAAGGAATGACTTCTGTAGGCAGGTATCTCTAGTTCCTCTAAATTAAATAGCCCTGCTGGAAGGGAGAGAAAACATTCTGTATTCATTTAGTCATTAAACTAAACCCAAGAACAGTTGCTAAAATAATAGATGCCCATTATTCATTACCATTATGCTTCACTTGTAGCAATAGATACCTGCCAATAGCTGTGCCAGAATTGTAGCTGCTAATGAATGATTAAAGGCCAGGGAGCAGATGCAAAGGGCAGGCAGAGCAACAATACTCAGTTCTTGTTTTCCTGGGGACACTTGTGTGGTTCTCATTCATCCCCTTCCACTGAGTTTGGCTTTCAGATCTCTGCAATACAATGGACTGAACTAGGATGGCATCTGGAATTTTTCCCATCTTGTGGAAGGCTCTCTTTCTGAAAATGTGACAAAAAAAAATCAGAAACTTGACAGATTTTATGACCTAGTAGTAATACTAACATAAAAAATATCAATAGAAATATTTTATTTGGGTGATTTTTAAAGCATTTTAACTGTACTTATGTCTTACAACTAAAAGCCATTTTACAGAAAATCAAAATCTTCAACTGAAAGTGTCACAATCCTGTTTTATAAAATCTAATTTTTCAGGGCCTTGAAATCTGATTTGACCTATTTCTGACAAAGTTTTGGCTTAGACAAATAGAAGCATTTTTGGCTGAAACTCCTCTTGTCAGAAAGCTCCAGACTAACTTTGCTGCCCATGATACTGTACAAATATCACAGGAAACTTCTGGTCTATGCAATGGCTTAATCAGCTGGAACTGGAATAACACCCAGCCACGCAGCTCACCGAGCCCCAGCTGACAGCAAATCTGTGTCCCATATGCTGCTTAAAAAAGGAGGTCTTAAAATTTAATTAGACAGGAGAAAGAAGCCAAGCTTGTTTGGTTTGGGGCCTTTTAAATCATCACTCAACCTTTTTTTTTTTGTTCCACTTTATAGACCTACTCAAACCCCAGATATTCACCTAATCCACAGATTGCTCCTGCTTAAAAGGTTTGTCATGTACTCCCTAAATTCACTGAGAATTTTGCTTTATTGGCATGCCAGGACCCCTCTGGAAAAGCAACACCAGCACCAGAACTCCAACCTTGTTCCCACATGGAAACTCCTTACAGGGCACAGGACTGTGAAGGACCTTTACACTAATTTCAAAAAACCCCAACTATTCCAAGTGCTGCTGCTTTCTAGTGACAAACACAGACCTCTGACTTGTCCTGGAGACAACAGGAGATCTGGAGACTATTATTAGAAAGCTGATTGATTATCTAGTGCCACAGTCTTGTGTTTTCTGGTTCCAATTACGGGAATTTTGCCCAGCCACTTTGAGAAAATGTCCCAGCTGCTCAGTTAAGAACTGCTGGGGGTACAAAAAGGAAATTTTGCTACACCTCTTGGGCATAATGAAGTGCTCACGGCACTCCCAGAGCCTTTGACTTTATACATAAGCCTTATTAAGACTTGCTATGGCAGCCCTCACTGCTCCTGCCCCTCTGCTCACTGCAGGACGGGGGCAAACACAGCTGGGGCTCCCTGGGACATCTGCACACACAAAAAGAGGGAAATTCAGAGCCCTGGACAGACCATCCCCTGCCTGCAGGGCACAGAGTTGTCCTCAGTCACCCCTGCACTGAGCTGGGTGTGAGAGGCAGCTCAGGTTAAAAGCAATCAGAGTTTTTTGGGGGTGTGGCAGGGCAGGGTTTGGCTCCAGGCCCCATAAACAATTTTACAGGAACAAATAAAGGAGGGCACAGGCTGGCAATGAGCAGCTGGGGCTGTTCAGGTGTCACTGTCAGTGAATGGCTCTGCTTTGCTGAGTTTCACTGTCCCAGAGCTGGGTGTGCAGATGATCAGACACAACATCTGAGCTATGGCAGAGGGGCCAATACCTGCTCCAGGTGCCCTGGTTGGAGTCACTGCCCAGGACGTGTCTCTGCCCTGGGGCAGCACCTCCTCTGGGGGTAGGAAGGGCTATTTTCAGCAGCCTGTACTCTGAGGGGCATCTTCAGTGCATTTCCCCAAGGCAGCCCAAACCCCTCCTGCTGTTGTGGGTCCCAAATATCGAGTCCTTGCTGCAGCACATGGAGGGGTTCCAGCTCCCACACAAAAACTGCTGCTGAGATGCCAAACCCAGCAACTTTCTCCCTTAGCCTTGTCCAGAAAAATCATTGGATCTGAACCTTCTCACCCCAAGGCACACAATAATTTTGAGACTTCAGTCCCCAGAATGAAAGTTTAGCACAATTAGTGGCATTTGAAAGTTGAATTCCTGAAGACAAATGCTGGACACGTTATCCTCAAGTCTAAAAAATGACCCTGTCTCTTCCCTTGTATTAAACTCCATCCCTGGATGTCCCCCACGCTGTGCACAGAGGAACTGGGGACTCCTTATCCCTGGGTTTGATTGGATATTGGGAAGGACATTGCCCTGTTTTCCCCAGTGACACCTGAACCAGCAGACAACACTAAAAGCATAGAAATGACTAATATGAAAGGGCTGAATAAAAGGCATTAAAAATCCCCTGAAATAAATAATTGTTTAAGAATTAATGTTTTATTTAGTTGTCATTACACATCTGTTCACGGGCACTGCAGATGTTCCACTTTGTGTCTGGGCTTAATAGTGACAACTTTGCAGGGATGTCTCCTCCTTCCTCATTGTTTTCCCTTGGTTTCTGGGGCAAACAAAACCATTTTTTTCCCAGCCCTTTAAAAAACTAAAGCTGTTTTCGAGGTAAATAACTGCACAGGATGGGAATTTCTATGCAGCAAGGCTCAGGAGGTATCAGAGGTCACCACATGCACAGCATCAAACCCTTTCTTGCCCCTTCACCTCCCCAGCCCCGGGAATCCCCAGAATGTCTCTGTGGAGACTGAGCAGAATTCAGGGCAAAACCTGACCTGAAAACATGTGGAGCTGCCCTGCCCTTCCTCCCCTCTCCTGTCATCTGCCAGCATTGCCAGACAACAAACAGTGCCCTGAGTGGGAATTGATTCTTTGCTGGCAGTGCCATCTGTGTGGTGGCAGCTGGGAGGGAGGGGAGGCCACAGGGGAGTGGGCAGAGACAAACCCAGAGAGGAGCCCAAGGCAGGGGCAGTGCCACTGCTCCCCAGTGTTCTGGACCTCTGCAAGCTCCCAGGAAGGGCACACAGCTCCTCCTGAACTGCTGTTTGCATGTCTGGAGTGCTCAGCAAAGTCAACATTGGAACAGAGGGCACAAACAAGGCAGTCTGGGCAAGACTCAGACTGCTGAAAATGCTGAAGTCACTCCTGGTTACATTCCATTTCTATCATATTACACTAACCTGGAACTTGCAAGGGGAGAAAAGGAAGATGAGAGAATGTACTGTCAAAAGAAATATATCACAAATAATCCAAACTGAAAAATCAGTGAAGATCTGGAGGGAATGTTTCTCATAGGCCAGAGACAAAATCAATGTCCAGATCGTTGACAACTGACCCTGGATTATCCATAATGTTTTTGTTTGGCACAACATTTAATTTCTCATTGCTATTCAAAAGGACCACTTACATTGGAATCATCTTTTTTGCTGTATTACAGAAAGGATAATTCAATAATTAAAATCCCATCTTAGGGCATTGATTTCTGTAAATGAGATTATGTCAGAGGAAGTTCTGGAGACTGAAGTTTTGCTGCCATCTCTTCACTGGAAGGTTCTAACAGCATCTTGCCCACACAGAAACACAGACTGCCAGGCTGGGAAGGGGCCTCTGGAGCTCCTCAGGTCCCTGGGCAGGTTGCCCAGGGCCATACCCAGCTGTGTTTGGAATTATCTCCAAAGTCACAGACTCCACTTCCTCCCTGGACAACCTGACCTGATGTTTCATTAACCCCACAGGACAAAAGTCTCTTCTTCTGTTTAATGGCATTTCCTTTGTTTAAATTTGTGCCCACTGCATCTGTTCCCAGGACAGCAGGGAGAGGAGACCAGTTCTGTCTTCTTTGCTCCCTCCTATCCTGTATTTAGACACATGGCTAAGACCCCCCTAAGCTGGCTCTTCTCAAGGATAACTTATTAACAAATATTAGCAAGACATTAATAAAATATGTAAATATATATGTTTACTTACTTTGGAAGCACTTCAGAAACATCTTCCCTGCTTTCTCCATGGTTTTCACACTGACTGCAGCTCCCAAGATACCCTTCAGGCCAGTGCTGTCGTTGTGAAGGATTTTCAGGAACTGCAGCAAGAGATTTCACTTTAGCAATGTTGTGTTCTTTCCAATTATACCTGGGTAAGTGCTCAGTACAACATTCTGCTCTTCCCTTCAGTCACCAATTAGAATAGACACACATTGAACCTTCTTTATCTCACTCTTGGGGTTTTCTAAAGTTCATTAATTCTGAGAGCAAACAATAACAAGAAGTGAGCTCAGCCCTTCAGCAAGTCCACCCCTGCACTGCCCCTGAAGAACTGCCCCACACAGAACCCTTTGGATGCACTTTGATTTAGGGAAGTTGGACTCACATCCCAAATTCACTTGATTTGCCTGAACTTTCTTGGCTGCCTTCATTTAGCATTGCCTGGTAGTAAAGGCTCCATGTTCAGTTCTCCATGCCCAAGATTTGGAGAAGGAAAGGACATGTCACACTGGCAAACAAACTCAGCCAGTGCTGGTTCACCTGAACAAAATCTGTGTAATCAAGTGTAAACCCACCCACACATGGCAGTTAATAATAAGCTTGTCACTCTCTCCCCTCTGCAGATTTCCTCTCTTGCAGTAATATTGACCTGCAATGCCACATAAGTCTTTCTGTCATGCTGATGCACAGACATCTGATATTTTCATGGAAGCATCAGATCTTTCAAAGCTGATGCCCCAAGTTGATAACCAGGTTTCTCCCCACCAGTGTGAAGTTCCCCTCTCCAGCAGCACAGCTCTGCTCTGGGGGTGGGAGCCCCCCAGCAGTGTCATGTCCCCTTCAGGTGACACGTGCCAGGCCAGCTGCCTCCTCCCTGCTGGCACAGCTGTGCCACCTTTGCCCTTGCCCACCTCTGACACCACTCACAGACATTCCTGTGTGGTTTGTGCCAGCAAACCACCAGGGCTGTCTGCTGGGTGAGATTCCTGCTGCCTTGGCACACTGACACAGTGCCAGGGGCAGGCAGCACCCAGCCCAGCCACACTGCCAACACCTCACCATCCCTTCATGCTCAGTGACACTCTGGAATCTTCCAAGGGTATTGAGAAAGTGAGCAGGAAGTGTCCTGGTTCCAAACCGGGTCCCCAGTGGCCAGAGAGGCAGCTCAAACAGGGCACAACACGCTAACAAAGGAGCTGCCTAAGCATGAGCTGGGTTATAAACACTCCACAGTGGCACAGGAATCCCAAAGGGCCTGTTTATTTGAGGTCCAGGCCATGGATAGATTTTATGGAGGTGTTGGAGGGTCATTTCTGACAGGAAATTGGATGCCCAGAATATCCTAAATATCTACTATTATAATTCTCCTCTGCCTTGTCCAAGGTGGATTGGTAAACAAAGCTGAGTTAATCCCCATCACATAAAGGTGAGTAAGAACCCACATCACCAATGGGACAAACATTACACCATTCAGCCAATTCCAGGGGCTCAGTTTCTGGCCTTGGGGGAGTTTTCTTTGCCCTTTGCAGTTTACCTTAAAATCTTCCAATCTGATGAAGAACTTGGAATTTTTCTTGAGGAAAAAACTGGAACCACGGGTCATCTGCAACAAAATGGAAAATGATTTTCCATGACTTCCAGTGAGTGGTTCACAGAACAGCAAATAAAGCAGATTTTTACAATATGATTAAGACATTCAAGAACATCGACCAAAATTTGACAGAAATGCTCAAGGTCTCAAGTAAGCATCTGAATTCTGTTTAAATAAAATTAAACTTAAAAAGCCCAATTGTGTTCTCAGTCTAATAATTTTTCATGTATCTTGAGCTTTGACTCCTCCCTGCTGAAAAATTCAAATACATTCACAGAAATATAAAGTTAATTGTCCCGTTTAAGATTATGTGTGAAAATGGAGAAGATACTTGACTCCTGATATGTAACTAAGGGAGAACCATTTGTGTGAATTGGTTCTTGTTCTTCATCATTTCATATAGTTCACATACTCCCAACAATGAAAATGGAGCCAACATGATGCATGAGGATCAGATTTTGCTAATCCAGGGCCATTCTATCCCATCAGAGACCCTCAGAACAAACTCCACAGTCACATTCAGCACAGTAATTTCCAATTTGCAGCACAGAATCTGCAAGAATACTGTGTGTATTTTAGTTCTCTTGAACTCTTCTGGCACAAACCCTCTGGTGCTCAGCAAACACTTTCACACAGCCTGGTGGTTGTGGATTTATCTTTTTTAAGTGACAGGTACTACACACCTGGTTTGTTCTTACAGAAATATTTGCCAGTTTGGGACTGGAGTGATGGGTAAGCTGAGTAACAAGTTCAATAATGAGTTGATTTACTAACAAAGCAACTGACTGAAATGGCCACAGAGATTTTTGTGGAGATCCCAATGGACTTTGGAAGTGCCTCCTCTCCTGGAGGAAACTCTGGTGGATGGTCCAGTTTCCACCTCAAACATCTAAAGTTACTACTGACTAAGATGCTGTAAGTGGTGGATAGCTGGGAGAGTAACAGTTCTGAAAAGAGGCAAATTGCCATTTTAGCTGTGGAGAACAATCCCACTTTTGAACATCCTAAGGGAGCAGTGCAGCTCCTTACAGTGCTAAGAGCAGTGCTCCTTACACAGCATTCCCTCCCCACCAGAACCTTCTGTGCTGGAGCCAAAGAAAGCAGAGACAGAGATCTTAAAAACCCACCAGTACCACAATCACCACCACCAGCACCACAACACCACAAAACACAAAAAATCAAACTACAAAACCAATCCCAAACCTAAGAAAACCTCCCAAACAGCTGATCCTGGTGACTATGTAATTTTCCTGAAAAAAAAAACCTGCTCAGGATTTCTGTAAGTATTTTGGATTCCCGAGAAAGCAGGAGGAAATCCCTTGGGTCTGTAATGGCTACAGGAACCCCATGGTAGGAATGCTGAGTGCCTGCCACTCTTCCCAAACACTGGAGAGACTCTGCTGGCTCTGAACATGCAGAGTGCAGCCCTGCACACACTGACATCTAAAGTAGCTTTTTGTGTTAAAGGAATCCATCAGGGATGGAGTTGAACTTTTGTTCAGCCTCCTGCTGCCAGTGTGCACTGAGACTGCCAGGCACAGAAAACACAGCCCAGGAGGAGCAAAGTGCAGATAATGTGCTAGGAGTAGTTTAGAAGTGGTCAGATTAGTGACTGAATAAGCTTTTAATGTGATGAATAAGCTGTCATTCAAAGACTGATTTTTTAAATATCCTTTTCCACTGCTCAGTAAGCCAAGCCACTTTATACCAGCAATTGCATCTGAGCTCAATCTACCACTTTGTCAGGGCCTCACAATTGACTGAGAAAACAGATAAATAGGGTGAAAGACAAAAGAGGGCAGTATAAAGATGGCAGACAAAAGATGGCAGAACAACAACAGAGGGGGAAAAGAGAAGAGTGGAACAAACTCTGCGGTTCAAATGACTTTCTTTGTTGTTCTCTTGGGAGATCATTCAATGAACCTGGGCAGAAATGCCTCTCTTTTGCCAGCTAAATGTCTTCTAAGGTTTCCCCTCCAGCACATGGAGAGGAATGGGAGTCCTCTGAGGCAGCAAGAGCAGAAGTTTGGGGTAGGAGCACTAAACACTGCCTGAAGGAACCTCCTCCTTCCTACACTGCAGAGAATTGGGACACTGGCGGGCTGGGTGAAGTATCTCATGTTGGGTGTTCCACATTCAGAAGGTTCGTTAGCATTTTGAAAGGGAAGAGAGCAGTGTTACCTGAGCACAATTATTGCAGAAGCCTGGAAATTCAAATTCTTGTTTTGACACATTCATGCAAATGGGGAACCTGACCCAGAAATTTTATTCAGGTGAGAAATCTGCCTTTGACTTCCCTGGGATTCTCCTCTAAATGCACAAAGCACTCAAGCCAGGCTTGGCATTGGCAGCCACCTCCATTTATCTGCAAGGGGGACTGCTGGGTTGTAAAAACACCCAGGCCATGCCAATTTGTCCAGATGAGATATCAAATCTCCCTTTTAATATTCAGCTTCAGCAATATGGAAAGCAACAATGCCAAATGCTCCACAACCATTTCACTGCAATTGCTCACGTTTGATTAGAGAATTCTCATTCCACGTGGGTGTTGCCACCCACCCCGTGCCAGATACACCATCTCCTCTGGGCAATTAATCACACAAACCTGCAAAAATGAGTTTATGGCCTGGAAAGGAGTTTTGATAGACCCCTCTGAAACACACCTGAAACACAGCCCTGGAGAATCCTGAACAGACACAAATGATTTGTGCATGTACAATGGGAGACAGAGCCTCCAACTAACCACAGACCTGCCAGGAGCAGCAGCAGGACAATATATGGTGGGAAATGAAGAATATAAAGAGCCCATAACTGAGGAATGAGGCACTGAACCCTCCAGCAGGCGAAGGGAAGGAGAACAGCAACCATTTGGGGGATTTACACCACCCAGGTACTTTCTGATGGGCAAAGGTAAAAGAGGAAGACAGAACAAGAACAGCAGGACAACAGACATGGAAAGCTGCACACCCACAGGGCTCTGCTGGTCCCTTGTTTTGGTAATTAATACTTGGTCTTCTGAGCCACAAGCCTCATTCACCTACCACAAGAAATACACCCAACAAACCAAAACAGCAGGTTAAGAGCTGCAAAACAAAACCAGCTAAACATAAATAAACCAAGGACATCTTGCAATGCAGTAAAATTCATAGGCAGTGTCATCTGTTGCTTATTACAGTTTCATTTACATTGGAATTTTCTTTGTTTTCCTGCAAGAGTTGTGTCACTGTATTATTTTAAATCCAGTCATCAGTAATGTGAGCAGAGGAGTCCATCTTTGCATTATTCTGGCTGATATTACATTATATTGTGCAAGAAATGAGAATAAAATCAATTTCAATGCACCACTTTAACAAGATGACAACCAGAGTTCTAGATGGCAATTACAGAGATAATTACAATTTCAGTGGTACTGCTTAATATTAAGAATACAGAATTTACCTTGGATGAACAGTTCATTATCTAAGAAGAACCCAAGCTATTTTTCTTCTAAATCATATCTTGGCTTGTTTTATTTCTTAACTCTGACTGTTTAACAAAGGCATGAAGAGTTTTACAGGTAGAGTATATTGAAACAGGCTGACTGGTACAATGTCAAATTCCTGTACAGTGATTTGAGAAAAAAACATTAATTTTGAAACAGCTCTGGAGGCTGAGTAAAAAGATTATTAAACATAAGTTTTATATATGCAGAAAAATTGCTTTTGCATGAATTCACTTTTAAAATGTTAATATATGCATAAGAAAATTGTGTTTCTTAATCTCTGAAGAAACACTTATCACGAGGAACCGCTTAATTCTCTTCCTGTGCTTGATTTATTAGCTTATGAAATTATGGTAATAGTTTGCATGTTAATGGTTTTGGGGCTCAAATGACCTGATTTTAATAATGAAGTAATTTATGCAGCAAATGTAATCAGCATCTCTGAATCTCACTTGAAAGAACATACCAGTGATTGCCTCTGCTCAGAGCCAGTGACTGCCAGGATGGCACCCCTGGATGGCTCGGCAGGTACCCGGGCTGTGCCCAGCTCAGCACACCTTTGGGCTGGCTCAGCCCACCTGGCAGAGGCCACCAAAGCAGCTCCAACATCTGCCTGCAGCCCTTGCCCTGCAGAGTGACCTCCTCACTCGGTCACCTTCTGAGGAAAGGACAAGCAGGGAGGTGACTCCACCAGGAGACAAGTCTGACCTGGAGCCAGCAGGAACTCCTGCAGGAGTGAAAGGAGGCTGTGGCTCAGAGACCTCCCACACCTGGACAAAGGGACTGCAGGGAAAAGGGAGAGTGGTTTTTGGGGAAAAGAAGTTGTAATTTTTATGAATTATGTGAAAAAATTATATGCTCTGGGTATAACTCAAACACTGCACCTCCAGAAACTGGCTGGATGGAAACCACTCTTGTCTTTACTTATCTGTGGTAAAGCAGAACAGAAACACATCACAACACACACAGAATGCTGAGTGATTTGAAGCCATCCATTTGTTCATTAGTTGGCTTAAACAACAGCAGCCTTAGCACAGCCATCTTTGTTTCATGCTAGACTTGTTTCTTACATCCTGCCTTCATTTCATATTGGGCTTTAAATACTTCTGGGCAAGAATTTGTTTCCCTATATACTCATCCTATCCTTAATAAAAAATAGGCCTATGTTCCAAGCAATGTCTGCAGTTTCTAAAATGAAATCAGCAATAATATTTATTGCTTTTCTGTGTGCCCATCCAGAAAAAGAAAATTGTTGCCAGAGTAACACTCAGAACAACAAGAGGATGCAAATGGGCACCCTGTTCCTCCAGCTTGCATTCTTCACTCAGGAATCATGCCTGTTGCAGTGGAAGCCAGTGAGAAACCTGACCAAATGAGCATTTCTGACTTGTGTCCCTGGCATCTTTTTGCTGGATTTCTCACAGTTCATGTCCTTTTGTTTGTCTCTCTTCACATGCTAGAAATGTAAGTAGGCCACAATGGGGAATCTGCACACTTGGTCAAAAGAGTTGCTGTGATTTCAAAAACAGAAGAACAACATGTCACAAGCCAAGAGGGGAATAAAAAACAGGATTCAAAGTTTTCATGATTTTTAGAAGTAAAAAGGAGAGAAAAAGCCCATCTTCTAGTAACTGAATCATGCTTGGGAATGGTTAGTCATAGGGATACAGAGCTTTGCATCTCTCTCCCTCTTTCCCTCCCCATTCCTGAATGTAACATCTCCTGCCTCCTTCAGTGCTGCTTCACAGCCCTGTGATCCTCTCCCATACCTGTGCCCTGCCTCTCTGAGCATCTCTCTTGCTCTCCCCACCCCAGCAGAGCTTCACAGCCCTGTGATCCTCTCCCATGCCTGTGCCCTGCCTCTCTGAGCATCTTCCTCACTCTCCCCACCCCAGCAGAGCAGCCCCAGGCCAGGTGACCTCTCCCTTGGGATCTCCCGTCTCGTGGTCTCAGACAGCACGGAGTGACAGGGAGCAGGAGTGACAGGGAGCACAGTGACAGAGAGCACAATGACAGGCAGTAGCAGTGACAGGGAGCACAGTGACAGGGAGCAGCAGTGACAGGGAGCAGCAGTGACAGGGAGCAGGATCCCCAGCCCAGCCCAGCTCCCACAGCTCCCACGCTGCCTGCAGGCTCCTCTCGTTAATGTGACACTGATCATCCAGACACAGAATGGTCACAGATATCACCTCCTAAAACTGGGGAATGTGACAGCTGCAGACAGAGCCGCCAGGCTGTAGCCTGAAGACTGGATGGATTATTCAGGTCAGGCTAAATCAGGATGGATATTTGCCCTACTTCCATACTCCAGCTATTAATAACCACGAGCACGGCAGATTGTGGCTTGTTCTGCGTGGCTGCACGAGGAGCAGCTCTCCCTCCCTCCCTCCCCCACAGCTCCACAGGCACAGACAAACATTTTGGGCTAACATTGGAAGGCCATTCCCAAACCCAGCCCCTGAGCTCAGAGCCAAGCCCCAGGCACGTGGCCCTCCTGCCCCAGGCAAGAGAGGGAAGCCAAAGCAGGCTGAAAACAGAGACAGGAGTCCTCTCCTGGTCTCCTGCCCCAGAAACCAGACCCCGCTGCTCTGCCCTGAGTCCTTCAAGCCACTGCACAGTTCACTCAGGTAGGGCTCACCCCTTTTGCCAGGTGCACTGCCACAAAAGAAATGCCCTTCTGGGGAGAGCTGGTAGAGCAGCTGCTGAACCCCCACCTGGAGCAGCACGGCCACAGTGCCCCTGGCAGGGTTTGGGGCCATCACACCTGGGCAGGATTTCAGCAGGAAGAAGCAGCACTTCCTCCCCAGCACTGAAGCAGAGAGATCATCGAGCTACAGAATTAAGTTGCACCTTCCCCAGCTTTAATATAGAGAGTAAATTCTCCTCCCTGTTGGGTCAGCACTCACCTTTCAGGAGGGTGCAGGACAGAAGCTGCACAGTCTCTTTGTACAAGACTGGCTTTTATGAGCCATCTTTGAACTTTTGGAAGATCAAGCCTCAGAAGCCTGAAGCTCTGCTGCCTTTAAAATAGTCTTTCAAAAGCCAGCTTTTGGCTGCAAAGGGGGAAAACAGAGATATTTTTCAGACCGCTGACATGGAAGAAAAGCTGCCCTGACAGCTGAGACAGCTTCCCTGAATAGGATCCCTCTGCTCCTGGGAACTGGAAAGCTACTCTCTGCCATCCCTTTTGGGGCACTTATGCAATCTGCTCTAGCAACTGGTGCCAGTTCAGTTCAGCTCCAGACCAGACTCTCTGGACTGTCTAAATGCCATTCCTCAGATTTGCCTGGGAATAAAGGCTTTATCCTTCCCCCAACCACACTATTCATGGTCTGTTACTGTAAACCATTATGGCTACTCCCAGTCCATCAAATGCCACTGGTTCCCATTGTCATTCCAAGAAGACAGCTCTTCTGCAGGAATTGCACCACATGGCAATTAGGCAGTGCTAGTTGAACTGTCTTCTGTCTGTGTTTCTAGACACTACTCCATATTTTATTTATCAGCTAAAAGCCAAGCAAAGGAACAATAACAAGAGTGGGGCGAGTGCCAAGAGCAGCACACAAGCCCCAACAACACTTGTTTCCCTCCTCCTGCTTCTCCTGCTCTTGACTCTGATCTCTCTCAGTTACCACGAGGCCACAGCCACTGCAGTTCACACTCCCTGCATCTCTGGGCTCTGCTGAGCACAGGCTGCTATTGCCATGCAGCTCCAAACAGGCTCTTCCTGCTCAGCTCATTTAATAACTAGATTTGCTACATCTCTGCTCATTATTTGGCAAAGAGCATAATAAGTAGTTGCCAAGTCCTGTCTTGGGTGACTCTTCCAGAGATTCTTTTAGGCTGGGGAAATAAAAAGTGCCCTTTGCTTTGTTTCAGGAAGAAAACTGACTTTTTTCTGCTTCCTTTGATTCTTATCATAATATTATCCTGGCCAGAGACATCTTCAAACAAATACTGGTCAGAGGTTTCCTGGGGACCTAAACTGAGAAATGTTAATAACAGAAAGCACACTGTAGTCTCCCTTTTGCACTGGATTGTTTAGCTAAAGCAACTGTACTTTTGCTGTTAATGTACAAGTTGGTCCAAATCCTCCACAGCAGTGCAGGAATCTGGATATGCTGGTAATTGTTCAGTCACTTTCTGATTAACACAGGTATCTCTATTTCCAGGACTACTGGAGCTTCCCCACTGAAAACAGGAGGAAAAATCTCCACACTTGTTTATTAAAAGGTCAGCAAGGAAATGACAGGCAGCTTGGGGAAAGGAGAAAAAAGGTGCAGCACTCCCATATTACAAACATAATTATAAATGGACTTTCAAGGATATAAATAAATGAAAAAATTTGGTATTTCCTTCTATTTGCACTCCTACTAGCAGGAAAAACAACAATCTGATCATTGGCCTCTCAAAATTCAGGGACTGAAATACATCTTCAAGGAAGGCAGAGGGAACAGCCCCCCACAGGACGCACAAAGAAGGCACAGAGAGCCTGAGGAAGCAAAGGGAGTCCAAAGGTTTGGAATGGAGCTGATCTATGAGTGGAGAGAGAAGGTGAGAGGGAGATTCCTCTCCTTCCTGCCTGTCCCTGTCAGTCAGAATGTGGAGCAGGAGATGGGGGGTCCCTTCCTGGCTCAACAGCTGGGATGGAGCAGGGCACTCCTAACCAGGAGAGGGTCAGACTAACCCGGATGAGTTACCAGGAGAGGGTCAGACTAACCTGGATGAGGTACCAGGAGAGGGTCAGACTAACCCGGATGAGTTACCAGGAGAGGGTCAGACTAACCCGGATGAGTTACCAGGAGAGGGTCAGACTAACCCGGATGAGTTACCAGGAGAGGGTCAGACTAACCCGTAGGAGTTACCAGGAGAGGGTCAGACTAACCCGTAGGAGTTACCAGG
>JAWWEV010000083.1:58724733-58778589 GCA_035583235.1 Hafferia zeledoni
CCATCCATCCATCCATCCATCCATCCATCCATCCATCCATCCATCCATCCATCCATCCATCCATCCACCCACCCACCATGCATTTAAACACTCATTTTGCCCTTCCCCAGGGCAGCCCTTCCCAGCTGGGCCTTGCTCCTGCTCCGTGGGTGAGCCCAGCAGCTGGTGTGGGAGGGCAGTGGGGGTGGGCACAGACCCCCAGGCCACTCCAGAGGGCAGTGGGCACCTCGGGCACTGCCCCAGAGCCCCCACCCGGGCCTCTGCTGTGGCCCCACAGCTCTGTCATCCTGCCAGCTGAGGCAACGCTGGCCATAGCTATTAGAAAAAAAAACCACACAAAAAAATCCCACAACACTCCTTGCCACCAAAAATACCCCCAAAACTTTCCAAAATATATTTCCATATCAGTCAAGCAATTGATTTTTACATGCAGTATTCCTAAACCAAGCCAGATATCGTATCCCTTCTGCTGTTTTCCTGTGAGAGCTCCCTCTCTCCCTCCAGGGAAGATCTGAGCAGGCTTGATCAAGCAGACTTGCTCCTAAGGGGGACCTTTCCAAGCAAACATCTGGCCCTCCAAAAAGAGGGAAGGCTTGTTGGAGCCAGAGCATTATGGACTCTCCCAGCAGTGACACGAAACAATGGGCCTGGTGGCAATTCCCACCAGAGAAATGGCTATTACATGGATCAATGCATTTCAATTTAGTATCTGAAAAATAAAAGGGCAAAACTTTTCCTTTTTTTTGTAGTCTTCAGTTTAGTGGCTCTTTTAATAATCACATCAGATGTTTTCAGACCCACAGAGCACCAAGGGAGTGTCAGGAAATGTGCAGCACTAACTGCCCTTCAAACAGTGCCATTCCAGACATGAAGCTGGGAAATTTGTGACCATTCTGCAACCAAGGATAGACACAATCTTAGAGAAGAACACAAATCTAAAGCAACTCACTACCCCAAACTCTTCAGAGTATGTGAATGTAAAGGACAAAAGATTTTTGGCCCTATTAAAAAATCAGGAATGTTACAGTTCCAAGCAAGGTGACCTCGTCCCTGTTCAAGTCCTTTGTAAGTAATACAATGAGAAAAGAAAGTATGAGACCTTAGAGTCACTTATCCTCTGGCTCTGTTTTTCTCTAATTAATTAAATGAGTGAAGAGCAGGAGCTCTGGGCCCACAGATCAGCACAAGGCATTTCAAAACCACTCTGTGAGGACAACTCCAAAAGCCAATGACAGGACACTTACTAAGGGGCTTTCTGCTGCAGCCCCTTATGGTAAAAACCTGCTGGATGCCCCAAATTACTCAGTTCCACCTCATTAAATGATCTCAGTTGTTTGTTGCCAGCATATTCTCCAGCAGCCCAGTGGCTTTGCAACCCAAGCTGCTGGAAACCTGTTTAATTGGGTTTACTCAAACCCAACTGGGTTTTTTCAGACTTCTTAGGCAATGGGTGGAACACTGTAATTTCTTAGAAAGGGCAATGAGGATATATTAAAATAGAAGAAAAGGGGGAAAAAAACCCCAAACAGAAAAAAACACAAATGAGGAAATCAATGCTGCTACATTAAGGTTTTTACTGGGCTCCTTTAAGCTACATTTGCTTTCATGTTCTGGAGCAAAGAGCTCTCGGTAAGGAAACACTCCCAAGTTGTTTCCTGAACGAGTCTCCTCAATGACTGTGCTGCCCCTGCAATTCCAACCCCCACAGCATTCTCTGCAAGGGCAGCAGCATTAGCAGAGCGACTGGGGTGGTCCTGCTACTTTAAAGCTCTTTGAGAATCCCCAGCCTGCAATTCTCTCCCACGCCAGTGTCCACTCTGGCTTGGAGGGGAAACCACTTTGGAGAGGCCATTAAATAAACGCTGTTTTCACCACAGTAAAACCCCTGATAGTTTTGACTCACTGAAGCAGGGCTCCCAAACAACCCCCTTTGTTTGCAATCACTTTTACAACTGTCTCAGACCTAAAAGCCAGACCAGAATACCTGTCTGTGTGTGTACACACACATAAATTACCACAACAGACCCATTTTTTAGGACTGCTTGTCAGCATGGAGCAATTTTTTTATTTTTTATGCTTCAAGAAGATTTATTTGACTCCAAAAATAGCTTTGAATCAATTTGCTCCTCCACACTTGACAACTCTCCTTTGTTAGCATTTCTATATTACACACACTCTTAATGAAAAACACAGATAAAAAGGGCCTTGGAGTTGTGGTGCTGCAGATCCATTATCAGCCAGACACTCCTGTGCTTATTCCAGTTGAAAGGGGGAAAATAACCTCCAGTTCCTCTTCCCTGGAAACTCCAAATACATTTTTCATATATAAAAAAGGAAGTTTAGGGCCAAAAGGAAAATGATTTCGAATGGATGGGCACTGAACACAATGCACTCCATTCAGTTTCTGTTCCTGTGCTCACCAATCCCCGGCTGAAACATTAAACACTTAACCCACAAGATGCAAAGGGATTTGAAAGCCCTCTCTTAAGGGATGGAAATAATTATCTCCCAAGCTTTAGGTTCCAAGGGCTTAGAAGAGGGACTGTACAAAGGGCTAATTAAGTTAGAAATGGCACCAGAGCATGGTCTCCTGGAAAGGTGAATGTGAGGGCTGAGGGAGGAAACAACAGGAACTGCTTGTACAAAAAAAAAAAAAAAGAGCTCCCTGGAGAGCGAGAGATTTGTGTTCTCAGCCCCCAAAATCACCAGCCTCGTGCCTGCTGGAGACACAGAAGTAAATGCTAGAGCCCCCCTAAAATAGTCCTGAAGGAATACAGAGGGGAGCCCAGAACAGTCACCCCCAAGGATTCTCTCCCTCCTCTCTCCAGGGTCCCATTAGCACTAATGAGACATTCAGAGGGGCAAACACTCCAACATTAAAAAGTACATTATAACATAGGGAAAGAGGGGGAAAAAAAAGGAAAATATAGTCGTTTAATGGAATGCTTTTTACACTCTTGTCCAACACCATAGAATACTCAGTAAAAATTCTGATGTAAAAGACCAACATCAGCTTCTTCTACATCCTTACAGGTCCATGTGCATACAATGCATGTGCTTCAGTACAGCATGTATGTAATGAAATAATAAGTGAAGAAATTTCATTCCATATCACAAAATGGGCCAGATCCTCAGCTGAGACAGCACAGGATTGTTTGCAGAGGGGACACCAGCAATGCTCTGCCCTTGCCATGATCTTCAGAGTCACTGGTTTTGTTAAGCCTGACAGGCAGGAGCAAAGGAGCTTCCACCTCCCTTATCAGCACAATTAATCACAGCACTGCCTGAGCCACTGAAAGAGAACTCCAAACCGGGCAGGAACTGCTGGCTAGAAACCCCCCGAGGATTAGTCATCTGTCCTTAGCAAATATCTAATAGGAGGAAACAGGGAAGGAAATGGAAAATGGAAATGGGCTCAAGACTCCTGTACATCCTTGGGACGGCACAGAGTTCATTGCTCAACCAGCTTCACACAGAAAGGGTTCTGATATTTGGGTACAATGAGACTTTTAACTACAAGCCATGTCAGAATTGACAGCATTCAATAAAGCCACGACAGATTTGCTTGAGAATTCTGAGGGAATAAACTTGCAGATTGTTACACATTTATGCAGTGAACTATATGTTCATGTGATACTTATGCAAGATTGCCAGTTAAAAATAAAGCAAGAATAAGAGAAAAAGCATGTTTGTGCTGAGACAAAGGCATCTCAAGTATGAATCTGCATGGAGCTGGAGGTTAGAGGCAAAGCAGTGTCAGCATCAATCAATTTACTTTCCAGTTAGGTGAAGTCCCAAAGTCAAATTGAAGTAGAAGTCAATAAAAATCTCTCCCACTGAAACAGTCTGGGCCACAGCAGTTGTGTCAAATCCCAAACTGGGCACACAACCACAACAGATGCAAACAGCAATTTGCTATCAGCTGGAGAGCAGCCATGAGTTACAGCCCCAAATATTCAAAACAATTCCATCTCAAGGTTTCCCAGAAAGGCACAGCACAGGAGGGAAAGCAAGGAACAAGAACAGGGAGCTGCAGTTAGGCAGCCCTTTATATCCTTTTGCAGTGGGGCTCCATTTTTGCTCCACAGCCAGACTCTGCCATGGATTGAATGGCAACAGCACTGTTGAAATAAACTGTGCTCAGCCAGGAACTCCATTTATTCTCTGTCCTGCACCAGAAAGGCCCCAGTGGTTTGTCTGGGTGTACCTGCAGTTCTGCCCCACTGCGAGTGGACAGTGTTTATCCCCTCATTTACCTCATTATCAACACAGACTTCCAGAGGGGCAGGGGTCAGCAGAAGTTTGCAGGAAGTGAGTCAGTCAATGGTTTGCCTGACCCAGCTCTCCACCCAGCCAAGGTCACAGAGCTGCAGGGCTGTGAGTGCTGCAGTGCTTTGTGTCTTCTTCTCATCTCTGCCTTTGGGAAAATGCTTTTCTTTGCTGGGAAAAACCCCACAAACCATATATTCTGTCCTTATTAACTGAGAGGATGTTAAAAATAAATACAGGCATGCACATAAGAGGAGTGCAAGATCCTGGACAAGCAACAAGGATCTGACAAGGCACCACTAACAGTTCATGATGAGACAAAATTATAACTTTGACCTTTTAGCTGAAACAAAAGGTGAAAGAATCTTTAGGGCAGCACAGGCACTGACTCCTCTGCAAATGAGAAGCACTGATTTTTATCCTAGCCCAGGGGCACAACTACAATTCCAAAATTGCCTGTGCTGCTGACAGTAAATCTTGAATGTTTTTAATGCAAGTTTCTCCCCTTGAAGAAGCATTTCTTGCTTAAAAAAACAGGACAGCACATTAATACAGGGCTTGAGGTACCCTTAAAGTCAGGTTTAATTGGGGCAATTCCCTCCAGTGGATTGAAAGACAACATTCATCTTCACTGCCTGGCTGGAATGCTGAACTGAAAGCAGGGCTGAAATGTCAAGGTAAAATAATGCTAATAATTATTCTGAATGCTGCATTCCCCTTGACCTTGGATTTAAGAGGCTGAGCTGAAGGCCTTTTGTCAAAAGTCAGGAAGTCATCTGGAGACTTCATTGACATTTATGATTAATACAATCTGGCAACATGAGGGGAGGAGACACAAAATATGTGATACTCTTCCAGCACGGGGTAATTTCACCTCATATTGTTGTGGGATCCTCAGATAAAGAGCACAAACCAACACAGCCCTTGCAATGGTACTGCTGGGGCTCTTGGGGGAGAACATCAACAAGCCTAATGCAACAACCATAATCTCTGCAAAATAAAACTCATAACTCTGCCATGAAAGAGAAGAAAATATTCTCCATTTCACACTAGTAATGATTTCTTGTAAGACACAAAAAATAGGGCACAAAGCCCCCAGTGCAATTGCCTCACTATTATGTCTTGTTATCACAGAAGGTTTTCCACTTCATTTGCAACTTAACACCAGAATGCTAACTCTGTGGGGGGAAGATTTTATATCTCAGTGTCCTGAGGAGACTCTGGGAGGCTTTATTTGCACCTCCCATGGGCCAGAGAGAAAGCAAGAGGGGCAAAGTGAGGCAGCACAGGCAGGTATTCCCAGGGAACATGTAATTTTCTTGAGTTAGTTTGGAGCTGACACAACCTGGAGCAGTGGAGATACCTCACTTTGGAGCAGGTCTACCAGGCAGGCAAAAATAACCCATTTTCTGCAGCTGTGTTTTTAATTGGGGGCCATACAAATCTTAAATATGTATTTGCACAATGAAATCCTACAGCTCATAAAGGTGATTATTGAATAAATGGCAGAACTTTAAAAGATTATTCCAGTCCCTACATGGAGCGTTTATAGTCTTTGGCCTATTAAGTGCTTCGTGTGAACATCCTAAGAAATATCTAAAAAAAAAAAAAATCACATTAATAAATTTTATTACGAGGAGTTTGTAATTATTGCAGCATATTGAGGACTTTTCCATTCTCTCTGAGCTACACATCTTTATGAATTTCTTTTGTGAAATGCTTTTCACTTTCAAAAATCATTATTCAGCTCGTGAATTTTCTATTAAATGCAAACAAGATAAGACCACAGAAACGGTAAGTGTTCTTCAATTTATGAAAACTGAATTCATATTCTGACTTATGAATTCAGTAAATATTGCACAGACATTCCAGAAAGAATAGCAATACATTGCCTAAATAAAGCAGGCCAGATTTTTTAAAACGAGGGAAAACACAGAGAGTGCTACATGACTGTTCAATTTTAATATTCAGTCATTGCTACACACACGTACACGAAGCATCTCCCTGCATATGTCAGTGCAGCAGCAGCCACTAAACCAGCCATCTGTGTATTCTATATCCTCTTTACATAAATACAGTAATTGCCCATTTATTCTCTAGGACTATTTGCATGGTTTTTCACATCCTTGTTTAAAGAAAAAAAAATCCTGCATAAATTCAGTATGTAACTGAATGAATGTTTTTGTAAATACAGAGCAGAGCTTGTAATTTAAAGTGAATTTGCACTGAAACACCATTGCCACCAGGATTTCTCCTCCAGGACTGATCTCTGCAGGGACAGGGACCTTCCCAGTCACCTCAGGAATGAGGCACAAGCTGGAGCAGCACCGTGGGTGCCCCTTCCCAGCACTGGCACTGGAGGGTTTGGAGTGCAGGAGGAGCCAAGTGCCCCTTCCCACCTCGTCCTGCAGGAACCTGAGAGAGACCACAGGAAAGGAGGAGATTCGCTGCAGCTGCCCCAAAGGGGCTGTAAAAGGCTTTAAGCACAGAAAAGAAGTTGGCTGGCAAAACCCACCAACTCCTGAGCAAAGGGATCCCCCTGGCAAGGCTGTACCCGGGATGGCTCTGCCCACAGGAGGGCAAAAGGCAGGTTTGCCCAGGGACATCCCTGCAGCAGCTGCAGGGACCACCCCTGGGCACAGAGAGCTGAGCTCCTCCACCTGGGCAGCGTTTGGGACACAGTTTGGGTGTCCTGAGCAGCCAACACACCCCTGGCAGAGTTTGCAAACACTCGGAGAGTTTGCAAACACTCAGAGAGTCAACCAAGAGGAAAAGGCAAACGCTGCAGTCAGTAACCCTTTGCCCAGCTCAGAAAGGCTCTGTCTGGAGGGCTGAGCAGGAAGCAGGAGGAGGAAGGAAGGGCAGGGACAGTGCCAAGTGCTCAGCCAAGGCTCCCCAGCCTGCCAGGAGCAGGGCTGACCATCCCTGCAAGCTCCAATTCCCAGGATTTGCAGTGCTCACACACTTCACATCTTACATGTAAATGGCAGCAATACAGAGAGAGCAGCATTGTGGCTGCAGATGTTTCTCAAGCATCTGCAAGTCTATTTTGACACAAAGGAAACATGGGCTTAATCTGTTTTTGTAAAAACCATAAATGTTGATGAAAGGGACAGGAGAGGTAGATGGGAGGTAAAAGCCTGAAAGCACTAAACATCCATGGAAAGGAAACAGTGCCTGGAAGGTTTCCCAAACACCCAGAGTGCCCTCCCTGCATCTCCTCAGCTGACAACACCTGAACCTTCAGCACCTCTCCTGGGAATCTCCTGGTGTCCCCTGCTCAGGCTCTGGCAGTGCCCCAGATGCCAGCAGGGCTCACAGGATTGTCTGTCTGAGTTGTGAGAACAGAACAGACTTCAAAGAAAAGGAGCTTTAGGGCTACAAATGGTCTCCACACAGCTCTCCTACCTGCTCCCTATGGAATGAGTTTAGGAGCCTCAAGCTCCTCAGACCTTTCAGCAAGGTTTAAATGAGGAAATAGCTCCTTAGCAACTCCTTCGCCCTGATCTGAAAGACACTTAAAATTCTTTATAGTCCTTCTGCTTTCCAGTAAAAACAAAACAAGCTGTTGAACTTCATTGCAGGCTGATAGTTAATAGCTCCTGTATTGTCTCTTAATCACACTGAAACGTCTGTTAAGGATGTATCATTGTTTTAACTTCCTGCTCCCTTTTGTCTTACACCGCCTGCCACTGCACTAAATTAACTGTATTTGTGTTGCACCCATCATTTACAAGCTTTTAAAGAGACAAGACACACACCTCTGAAACTGCAAGTGGCCCACAAAGAAAGTGGAAGAAATACGTGCCTTCATTCCCCCCACACATTGTAAAGCACACAAGATTGTATTTTAGGTTTTGATCATTCCTTTCCTAATTTGCTAAATTTTGTTGCCATCCAAGCTACTAATCCATTTTGCTTCTTTTCCTCATTTTTCCTTAGTTCTACAATATCTCAACACACCCTCCCACTCCCTGAATGAATCTCACTTGATTGCTATAAACACAGCTGAAAACAGGAATATATTTGGCCCTTTGGCATCCCCACAAGGTTTGTATTGTATCAATCTCATTCTTAACGAGGAAGCTTTTGCCAGAGGAAAATTAGTTGCTCATCCAAAGTCTGTGATATTTGTGCAGAAGATCAGCAGGTCCCAAACTGTTTATCCAGGGCTCTGCCTACAACCCATTGCTGCATCCTCAGACTGGATTATATATATATATTATATAATACAGCTCCGTGGCCTGTGAATTGGGACTCAAAAATCATTTCAATAACACTGCTTCACTTTTTTGTACCAGACAACACACATGGCACCAACTTGGGACCAGATTTGCCTGTAAATATCCTTCCAACATTTCTTTTTTTGAGATTCTTTCTCCCAGCCTGAGCAGGAACTATCTGGAGATGGCAGATACCTTTGGCTGAATCCTGACAGGGACCAGGTCTCTGCAGTCAAAGTGCCATTTTCATTAAATGAGAAAAAACAAACATCCCATTTAAAAGAAAACTAATAACTTTAGAGCAAAAGGGAGGGGCTTGATGAGATGATACCACACTCTAAGCTTTTGTTGTGGGCAAACAGAATCCTGTAGTTCAAAGTAATTATCTCATCAAGTTCCACCTCATTAGGATTGAAACTAGACATCATAATGAACAGTGGACTAATAATTCACCAATGAGAATTTGGGTCTAGTCCAGCCTGGTATCTTTTCTGTAATATATTTGTTGGTTTCAGCTCATCACCCCCAACTTCACTGGACAAGATGACACACCTCTTCATTTTCTAGTCATCATAAGCCTATGGGTGAATTAGTAAATGAGATTCAATTTCCTTTGCCAGTGCCAGAGGGGCACTGGGAGATTTGCATGAGCTCCCTTCCCAGGACCAGGAGAGAAGGGAGAAGCAGGAATTGCCAGAGCAAGTTGGGGTTTGCCCCCTGGACCTCCTGCATTTTTGTGGAGGAGGGCAGAGTGCAGCAACACACCCTCCCTTCCACCAGAGAGAGTGCTGGGAGGATAAAGGGGAGACCACTCCATAAATTAGAGGTGGCTGCAGAACGTTTGGGGCCATGAGGAACCACCCACAGCAGGACAGCTCTGGGTGCCCAGGTTAGGGAGTCGTTAGTCAGGCTGGCACTAAAAGGATTACATTTTGATACTTTCTATTGCTCAGTATCCTTCTCTCCACTGTGATTTTTTTTCTTTTTTTACCCCTGCACCTGCCCTCTAGATGTAGATAACCTGAACATGAAAGAGAGGGCCCTTTCTGACAGTGGAGCTGAAATCCTCCTGGTTTGTCATGCATTCAGATGGGAACCAGACCAGCTGAATCCTGACCTACTTATCAGGCTGAAACTCCTGCTGGGAAGTGTCAATAAAAAGCCTCACTGGGAGGTCATTCAGGCTGGTCACAGTTATTATGGGAATTGTGAAGGAGAGAGTAGCTATACTAATAAAAATTCATTTTAAAACAGTCTTACTTCTTAGTGTGTACCCATCCAAAGCACGATAACTTTCCATTGCAGTTCTCCTTTAAAATAAGCTTCCAGCTCAACTTCCAGTGACACTAAAGAAGTCTGCCTCATTAATCAGACTATTTAGTGGACCATTCACCAGAAATTGTTTCCCTGGGGGTGGCCAAGGGTCTTCACTGGCAGTAAACACCAAGGTCTGCACAGGGTCCCAGCACGTTTACCAAACTCCTCAGAGCGTGTAAAGTGAGTTCAGGCTTTTCTAAAAGTTATTTTCAGCCTACAAAAGGTAAAATAAAATAACCTCAGTGGAGCTTTCAGTGCAAACTTTTGGCAGCAGCAGCCAGAAGCCTTGCAGGTGTGGTGGGCACAGGGCAGGAGGCTCCTCGGTGGGCACTGCTGCCCAGCCCTGCCCTCACAGGCACAGGGCAGGAGTTTCCAGCATCCCTACAGAAGCTCATAGTATGGTATCACCCCTGCACTGCTCCTGCCTTTGCAAATGAGCCCCAACTCTCTGTCCTGCAGTACATTTTTGGCAGTTCCTTCAGGGTGAGGGAAGTTGTTTCTCTGTGCAGCCTCTGATCCCTCCCTGTGCTGCCTCAATATCAGGGATAAACCTTCGGAGAGAGGCCCATGATGAGGGACATGAGAAGGTCAGGCCACCTTCTGCCATCCCTTCCCAGTTTTCCTCTGAGCCCACAGCCCCTTTCTAATATAAGGTCACCTTTAGGGTGGGGCCAACCATTATTGGTGCAAAGCACCTGGAATGTGTGTCTGCACACACACCTGTGTGTCCCACATACCCACAGAGATGTCACATTCTGAACACAAAACACAAACTGAAATTACAGGCTCTTCATTTTAACAAAGAGCCAGACTGAGCACACCGAGGGATCAAAATTAAGAGAAAAGAATAAATCTCTCCCCACTTCAGAAATGTGGCCCAAGGGCAGCAATGCCTGAGTTGAATTCTGTGCTCTGTGTCATTTAGGAGGCTGCAATGGCCCCTCTTGGCCCTGGGCACCCACAAGCCCCAAGGCACAGCCTGGCTCTGCAGCACAACAGCACGTTTGGAACCTGTGCCTGGAACCTGGCAGGGAACATACTCTGTTATTGGTAAGGGCAGATGAAAACACTGAGCACAGCACTCAAGCAAGTCACAGAACTATTGGTGCTGCTTTAAAGCCCTTCTCGATGATCTCATCGTTGCCACTAAAGCTTATGCTGTTTCCATGGCATTCCTGATTACCCAGTGAAGCAGCTTCTCAAGCCTTTCCATTTTTATTGCTATAAATTGAAATATATTTGTGATTTACACCCTTTTCACCCACTGATGCCAACTAGAGCTTATTTAGCAGAAGGTTCTTCATTTAATAGCACTGTGTAAGCCTTTAAGGCACCATCCACTCCCACAGCAGGATCCCTTCCTTGGCCAGGTCATATCCCACATCCCCCAACTCCTGTGTCTCCTGGCAAACCTCTCACACCCACAGCAGAATCTTGGCTGGAAATGGCCCAGTGGCACCTGATTACATCTATTTTACCTTACCATTCAAATGGCTGGTTTATGTGCTGTGGAAAGGGCAGTGGGATCCAGAAACAAGGATGTTTTTGAGAGAAAATCCAAATCCAGTGTATTTTCTCCCACCAGGGCTCTGGTAGCATCAAACAGCATTGCTGGCTTGTGATTTGGTAGCACAACTTTTTGATTTGGAGTGATTTTAAATACACATTACCTAACTATTTATCAGCATTTTATAACTTTGCACCTCATTTCAAAGGTGCTTCTCCACTGTGCTCTGCCCCAGAGGCATAAACAGACCACAGAAAGGCAGAACCAGTCCAACAGCAAGGGAAAATACCACAAGGCCACACATAAACCACAAATATAAAACAATTTTCGTGCCTGGTGGAAAGGGGGAGAAGTGGAAATGATAAGACATGTACAGGGGCCAACATTCAGTTGAAAATATTTCTGCCTTTCCTTGGGATTTTTAGAAGAGGGAAACAATACCCAAAGCAGGTGGGCATGGGCTGTATCACTGAAAAATGGAGTTTAAATGCTGTCACTCATATCAAATGCCATTAACGTGTTGTAGGAGAATTGCAGCTTGAGAGAGATGCTCAAGCACATTTTTTTCCTGGATCTTGAAACGTTACACATGAGTGGCTACGAACATATTCACTTCAGGGAGAGAATCCTCTGCTTTGAGCATCTAATGACACTTTATAGGAGCTTAAATTTTGGTTCTAAGTATATTGTCTACTCACTTGTGAAATGAAGCTGATGAGCAGGGCAGATCTTCAAGGGGTTTATATCTTCTAGCAGTAATGCCAACTCCTTGCATTCAAACATCCTGAGTCAGTCTCCCTAAAATCAAAAGATTTCATTAAATCTAAAAGGTAATTATATTGCAGTTTAGCTTTTTTTCCCTTTTAAATTTTTTTTTAATTTGCTAATTCACTTTAAAAGAAAGGAAAGAACTCTACTTATGTAGACACTTCAGCAGCGTTTCCAACTATTTCTTGGCAACCACGAGGCAAAGAAATGTGCTTCAAGAAATGCAAGCTAAGATCCTCCTAAATTTAGGTGAGAGGTACTGGGACTTGGTGAAGAAGACTCTGAAGTCATCCAAGGAAATATGATGCAATTCCAGAAGGGAACAACTACAAAACTCAGCTCCTTTAACACTTCTCTGTGTCTTCCTTGTCTATCAAAGAATCCAATTTCTGCTTCTCTTGTCCCAAGCTCATCCCACAGGTTCCAGCTCTCCTAACAGATGGGAGGGGTTATAGTCTAGTTATGCTTTTGTATTTCCTTGGGTTGGTTGGTTACTTTAGCTGTGAGCCTGAATTAGAGGGCAATTAAAGGTTGTCCTGCCACTGGTTGAGGTCAATTAAAGGTTGTCCTGACACTGGTTTTTTGCTTTGTTTATAAAAGTGAGCAGGTGCAGGCAGGACTTGCCCCTCACAGCTTTGTCCCCCAGTCCCCCAGCAGTAAGTGGGTGTTGGGGCAGAGTTTTCCCCATCTCGGGCAGGTGCTGTGCCCTCCAGAGGGACCATTCACTGCTCCCCTGGGCAGAAGGAGCACTGAATTTGCCCCTGTGCAAATTCATTTGGAAGACTCCAATATCATCAGCCTGTTAGGAATAATCTTTGATTTCTCCCTGAATCATTCCCTAAGGAAGCAGGGGAGGAGGTGAGGCCACCTGAGGCAATGAAAGGATGTGGGTGACACCAGGCTGAGCCCCAGAGGAACAAATCATGGTCTAACGATTGAGAAGAAGAGTAAAACATTGAGTCACCTTTCTCACAACATGCAGTCATTTCTTTTGGCTGAAAGAAGAACAGGGACTCTCCAGGAGAGCAGAGATGCCTTCCCTGAGTCTCCTGTGGGTGTTTCTCCTCAGGAAGCACATGGGGAGCAGCCCCAACCACCTTCTCAGGGTCATGAAAAACGGTTTGCTGCAGGAAAACAGCATTGCCCTGGTGAGGCTTCCACTGCACAGGGAGCTGAGGGAAGGGCAGGGAGGATAATCAGAAAGGCCAGCAGGGCATGGGCAAATCCCACTCCCAGTGCCAAGGGAAGTTTTACTGACTGCAGGGAACAAATGATTACCAAAAAAAATGAAAATAAATCTTCATGAAAAAAAGGAGGCAGCTTTTTTTAACCATTATTTTCAGAAATATGAACTTGAACCACAAGCCACAGTTCCAGGCCAGCTGACAGACTGAAGGGACAGCCTGGGAAAGCAGGAAACACTGAACCCAGTTTCACAGTCAGGGAAAACCTCAATTTTCACTAACAAGAAAAGAGACAAGCATCAAACCTACTGCCACAGATGAGGAGAAGCTGGAAGCACAAATCCTAAATACTCCAAACCACCCCAGTGACAAATCAAAAGGAAAATATATTTATTTTCAATGCTATTTTCTTGTGATTAGCTCAAGAAGGATACCATCATATCCAAGAAAGTTATTTTTGAACACAGAGCATTGGCCACAATGTTGATTTAAAAAAAAAAAAAGGAACTGAAGGTCAGTTTTTCATTAGATGCCATGAGATGTTTCTTGTATATTATAGACTGCATTGGCTTCCCAAAACAAAATGGGCATTTTGTCTACAGCCAAATTCCTGGTTTGTAAAGTGCAAAGGAAACCTCAGTGAGGGCCAAAGGGGTTCCTGTTGGCCTCTACCTGAACATCTCCCAAAGCCTCTGGCTCCAGAAACCCCATCCTTTTTTTTTCTTTTTGCCAGCCCTGCTGCTGTTCCCCACACCCCTTTTCTCCCTGCTTTTTGATATTTATAGCTGCAAGACTCATTTGGAGTTGCATCAGTGCAAAGCAGGGTGTCCTTCTGTGTTTTCACACATCTGCCCACGTGCAATTACCTCATTAGTAATTACCTCATTATTAAAGTCAGAATGCAGCTACCACAGATTGCTTTTGCAGCCTGTTCCTTCAGGATGCCTTCAGACAGAGTGCAAGGAGCTGCATCAGTTTTCCAGCAAAGGAAACTGGTTTCCTTGCACACTCCTTGCATAAGCTGCATCTCCTCCCCCATTCAGCAAAATTTAGGATGGGATGAGCATTTTGCCACTTACTGGTTTAACTCACACAGAAATATTGCAAGGTTTGTACCTTGAGAATAAACAGCAATTTTTGTGGGTGAGCATTTTGCCACTTACTGTTTTAACTCACATTGAAACATTGCAAGGTTCTTACCTTGAGAATAAACAGCAATTTTTGTCAGATTAAAAAAGTTTTCCATTTTATTTCTCAGAGGCTTTTTAAGACATTAAGACCCCAACCTTTTACTCTCCCATTTCTGCATGGCTGCAAAGCACACACAGACTCTGATTCCCAACTTGTTTGTACATATTTAACAGAGGAGAAAACGGAGAAGGCAGAAGTAAAAAAATAAAAGCTTTTCCACAGTCCCAAAAGGCAGTCAGAGAGGCACAGCTGGGTGTGGGATCAGGATCCCCTGGCAGCCAGCCACGAGATGCACAGCAGAGAAAAACAGTTCCTGTAAGGAAGCATTTGATTTTCAAAGCTGCATGAAATGTTCACAAGAAAACCATGTAAATGCCCAGTGGAGGGGAGGGCGGGGAGGGAGGGTTTCATTAGGGATGGAAGCCCTCTCTGGTTTCACCCCAAGACTGCTCCTCACAAGCACTGCCAGCTCCCCTAAGGTGATTTCATGTTTTGTAGCAAACCCAAGCAAGCAGCAGGTCTTGAGCAGTTTCGAGGTGAAGCTACTTTGAAGTTCATTTGAGTGTGACCCAATCAAACTCCATGGAAAACGAAGGATTTTAGTTCCTAAAGGAAAACAACCATATTTTCCTGAGTGTCTGCAGAAGGAAAGGACAACTCTCTCTGAAGTGCAAGTGAGTATGGTGGGAGTGTGAATACACATTGCCCTGAGAGCAGCTGCACGGGCTGAGGCCATCCCAGCTGCTGCTCCTCTCCCACCCCAGGGCTGTTTGCCACCAACCCACCACCACAATTACTGCCCCAAGCCTGCAGCAGTGCCCACCCCGCCCTGCCAGCTTTAGCCACCCCTAAAGCAGCTGGAGATAAGGTGCCCAACCTGTGCTGCAAGAGATGAAGGCATGTTTGCCCCATCCTCTCCATCAGCAGGGTGGTGGGGCAGCTGCCAAGGCCCTGCATGCAGCAGTTGTACCTGGAAGGGCTCCCAGGCATCTCCCCCAAAGCACAGCCCAGCCAGAGAGATCCTTGGCTGATGTTACTAAACTTGTGTTCTCAGGGCTGGGCATAAGCTGGAGGAGAGAGATGTGATCTCTTCTGAGTGTGGGAGAGCCATGTGGGTATAAAGATACCAGAGACTCTGCTTTGCTTTTGGATTGCTCACTTCACCAGGGGCAGGGTGACAATTTCCTGGGTTACCACACTGACAGTGCTTTGCTTTTACAGGTGCCCTCCTGCTGCATGAACATTTATTACTGAAGGGCTGTAGGAGCCCATTTGCCAGGCCACATTCCTCCTGGGCAAAACAGCAGCACATCCCAGTCCCAAAGAATTCATGGTCTGTGCACAAAACATCGGGGCAGAATGGCCAGGGTAGGGAGGAAAGGGAGAAAATGTCAGCCAGCCTCAAAGTCTGTCAAGAGGCAACGTGGAAAGGGAGAGTCTTAGGAATGGGTGCCAACAGGAAAAATGTTCACAAATGAAATGAGTGCTCAGAGAAGACCAGGACTGTGAGTTATTAGAGGGGGTGGAAGCCAACTCTTCCATACTGAGGGGTGGTTGTAGGTAGGGAGAAGGCAGGTCAGGGTAAGCCTTGAAGTAAAAACAAGTAGCTGAAGTTTGTGGAGCAAGGCAATGGGAAAGCAGAGAGAACAGACATCATGGTTGAACTTAAGCACTGGGAAAGTTGTCTTTGCAGGAGCACTGGGGATTGGCACAGTACATCTGTCAGATTGGTGAGGGGATGAGTCCAGTGATTGATCCATAAGACAACAAGAGCTGAAGTTATAACAGCAAAGTTGTGGTTGTCTGGGTAGAGGGAAAAGGATGTATTGCATAGAGGGCGTGCAGAATAAACTTACAACACTGGGTTACAAGTGGAAGGGATGTCCAAAATAGTGAGGCTAAAAGAGGAGGAGGTAACTGAGATTCGTATCTTTCTTATGAGAAAGGTGCATGTAAAAATGACAACATGCCTGAGTCATGCAGGCATTGCTGTGCCTGGCCATGAAACACAAGGAGCCAGAGCCAAAGGAGCTCTGGGGCTCAAGAGCAGCACATGGGAGCCAATCATCCAACATTCAGCTGAATTCCAGGGATCTGTGCTCTAAGAAACAGGGACTCCAGTAATGACTCCTTCTCTGCCCCACTGCTGTTCCTCTTCTGTGCAGTTCCCTGCCCTATGCTAATTCAGCATGATCCCAGCTAGAGAAACAGAAAAGGGAAAGCAACAGCTTCAGTGACTAAGTAGTTTGGATGCAAAATAAGGAGGTTGCACAAGATTTTATTTACCTCTTGGCTACAAAAAGAAAAAAAAAAGATTGGGGAAAAAAGGCCTGAGAACAAAGTTTTCACCTCTCACAAGAGTTCTGTTGATAAAGCTGAACACCCACTGCTCTTGGGTAGAGCACAGGCACACCTGAGACCTCAGCTCATGATTCCCTGGCAGCCAGAACCCCATTCCCCAAGTTCTCTGACCACCTCCTGCAGAGGACACCTGGTCATGCCCAAACTGCACCTTCTGCCATGAGGAATGGGGTACAATGCCAAGGGCACTGTGCTCATGTAGGACAAGGGATCTCTTTTTGATTGCCTTGTATTTTTGCTGGGGTGTGAAACAGAGCTCTGTCCATGCCTGTTCTCCTTCCTGCTCTTAGGAGGCTGCTCAGTAACTCAGTTATCTCCCCCAGAGGAAGCTCCACTGGGCTGCTGCTTCCTCCAGCCAGGCCCTGCTGCTCCCCAGTGAAGCCTCAAGTGCCACAGACTTCCAGGGGCCCCTCTGGCACCAGCTCCTTTGTGTTCCAGGGGCCAGCAGCAGCTCCTTAACTCTTTGCCAGCCAAAGCTCATTATCATTTTTATGTAATTAAACAGTGCTGCTCATTCCTCTCAGTAGATTAGCACAGCAAATTGATGGTTATTTGAAGGAACTGCCACAACAGGAGACAAAACACTGGCAACAGATAAAACAAAAGGATGCACACAAAGCTCTTTAATTAAACTCTGTGCAGGGATATGAATTCTAGCAGAGATTTTAGCTACCCTGCTGAGTCTCTCTCTGATTAGCCACAGTGCATCTGCTGGCTTTCCTGCTGTCCATCTGCACTGCTAAAGAGCAATTTATTCTGGCTGCAAAGATGGCCCCAGAGCTGTCGGTTGGGTACAGGCTCAGAGTTCACTCATGTTGACAAAGTGGTTCCAAGTTCCTCTGGATGTGCTGAAGTGAAGAACCTTCCTCTTTCCATGTAATGATGTGCTTAATATGCACACACCCCCCCCACATGGGCATACCCCCCAAACAGCAGTGAGGGGCACAGGAAAGCCAAAGGAGGCTGGAAAATTGAGAGGGAAAGGATTTTCCCCCCAAGTTGCTAAAACTTCTTATCATGCATTGTGTTTCCCCTCCTCATTCCCTCCAGCATCCAGGGGCAGAAACTGCAGTGCAGGCTAATGGATGGGACAAGGAAAAAACACCCTAAGATATATCCTGTAAACACATTCATCCTAAGTTAGGCTGTCTCTTTGAAGTTGGATTTTCTTTCCAAAAATTAAAAAAAAAAGGAGGAATAAAAGAGAGAAATAATAAGAATAAAAAGCAGATCTGTCATGGAGCATTTGTAAGAGGCAGTGCCACAAAAGCCTTTGGGGCTTTCCATTCAGGCCATAGGAGATGTGGTTAAATGCCCAGGTGATGGAGAGCACAGCTCCCAGTGCTCAGGGTGCTGCAGTGCCCATTGCTGCTGCAGCCCTTTCAGCAGAATATTTCTAGTCACATGCACCCTTTGGCTCTCCACAGCCTATTGAGACAATAGGCAATTTGCACATTTATCATAATTAATTACCTGCTGACACATTAAAAGCCGTTTCCATCGAGCCCAAGGCAGAGGAATGTGTTTGGTGGAGCAGGGCCAGAGCATGGGATGTGCATGGACAGCCCCAAACACTCAGGGAAACAGCTGTTCCTGTGCTCAGCATCACACAGGCTCCTCTCCCCTCCCCGAGCCCAGGGACTGGGGGGGATGACAAACCTCCTCCTCAGCCCTTCTGGAGCTCGGAAAGGTCCCAATTCTGCCTCATTTACACAACCCACTCCTCGGGGTCCTCCTCAGCTGCCAATATCCTACTGTGAAGGCTCCATTAAATCTTTTATTTATTTGTCCATAGAGGCCACTGAAGAATGTCACAAGGTATTTCCTTTTCCAAAGCAGATTCTGCTAAACACGAATAAGGCCCTAAAACTGTTCTGGACCAGGGTGTGTGCTCCTATTTTTGCCAGACTACCAACAGTCTGCAGGGGGTAAATATTCCTGTGCCTGATTTCTGACCACCTTATGTGCAAGAAGGTGCAGATTTGTTCCAGTCATGACTTGGCAGTATTTTACATTCGTGCTTTGCAATGTCACATGCAAATGAACACAAAGTGCAAAACAATGGGGGAGAAAAGTATCACAGTGGTTCTCTCTGCAGATGCCTCAGTCTCCACTGGCCCACTGAGCAAGCTGAGGTCTAAGGCCAGATTTAAAAAAAAAAAATAAAAAAAAAATTGAATAGTAATTAAAAATGGAATGTTCTGGCACAGTTCTGGCAGTGATTTCATTTTAAACAGTAGGTTTACTGGTAACTCAGATAACAGTCCACCTACAAAAACTCTCTTCAGTTTAACCATCCCCCAGGATGTCTGTCCTGAACAGTGTCCAGAAAGAGCTGAACAAGAGACTCTGCCAAGTTTCAAGTACCACCAGAAAGGATCAATATTTTCCCACCGTGTAAACACAACTCAAGAGGATCTCTATTTTTTTTTTCCAATCACATGCAGCTCTTATTACAAAACTAAAAATTGGGTTTTCATTTGACTCAGCCTGGGTAGGAAATACATTCCTCATCTGCAGTGTTGGTAATGCTCTGCTGACTCCCAAACCAGCACCTCAGTCCAGGTGTTCTGCACAGAAACAACTCCACCTCAGCCCCAAATGCCACAAGTGCATTCACAGAATGCTCTTTCTGAGCTTGTCTCCCTTACAGCCTCTGCCTTCAGCTTCTCATCCTCCAAGTTTCCTAATTCTTGGCACCTTCTGCTTCTCTAGGTATGGAGGCCCAGTGTCTGCAGGAAGGATTTTGGCACCATTGCTGTAAATATCTGGAGCCAGTGTGATAACTGGTTACTTGCACAGATTTCAGGGGTCCTGTGTAGCATCCAAAGCCTGCACTGAATTCTGCAAAATGAAAGTAACTTTCTGTTGCTGACAGCTAATTCTTTTAAACCTGGCAAGTGATAAGCTGAGTGCTACATTTCCAGGTCACAGCAACCTTTCCCAACAGCATGAACTACAAGTGTAACTTTCTCACATCAAGCAGTTTGGAGGAAAATGAATCTGCTTCTCTCTCTTTGGAGTTGCAAACCCATGATACAAAAATAAGCCAATAGATGCACACAGCCCAAAACATCCTTGCAATCTGCAACAGCTGAAGCCTTTGATAAAAGCATTTGATGCCTTATGCATCATGTAAGAGACACAGTTCCCATGATAACTTTATAGACCATTATGTTGCTGGAACAGAGAATGGTGCAGGCAAGGCTGGTGCCCAGTGGGCAGGACCTTCCTCCTGGACAAACCTCTTCCTGCTGCTATCACAAAATCCCTGAGCTGGGAAGGCCAGGAACTGTCCCTGGGAGCTCACAGTCTGTGGGATGCTGTTAACCAGCTAAATACATGAAGTTTGGCCAACTCTGACACGTGGGATTGCAGTACATTAGCCCAGAGGAGTTTGCAGAAAGGTTTCAGTGTTGCACTGAGGAAAGGGTCGACCTGCTGCCCTGTTGGGTTCCATCTTTCCAAGAGTGAAAAGCAGGGAGAAAAGAGTTCAGAAATGATATATATGGTTAGTTCCTTCAGTCAGGCCTGAGTCCTTCAGCGAGGTGAAAGCCTGTCTGAAAGAAGCACTTTGGGGAGGCTTGTTCAGTAAATTGTTTTTCCATGTCTGGAGTTCTGGGTCCTTCACAGAGGTTGGCATGGAGGTCCCCAGGGGCTCTGATACCTTCAGCATGCACAGCTACAAGAGTAGGGAAAGCTTTTTTCCTACTGAAATTTGAGTACCTGAGGCAACAACTGCCCCTGGTTTGGAAACTAAGCAGACACTCCTAAGGGAAAGTAGTGGGATCATCATAAGGCTGTGAGTTACAGCAATTTTAAAAGATATTGCTTTGAATGAACAGAAAAGTGACCAGGAAGATTCTTCCTCCTGGAAATCCAGGTCTCAGCTGACTATTTATGTGTTGATATTCATTCTTTCCAAGTAAACAAAGCAATAAGCTCTTCTTATGAGCCAAGTGAATCAACATTAGTGGAATGAAAATCTTGTTCTTACATTAATTGTTTTTCCCTTCCTCTAAGCTCCAAAAAAAGCCAGAAAACCCACCTTAGGAAAGAAATCTGCCTTATAAATTAAGACAAAAGGAGTGATACAGTAATAGGGAGAGAAGGATTCAATCTTTCATTTGAAGCACACATTAGAAAGAATTTTATACTCTAATGGATATTTGCAAAGAACAATGAAAAAATGCCCTGTCTGCTGGGCAAAAGAAATATGAGACCAGCAGATGTATCCAAAAATTTGGGTTCTCAAAGCAATTAACTTTGTGTACAGTTCTGGTGCTGTCTCTGTACCTCAGGGATGTAGGCCATGTAGGAATCCTTGAGTCAGGTAATAAATCTAATTTCAAAGTAAGAGGGAAGCAGGTCCTGAAATCACTTTGTTGCATCGGAATTAAATGAGTCCACTCAGTCCTGCCATTGGGATTGTTTCATTCTGACAAGCACCTGCAGCTGGAACTGCTGATGGAGCCTCAGGCCAGTGCAGACACTGACAGGGCACCAAAACTCACACCCCACCTGCATTTTAAGCACACACCAACCAAGCCCCACCACAATGAACTCTGTTCAGGAGACATTTGGCATTGTCTGCAACATAAAAGTCAACAATGGGCCCAGACATCCCAAAGTGCCATCTGTAGTGGACACAACTGAAGGGGGAATTCACACTGCAGAGGGTGGGGGACAACAAGAAGTGTTTCCCCTCCCAAGGCTGAGGGTGGCAGGAAAGGGTGAGGACTGTCCTTCCAAAATCCTAGGAGATTATACAGCATTTTAAGGTACCAAACTCTTCATGGTTCTGTTCCAATCCATGACAGCTGACTGTGATGGACACCACACAGTGGAAGCCATCTGTGAGATTCCAGAACAACACAAAGCTTTTTGTTTCCTGTACGTGGTCAGAGCAACAGGCAGGGATAGGAAATGCATCAGGAAGATGTTTGATTTGGAACACAAGTCACTAAGAAATCTGCCAAAACTCTCCAATCACTGATCTTCTGAGAAGAGCTGTTTGAGCCTGATGCAGACCAACACCAGCCAGCCAAAGCAGAGATCTCCCTCCACTCACCAGCACTGCTGTGCCTTTCTGGAGTACCTGATCAGCCACTGGCTGCTGTGCAAGCTCTCATATCTATGGCAACTCCTGATCTTAAATGGAAATAAAATCCTCTCTTTATAGCACTACATTGAAAATCTGTGTGCTCCTCCACAGCTGACCTTCAGCCTCCCCAGGCCAGGCTCCTGAAGAGCTGTGGAATCCCCTGGACAGCCTGCCCAGCCCAGCCTGCCCCAGTGCCAGCCCAGCCCCAGGAACGTGCAGTCTCCCACGTGCTGGTTCCACACCCCACCAGGTCACAGGACAGATGTGCATCCCGTAAGGCAGGAACACAGAACTGCAGTGCTGTCAGTGACAGGAAGCTCATGGCAGCCTCAGCTTCTTAGGCTGGTTGGGGGGGCACAGTGACACCTTAGCTGGCACACAGCCTATGCCACAAAGGCAGCTGCTTGCCATGCTCTGATCCAGCAGAATGGGTAAGTTTACACAAGCTCAGGGCTTGGTGTCTTCCCTGCACCACAAAAACACGGTTAGAGAGTACACAAGTCTCACCATTCCTGACTCTTTATCTCCAAAATCTTCTCTGTGTGTTCCGTCCAAGTTCTTTAAGCAACCAGAGTGTGCAGTGCTGACCTCCAGCCCGGGGATGTTTGCACACCCAGAACAATGGGGCATTTGTCTTGGAGGCAGCCTGGGCAGGGGCACAGCTCCCTCCCTCCCTCCCTGGGGCTGGGCAGGGGGCACAGCTCTCTCCCTGGGGCTGGGCAGGAGGCACAGCTCCCTTCCTCACTGGCACCAACCACAGGAAATCCAAAGGACACCATTTCAGAGCCTTTAGAACAGTGTTGCTTCTTAAATCAGCCTTCCCAAGCCACTGGCTACAGAATGAACAGGAGGCAGACAAAAACCTATCAGGATACCCATGCAAACAGTGCATACACTCTTAGGTGACTGCAAGCTAAGCCCGGGGAAAGACTTGCAAAAACATCTTTACAAACAGCAGGATGCCCCCAACAGCCATTAAGAACACTGATGACAAACTGCTCCTCTTTCCCAGTGTTTCACAATGGAAACCTTTAGCCACTTGCTGCCCACAAACGTTGGGAGCACTGGACAGAGCATCAAGCAACAACGTTTCTGTTCTCACATATTTCCATTGAGCTCTCACTAAGTCATTGTTTTCCTAAATGCTCCCAGAAAACAAATTTGCATTTAATATCACTGTGGTGCAAGTACAGAGTTTTCTCCTTTGCACTAATTGGACTATTTAAAGATGTTTTCATCAAAGGCATGACAGAAGCTTTTGGATTATGTACCCCTTGAAATGTTCTGCTGAATTTCTGCTAACATTTGGTAACAAATCTCATGAGAGCCTTTAATGGAAGTTAACATCTTTTTCATGTGTCATACTGCAAGGCTTCAAAGCTCAAGTTTATAACAAAGCCTTAATGGGACTTTAAAGCTCCAAGTCCTTCTCTAGGTGTCTGCTTTATGTTTGCTCCCATTGCCGAGTGCCCAGAGCAGAGTCTGGCTGGCTCTGAGCAGATCTGAGCCCAAAGGCACACGGGAATGAGGCAGAACTTCCTCCCTCCTCCTCTCAACTTCCTCACCAAACAGAAATTCAGCAGCACGTGCAGCAGGACAGCAGAGCAAGAAGAGGAAAGAATCCCCAAACCCATAAACAACCCAAGCCACCCACTCACTTGCCAGTTGTTTTTTAAACTGATTTCTACAGCTACCAAAAGAGACAGACTGGGAGTCCTGGAAGATGAAGTCTGTGCCACCCACAGGAACTGCTGTGACTCAGAATGTGTCTCTGTAACAGCACCACAGGACTCGCAGCCGTTCTGTTTAGAAATGAAAACATTTGATTTGCCAACTACTGAGGGGAAATATAATATTTAAAAAAAAAAAAGGCGCCCCAAATGCCATTACTGGCCTTTTAATGGATATAACTCTTAAAATGTAGTTTTAAAAATCATATTGCACGACAGAATAAAGTTGTTAATTTTAAAGTCTTCCTTTGCTTAGGTATTTTTATTATTTAAAGCTTGTCCCATATTGACAATTACAAGGTCTGGAAAGAGCTGTCTATAGCACTGCTCTTCCATACAGCCCAAACTTTTGCTTTCCAACTGATTATGAAGTGCCTGAGAAAAGAGAAGACAAGTTTCACACTGTCTTTGGCCATCCCACCAGCTCTGCCTTTGTGCCTGAAACACAAGGAGCACGTTCAGGTAACTGAACTCTGGCAATGGGAACAGCAGACCAGTCAGTGCTCTGTCATTTCTTTTGAAGCACGGAGACCTTGTCAGTTCTACCTGCCAGGTGAGTTTGGACCAGACTGACAAACATTGCAAGGGACCAGAATAAAACCTGTTCCCTCCACCAAGCAGACTTTGCCTGATTTCTTTGCTCCCAAGCACATCCCCAGAGAGCACCGTGCAAGGCTGGGCACAGGGCTGGGCTTTAGCACTGAAACTACTCCAGGCCTTCTGCTCAAGCTCCTGCTGCGAATGGGAAGGAGCAGAAATTCACTTTCATGGATTTCCTGGCAGATAAGGGAGGATTTATGAGTTGCCTCAGCATTGCTACATCTGAACCAATATGAAGCATGATTGGCAGCAACCCAATTTCATTATTCTTACATGAGTCAGTAAGTGTGGAAAGAGAATGAAACGGGCAGCTGATCAACACATCCACCAAAACATCAGATATTCTGAGGCCAAGAAAGTATTTATATGCTGATGACTGACCTTTTGCAGCCGTGTTTGAAGCAAGAACAGGAAATACACTCTTGAACCCTCTCATGACGACAACTTTGATGTGAAAGGCTGAAATGGCTTATTCTCCCTGCTGGGACTCAGAAAGCTGGACCTGGAACTCTGGATTTCTGCAGGATACACTCACAGGAGCTCCTGAGCTCCTCAAAGGCCAGCAGAGAACACGAGGCTTCTGCAGGATACACAGTAAATAAATGTCTTTCAAAGCTCTGGAAGGAACTACAGGTGCCAAAGGGCTGGCCCTGCAAGCTCTGCCACTGTTTGACCCACCCACCCACATATATAAAAATATATATATATATAAAATATAAAAATATAACTATATAAAAATATAAATATATATATAAGGCTCTTCCACCTCTGAGCAAGGAGCAGTGGGAGAGGACTCCCATCCCTCTGGAATGGCAGGAAAACTGACTGGATTGGATAGAGCTGATAGCTGTTTGAAAACAAACTTTCTGATTAACAAAATGACAATATTTGAATACTAATAGTTGTATTGAGGCTTAAGATTGCAGCTTCTTTACAGAGTTTAGGCACTGCCTCTCATGTGCTGCTCGTTGTTTGCTTTCCCTCTTGCCCAGCAGAGGTGGGGGGAGCAGTGTAGGACACCACTGTCCTACAGCACATTCAGGCAGGGGCAGGGCTATCAGATTAGCTCTGGGTCTGATTTTAATGACACTATAAATTGGGAGAAAATGCAAATTTATCAGTGGATTCACACTGGTTGGCTTCAACCATTTTTAGTCTGCAACACTGGCAAATCTGGAGGCAGAGACAGTAAATATGGGAGATTGATACCCAGCCAAACTTGATGCTCTTGATCCTGCTAGCAGTACTCCAAAAATCAACACAAAACTTCCACTTCAGGTTCAAATCAACATAAAAATCAATCCTTCAAGTAAGATCCCAGTTGATGCAGGCTCATAAATGCAAACAAGTTTGAACTTAAAAACAAAAGTGTGATTTTTTCCCAGTACTTTTTCAGAGTCTGATAAAACAAAAAAGGTACAGGAACCTGAATGTGTGTTTGCAGATGACAAAAATGCCAAGGAAAACCACTCCAAACCAAGGAGGTGTGGCCTTTAGAGCAGCATGGCAGGAGATGTGGAGGCACAGGAGGTTCAGATTTGTACAGAATCATTTCTTTCCCCCATGCAAGGCTGCTGACTGCTCTGCTTTGTCCTGCTGCTGGAGAATGGCACTCCGACTGCCCTTTTTGCCTCTACACCATCCAGGCAGGACAGGAGCACATTAAAGCTGCTGCAGCATGACCAAGCTGCTGGCTGTCTTTTCTAATTTCCTCCCTATTACCATAACACTTGGAGACTGAGTGGGAACATCCTTCCCTCCATGACCAGGTCTCTGCACAGCTGACTCAGGAACCTGCTCCCTTGTTTCCTCCTGCAGTCCCACACTAATGCAGCCCTGCATAATCTCCTGTAGAGATCCTGGAGTTAGGGATTGTTAGACACTGACTTTTATGGCTCATAAAACCAGTAGTGGGTATCAAACTTTATATGTTCAACTGCCATCAATGATGTATTTTATTTCCTGCCCTGAATTACTGCATTTCTGGGGTTTGCAGGATTAAAACTAACACAGCACACCAGAAGAGGCCTTTTAATACCCCTCCTAGCAAATGGGAGTTTCTGGCATAACCAAAGGCTGTGGCAAGCAGAGAGCACACAGTCCAGGGACAGGCACTGCAACACAGCACTGACAGCTCTGCCAAATCAGCTCCACTGGAGGAGCAGCTTCTTGTTTGCAGGGAATGAGCCACCTTGCTCAGACTAATAGGTACCCTTCTGAAGGCTGTCACCTTCCACAACACAGAATGAGCTGCTCACAGCTTGGAGGAAGCACTGGAGGACAGGATGAGATTGAACACAGGCTCACAGTGGAATGGAGGTGCTTCAAACCCAAACAGTCAAAGCTTGCAACCACTAAGGAGCATGACTTATTTACTGAATGCCACGGGGCTGAGCAGGTGTCTGCTGGTCACAGCTTACCCACTTCCCTGCTGAGCAATGGGACAGACAGGCAGTGTCTGACAAAGCAGGGGGGCAGGGGACAACCTGGAACCTCCTCCAGAAAACTGCAGGGTCTGACAAAACAGGGCACAGGGGACAAGGTGGAATCTCCTCCAGAAAACTGCAGGGTCTGACAAAACAGGGCACAGGGGACAAGGTGGAACCTCCTCCAGAAAACTGAGGTGTCTGACAAAGCAGGGGGCAGGTGACAAGGTGAAACCTCCTCCAGAAAACTGAGGTGTCTGACAAAGCAGGGGGCAGGTGACAAGGTGAAACCTCCTCCAGAAAACTGTCTGTGCCAAACTTGTCACCACAGCTGGGGAGCTGGGCTCTCTCTCTGGCTGTGACACAGGGTGGTGACAGACAGCTCTGCCACCCCACCCCAAGCCCAGAGCTCTGAGCAGCTGCCAGGGGTGTCTGTGCAGCAAAGCCTTCCAAGCACCATAAAAGTTTTATTCTTCAGATTATACCATAATGAGATCCTAACTATGCAAAGTCAGATTTCCCATCATGGCATGATTTCAGCACGTTCATTTCTCCCAGATCCCCAATTCTCTCTGTGTGCCAATCAATCCTGGCCCTTTTTTTGGTGTGTTTTATCATCTCCAAGCCTCCCCTGTAATCTGTAACGCGTTGCCAACTCACATTTGTACACCACTCCCCACAAACACCACCCAGGAAGGGAGTAGACACAATATTTTATGCTCAGCTGAGCACAACTACCCTGTTTTCCCACTCCAAGACAGATGGGACATCTAAAACATGCAAGTTGAAGGCACAATCTGCAGCAAACCAACATGGCAATCCACTCATTACCTACCAGCAGCATTCAGCAAACCAGGAGAGGCAGATTGTCCTCTCTGAAACATCATGTTAACACCACTTTTCAAGCACAATTGCTCAAATTGCTAAATATTTTCCAACAAAATAAAGGCTGTTGAAAAGATACTCAAAGGTTGCTCTTTCTCCATTCACGGGACATGAATGAACAGCATGAATGACCCAAGTCCTTCCCCACAGCCACCCAACTGGGAATTAACACACCCTGGGGCTCCAGCAGGTGCCATGACATGATTATTTGTTAATATTTTTTTTAAAATTAAATTGGGTTTCTTTAAAATTAAAATAGGACTATTCAGAGTTCGCCTCCCCATCACCAGCTACCAAAGCACCTTCATTCCAAGATAAAAAGCATTCACTTGAGTGTTGAAAGGATGCATGAATCAAATATGGAGCTAAAAGACATTTAATGATGTTTGCACAGACACTTCCAGCAATCATTCTGATTTTAATTATCTGTTGGCTGATCCCTGACTCTGAACAAGGCAAATGGTGTTTTGCAGGCAGTCCCTAACCCTGTGGGCTGTGCCTCCCAGTTCAAGTTTGCTTTGCAGCTTTTGTACTCAGATTTTTCACTCTACACTGTACCTTACAGGCAAAAAAATTACAATTTTTAACTTTGGTTTGGATTTCTAAATGCTCTTTTTTTCTTTCTATCTGTACAACGAAACATGGTGAACACAAAATCAAATGTGGGATATAAATATGTGAAAATAAAATTTGGGGAAATTGCAAGCAATTTTTCTGGCCAAAAAACACATGGCAAAGAGATAAAGATTTGAATAAGCCTCACAGGAACAGGCACATGGCTCCTCACTCCTCCAGACTCTCAGTGCTCAACCAAGACTTCTTTTATATTCAGCTTAGTCCCTGAAGTTACACACGTCTTAGAAGTTAAAAAAGATAGACTTGTTAATGCCACCCAAATGTTCCCAGACACAACATCTTTGCCGAGCTCCTCTGTGAGCAGCTCGAGCCACTCTCCATCTGCACTGAAAGGCAGGGCAGGTTTGGAGCTGTCACATCCTGCCTGCCTGAGAGGGGCTCGATTTGCCCTCCTGCAGCAGCCAGAGAGCAGCAGCTTGAAATCACTCTGACAGCCTCAGCTCCTCTCCTGCATCCCACAGGGAATTTTAATTCCAACCTGGGAAACTGTAATTGCTGCTCAGGAAGAGGGGAAGGATTTGGGGAATGGCCACAGCTCCATGGCAGAGCTGCCACTTCAGCCAGGACTTGCTGTTCCTCAAACATCACCCCAGCTCTCCAGATGGGAAGGGGAACTGTGAGGTGAAACCACATCACCAGCAGCTCTCAGATGGTCCCAGGTGTGCCAGGCAGGATGTGACAGAGGTGGCTGCACTCCCCTCAAAAGGCACCTCCTTTTCCTTCTTTCTCACTTTATACAACAAGCTTTACATAAACCACTTCTATTTCATACCCTATATCTTAACAAATACACCATTAATGGAAAGCTGCAATGAAAAGATTAAATGCCAAAGTCCCCCAGTATACAATGCACAAGCAGAAAATAAAGTGTGTACTTAATGTTGTTGAGAAGAGAATTAAGATGTCTTGGCTATTCAGGGTCCTGTGGTTTGCAAGATTCCTCACTGGAAACAGCTAAAGAGAACTCAGAACTACCACAAACATTCAAGAAAAATACTTGAGGCTTTGTTGGGACCCAATGGAAATGATACTCTTTTTTGCTTTGAAAAACAGGCACTGAATGTAGATTGTTTATTGGCAGCCACATTCTCTAGTGATGAGTGGGATCAGCTGACTGGGGGGAAACTTTCCTGCAATAACCTTGTTAAGTTGGAGGGCAGTTGATTTCTCACCCACCCTGAAGGTTTGTAAAGAGAAAACATTGGTGAAAGTAGCCCTCAAACATAATGTCAATCCAAAATCAAAAATTCTGCCATCTTAGAAGCATTCAGGGAGGCAAATGGGATCAAAAATCACAGATCAAATGTGGTCAGGCCAACTTGTTCCACAAAGTAGATCCTCTCCTACAGTTCCCTCCACACTCGCTGAGGTTTCCCAACCTGCCCCAGCAGCCCCAGGACTGGTTCATTCAGCTCAGAGGCTTTGAGAGCTTCAGTTGGACATAAATGGAAAAAAAAATGACAAACACACTACAGCTCTACAGCACAAAGTGCCCAAACTCCCTCCCAAAATCTACAGGAAGGTGACCAAATACTCAATAAATCACATTTCCTGCTCCTCAGGTGAAGCCAGTTTAGGAATGTCATTCCAAATTCTCTCCATCAGTGCACTGCCCTCTCCCTAAGGAAATCAGCAGGTCCCACTGAGGCACACCAGGCACAGGATCTCAGTCCCAAACTCCCTAAATCTGTGCAGCAGCTGATGCAATGGCTCTGCAATTGCTGGATTAGATCAGCCAGAGTGGCTGACAGAGACAATGCTGGAGGCACAGAACAGACCTGCAGAGTTTATTCCCATCACATGCAGAGATTTGGCTCAGATATAATGATTTTGTCAATCCACAGCCATCCTGAGAATCTTGCAATCTGTGCTACTATCTGAAAATTTCAACTCCCACAGTCAAGCTTGGGATTTTTCTTTTTTTTTTTTTTTTTGAGAATTTCTCAGATTTGTTAAAAGTGTCAATTACTGATTGTTACATATTTCTGGTTGGAAAAAAAAAGCCTGAGGAGAGAAAGAAAACCAAAAACCAAACCCCAACAAAACAGAAGCAAATCAGTTTGGGGTTTTTTTGAGTCTTGGCTCCAAAAAAGTGGCAGCAGAAGAAGTACAACCCTCGAGCCATCACATACCTGAGTTCCTGCAGACAGTTACATCTGCTGTTATAATTTACAGGCTGCTCTGAAAGGACCATGGTGGAACATCCTGATTAATTGTCTGTGCCTATAATGAATGCCCAGCTCACAGAGCACAGACCTTTCTCACCAGGGGACTGGTCACCTGCACTGCACAGACTGCACTGGGTTGGGCAGAGTTAATTCTCTCCTTTGCACAGCCCTGGGGCTGGGCTTTAGATGGCTCACACAGGGCTGTTCCAGCTGTGCTGGGCAGGGAGAGGGCTTGCCCAGAGCCCAGGCCTTTGCCAGGGACCAGCTGGGATCCTGGAATCCCCAAGGATTCTTGCCCCCACCTGGGGGTTCTGTGCCAGCTGCCCACTGGGGCTCAACCCCAACAGCCACACAGGCAGCTCCACTCCATCTGGGTACCACACAGACATCCCAAAATACAAACCCCTAAACCCTGCAGTTCCTGCTCTTAACATTTTCAACAGCCTTTGTGAGTAGAAGCCTGGATGAAGATTCAGAAAGGTGACAATGCAGGAACAAATGAACAATATCAGGCTGGCACAGTATGAACAAAATGAACAGTAGCAGCTGCTGGAAGAAGTGGGCACACAGTCCAACCCCTCTCAAGATGCAGGGGAGACTCTGCCATGACCAAAACAGCTTGAGGAAAGTAATTAGACATTTCCTGAGTGCTCAGTGCAGCTCCCCAGCAGCACAGCCATCCTGTCTCACACACAGTGTGAGCCAATGCACAGCTAATAAAGACTCACATGGAGGTCTGAGCACTGTGGTAAATCTATAGACTGTAGTAAATCCACCTTTGAACAGAAATACCACTCAATTATAAAAACCAAATACCTTTAAAACTATATCTGTGTACAAACCAATTCTTGTTGTATTAACAAAGCCCAGTAACTCACTGTGAAATGAGAGGCAAAACAGCAAAAACTCTTTCAGACATGACAGCAAAATAAATGACAAACTTTAATGGCCTTGCAGTGTTTGATTCTAATATAAAACCACATATCAAACCATCACACTGCATCAAACAAAACCTCAGGAACGCTTTAAATATTTGACCCATAAAAATGACCAATATCACTCAATGAAAAGCTTTCTTATAAAATAAACTTCATGCAGTCTGACTGATACAGCAGTTATGAGAAGAGCATGTAATGCAAACATTGCATCATTTTAGAAAAAAAAGAAAGGAAAGATGCAACAAACTGTTCTGCCAACCAAGGATCTGGTTGGTTTTGGTAAGATAGGTCTCCTCAGAGTTTATTAACATTCTCTCCTTTGAATGACAAGAAATGCATAGAACAAGAACTAATTATTGCCCAATTCATATTATCTCTTTTTTTGTTTTTTTAAGAAAAAATATTGTTGGTAAAAGTGTTTCCGTCGAAGATTTTCACCAGCAGTTTTATTGTTTTCATAAAAACCTCCCACAGTTCACAGTTCTGTTTTCATTCCAGCACAGTAAAACATAACCAGGAGTGCCAGCAGAGCCAGGCTGGCAGACAGGATCCTCAGGGCACCTCCCCCTCCTTGCCAGGGGGGCTGCAGGGCCAGGCAGGGGCTGAGGAGTGGGGGCTGCTCGGGGGGCTCAGCAGGAGGGACCGTTCTCCACCTGGGGCCGTTCCGTGGGGCACGTCTGAACTCCTGCAAGAAAGGCACAGATTGAGATTCAAACTGTGTGATGTGTTTCTGATTGTACAGCCCAAACACAACTCCCTCTTTATGCTGAGGTTCAAACTGATGTCCCCTCTCGAGACAAACAGCAACTCAACCTGCTCTGCATCACCATCAGTTTGTCACACAGCAATCTCATCAATGCCATACAAAATCAGTATTTCCAATTAAATAATTGCCAAATCAATACAGTGTTAGCAACAGAAACAAATCTCCAGACCCCAATGGCATCAAAGAGACTTGTTTGAGGGTTACTTTTTGATTTGTTTTGCTGTTATCTCACTACTCTGGCTTCTTCCAAAGGAACGTGGACCCAGTGCTAAAGGGGACCCCACCAGTGCAGACCCTGGCACAGCAGAGCTCCTCTAAAATCCACCATGGGCTCCTGGTGTGCCAGCTCAGTGGGGCCTGGACATCCTCCCCCAGGGCTTGTGCTCTCCCCTGCCCCATGGGAGGCAGCTGAGCTCCAGCACTCACCTTCTCTCTCTCAGCACATTCCATCGAGTCCCTGCTGGCCTGTCATTGTCACTGTCACTGCCATGCCCTTCCCAACCTGCCTGCCAGCACCAGGACCCCAACCAGGAGCTCTGTCACTGCAGCACAAGGTCCAGAGTGAGGCACCGTTTCTGCAGACAATCCAGGGCAAAGCAACAAAAAGCTCTTCTCTCCTGCAACCTTGGCCAGCTCAGCACTGCAGGTACTCAAAGGGAAAAGCATCCTTTGTCCATCCAGCATCCAAATGTCACCTCTTGTGATCTGATGACATTGGCAAGAGGTGGAAGTGGGAAAGGTGTCATTAAACAAAGGTGCAATGATGTTGCATGATGAGATTCAATATTTCTGTTTCTAAGTGGGAAAGGTGTCTTTAAACAAAGGTGTAAAGATGTTGCATCATAAGATTCAGTATTTCTGTTGATAATTTCTGTTTTCTTCCCTCTATTTCAAGAGTCTCTCAGGAATTCAGCCGAGTTCAGCTGGATTTTTAATTGGCTTGAAATTTGCTGGTTGAAAGAGATTTTTGATTAAAACGCTTTTTCCCTCCTTTCTCATTTTGGGTAACTCAGGGACCCAGAAAGTTCTACCTGGATAATCTTGTATTTCCAAGCAGCTGAAATAGGGACACATGAAAACACAGACCAGATGCCCACTCCCTCTTTTACAGACACATTTCTGGGCAAACTCAAGGAAATCTCCAAGCTCCACACAAGGTGCCTGCCCAGGAGAGTGTGACAGCACAACCCAAACTGTCTGTAACTGCCTCCTGTTTTCATTTCAGCAATGTGTCATCAGAAACCAGGAAACTGCTTCCCAGTGCTAAGGTATTAATTACAATCAATTCCTGAGGCACCTGAAATTTTAGTACCTGGCCACAGCTATTTTATCCTCCCATATCAAAGCTGATTCACCTCTGCCTGCAGAATAAACTGGAAAATGTACAGGATTTTTTATAAATGAATCAAAATTCCTTTGCAATTGATTCTCTCTAGACATGTCTAAGCCTTTATTTCCTTTGCAGGTCTCACAAATCTCTGCCAATCTAAAGTGCATAATTTATGGTAATGAGTTTTTATGAGTATTGTTGGCACATTAACACTGAAGTGATTTAAAAGAATGGATAAGGCTGTAAAAATATCAGTACAACTAAAGCCTGATTTCTTCTGATATTTATTTTTCACTGATTCATGACTTCAAATTTGGCTGATTACTGTCAGCCCACCAACTCCTAATTAAGTATTTCTACAGCACATGATAAAAGTCCTGAATATTCAGGTGTTCAAGACTAGATGCCATCCCTTAGCAGAGATAAAAGAGTCAGTACCTCAGAAATGATGCTGGAACTTTTGCCTCAATGCTCCTCTTCCTCTCAGCTTCAGTTCCCACCTACCTACCTGGGTCTGTGAGCTGAGGGACAGCCAGAAAACACCCCAAACACAGGCACAGGCTGGAAAATGTTTGGGGAGACCTTTTTTCCTTTTCCCCTTCACTGACAGTCAAACACATCAGTGTTTCCTCACCCACTCCTGTTCCTGTGCTGCAGTTTTTGCAGCAGGGATTTCACTGCCATTTCAGGTTTGGTTTCTGTTTTCCAACACAAAACCAAACAGTCTCCCCTTGTTGGTATAACTGGGATCGTGCACAGCCTCTACAGCTTTTTTGTGTTCCCACAGTGCTTTTTTTTGCCTCCAATGCACATGCAAAGTGTGTGCACTGGGCAGAGCTGCATCCCCAGAGTGGCCAAAGAGGCTTCAGCAAGGCTGGAGAAGTTCTGGCAATGATGAACATCACTGGTAAACTTGGGAGACCCATTTTCCCCTCATTTATCATATTTCCCATAAATGAGATGATCATAATGATACACTAAACCCCCTTTTTTATTCTCTTTCCATAGATGAGATTTTATCTCACAGTATTTAATTAATGCTGAAACCCAACTGGGTTGGAGCTGCTCTTCTCACAATCTCCCTGTGCTTTTGTTTTCTTCCCATCTTACATTTTGAACTCTGATGCATTTGTTTCCATTGGTGGTGATATTTTATAAATGGCTCAAAACTCTCAGTTTTTCACAGTATCTCAGATCACATCAAACAAGTGAAACCAGAAGCTTTTCTTTCAACAGATGCCTACATGAAATACTACTCCTATTATCTTGCTAACCTGATTTCTTTACAATTTTTCTCATGGATCAAACAGTTCTTACATGGACAAAAAGACCACAATTTGCCAACTGAAATGACCCTTTTGTTAAGGATGTACTTCACAGCTTATTACTTAAAACACCAGAGCATTTCTGTTTGATAATGTGTGTGTCTTCAGATGATCCCTGATCCAGATGTGCCTTGAAGGACTATCCAAGTCACCTGCAGGAAAGATCTTTCATGATCCCTGAGCAGGGGAGTTTCTACAGAGGCAAAGACCTAATTTTTGAACTAGCACTTACTCTGCTCCACTCCCCGTGCTCTCCCTTCACAGGAGAATTAATTCCTTTATTTGCACCTCTAAATAAAACACTTGCAGTGCATTAGCTTTTCAAGGAATTATTTACATCATTCCTGTAACATTCTGAGCTGGTTTGCTGTGATTTTTACCACACACAATCATTCCTCAGAGTGCAGCAGCTCCTTAAGCTGAGCTCAGAAGTCACAGTTTTGTAGCTGCAACACTCAGGAAGATTATCATAATGATTCAGTTCAGTGGAATTTAGAACTAAATTCAAAGCCTCTTTTAACCAAAAATTACTTGGAGGAAACCCCAAGGTAAAGCAATTCCAAACCCAAGTGTTTGTACTGGTTTCAGTCTGGAGAGGCCATAAACTCTTTGGAAGATTTGTTGAGAAGGGGCTTTGCTCTCCCCAGAAAGGAGCACTAAAAAGGGAGGAAAAGGCACTCTGAGATGTCACACACAGACTATTAATCAGCACGAGGGGAGGAAGGGAAGTTCTGAAACTGGATTGAGAGCCAGACACTGAGCTGAGCTCCTGCCTTTCATCTTGTTTGGCAGCCACTGAGTAAACACAAGACTTTGCTAAGAAGGTGTAATATAAATTATTAAAACTCCCAGCGCATGATCAAATGCATTTCAGATTATTTTGTGAGTAACTCTGCCCTGGTGATGCCAGCAGTGACACACTTGGGGAGCTCCTGCACAGCCCCACTGATGGCTCTTTCTGGAACTCCTGTCCCAAACGAACCCAGCCCAGGAGCTCCTCAGCCCCATCCCAGCCTGGCTTTGGGCAGCATCTCACCTGGTGTCAGTCCACAAGGCACGAGGAGCTCTCCAGCTCGGAGCTGAGGGTTTGAGAGATTCAAAACGTCTCTTACATGCAAATCTCTTTCATGGCTCAGGGGCACTGTTGGAGCTTGAAGTGTGAGCTCATTGCTGAGAAAACCTCCTTGGCTGAGCAGATCTCCAGATAAATGAGACTCCTGCGTTTTTCAGCCCAACCAAGAACTTTACACACTTGTACTACTGGCTTGAAAAACATGGACTTTGATAGAATCATGCACAACAAGGCTGTGTGACAAATTAAAAGAAAACATGCTAAAATATGTATTACAGATCCTGCTGCACCATTTGAAATTCTGGGCTGTTACACTGTGAAGGCATCTTTCAGATTTAAAAAAAAACAAACAGTTACTGAAGGTCGCATCAAAAAAATAAGTAATTTGAATTTTTTTGAATAGTTCCAGAAGACACACTCAGCTCTGCAGGTATTAAGAGAACTTTTTTGATTTATTACTTAAAAAATTCCACCATCAAATCCTGAATGCTGACTCTAAATGCCAAAATAAATGGCATAGAAAATATTCTTTTCCTGATGGAATTAGCACAGTAATTCCTACAAGGAGCATCCCTCTCCCCATGCATTCCAAAGCACAGGGCTGTGCTGGGAAGAGCAAATGCTGCCTATGACATGTTTGTGTCAGGTGTTATCAGCTGTGCCCCATTCCCAGGAATTCACTGATTCCCAACACCCATCTGAAGAAACAGGAAACCTTGAAAAAATTAATAAAGCAGCCAGGAACTTTAGCAGAGGAATTCATACAGTTTCCTTATGTTGTGTGCATAAATACAAATATTTGTGTATGTGTGGGATATATCACCCTATGATTTAATACCTAAGTGAGGGAACTGAACTGAGCTGAAAGATAAATGCAGATTTATTAATAATTTCTCAGTAAATGATCACAGCCTTAGCAATAATTAGGATCCCTAACCTGTAAACCCCAAATCACTAAAACTGAAGCTACAGCAATAAAACAAATTAAGCAAAGTATCTTGCAAAGAGCTGCAGTCACTAAAACTGCTCCTGCCATTTGGAATGGCAGGAATTCTGTCCCTGTCACACAGACACCTATCTGGAACTTCCTCCTGCTACATCAACATTAAAGTCAAACCTGAATATTCCTATCTAAGAGTATAAAATAAATCAGATTCCTCTCTGTGAACTCCCACCATTGCTGGGAGGCTCCCCTGGTGTTTTTCTTGGCAGACACCTCTGCTCTCTTCCCTGTTCCTGCCCTTGCCCACCGACTCCTTTTTCCTCACCCAAACAGCCTTTGAGGGTCATTCCCTCAGTCAGCCCTCAACAGTCATAAAGCACTTAAAAGCCAGACAGAAGGTGGAGTGAGTGGGGCTTATTAAATGACTTCCTTTTTGAGGAGGGAAACAACCAAAAAGCTCAACTAACAAAAGAAACCATAAGAAGAGAAACAGCCACGTGAGAACACACAAGCCCAAACCCACCTCCAAAACGTTTTAAACACAGTCTTGTGCTGCTTTTCATTATCCCCACTTGTTTCAGCCTGTTTCTGAATATTTACCTATAAATGCTTCCAGCCAGGAGTTGACTCCTCTTTCTTCTTTTATAACATTTGTATTTTGTGCAAACAAACAGAACTGAGAGATCTAAATGGGAGAAGTTTGCAATGCAAAAATCACAGTCACCCAAGGGGTGCCTTGGAGAACGGAGGTGGCAGCACAATGTGCAGATTCAGGCTGGGGCTCTGTCCCTGTTTATGCCCCTGTGCCCAGCCCAGCGTTATCAAGGAGGTGCCAGGCCCTGGCTCTGGGCACTGATTGGTAATTAGCTGATTAACAGGCAAATCTGTTCCCAGACATCCCCAGCACAAGTTTCATGGCTTTGAAAATACAGTGAATGACAGGATGGACATTTACTGGTAGGAACACCAGGCAGAATTTGTCAGTGTGCCCACCATGGCCTGTCTTCCTGGGTGTTACTCCACAGGATCCCAACTTGCTCCTCCTTTAATGGATCACAGAGATTTTCTGTTGGGTTTTTTGGTTGGTGGTTTTGTTTTTTTTAATAACTACTTTAAGGTTATGTTTATAACACAACAATTTTCCCAGTTTCTTTTGTTGGATGATGGAAGAATGACAAAAGGCTAACAGTAAGTGAATGTTCAAAGACTGTTCTATAAATGAGATTATTAAATGAAATACAATACACTTTTTTACAGCACAAGCTTGCAGACAAAATCACCTTTTTGCTTCCCTTTTAAATCTTGCAATAACAATGACAATTATATGGAGGTCAAAGGCAGCTACAGGCAAAGAAACAAAAGGTTTCAATCAGAAAGTGAACCCCAGTAAAATGAATAGCTAGATCTGAAAATATATATTCATGTCACAAGAACCACCAATGCAACTGAATCATGAAATGAGTAATTCTGCTTTCACTCCAGGGACATTCTCTCTCAAAATCAAGAAAAGCTTTTAAAGGTCCTTCACATGGAGCAAAGTAGAATAAACTGATACATGTACATATTCTTGGCTAAAGCCTTCCCCCTACCCCCAGAATATGCCATAATCCTGAATTTATGGTGTTTTTATTTCTTCCTACAGAACCAAACACTAAAATGGAATGTTCCACGGAGAGCTGTGTTCTACAACAACCTCAGAGACAAAGCACACAGCCCTCATGGGTAATAAACATGGCTAAAAAAGAAGATTTTATATAATTTGAAACAATTTGAAACAATTCCAGAGTTTCAAAGTCCATCCCAGTAGGTGTCTGTGGGATCTATATGCATTTACAGGTAGGGAAACAAATAAAGAAGATTGCAGTGTCTCTAGTGCCACAGTCAGGTCTGTACAGCTCCTGTCTCAGACTCCACTTGCCCCCAGAAGCCAACAACAGTCTGTAAACAACCCTGTAAAACCTTTTCTCTCTGTCAAGTTTTAGTGTTAAATGCATTTTCTCAAAGCCAGACAATGCCTTAATATGTTCTCTCCTGACGATTTCTCCTCCATTTCTCTTCACAGATTCCTCTGCCCAGCATTAAACACTCCAGTTCCTGGGCCTGCAGATGTTCCCCCAGCACAGCTGGAGCCACAGCTTGGCAAAAAGCAGCATTTCAGTGAGCCTGAGGCTGAACACTTAATGGAGAGTGACTGATCCTGCCCAGCTCTGGGGGTTCAGTGATAACACAGAGGGGTTTTTCATTGCTTGGTTGTTCCAGGAGGTCTCCCCCACTGCCAGGTAGGACAGCTCTGAGCACCTGAGGGAGTGGCTGCAAACCTGAGCCTCCTTTTCCATTCCAGTTCAGCTAATGGAGACTCTGCCATGGAGACACCAAATGCTGGTTCCTCTCTGTGCTTAGCAAAGCTCCAACACAACCTCCCCATGCCCAGTCTCTCCCAATGCTTCCTCAGCCCTTCCCCACAAGTGAGATCACACAACCAGCTCCTGGGGCTGCCAAGAAGTGCCCTGTGTCCTGCCCTGCCCAAATACTGGCAGTTTGTACCACTGCACCTCAGTCCTCTCCCACACTGGTTTTACATGGGATGCTCCATCAGGGGGTACCTGGTAATTCCTAGGATTAGCTAAAGAGGAGAAAATCAGGTCCTCTGGAATTAACTATGAAGTTAAAAGGTCTGATTTCCTCTGTTTCTTTGAGACTTCATTCCCTGGAGTTGGTTTCTCTGAAATGCTGAACAGTCACTGCACCAACTTATTCAGCAATGGGAGAACAATCCAGGGAGATCCATGTCAAGGGTGGCAAAAAAACCTCACCCAAACCTAACTCAGTTCTCCTGGTGCGGGCAAGGCAAGACCCAGCCTTAACAATCTGTTCATGCCATCACCTGCTGACCAACTGTACTCCTAAAACTCCAAATCACATGCAACAGTTACACAAACCAGGAAAAGAAATGGAGAGAAGCTGAGAAAAACTCAGATAAAACAGAAGACAACCTGAAAATGGCAAACATGTACCAGGTGGCTACAGAGGTGAGAAGTGCAAGCCCACAGGATGGTGGTAACTGTGGGGCTTGGGCTGGTCTTTGAACAACAGATTGATGGGGTTGGATATGAAGAGGCTTCATGTCTCCATACTAGACCTTAACAGCTCTACAACAGGGTGTTTATATCACACAAGATACTCTCCCAAGTATAATTCATTCCTTTCCAGCTATTAAGAGCTCCACATCTGGCTTTCCCCTGTGGTTCTGTGACAAAATCTGATTATGCTACAGAATCTTAAGCACTCCTCACTGAAAAAATAATGAACTAATGTTTCTTTGGACAGAGAAAGGAAACAAAATCCTGTCATTCTAAGCACTACTTCCATCATTTCACCAAATTAAAGTTCTTGTATTTTGAAAAAACTGTCTGTGTCAGAAATGGATATTCACAGCTGTCCTTTTTGTATGATAATTATGTTATCTGCACTTATCAGAGAGTTTGCATGTGAGAATTGCAAAATAGTTTCCATACGGGGAAGACAAATCACAGCACACTGACTGAAAGGACTTACAATCACATATGAAGTCATGTCAAAACAAGGACGAGATTCAAACAGAAAATCTCCAGTCCTGCTAACAAGACCCTTCACTGAGGACCAGAAATCCATCTGGTTGATATTACACATAGGTAGTTTTTGTAGCTATGTGATTTTTTTGACAAAAAAGAGCTGAAAAGCACTGCCTACACATCTCTGTTGCACCAAAGGACTGCCACAAAAACTTCCAAGCCAACCTGGAGAGTTTGCTCAGGTTCTGCCACAGTACTCACATAGAGGTGTGAAGAGGAATGCACCCATTGAAAGCCAAGGCATTTAGTGAATAATTTCCTAATATAATATTGTTCCAAGGACCCCTTGGTTATACCGAGACTAAAGAAAAATAACAATCCTTTCCGTGGGGCTTTTGCTTTTTATTCCACATTTCACATCTGGCTCTCCAGACAGTCACTGCTCTCACTGGTTATCAACCAGGCATTCAGCTCATGCTGCAGTGCTTGGGTGGTCAGAGCTTTGGAGAGCCCAGGGGAGCCCAAAGAGCCTCCCAGCACTGTGCCCCGAGTTCCACACCCAGCCACGAGTGCATCATGTGAGTTATGGCCACCAGCTCTCCTTCAGAACAACTAAACATGGACATTTCTTTTTTAAAAATGTCTATAATTGAAAATTTTCAATGTATGTTTTTGTTTTCCAAAGGATTTGTCAGCCCTTCTTTACAATAAAGGATACATGAGAAAAATCCGTATTATTTCTTTCATACCTTGATGGCACTGACCATCGTGTAGTCTTGACTTTACACCCCTATAACCTACTTAAAAATGACTTCATATCAGTGTTTGTGATCCCAACAATTAAAAGCTGAAGCAACACTGAAGTTCATTCATCTCCCTCACCATAATTCCAAAGCCTCAGGTTTTATAATATCTGCTATGACAGAAATATGTCCTAGCCAGCAATTTTATTGTTACACCCAGTCTGGGTTGTGGCCCTGACTCCAGTAACAGGAATCAAAGTCAATATGCTGGAATTTTACCATAGGCTTGAGGGCTGTGCTTTGAGCCCTCTGACTCTTTTGGAACTTCGAAATATGAACTTTCTGATGCAAATTTGCTCAGAGACAACTCCCAGTGAGAATGAGGAACATGGATTATGCTGTGATGAAAAAGAAAGGCCCAATACCTACAGGGCCAGGCAAGGAGATGCAGCACCAGTTTTAGTGCAGTGGGAACATGTGCAGGGTTTGGGTTATCCACACTAACCCCATCACACCACCACCACCTTTCATGCTAAGCTCATCTTCCAATGCAAAATTCCTCCATCCCAGGGCTGGATCAGACAAGCACATCCAATTCAGTCTTAATTCCTGGATTTCAGCTCATATGAGGGACTGGCACTGGAACAAGGCAGTAGAAAATCTTTCAGCATCTGTAGGAAGGGTTTGAACATCTGCAATAATGAATTATGGGTGGGGGAACCCTTCAAGGAATTTAAACACACAATGGGTAGTCAGAGGGAGGTTATCAAGGCTGGTGTGCTGTACACTGACCACAGTAAGGGTGTCCTTAAGGAAGTGCTTAATTAATCAGGTCTCCCATAAAGCCCAGCTTGCTCTGAACTGGCTGCAAACAAGGACTGAGCCCAGAGTTAGAGTTCAGAATCAGACCTCAGGAACACCAATAACTGGGAGCCAAGTTCCTTAGAGAGACAGAAGGCAAACTTTTAAAGTGCTTATTCCTCCTGGAGTTTGAGAGGATCCTTTAAAATATCTTTGGGGCAGAGATTGCAGTAGGAGGGCAAGGGTTTATTGCTGTGGGTGTTTGGTGCAGTAAAGCTGCAGACATTCCCCCCAACTATAAGTTAGTACTAAAAAAAAACCTTAAAAAATTTGTTTCTTTCTCTTAAATGACAAGCTTTTCCCCTTTTTTCTGTATCTTATTACCTTTGACACCACAAAAAAAATCTATACTTTAGTGTTACAAGTATATTAAAAGCACAAGCATAAATCACTACATCCAAATATTATAAAAGTCTGACTGGGAAATTATGATTACAAATGGATCTTGGTATCCTACTATGGCTCACAATTAATCCTAATATTGCTGGATCAGTTCAACAGTTTCAATAGATTTGTCTGAGTAAAAAAAAGGTTATTTGCAAAATTTATATATATCTTAGTAAATTCCTGTCATAAAGGGAATCAACAAGAACACAAATGTTGATGTTTAGACTATTAGAAACCCATTAATCTACTCAGAATCTAATAAAATTTTGAACCTGTAATAATATTCAAGGACATGGGTTTAATGTCCTTCACCTGCCTTTGTATCAGACTCTGCTGGAGAGGTATAAAAGTCAAACCTGTAATGACCTGTGGGAATTGGAAGTAAATGACCTCCAAAACAACACAAACATTGAGACAGTTGTGCTGCTGTAATTTTTTCCTGAAAGCCAATTAAAACTCTGTGAACTTCCAACCTGGCACATTAAATAATCAAGCATTATTAAGAAAACAAATGCCTTTTGATTATTTTCAAAGAGCTCCCTTGTTAGTGCTGTGATTAAAAATAAAAAACATTTTAAAAGGAACTCCTAAATATTACAGGAAGTGTTAAGTAGTTAAAATGACCAGAGTTGCACACTCCCAGTCTGTGCCTGTGCCAACAGAGAGCAGAACCCACCCACTCATCCCACAGTGCAGCAGGTAAAGGACAAGAAATAACACACAACAATGGCAGGACTGTTGCAGCACTTGGAGTTTCACTGCTGGAGGCAGGAGAGGGACAACACTCCTGTTTAACCTTCTCTTATTCCCCTGAAAAAGACTTACAGTCCAACCATTCCAGCCATTCCTACTGCCATTTATTGCATGCACTGCACAGGATTAACAGAATTCTGTGATGGAAAGGGATTCAACAGTGACATTCAGCCAAATATTGAGGAAATGAAAAGGAAAACCCCCAAAGTTCAGATCTTTTCTCCTGAAATGGACCCCAGAGAGCCTTTGCTCGAGAAGGGGCTGTGCAATAAGTGCTGTTTCAGCTGAGCTTTGATCTCTGTAGCTGAAATTCAGCCTTGCCACAGAGATGGGCACAAAGACAACAGGTGCATTAAATTAAAGACCTGAGGATAAAAGCACTTGGTGAAAGTCTCATCCCAGCTCTTGGGTTTGCTGCCTCAAACCACCTCTGTGATTTCAGCCCTCTGAGCAGTGCAGGGAAATGTCTCAGGTCGATGCATCCCCTTCTGCTCCAGGTTTCTGCTCTTCCAATGATTGTTGGCTACATTAAAATGTTCATAGAGTTATAGAAGACAAGGCTGGGAACAAAGCTGAGAGATCATGGAGCCCATGGCCAAGGAGGCTGAGCTACATCTCAAGTGCTGCTCACAGATATTTGCCAGGTGTGTTCTCAAAGACCAGCATTGAGTAAAGTGCCCCAACCACTGCCTGTCATCCCATCCAGTGCTTCTCGAAACTCAGCAGGAAAGATCCATCCAGCCCCTGAGAAATAATCCATCCCAATTTCAGACTCTAAGCTGAGAAATGTTGGGCTTTCAAGCAGAAGAAAAATTCAAACCAACTCAAACCCCCAGAGAAACAAAGCCAGATCACAAAAATCAGCATCTAAGGAACATCACATTACACGTTTTTGTTCTTTTTCTCAGGAAGAAATGAGACTTCTGAAGGTCTTTTAAAAAAACCCCCCCTAGGTGGCATTGAGCCCCACTCTTCAAAAGGAAATACCTCTTTTATTATGTTAACTTTCTGGTGACCTTCATGAAATAACTCAAGAAAACATTAAAAAAAGGATTAATTAAGAAGGATTTAACACCATCTTTTATAACCTCTATTTACAACCAGCAGGGAACACAAATAACACATTAAATGAAACAGATTAATACATGCAAAAGCACCAACTACTTGTATGCCTTGCACTACCATCAGTTCTTTCAGAGGATCAGAATGGTTGGGGCTGGAAAGGACCTTGAGGACCATCCAGTGCCACCCCCTGCCATGGGCAGGGACACCTCTCACCAGCCCAGGGTGCTCCAGCCTGGCCTTGGACACTCCCAGGGATCCAGGGGCAGCCACAGCTTCTCTGCCCAACCTGTGCCAGGGCCTGCCCACCCTCCCAGGCAGCAATTCCTTCCCAATATCTAATCTAACCCTGCTCCCCGTCAGTTTGAGCCCCTTCCACTTGTCCTGTCACTGCAGGCTCTCATAACAAATCCCTCTCCATCTTCCTTGTAGGCTCCCTTCACGTTTGGGAGGACCCAGTTAGAAGAGCCCTTTGCAAAGTAGCTTTCCAAAAGAGGTAAAAGGTGATTTTATATTAGTTTATCTTTCTTCTTTGGAAATTCCAAACTTTAATTAGCCATTTCTCACACTTTCTACAGTTTCTGTTCCTGTAATTTTATGGAAGATTCCTCTCCTCACACCTCTATGCCATTTTTTGATCTAAAAATTGCTTCCTCATTCTCTTTTCCCCTCAATCTCTAATCTCCAGTTCCTGTTCAGGAACCAGATTTTCCACCACTTTGAAACTCCAACATATGTAAAAACTGCCCTTAATAATTAATGCACATCTTCCACATTTCCTTCCAAGTCCTTGAAGGAAGCTTCCAAAAAAGAGATCTCAATTCTGACATGATTTCTTTCATTTCTGTTCCAGCAGAAGAAATTTTCTTCCCCCTTGTCCATTTTATTTTGCCTGCCAGTGAATCTCCCTCTCTGCCTGAGATCAGAGAGTTCCCTCCCAGCTATGCTCGCTGAATTTCTCCCTGGCAGGCTATAAAGGAGGGTTTGATTTCTGCATCTCTCCTGTTTTCTCACATCAGAAACCACAGCTGGGCCATGTTTAGAGGTCACCTTTTGCTCACACAACTGGAACCCACTTGTGGCTAACTGGAAGCCCAGGAACATAAAGTTTCAGTAGGATCTGGATTTCAATGCCACAATAACCTACTGCAAAAATGCAGGAACGAGCAGAATGAGCAAATCATTGGTTGCTACTGAAAATGAGTGGCTGCCTCTTCATCTCAGTGCCCATTTCCCCAAAGAGCCCAATTGCATGGCCTGGGAGCCACAGGGAAGTGCCCTGAGCCCAGAGCCAGCCAAGGGATCCTCCCATGGGAGCTCCCAGCAGATGGAAGGGCTGGACATGCACAGGGTTATCCCACAAACCAAGGGAAACCACAAACCTCCAAGGTGTGCCTGCATTTGTCTGAAAAGAGAGCCAGTCACAGATGCATTATAGGAACAGGAATTATGGACATAAAATAAGCATGACTATGTAATTAAATAGCCTGTTAAAATGATTTTTTTTTTCCTCTTGCCTTAATTTTCCATCTGATTAAAATTTCCCACCAAAGGCCCTCAGACTTAAAGGGCTTTGGTTCTGGCAAGGCACTGCAGTTCTGGCAGGTTGCCAGCCTTTTATTTTTATCCCTCAGCCCTTTGGTCTGTTCTTCATACATTTCTCATCTTACAGTATTTTTTCCTCTAGTCACAGAACATATGTAAACAACTAGAATTATTTTTGGAGTACAGAAGTGTAACACACTCTTTCTGTTTCTATCAAGAGATCAGATTCTTGCAGATTCTTACTTTTTTGCAGTTATTAGGTTTGGGCAAACATTTGTCTGTGAGAAGGATACATTTATTAGGTATTTTACTTTATGCTGCTGAGAAACTCTATGATCCCTACACACAGCCAAACAAAACTAATAAAAACATTGAAATGTTTTTGAAATGATATTACATTCATACTGTTGACATACTTTGCTGAGTTTTCAAAAATATTTATCCAGTGAGAACATACTCAGTATTTATATATATATATCTACACAGTGCATTGCAAACCCACCTCCAGAACCTCACAGACAAGTTGACCAGGGCAATTACAAACATAGAAGACATGACAAAGTGCTTTTCTGCATCTCAAAATGATGAACCACATCCTGACTGATTTATCAACTCCAAGCCCACCTCAGTGCAAGGATCTCCCATCTGCAGCATTTACATCACCTTTAGTTCCTGTGAAACTTATTAGAACTAATTGTCAATCAAAGCTTTGAAATACTTATTCACTGATATTTGTAACTGCAATTAGTAACTCATAACATGCTTTCTTTGTCTGAATGTTCAATTTTAATGTTACTGGCGCTATTTTTTAATGCCCACTTCCAATACATCCTGTGTTGGACTTATTAGAATTAAATCCAAAAATGCCTTTACACCTTTCATGCTTTATTGATTTCAGCTTTCACCTCCATACCCTCTGCTATATATGTTGAGAAGAAGTCATGGCACTGACAGGGGGCAGACTGGAAGTCCACTGGAAACTTCCTGAGCTCCAGGATGGTGGTGGCTGCCTGGAAGCTCCTGCCCAGTGAACATCCCATCCCTGCTGAGCAAGAGAAACGTGCCTGGCTTTAAGAGTCAGCTGCCAGCTCACCCTTCCAAGCCTGGGAATGGAAAGCACAGCCTAATTCTTGCTCATTTGAGTGCACAGTGGAAAATTTATGCAGCGGGTTAGTCCTGCAAGCTGCAGAAAACCCCGTGGAGACACCTGGGATCCTGTTAAACACCCGAGATCCTTGGCTACTTTGGAGGAGTATCTGAATTCCGACGTTCTGAGTCGCCTCCTTCATCTTCCCCAACCTGCCATCTGTGCACATGAGCTGTGAAAGGCTCCTCTGACATGTGCTGCTCCTTTAATCTTGCCCCCAGCATCTTTGGTTGGAGGGACAAGTCTTGAGCAGAGCTGGCAGCAAATGTGTCCCAGCAGTCCACCCAAACAGAACCACCTAAAGAGCATCTTCTTGCCCCCAGCCAAAATCCACCAGAACTTTGGTGACAAACTGACCTTTTTATTTTTCCTGGAAATCTAAAGAAATTTCCTGATTTGCTGCTTACCTATATGATTTGTCAGGAGGAATTTCCCACTAAGAATCTCAGTTCATGTTCTATATATTATACATTGGCCAAGTGAGATTAAAAACTTTCAGCTGCAGCTTCCATGTACAAAAGATGCTCCACTTACTGAAGTGCTGAGATTCTATTTTTTCCATAAATCAAAAGTTCCTAACATTTCCAGTGGACCAAACATAAATAACACACTCCCTTGAAGGAGCTCCAGTAGCCCCAAATGTCATGAAAAGCCATTTGCCTCATCATTTGCTTGGTGCAGGCACTTACTGGGGCATTCCAGGTGCTTGTTCATACAAAGGGCAGGATCAGATCTGTGTATCTCACAGAGTTCCTATGGAAATTATCAGTCTCTTTGATTTTAATAATTTTATCTCTTATTTTTAGCATAAAACATTCCAGTCAGGAGTCTGCTTGCTTGTCACCACGCTACAAGCTTCTGGCAGCACATACTCACTTTAATGACAGCCTTGGTTCTATTCCAGCAGATTATTTGGGGAAAAAACAAAGTGTTCTGCTGAAAAAATCAGCTGGGTTTACAAAGCTCCATAGGCCAAGCAGACAGTTTGAGGGTTTGGGCTGTTTTTCCCTCTTACAGACCCTTCCCAGACCAATACCCACACACACAGGGGGTTCAGGGAGAGCTCAGCAAGGTGTCTGTGCTCAGGTCCAAGCCCTGCTGCCCACACTGCAGTGGGTGCCCCTCAGACAGTGCATTCCTGCTGCTCTGTGTGCCCACAGCCAGGTTTATTCCAGAGCCCCAGGGGCTCAGCTATGCCTTGATTATGGATTTTATATGTGACTACTCAAACAAGGATCTGTACAAACTTTAATACTTGTCACCAATTTATGGCAAAAACAGCGAGGTGGCTGATAAACTGCCAATTATCCTTCTCCCATGTGCTACATATTTTTGGAGGGCCTAACAACAGTGCTGGAGAAAGGACATCAAATGATGCTTGGAAATGTGATACACATTTTCATTTCACACTCCATCAGTTTTTACAACCAGAGCTCCGTGAAATGTAGGAGAGTACTTGGCAAAGAGCCACATCTACTGAGGTGTAAAATAAGGAGCAGATCTCTCTGTAAGAGTTGCTTTTTCTTTACATGGCTAAATCAGATGTTGACCTTTCCCCAAAATGTATTGTAAATATTCCATACCTCCACCCATCAACTAATTCTGGATCTCTGAATCGTGTGCTGACATGTTCTAACAGACATAGAATCATAGTCATTTTTCAAAAAAGTTATGGAAAGAAAAGTAACTGATTCATCCTCCCACCAAACTGAAATACACTGAGTTATACAATCACTGGTGTTGAATCTTTTCAATTCTAGTAAGTTCTTGCCCCACCTCACACCTTGGAAGAAGAAACAAGTGTATTGCTGCCTCTATGGTCAGCAAAGGAAAGCTACAGGCAGCAGCAAAAACAGCTTGAAATCAAATTTCAGTATGTCAGAAAAGATTAAAGCTTCATGCATATGTAAAGGGGAACTATAAAATGGTAACAGATAAATAGCATGGAATAATTTTGCTTGAACAGGTGCTGACTTACCAGTGTAGCAAAGCAGAAAATGTCTTTTACTCACCTCTGTTAAACCAGAGACTTCTCCTTTTGCCAAGGGCCTGGTGAGGGATGCAGGGTGAGCTCTGCCACCTGACACGGGCTGCCCCTTCAGGAAATGCTTCCCAGCTTCATAAATAGTCACTTCCACCATCTTGCCCATTAGCAGGGGATCCTTTGGCACAAGGACCTTTCAAATAAAGATACAGACACAGTTACTGAAGAGCACAGGGAATATCAGAGCCTCCAGTTTCCACTCAGAAAACAGATTTTTGATAACCATCAGTGAAAATCCCCAAACTTTAAAATATTGTCCATCAGCACAACCACAGCCCCTGCCACACTTGACCAGCAGGATCTCCAGCTTGCATTCCTCAGGAGCTTGGCAGTGTTAGCTCAGCAATTTCCAGCTCCAGCAGATTCTGGGAGTCCCGTTTTGTGAGTGATGACAAAGCTGGGTCTGAGTTGCAGTTCTGGAATCCAGACCTGAGCAGTCCCCAAAGGGATTTGCAGCACTCACTTCTCACAGCCTGCTGTAAAACCTCCTATTTTCATACCCACCCCATGCCCCTGTTTTCAGAAATGTTTTTATGTCTGTAAGTGCTTCTGGACAGAAACTATGCCCTTGCTTCTCTTCACAGGAGCCTTTATTTTGCTTGTGCAGATCCTTTGCAGCTGAGATGAGATGCAGGACTGACACTGAGTGCCTGGTGAAGATGGACGAGTGAGTTTGTTGGGTCAGCAGCCAACGCCAGCCTGTCCTGAGTCTGCACAATCATGATAACAGACAGTCCCATTTCACAAAAAAGAGCACATAACAGATGGCCCTGGGTCGTGCATCTTACAAAAGAAAGAGTCCAACACACATGAGCAACAATTTTTGCTGGAAGAATAAATGGAATAAAAAAGGCCCTAAAACAGACAAGCAGTTAAGAAAGAAAAGTGAAGTCATTTCCTGATGAAATTACATATTTTACAGTGTTTACAGTGAAAAATTTAATCAGGGGACTTATTCAATCACGTTTACTTGAAGCTCCTCCACACATAGAATCCCAGGATGGGTCAGGTTGGAAGGGACCACAGTGGGTGACCTGGTCCCACCTCCCTGCTCAGGCAGGGGCATCCCAGAGCACATGGCATGGGATTGCACCCAGTCTTTTCTGGCACCTCTCCAGGCAGGGACTCCACACCCTCTGGGCACTTGTGCCAGTGCTTGGTCACCCTCATAGTAAAGAAGTTGTTCCTCCGTGTCCAGGTAGATCTTCCTGTGCATCAGTCCCTGCCATTGCCTCTTGTCCTCTGGCACCCCTGAGAAGAGCCTGGCTCGGTCCTTTTGGCACCCTCCCTTCAGATCCTTTTATACCCTGATGAGGTGTCATCTCACTTGTCTCTTCTCCAGGCTGAGCAGGCCCAGCTCCCTCAGCCTTTCCTCCTTCCTCATCTTTGTCTGCTGGAGCTGCTCCAGGAGCTCCATGTCCTGCATGTCCTGAGCAGCCCAGAACTGGACACAGTCCCCCAGCTGGGGCCTCTCCAGGGTGAGCAGAGCTTTCTGGAGGTGATGATCACATTCCTGCATCTTGATTCTTTGATGCTGAAACCAAAATGCCTTAAAATGGCTTGATTTTTAGCTGACATCTGCAGAGGATTTCAGAGGAAATTTCTGTGCCAACCCCATTTGGAGAGCATTTTGGTGCCAAACGATGCCCCTCCATTTCCATCTATCACAACTGCTGAGTGTCCCATTGCAGGAAATCCCCACCAGCAGGTTTTTTTTTTCCCTAAAGGCTCAAGGTGTTGGTGACTGTGAGTGTTTCCAGATCCTGGGATTCTGCTGAGCTTCCAGAGCACCTCCCAAGAAAAGCAGACATGAGATGGGCAAGCTGAGACTCAGCAAACACCGAGCCAGGATCCTAAACCGGGACAGTGTCACAGTGCAACCAGATCCCAGTCCTTCCCATGGAATGCTTCCTGGGCAAATTTAAATCAGAGGAAAATGAGGCAGATAAATATATCCCTGGGCTTGTGACCTCTGTAAATCCTGGTGTCTCCACATGCAGAAGTAACTAAATATAAATGGGACCTCAGAAAAAGAAGGAGGTTGAGTGCAAGTCTCTGGGAAGGGCTGTGAACAACCAAGCAGCCAGGCCAGACACACCCTCAGACGTTCTTTGGATATAATTATTTGTTAGGGGGAAAGCTCTCAATGATATGTCTAAGAAACAAAGTTCTACCAACAGAAACCCTCATCCTGACTGCTATCTGGGGAGCTCAGACCCCTCTGTTCCCTGAGAGCTGCACCAGCACAGCCTCCAGAAATGCAAGTGCAGCTCTGCCAGAACTGACACTGCAGCTTTGTCCATGTGGCTTGAGCAGCAAATTCTCCTAATACAGATGGGCTTAGTGAGGAGAGAAAGGTTTGATACCCGTTTGAGTTCACAGAACATCACACCAGGACTGAGCTCCAGCTTCCAGTAATACATAATGTGACATTTAGAGACTCCAGAGTGGTTTGCAATGTAATAATCACTCAATTTACTGCTGGGAATCTTAAGCCACCAGCACCAGGTGTGTCCTTCCCTGGGGGAGCAGCAGGATATCATCCCTGTGGAACATGCCACACCTAAGACTTTAGGGAAGGGACTTACATTTTAATAATGAAAGGTATTTCTTGCATAACTGAATTCAAAATCACCCCCTATGGATGTTACAAGGTGTTTTTTCTGTATTCTTTACCCATCCCAATTAGGACCTGTGTTAAATGCTGCACAAACACACCACAAAACATCAACACTTTTTAAATTCTGTACATATGTTTTTCACTTGATAATTAAGATTTCATTAAAAAAGCATTGAACACTAAAAAGCCCCAAGAAATTCCTTTTTAATCTCTATATGAAGACCATGCTCCTCAAATCTGACTGAAAAGCTACAAAAGCAAAGGAACAGTGATATGTAAGACTTAGACTAAAAGTTAAATATGCAACAAAAAGCAAAGAAGATTTATAAAAAAAAGAAAATTAATAATAAAAAAAAATTACTGCAATAATTAACAGCTTCTTAACAATGCTGTACACTCAAACAGCCACTGTATATTTCTTATCATAATTTCAGGGAAATTATTTACAACAGAAAACCAAAATATCTCACAAACAAGTCTTGTTGGTCACATGTTTCCTGGAAAAAGCTGCTTATTTTTCCTTGTTTTCTGTGCCTGACACGCTGTGAGATTATCAGAAAGCAAAGATAAAAGCTGTTCTTTGGGTTATTTCACTGTACCTGCTCATAGAAAGGATTGTGAGCCACGTAGTAATTGGAGTCAAAGGATTCTTCTGTCACCAGAACTCTCTGCCTCTCACCAACCTGGAAACAGGAGACGAGAGGTGAGTCAGAAAACAAAACTAATGAATTATGCTGTGAGGAGAACTGCACACAAACAAATGCTGGGAGCAGGACTGATCAAATTCTCAGAGGAAATTCTGTGTCAGCAAGAAAGTGGGGCAGGGAAAGCCCCACTTTGGACTGTCTGAGCCTGCCAGGCTTAGGAGGCAAAGTGAGGGCTGGAACTGTGGTGCTACAATGGCTTAACAGGGAAATCACATTGAGAAAGAAGAACTGATTTTTACTTGTTCACATGGTAACAAATAAAAATGTCAGATGTGCACAGAGCCCATTATATCCTCATGGAACTACTGAAATAATTCTGCCATCAATCACCAGAAGGCATCTTTCTGTCTTTGCTCTGAAAGCCACACTTGTCCTTTACAATGCCAGGGCACCTCTTTACCCTTCTTGGGTGCTCCAAGATCACAGATTTCTACCACAGTGCAGCCAACACTGCAGAGACTCAAGGAGAGGAGTTTTTACCAGCTCCCAGCCCCAGGGACACGATGGGAAAGGCAAAAAGTGCTGCACAAAGCCCTGTGTTTCAGTTCTATCTCCCCACAGCCACTAACACAGTCTGAGAGAAGCACCAGCTCTACAATTAGTTAAACCAAAGATGCCAAGACAAACCAGGGCCAAGGAAGTATGAAACAAACTCTGACTTGCCCCAAAGTTCAAATTCCCCCCAGAGCACCTGTTGATTCTGTCCATTACCAAGTTGTAGAATGAATTCACTGCACAGCTTAATTTCTGCAAGCTGAAGACACTGAGCTCACATTTTCAGTCTCAGCCCATCTCTTTTTTTCCATCTGAATGTGCCCTGGATTATTTCCAAACTATTTGACAAATGCATTCTGCAAATTACAACTGTCTAGCAAGTTAAATTTACTCACTGCTTTTATTACTATTTTGAAGCACAAAAAGGTCTCACATTTGACTCCCAAGTTTTAATATCTCTGAGCCAAGTTACATCCAGGACTTGCACCAATCCCTGGGGCAGCTGTTACATGAAGTTTTCAGGCCTCCATCACCAGGTCCCTATGAACAGGCAAGAGCCTGCAGATCAGGGAATAATGTTTGGATTCTTTAAGGCTCAAGCAGGAAAGATTAGGAATTTCTCTGACAGTGGCAGAAAACAGCAGGAGGGGGAAAATCCTGCTCCACTTCCAGACCCAGGAACAGAATCCTAATAGTAGAAAATACATATATTTTTGCATACTGTTAAGAGGTGTTTAACAATTGTTTATAGCACATTCAGAATTTCCATTCATGTTTCTCTGGGAAGTCTGCAATTACAAATAAAACAGATACAAAATACTCATATTTTAGTAAGAATCCAGTGGAACCAACAGGGAGGTGGGGATTTTTTATTATTATTTTCAAGGAAACAGTTATTCAATTTAAATCCCCAAAGGAGTTTTGCACAACATGGCAATGAGACACCTGAGATAACTCCTCCAGTAATGATATTACAGAGAACATTTCCCTACAGTGAGAAGTTGTGTTGCTTCTGTAATATTTGAAACCACAGCTTTTAAAAATCACAACTCAGTACCTGCTGTAGCACTGAAGTGCTGAAGTCTCAGAATTCATGGAATACTTGGAGATCAGAAAAAAAATCTTTGCAGAGAGAGTGCTCAGGCATTGGAATGGGCTGCCCAGAGAGGGGGTGGATTCCCCATCCCTGGAGGTTTTT
>JAWWEV010000083.1:58778689-58801600 GCA_035583235.1 Hafferia zeledoni
TAAAGGGACTGGAGTTGGCCCAAGGGTTGGACTTGATGATCTCAGAGGGCTTTTCCAACCCAATCCATTCTATGATTATGAAAAAGAGGAGGAAAAATAAGCACCATCCAACCCTGGGCAAACAAGCTCCTGTTGAGAAGCACCAAGGCCAATTCAAGCCACGTCTTCACATTGTGCTCATTATTTACTGATACCAAAACTCAGCAAAAGTGGCTCAGAGCGATGGTGGGGCTGTAACTCCTCTCCCAATTGTCCTCTGCTTCCCTGGTCTCTCCCCATGTGCCTTTCCCTCCCTATGGATCCTGCCTTGAGGCACACAAAGCTACATGTGATCCCTTCATACTCCCAGATGAAAGAATGGCAAACTATTAAACACACAAAAAAACCATAATCAGAGGGAATTAGAAGAGAACACCTGTGTTAGATCACTGGAGATAAGCTGTGGTTCCTCAGACACTCTGCCAGCCTTTCTCAGCTTTGCCTCCGTGAGCAGAAGAGCTCAGGGCTCGCTGTGCCAGGCAGAGCTGCTGGGTCAGAATTCCTTGGGAATGCAGGAAATCAGGAAGGATAAACTTGTAATGGAGCAGCAGAAAGAACTGTGGCCTTTAAACTGAGCCCCAGGAGTGCAGAGGAGCCACCAGCCTATGCCAAGACAGACAGACAGACAAGTGGACCATGGCACACGTGAGGAGTGCAGGCAAACCCAGCACTGCTCACTGGCTGAAGCTGCTGCGTTTATAGCCCTGGCCAAGGCTGAGCTCACAGAAAGACACAACATTCAGTGACCTGCAGACTCTTCTGCCACACCAACAGAGGAGGAAAATTCCATTGAAAGAGTTAGGCCGTTGAGTGTTCATGATCTGCAAGACTAATTGGCCACATGCATTTGTAAGACAGAAATGCCTCCCTGTCCTGCATCCAAGTGTAATTAAGATGAAATGTAAGTACGAGAATGCAGCTTTGGTATTGAAATTTGTTCAAGAAGTGGAATATGCCATCATTTCTGCAATTATTCCCCTGGGATCTCTAAGTGCCTAAGTTTCACCCCTCTCAGAATTTAAATATGCAGAAACCAGACACGATATCTAATAACAGTCATAATTATAATAACTTTGATGATTTTTTTTTTTCAGGCATGTACCAGCAGAAGTAGCTCAATATCTTATTTTTATTCCTATTCTTTCATCTGCTTCCACAGGTACCCACGAGTTCCAGCTCCCAGGGAACTGCAATTCTGCCAAAGCATCTGGAGCTGAGGAAACTCAGCCCTGGCACCTCACTTTGGAAAGGTTTCCTACAGGAGCATTACTTTTTTTTCTTTATGGATGGCAGGATGAAAATTCTTATGAATGACAGCAAAGAACTTGCCAGGCAACCTCCCCTGCCCATCCCAGGGGGGACTGATCAAATAATTCACCCAAAGAGAATTTTTTCCCCCCAAAACTGCACCACAAGCACTGCTGGTCCTGTCACTTCCTCCACTGAAACAGTTCCCAAGAAGTTTGTAGATCTCAGAGTTAGTAATCAAATCACTCAGGAACGTTTATTTCATTCTCATTTATCCTACAGGAAATTCTGACATGGTAATTCTTTAACTCAGTTTTTCCTCTACCAGAAACCACAAAAAGCAGTTTTTCCAGCTGGCTGATTTTATAAAATAAATGAGCAGTTAAGAAATGTCCAAAATCCTTCTTGGCTGCAGTGGAATTAGGTTTCTTTTCTAAACCAAAACTAACTGAATCAGCTAAAAGGCAAGGCTGATTTTTAAACTCTCCAACAACTCCCTTTTTACATGCTGTGACAGAATATTGCTGTGTAACATCACCAGTGCCCTGTTGTGGCAATACTCACAAAATTTATACCACTAATTTATTTTTTTTAGTTAATGAAAACTATGATTGCACCAGTTTTGATTTATTACTAATTACAGACGGAGCATGTAAGCACATGATCCTTCTCACTTTTCCCTTCTTGTTCTTTTATCTGAATTTTATTAGCTTTGTTTTTAAGAGCCTCTGTTTGGCTAAAGAAATAAAAATAACCACTGTATTTGTCCACTTGCCCCATAGGAGCCAGCACAGGGCACAGGCAGCACCTCCAGTGATTCAGAGCCTCCTCCAGGTGGAATCCAGCTCAGACTGACCTGCTGAGCATCCCTCTTGGATTCTGCCCCCAAGCACCACAGAACAGACTCAGCACAAGGCTTGGAAGTCACAGGAAAAGCTGCTTTTCTGTGCTTCTTATTTAAATACATCATAAAGGGGGCAACAAAAAAATGCACACTCACAATTTGTGTGCCTTTGCTTTAGCAGAGTCTTCTGATGGACAGAATATTTCTGTAATATTTTTGACCAAGTGTAGCAAAGCTCAAGCAAGAGTACTTTAGAAACTGTTCATTCTACATCAGTTTTGCTGCAATTCTCTCCTGATTTTTCAGTTGTAATTCAATAATTTTAAATGAATTTTAACAATATACAGAGGATGTATTCTTCCCTGTAAAGCAGAGGAGAACTGCTGGATTTCACATGACTTCTCCTGTAAATAGAAGCCAAACAGCTTGAAAACTGTAATTAAACATTCTCTTTTATTTATACACTGTAGGAATTTTCTCCTCCTGACAGAGAAGTCTGAGTGTGCCACAACCTCCCTGTCAAAAAGATGTTCACAGAATCTTACAAAATGGTGCAGTTTTGATGGTACCAAACTCATCTCCTTCCAAACTCTCCTTTGTGCTGCTTTGTTCAGCTCCCCCAAAATTCAGGGTGTGCACATCCCTCCCTTTCTGCAGGCAAAGAATGGACTTGTCTCAGAGCTTTTCTACAGACTTCTTAAGGTTTTACATGTGGATATTGAAAAGCAGTGACATTAAAATAGTTCAGCTCCTGAGCGTGACAATTTTTATGCCAGGATAAAAATCCTTTTATTTTTATCAGGTGCCCCTTCCCCAGGGCTCCCATTCCAGCTGATGGCCAGTCCCAGATGGGGAGGTGCCTCCTGTCCATTAGGTGATGTCCAGGGCATAACCCTGCACAGAAATGCAGCAACAGAGTGGCAGGAACATTTTAGAGTTCTGTAACTTTTACTTCACACAGTAATTAATCAGATTAATTTTTATAACGTGTCTGTCCCACTTTACACCTGAGGAAAAACAGAGAACCAGACTGATACAGAGCTGCAGAGTGAACAGCAGAACACACCAGATGGATTTCAGGTATTCCTACTTCTTCTTCCCAAACCAGACCACATTCCCTCAGCCCTGCAATGCCACTAATCAGCAGCATCACCAGAACTCTCCCTCTCTTCCCTACATCACAGAGCTGTGGATGCTCTCCATGACATAAATACATTAAATGACAGTGGCCGTTACTGGTCCCCCTCTCCATATCACACTGTTTTGTGCTTATGCTCAAATTTCACCATTTCACACTTGCTTTGAGTCAGGGTTTTTCCCTCCCTGACACTGCTCAGATTTTTGCAGCCTTGGGAACAGCACTGGGTGGTTGTCACACACTCAGCTCTTCACCAGTGAACTCTGCAATTCCAAGTGGAAAGCCAGACAATGCTCCTCAAGGTGTCTCATTTCACTGCCAACCAACACAGCTGACTTGGTTAAACCACGAATATTAAACTGCCCCCCTTCAAACAGAGGTGCAGAAATTTCATTTTAAGAGGATCGTGTAAAATGTTTGACTTATGGAATAATATCTAAGCAAGTGGCCTTTTATTTTGTTTTGGGTACACCTGAATCAGCCATCAGCATCACTCAAAATTCAGAATGGGCACAGGCAGCAGATGCCACAGGAGAAACTCTTCCAACCATTTTCCAGGCTGGATTGAGGCTGTGCAAGCAGGGAAGGAGGAGATGCCCACAGGACAAACCCTTCCAAGCATTTTCCAGGCTGGATTGAGGCTGTGCAAGCAGGGAAGGAGGATTAGGGACAAATTAAAAGACAGCCAGCTCTAATAGGGCACAATCAGCACAACAAAAGTGTCCCAGCCCTTCAGCAGCAGCAAATGCAGCTCATAAAAGCAAGAGAACACCTTGCCTTTGGTCCCCTTAGGAATTTGCTGGGATAGCTGTGGGGAGGGAGGGAAGGAAGGGGAGCTGAAGCAGAACTGCTCCTGCTGCCCTGGCCCACTGCTCCTGCTTCAGGGTGCACAGACCCTTTGTGTTCTGGGCATCTGCATCTCTCTGCTCCACTTGGATTCCTCCTGCTGGGAAAACGCAGCTCCCCCAGCACACACAGACTCTGCCACACAGCTCAGAGGGGAATCAAATTCACGGATGGGAGCAGTGACCTAAAAATGACAACTGCTCCTCAAAATATCTAATTCCCTTTCAATTCCCTAAGTTTGCACTTTCCTTGTCTCTTCTGCTCATTGCCTGGAAAAGGGATAATAAAAGCAGGATGGTGACAACTCTGCCATCCCACCTGTCTGAATTTCCTTGCCTGTGCACAATACTGTGAAAGGAAAATAAGTTTTCTGAGCTGGGAGATTTCTATTGTCTCTCTCCTTTGGATCCTTCTGTTGGAAGTGTTGCCAAGGCACTCGGGCTGTTCTCCTGTGTTCTCCAAAATGCTGCTGCCACACATGCAAAATCCAGTTCTGAGTGACACAGAGCAGTGACCACAAAGCTGGGGCAGCTACTGCAGAACATGAAATACTCTGCACAGAACTGGAGTTTGAAACTCTCACACAGCGTGAGCACCGAAACTGCCTCAGGGAACAGGCACTTATATTATAGATATAAAAATACATGTTTATATATATATATATGAATATAGATATAAAAGAATACATAAAAGAATATATATAAGAATATATATGAGAATATATAAAAGTATATAAGAATATATATAATAGAACATTTATATATAAGAATATATATATATGAAAATATATATATATATATATGTTCTTTTTTCAGATGATCCAGCAAACCCCATAAAACTGGCAAATATCTATAGAAGAAGTCCAAACAAAAAGATCAGCTCAAAACAGGCACAAGAAATATCTGAGAAGACAAAAATATATTTAAGGTCTTCCTTTCATACCCGTAACATTTCACAAACAAACCAAAAAACCAGACAGAGTCTGCCCCTAAGGAAACTTGACATTTAAAACACAAATATGGGAAAGCAGCTGATCTGCTCGAATGGAAGATGCCATTTGGGAGAATCCTTTACAAGTATTTTCAACATCCAGTCAGTCTGGCAGTCAGATGGATTATGATGTCACGAGGAAACACATATTTGGGGTTTTTAAATTTTATTGTGCTTTTTATCTAACAAGCTGAGCCTGTGGTGAAATGAGGCAACCAAGCTTAAAGCTCTGATGATGTTTGTTAGGAAGGGCCATCCTTTCTGCTTCTGCTGTGAAATTATTTCCAGTTGCTCGAGACTGGGTGTTTTTGATGGAAGCCATTCCTTAGGATACACTGCATTTTTCCAAGTGATTTAAGCACAATGAAGTGGCAGTTGCCAAGGCAACAATATGCAATTCCTGGTGCAGGGATCTTTTGTAACAGCTGCAGAAGCCCAGACCAGTATCAGCTATATGAGAATTTATAAATCATCTCTATAAATACCCTATCCAGTAACTCCCCCAGAAATTGCTTCAGGAATTTGCAGTTCCAGATCAGCTGGTGGTGCCTTCCCTGCCACGACACCAGAGTCCCCACAGTCAGATTGGTGCTCCCAGAACATGCCCATAACCTGGTATTTTTTAATCAAAAACACTGCTCCAAAAAGCTGGGCTTCTCTCCAAAATATCACTACAAGTTTTCTGCTCATTCTACAACTGTGGCCAATGTTCTCTGCTCGTCTCATCTGAGAACAAAGGGAGAGCAGATGGGATAAAACAGGAAAAACAAAGGTCCAAGACGACCCTGGCATGCAAAGCCAAACACAACTCTCCCCACAAATCCACTGAAAGCTGCATTAATACATTTAACAACACACAAAACATGTACCAGAACATTGCTGCAAGTTCATTAAGTTGGAATACAAAATGGTGGCACTAACAGCGAGTTTAAGAAAAGGTATAAATATGTATCAGCTTTCCTTTCAAAAGAATAATAAACCCCTTTTTGCATGCAGGAATCACAGGCTACTTAAAAAAGCATCTGAACATCATCAGAAGCTGATGATGTTAATGAGGAGAGGGTCATGATATTATTTGCTTTTATTTTGAAGGCAGACACCCCATGATCAAACCTTACACACTTCAGGGGGTTCCTTCAGTGCCAGGCAAGGTGAGAGTGGAACTGCTGCCACTTCAGGGGCCCAGAGCTGAGTGCCAGAGGACATCAAGGGCTCACCAGGCACCAAAGTGAATGGTTCATTAAGGAGTGACAAATGTACTGTGCCTGTGTGTTGTTTGGAATGAAAGAGGCACCACTGAAACTGGTTGGGATGCACTTTCCTGGTGTTAAACTGGATGCCAGGCATGTGCTCCTGGAAAAGGTAAGCAAAAACAAACACGTCTTCACTGGCACTCTGAATAATAATTCTGACCAGCTCTTGATTACCCACTAAAGGAAGTTATCAGAAATCAGTTCAAAAAAATCTTAAGATAAATCACTTCTGTTCTAGAACAAAAACCCTTCACATTACTATGGACTAAGATTTTTGGTTTTCTTTCTTCACAACCTCCTCAGTTCTCAAGGCTGAGCATAAAGTCATCACAGCAACCTCAATTATGTGCTGTTGTAAATGCCTCAGCATCACCTCTGGCACAACACCAGCAGCAAAAATGTCAAATTAAAGCCTTCACTCCCTTGTAAATTCTTTTCAACACCTACACCCCTGGGTGCAACCTTGTCCTCTTTAAATAAGTCCTTATGTAGCCCATGCAGAAGGAAATACTGAAAAATTGGAAGAACACCAGGGGTTTCTACAACCTCTCAAACTAAGCAGTAAAGTCCTTTGCTGTAGATGGATTTTAACAAGACAAAATAAGGAACCAGCTGTACAATTTACCTGCAAGTGAAATTAATTACTGAGATGGGTTAACAAGAAACACTCTATAGCTTCTAACACAAGTATTAAGGCCAAATTAGAAACCTTTTTAATAAAAAAATCACAGCTGATTTCCAAATATTTCTGTGCCTGTCACATCACTAATCAGACTATCACATTCTCACCCAGAGGATTTCCAGTTCCACACCAGGTGTGCTGGTTACATTAACCAGTAAACCCAGTAACCAGTTTGGACACACACATGAAAAATACAATAACCTTTCTCTTCCAGTGTGAAGTCTTCGCCAACAGAACAGCACCAGGGAAAAAAAGATTGCTCAGCAATTGCACACCAGATCTTTCTAACCCTCTGTGTTGGTGTGGCAAGAGGGATGATTTAAGTGTCCATGGAAAAGATCTCAGCAAGGATTATCTTGTTTGGGACACAGGCACCTGAATTTATGGACACAGGCAGAGCAAGACAGAAGGCTGAGAACCCCTGGAGGGGCTTCAGGTCTGAGGGCAATTGGTTTTAGGGTTGGATGTGCCATTAGAAATGATAATTAAGTAGTGCTATGAATTTGTAAGAACCCTGCACTGGCTGTGACCTAAAAGCTTTCCCTGAAGAACTGCTCCCTGCTTTATCTTACTAATCTTGTCTCAATTTTAGGCAACATGAATACCCAGCAATCCTCCCAGCACAGCAGCCTGGCATGCTGAAGGCCAGGAGTTATGAAGGACTAACAAACAGCACTGATTAAAAGAAAATAAGGGTTTCATAAGGAGCAAAGAGGATGAGGGGCCCTGGTAAGTCATGCAATAATTTCTCAGTCATATAAAAAGTTCACTGCTAAGGAAGGGACTGACTCACAGGGTTCCCTTTTTGCTGCTGGTCATAATTGCTCCCAGCTGATATTCCCTCTGCTCCAGGGGTGAAGGAGAGGTAATGCCTCACTTTGTAGGAAATTATTCATGACCAGCCTCAGTAAGAGGAGGTTACTCTGAGAGAGGCTGAGATGAGTTATATGAGCCAAACTCAAGAGAGCATGAAATCAATGCAGGACTGGGCGAGAGGATCTGCCACCTCATTTACACAAAGAGAACAGACTGAAGGAGGAAAGAAGTCAGTGACAGAAAATCTGGTTATGAAAGACGCAGATCAAGTAGAACAGAGTGTCTGGAAGGGCTTTTTGCAAAATACAGATCAAACAGCATTATCTGCTCCCACTTCAGGCCTCTCATGTGTCAAGTGTAAATCATTGCATGGAGGAGAAGATGCTTTCAGAACCTTTTATTGAGGAGAGGCAGGCAGAGTTTGCTGCAGAGCTCTCAGAGACCATGAGCTGTAGGTCTGTCACATCAATGATGTCCAGGGTGGCACCGGGGACACCAATTAAGCTCTCAGTGTGCCCATCTGTGAAATGGGGCACAGGGAGAGAGCTCTGCCACTCCACAGCCTTTCTGCTCCTCTTTGGGTGTTCATTCTTCTGCTGGTTTCTACACTAGCAAAAATATCAGGCTCATGTGGATGTGGGTTTAGTTTAGCATTAGGCTGTCCCTGTTCTTCCTGCATTTTAACTGTTTTGTTTTTATATAACTTCATAAGTCCTTCTGTAATTTCAGCAGCAAGATCAAAAGCATGGCATACAAGGTGAAGGAACATATTTTTTCCTACAACACAGATCCTTCAAGAAGTTATTAAAGGAATCTCATAGTAGGCATAGATAGAAAATCCAAAGATAATTGAGTGGGACAATGGTGGAAAACTGCTATTTATTTTCACTCTAAATTTACAGTTTTGTAGTATTTTAGCACTGCAACATTTAATGATTCTTTGAAAAAAAAAAACTGCACAGGAAAAAATAATTGACAGAATATAATCTAATCCTCTCAAACACCTTGGAAAAACCCACATAGTTGTCCTTGGGCCACTTGTTTCATAGATTTTCTTTGTTCTCTGCTGTCCACAGAGCAAGAAATGCACAAGTCAGCAGCAACATCTAAATAAACTCCTTTTTGAGGTTGTGGAATGGAAAAGGAAGCTCAGTCTGGGGCTGTGGCACCTTCTTGTCCCTAAAGAGAGACTTGAAACATCTCTAACACACTGCTTAAAAAAGGAGTAAGAGGGGAGAAAAATGAAAGGAGTTCAGAAGCACAAGGATCTAATTATTTATGAATGACTGTCAGGAGGACTTACATTTATAGGATGCTTTTGCCTGTAATAGGGAATTTACCCTTTTGCCTGTAGAGGTAATAACACATTCCACTTGTAAAGAGGGAAGAGAACAGCCAAGGAAATGTTTTAAAATCCAGTTCCTGTGTCAGTACCAAACACTGCAGTGGAAGCCACTGCAAATGAGATTGGCAGAGCCAGTAATAGGGATTTTTATTGTTCCTGCACCTGAGCCCTCTCCTACACTGTGACTTGCATGAAAAACAATGATATAACTGCGAGTCAGACTCCAGCCCTTCCACGCTTTGGAAATTCTCCAGCAGGCAGCAAAATTTCAACTCACAGGTTCTTCAATTATAGGAGGACTGGGAGATTAATTTAATGTGTTTAGATACTTGTCTTGCCATGGCAAATGTAATCTTCTTACTCAAGACACACCAGCTGCCTTGGGCATTAGAAAGAGCATTATAATTCTGCTCTGCATGGGATGGTGCTCAGGCCACGGGCTGAGAATAAAGGGAAGTGATGGCAAAGCAAACAGCAGTTTGTGGTTACACTGAATCCTCAGCAAATGGCAGATGACTCTGAACTGGCAAATCCTGTTATCATTGCAGTTTCTGCAGTAATCTCAACTCTCCCCTTTATCTGCTTGTTTTTTGGCTTGTTTAACACAGAGGCTGCTGCTCAGTGAAGCCCCAGATTTGGTAGGAAGGTGTCAGCTGATCTCTGCCCAAAGCTGGCCCTGCCCCTCAGCCTGGCTGGGCAGATAAGGGCTGCCTGTCACTGGGTGGCCACAGCAGCACTGCTGGAGAAACATCTCCAGGTGCTCCCCTTGGCAGCTGGGCTGCAATTCCTGTGCCCAGAGCTCTTATCTGCAGTCCCTGAGGGGTGACCAGGGAATGTGTGTGCTCTGTCAGCAGACACTGTCCTGGGAGAGCTCCGTGCTTGGGTGGTCTGATTGAGGCAAACCAAGTCAAGGCATATCACAGAGCTGTCTGGGTTTCTTTTTTTTTCTTGTTTTGTGCTTAACAGATAATCCTTTCAGCTTGGTTGAATGTAAGGGACTTTCTGGTTTTAATCCCATTGCATTATACTTTAAAAAAGAACACATCTCTTTGTAACTTCCATTTAGCTGGTTCAGTCCCCTTGACTCTGGCCCTTCTTCCACAGGTCCCTCTTTACACAAACTGCACTCCTTGGGCAAAGCATCCCAAAATGTTGCTGCAGCTCAGTCAGTTTGACATCTAACAATGCAAATTATAAATAAAAAAGTGCCAGCCTTGAGTGTGATCTGGAGCCCTGAAGTTCGTGGCTGGCTGGGGGACAGTTGGTGGCCCTGGTCCTGCTCACAGTGACACTGCTCTGTATTTCTGGTGGCTCCAGCTGAGCTCTCTCTGCTCAAACATCCACCTTAAAGTCACTGATTCTCCTGGAACTGTCACAAGAGATTCTGGAAGTCCTGAGTTACTGTTCATGCACTGAAGGAACAGAGCCCACAGCACAACTGAGCCCACTCACACTGGCCATTTCAGCCTGAGAACGTTTCTGGCCTTCGGGATAAGATGGGATAAGATATCCCAAGGAACAACAGTCAATGTTTGCACAAACCCAGCCTGAATCAACATCAAAGTGTTCACTCCTCTCATGGCTTGATGCTGATTTCTATTTCTTGTGCTTGAGGCAGTTAAAAATAAATGATCAGTCGAAACAAACAATTTGAATAAAGAAAACCGGAGAGGAAGATTCTATTCAGTACTTCAACTTATTTCAAAGAGAATTTCAGTGAATGCACAAGAAAACCTCATAATTTAAATTAATTTTAATTTTAGGACAGACTGATTCAACCATTCTGAGCATTATTTCCTTTAAAGATCCTATTTGTCAAGAGGGTGTAGGACACAGGGGAAAATGGACAAAGAGAACAAAATTCTCACTTGGAAATACTAAGATTAGAACAGGAAGACTGTGGTATCTTCCAGTCCTTTACACTGCACACACCTGACATGTGGATTATGAAAGAAACACTCCCCAGTTTAATCAGGAGGGATCTAGTTACAAACAGGAGGACATTCGATAGAATGATTTAATTATTTGGTTTGAAGAATGCAGGATTTCTCAGAGCTGCACAGGAGCTGTACATCTGCATGCAATGGCAATAAATCACCCACAAAAATGCAACCCTTGAGAGCAGACAGATTGCTGCTTTATAAAATGTAATACCATGTATTTCCCTGCTTTGTTACAACTGCACGGACAGCTGAGAGCCTTGAGAATAAAGTGTGTCTCACCTTGACCACACCAGCTGAGGGAGGCACTGACACAATTTACTGTAGAGGATGGAAACCTAAACATTGGCTGCATCATATATATATGTAAATAAATAAATCTAAAAGAAGCACATGTACAGTAGCTCCATCTCACACCTTCACACGTATTTCAAAAGATCTCATCAACTTCCCCATGATTTCAGCCCACATTTAGTTCATTACTAAGTCCTGCAATTGCGAAACTGAAATTAATCAGAATCCCATTTCCTTTCTGAAGAGCACTCCAAAGTCTACGATTTGAAATTAATTTATGCAAAGAGAAAAGCTCTTGTCTTGGTAAGTGTAATTCTAAGCCATATAAATCGAAAGTAAAGCTTTAAACCCGTAATGACCCCTCTGCCATCCAGTCTTAAATGGAATAATTAAGCAATAACTTCCATTCCCTCTAAACACCTGCAGAGTGATGGGTGTCTTCTTGCTGACTAAACCCTGGAGCATTTAATTGACCTGTGGGAGCTGATTATTGCAGGTACAGCCAGATGGCACAGGAGGTACCTGCTTTTTGCTAGCAGGAATCTTCCAAAGGAATTAATAATTTGGTAATTTAAAAAGATTATGCATAACTCTGATGAGATTTGAGCTGCAGTCAGCAAACCTGCTACAGATTTGCAAGGGAATAATATCTGTAGGTGAACTCATTTGGGTTGGAAATTTGACTCTGCAGAGTAATAGAACAAAAATGAGCCATTGGCCAAGGGCTCAGTTTAGAGCTCCTGAATTATCCCTGGATTTTCCCAGAGGGACTGACAGTCAGGAATCCCTCACTGCCTGTGCCACAGTCTGGTATTTATGTTCTCCAGCAGTGGGGAGAAACCTTCCAGAGGAACGAAATTCATTAACTGCAAACAGAGCACACTGTCTGAGAGAACCTTCCAGTTCAGCATCAGCAAAGCCCCTTCTTTGAGGTGTGCTCAGAAAAAACGAGAAGGAAATCACAGTCCCACAGATAATGCAATATAAATGTCCTTGCCTTGGCCACGGCAGACTCCAAGGATTTCACAGAATTGTGGGGGAAAACATTGAAAAAACTCCTCTACCATAATGTGTGACAAGAAAGAATTCAGAAGATACTTGTTTGGAAGTTCTGTCTAAAGAACAGCCAAATAAATTAATTTCAATTATTGTGTCCATTGCTTGCTATTAATAGCTACTGCCCCTGAATGGGGATGAAAAACAGATGTTTTCTTGGCATCTCATGCTCAGGTGACATTGAAATCCTCCTCAGCCTTTCCAAAACAACCAAGAAAAACTACAAAATGTCAATATCCAGTTGCAATCATGGAGCACTTAGCATATTAGAAAAGAATATTACTTGATTTTCTACCTAATGATCCACCTAAAAAATTGTCAGGTCCTAAAACACCCTGAAAGAAGGGAGAAAACTCGGTAGTAATTTCCACAAGAAAAGCTGTTCCCACCAAACAGTTTCCTCTAAACCAAACCTTTCTCATAAAACATCTGGAAAAGGTCATTAAAAACCCAGTTCAGGAGTTCTCAGTGCCACTAATGTGGACCTTCAGATGGAACCTGATCATCTCCAGCAGCTCCTCAGGAGGTAACAGCGACCACAGGACCTGCTGGATCCAGCCCATCAGAACTTCTGCCTCACAAACATGAGGATGCTCCATTAGGGAAAAAACCAGCTAATTGTTGTCTTTAGATTAAAGACTGGGATGTGGGAAGGAGGGGGATGGTGGCTCTGTTTGTTGTTGTTCTGCTGTTTTATTTTTTAAAACAGTTGCTAAAAAGTTTGGGGATAAGAGAAACACCACAAGTACAATAAACACTCCTGGTAAGGCACTTTATACCATGTACCATAAATTACCATTGAGTAAGATTTTGCATATATATTTCTGGGACAAAAATATTGTCACATCCCGGTAACGGAATGGGAATTGTTTGTAAGAGATAAGTTGCAACATCTCAGATTTGCTGGAAGCATCAGAGGGAAAATATCTGAAATTCAGGTGCCAGTGACACATCCATCTTTATTTATTATCCTCATACACAATCTGGAGGAGGGAGCAGGGAAGAGAGCCTTGAAATTCAGAGAGCAGATTAAAATGGAGGGGACATGCAAACACTGGTGAGAGAAAACAAACTGAATTATGGACAGAAACCCCAGATTCCCATTCTGAAAATGTCAACTAATCCATTTGGAAATAGGGAACCTGAAATACAGATGCTCTCTGGGAAACTTGGAAATGCTGGAAAAGGTGGTTGAGAGGACAGAACACTGGACACGAGTTTGTAATGTGGCACAGTGGTGGAAAATAACCCAGGCCACGTTATTTTAGAATAAATATGCACAGTATTTATATCACAATGTGGCACTAACCATTCCTTCAGGGGCCTGGAAAAAGAAAGGTGTATTTTGTTACTCTTAACACCCAAACTACCAACACTGTCTCATTCCCCCTGTTCTTTTTTGAAAGTTTTACTAAATTAAACCTACACTAAACTAGAAATCACTGCAATTTTCTAAGGATTTGACCAGTACTGAAAAGAGCAAAAGCAGCGAGAAATGGGCAGTGAGATGTGGGCAATGCTGAGCTCTGTGGGCACTGGCCTGGGCTGTGAGATCCCTCTGGAATCTCCCTGAGGGACAAGGTAAGGACGTGCTCCAGGAGAGGCAGAGCAAGGGCAGCTGTGGAACAGGGGCAGCCACTGCTCACTCTGCCTTCTGCAGAGTCTGCCACTTGGACACTTCATGTCCATGGGCTTGTTAAAGACTGATCAGTCCTGAAGAAACAAGTTTTAATAAGAAGCAGCCACAAAGTTGTGCAACCTGAGTGTTTTTGAACAAGTAATTTAATGCATGACGACATACATGACGTAGTTCTAGTGAGAAATGTGTGTTTGTGTTTATACATGATGTTTATATGGACATACTGGGGAAGCAGAAGAGAAAAGGCCTATTTCCCTTGGCTAAGTTCATTGTGCATATGAGAAACTCCTTGCATTTTGTATTTTTCCTCCTGGTACCATTCCCAGGCCTCCATTTTAGTGTATTATTCTTTTACTCTTCCTTACCAGAAATCACCTGCTTTTACATTCACTTGCTGACACCTTTCCATCCATTCTCTGCCAAAAGCTCTGCCATCCCCAAACCTTTCTGCACACCCCAACCACATTATCTGTTTCCTTCTTTCTCCCAAACTCATTCTTTTGCTGCTTCTCTTCCAGGGAACCAACATGACAAAACCACTGAAATAATTCCCAGGGCTGGGCTGTGGGAGTTGCTGTACCAGGAGATGGCAGCGAGGCACAGTCTGGGGCAAAGTGGACCAAAGGCCACACTGGGGAAGAAGAGCAGCTTTCCAAGCACTCTCTTGAGCCATGAAGGTGTTAATAACTGCTATCCAGCAGGGTTCTCCTCCACAGACAACTCCAGAGGTGAGATCTTATCTGCTAATTAGGTATCAGGACTTCAGGCTGCTCTCCCTTTTCCCTTCCACTTTGGCTGAACTAACAGTGAAATCCCTCGGTGTGCTCAGACACCACTCACAATTAGTGCCACACAAGGGTTTGAGCAGAGGGATGTCCCCACATCACACCCACAGGACAGGAGTGGAACTTATATCTAACTGTAATCACTTGTTTTGGAACTTATAACTTACAACTGTTCCTGTAATTACTGTTTGCTCTCCTTGATTAACCTGCCAGCTTTACATCCATCACTTTTCCTGGGATCATGATGATTTTTTTCACATCCAGTGAGAGACACGAGCTCTGCTGGCACCTGGAGTGCCCCACAATAGATGGAAATGAGAGTGGCACATAAACCTTGCTAAGAGGTTTATGCTTTTCTTTGATCCCTCTGAATGAATCTGTAATGGCTGTAACTCCATGATAAAACCAGCTCGGGAGCAATTAAAATTCCATTTAACTCATTTCATTTTCACTCAGGGTGAGGATCCACCCGACTTTGCTCTATAAGCACCTGGGACAGCTCTGTGATAACATGGGAGGGTGACCCAGAGCAAAGAAAATCACAATATCCTCCTGCCACTGCAGCTGCAAGAGGAGCTTTAGCAGCCCTTGTCCCCTCAACCACATCCATTTGGAAAGGAGTCTCAGGTGAGCCACACCAGGGTCTGGGGTGTCCCTGCAATATGGCAAATTTTAGAGGAAGAAAACACTACCCAGTTAATTCAGTGTTTGCCTTGACGGACAAGGAAAATGGAAACAACTTTCTCCATAAGTTACAAACAAATAAGGTTCATTTCCACCATGAAATACTGTATAATTTTTCATTTTCTTGGTAATAGATTTCTATTTGTGTTTTTTGTTTGTTTTGTTTTTAACTGGAAGTACAGAAAATGTTAGTTTTTGTTACATACAAGGCTTTGATTTTTATTTCTAGTATTTGTTAAGTATTCTCCTAAAACATCTGTTTGTGCATATTTTCATCAAAAAAATTACCACAGTTTTCAGAGCACTGGAAGAGATTTGTAAACTATTTGTAACTATCTTTGTCAGTAAGGACATCCTGTTACCAGGTTAATACTCACTGACTGATCTTGCTGCAATTGAAATGGTAATATTTATTTTAAATTTAGTTCTTACTGGTCAAAAAGTACCTGCTACTGAAAAAACACTGAAATTTGTATTTCTAACCAAAAAAACCAAACAAAACCAAAGCCAAACAAGCACTTGGTGTCTCAAACACTACAATGCTCTGTTTCTTTTCTGTCCAAACCCCTCAATGCTGTCACTGCAACTGTTTCCCCATTAACAGAAAGGTAAATTACCATGAAACAATTAAACATTTAAAACATTTCTTCCTCTCCTCACTATGTTACTTACTTACTATGTGTTAATTGTTTATGCATGTGTTGAATTGAATTTATATCCCCATTTGCCTCCTTGCTGAAATCACACCAAGTTGGGGCCCCTAATACCAACCTAACAATCCAAGCTGCTCTATCAGAATTCTGTATTTAAAGGGTTTAAAGAGAACAGCCACAATGTCTTACTAGACAAAAAGGCATCATTTCCATTCTGTCCTATCACATCCATCCTGACAGCTTTTCTATCTCCCACAGCTGCCTCTCTCACTTATTCCTCAGCACACAGAAACACAAGTATAAATCCAAGTAATGAAAACAGTCAAGCTGCTCAGAAAGTGTCACATCTCTGTGCGAGTGCCCATCACTCCCCCCCAGCCTCCTGTCACTCACACGCTCACTCTGCACTGACAGGAGCACTGGCCTGAAACATGCCTGGCAAAAAAAACCCACTCCAAAACAAACAAAGAGCCACTGGCAGGAAAATTCAGAATTTCCCCCCTTAATCTCATAATAACAAGGCATTCAATACTACTTAAAAAATAATTTTTAAAACTGCCATATACGAAATGGAGAGGAGCAAAGGTGACAAGACATCACCGTGGCACTGACAAATCAATCACTGCGATGGGAGGATATGGAGATACAGATTTTTTTTTTAGGACTATGAAGGATGGAGATTGTGACACTAACAAATGTCACTGCGTTCCTTCAATAGAAATTCAGGCTGTCAACAGCACAGTTTTAAAATGCTGAGGGTTTGGTTTTGGTTTGGTTTTTTTTGATCTTCAGGAAAGTGGAGTTAACAAGTCTGTAACTGCTGTGACTCATCTGTAAGCTTGTGATTAACATCCCTATTTAATGTCTATGATGTTCCTAGAAAGATTTAACTCCTCATACTTATTCCAAACCTGCAGATTTACTGGTAACTATGGCCTGCAGGAGATGAATCTGTATCTCTCACCATGACATCAATCTGGTGGCACAGAAAGGCACTATGAGAACTGGCAAGATTTATTAATAATCCCTGAAGGCACTAACTGGGTGTACAACCCCCTTCATTTTCTCACCAAACACACTCACCTTCCAGCAGCTTTGGGAATGGGGACCTGCTGGAACCAGGACCCACAGTTAGCTCTGCACAGGCACAGGTTGGCACTGATTGGCACTGCACAGACTGGGCCTTGCTGGTTTATTTTCCAAATTAAAGCTCCTCCAGTTTTCCAACTAACCTCATCCAACCGAGCCACTCTGGCCATGTACACAAGTGAAAGAAAAACCAGAAAGGCTAAAAAGAACACAAATCATCGTTTGAGAGCAGTGAGAAGCTTCAGAGACATAAGTGAGTGATGATCCCATTTGGTCCAGCCTGTAAATCTGCAGGATTATTCCTGTGGCCACAGTTCCCCATGAAGCTGTGATGTTCACAGAGTACACACACACACCCCTAGCACAGGAAAAACCACCACAGCTGTTCTTCAAATCCAGAATAGTGAAGAAGCAAAGCTAAAAATGAGGAGATGGTATAGAAAATGGATGTAAATATGTGGTGTGTTTTATTTATGGATCTTTTATTCACCAGATCCCACCAGCTGCATCACCTGAAGGTTTAACACCACCAAAACAAGGGCTCAGGAATATATTCCCAAGGATCTCTACATGATTAACTGCTACTTAAGTGCCTCATCTCCATTACAGCCTTAAATTTCATGTTCCAGATGTTCCAATTCTTCTTTCCTTTCAGCTTAATCTCACATTTCCAAGCAGTGCCCTTGGGCTGCCAAGGACCTGAGGGCATCACTCAGCTATGGGAGCAGAAATATTTCAGAGTCAGGTCCCTCTGCATGGGGTACAGAGGCCCAAATATGAAAAAACCCTCTTTTCCTTAAGGTCTGACTTATCAAGAATCCTCACAGTGGGCTCTGCATACACAGGTTTAAGATGACACTTAAATGTTGTGCAGGGTGAAAAAAGAAACGAGAAATATTGTTCTGAGCAACACATACAGCTAAAACTGTCATTGGGAAATACAACTGAATGGCTTCCCAGCAGCTGAGTTACCTCATGGCCACAAAACTCTTTTATTTATGAACATTAAAAATGTCAAATGGCTTTGGCAGATGACCTTGGGCTGTTTGAATTCATTAATAAATCCTTATCCCTTCCGCTCCAGAGAATAAAACAGTTTGTCATTCAAGCAAGAGTAAAATATATACAAGGATGCATTAAGAGTGCAATATCTGATAATTTTTTAAAGAATAAATAAATATTTGAAAGTAATTGCTACATGAGAGAGGCCTTTGCCCAGCAATGTAAAATAAGCCCCAGAACTAAAATGTACCATTGCAAGTAAGTTCCCCAAATATTCCTGTTCTCTCTCTTCCCTTTTTCTACAAACATTACATCTACTATAAAATCCACTGGGAGATTCAAATTGTTTTTACTTTTGTTCCAACCTCATTTTGTGTTTTAACATCACTCGCTGCTTTATTCAATGTCAAAGGTGTGGCAATAAGCAGGATAATCAGCAGCATTCCCAGCTAACCTGTCTGTGAACCAGGAACACACCAGGAAGGTGGACAAAGCAAAAAACTCCAAAAAATGGAAAAAAAATCCTTGTGCAAGTGTGAACTTCTTACTAAACAAAGCAAGTCCACTGTCTCCACTGCAAGACATTTCAGCCACGGGTCAGGATTGAGGAAAAAGGTTCTTTAGAATAATAATAAGATAACATGAAACACACTCAGCTTCCCACTGAACTGGGCAGGAACAGAGAGAATAAATATATATAAGCCAACAACATGAGAAGATGCAAGAGCATAAATCTATTCATTCTAAGGATGAATAAATCAGGACAGCAAAATATGAATATGCTCAAGTGATTTTAGTCCTCCCTGAGTGTTGGGAATCCTTTCCCTGTGTGTGCCACAGACATGGCACCAAATCCAGGGAGCACTCCGGGAATGCTGAGCTCGTTGTCACATCCCACTGGTCACACCCCCCAGTAACACCCCCTGGAAGGGCCTTCCCAATCCAGGCAGGAATTTGCACAAGGTCACTGGGCTTTACTTGGGACAGCATCCAAACCAAAAAGAGCAAGCTCAGAGTTGGAGCAAGACCAGGGAGGGATAACAGGAAACCATTTCCACTCCTCTCTCCCTCAATCTACTGTAAATTAACTCAATTAGTTTAAGAATACTTTCCCCCTCAATTCAAACACCTCCCTAGATCAAAATAGAAAACATTTATTAACTGATGCTTCCAACTGTGACAGAAATTACAGTCATTTTTGTAGTACAGATGGTGTAAAAATGCAATCTAAAATATGATTAAAAGCTCAAAAGATGAGTAACCCAAGTTCATCTCAGAAATGGCTGTTTGGATGCTGCTAAAGAAATGCATTTGGAGTTAATTAGTTTGCTTTTTATCTGTTCCTCAATTAAGAACTTCTTACTCTCCCTTAATCATGAAACAGCCATTAAATTAAACAGACCTGTCTAGATAACCTTATATGAGAAGAATAAATTAATTCAACAATTTTTTAAAAAATATAAGAATGATTTTATGAAAATAATGATACTAGCAATGTCCTGGTCCTTCTAGACTTTGAATCAGAGCAAATCCATTCCATACATATATATATTGAATTTTTCTTTTAATTCTCATAAGTTAAGTCTTTTGGAACATTGTTTATTAACATATTTCCTGAAAGTATGTTAGTTCTTTTCACCCTTTATTAGAAAAAAAAAAAGAGAAAGAAAAAAAGAAAAAGGTGCCAATTCCTTACAAGTGAGAGAGTACAAGAGGATAAAAAAATGTAGTTTTCCAGTCATTATCATTACAGTACAAAGAATTAGCATAACAGAAAACCCCTCAGGAAGATGTGATTAGAACACATTTCTATGTACAAAACAAGGACTCATCCCCTCAGTGGAGTTCCTTCCAATCCTGCTGTGTTGGAATGTGGGTTTGATACAAGAAACTCTTCATGTATCAGAGCAATTCCCTCAGAAAGGCCTTTCCAGCTCCTGTGCTGCACCTTCCCCACGTGTGAACAAGGAAATAAAGAGCTACAGAGAGCCCCAAAGCTGCCAGCTGATGCTCACAGACACATCCTGCTCCTGGTGTGTTCCAAATATTCCCTCTTCCAAAGGACAGGCAAACCACACAGTGGATCTGCTGTGCCCACAATTCATTCACTTACTCGGGGTCAGAATGCCCTGCTTAAACTTTAAAGTTAAATTCAGGAATGTCAGCCGTGTTGTTATGTTCCAGGTTTGCCCAAAGTCATGACAACACAGTCATGAAGACAGAATTATATTCCCTTGTGCTGTGGGGATGGTGGGAAGGGGGCAAAGGCAGCACAGACATCCCAAACCAAGCCCAAGGTGCACCCTGGGGTGGGGCAGCAGGTGCTGAGACAGAACTGCCCCTCAGCTGCCTCAAACACACGGAGACACCACTCTGCAGACCTGACAACAATTATTCTGCACCTATTTAGGAACCCAAATGCCCATTAGCCACTTCTACCATTTCCACATAATTTCTGAATGCAGCTTTGCCCATCACAGAACAGCAGAAAGGCCAGTTCTCTCTCGTTTAACACAGGAACATAATTAATTTTGGAGCACACAGCTTAATAAAATGTCTCTGCACCCCAAAGAAATAGGTCTGTTGGGGTATCATGAACCAAATTCGACAGTGCTGTAAAATGAGGTTATTTTTACATGTCCCCTGGAAGAAACAAGGGATTAAATAGAGATGAGAAAGGAGGGCTCTTTTTAGGCTGGGAATGTGTCAAGATTTTGCCTCGATGCTTAACTGAGAGTTCCTGCTGCCTGTACTGACAACCCCAGATTATACAGACAACAAAAATAACAACCCAAAAACAACAGTAGGAAAAAGGGATGTTATTCTGAAGTGCAATTTTCACCTGCTGAACAACTGCCCCTGCTGATGCTGCAAATAAAATAAATAGCATTCTTCAGCTCAGGAAAGACTCCTACCATTATACAGTTGTGCCAGGTGAAGAATTGTATTACACTTGCCTGAAGGTTCCAAAGGAGCAGCTTCAATAGCCCCTTGCCTTGTTTTCCAGCAGTTCAGCACTGCTGACTGTGGAAATAATTCCTGGATCTCTGATAAAAATGAGGTGAGATTTGACTGTCTCATTAAACTCACTCTCTCTGCCTGCACCAACTGCAGTGCCAGAGGGCTGACTTTGCTCCTGCACCAGCTCTCGCACCATTTCAATCAATCCTTTTTATTTAGAAAAATTACTTTACAATGGGCTTGTTGCATTTGATTTATCTGCTGCTGTGGGGTGCTGACATCTCTTCACAAAGGGCACAGCTCAGCTGAGCTCAGACCTTAAGACAATAACTTTCTGTAGTCAGGGCAAGACCTCGAGATACAAAATGTGTAAACGTGACTCAGCTCTCACAGTTCAGGTCACCCCGGGCAGCAGAACAGCACAGAGTGACCAAGGGCAGTCTGAGCTCTCAGCCAACACAACTCAGGGTTAAGAAATGTGATTCTGAGGGATATCTGTGCCCTTGCACCACCACACCATCAATAACCACCCTCACTCAAAATCCCACTATCCAGGGTGTTACTGCTGTTATTTTAAACCAAGGCACAATGCCCTGCAAACATCTGGACCCAAACCCCCCCAAATTCGATGGAATTTACCTAATTCTTTTACTGTTAATAGAAAAAAAACCTGACCAAGTTAACAGGACAAACAGCTGAGGTCACATTTGCTTCCTCCTTGTACCTGCAAGAACTGGGTGGGCACAAAAATTAAAGTTTCCTTTCTTTTTCAGACAGACACAGTAACAGACACAGAGTGTTCTTATGGGAAGCAACGGTGCAAGAATGGCAACAACTTTGCCCAGGTATCTTTAGAGACACCAATGCTGGGGACACAGGTAAGGTTTTTAAACATTTCTCATGTGATCTGCTTAAAAGTCTCTTTTGAAAGCAAATTAAACCCTTGGTGTCCTCAGTAATCCCCCTCAAGGTTCACCTTCACAGCTTCAGAAGTTGGCAAGTGTAGAACACACTGAGGATAAAACATGTGGTTTCTACTCCAAGAAAGAGAAAAGGTAAACCAGGCCAGGTTGTTTCCATATTTTTCAGAATGATTTAAATAACAGACCTGTTTTCTAGGCTTGTACATACCCTTCAATGCACGTGCCACTATCATCTCCAAGGGGGGGCAGACAACTGGAAACTGCATTCCCTACCACCCACCTCCTGTTGGAAAGCTTCATCTTTGACCCAATGCCAACATGACAATTTCCCATAAAACAGCAGTGTAGGAGGGTATTCCTGGCACTAAAGCATGGGAATAACCTCAGGGAGAAAAATAGTTTTTCTTATTCCTTCCTTAAGCATGACTTCTGAAAATAAAATAGGGGGAGTTTGGACAGAAAGGAGTGTTTTAGCAAATAAAGGCATGTGGGAATGACCAACCTGGAACACACCAGGAGCAGCCAGAGCAGAGGGGACATGGAATGACAACCTGGATCACACCAGGAGCAGCCAGAGCAGAGGGGACATGGGAATGACAACCTGGAACACACCAGGAGCAGCCAGAGCAGAGGGCACATGAAATGACCAACATGGATCACACCAGGAGCAGCCAGAGCAGAGGG
>JAWWEV010000083.1:58804654-58825635 GCA_035583235.1 Hafferia zeledoni
AGCCAGAGCAGAGGGCACATGAAATGACCAACATGGATCACACCAGGAGCAGCCAGAGCAGAGAATATGTTGGAATGACCAACATGGATCACACCAGGAGCAGCCAGAGCAGAGGGGACATGGAATGACCAACCTGGATCACACCAGGAGCAGTCAGAGCAGAGAATATGTTGGAATGACCAACCTGGATCACACCAGGAGCAGCCAGAGCAGAGGGGACATGGAATGACCAACATGGGGAGGCTTCTTGCCCATATTATGAGTTTTGCCATTTAAAGGATCATCTGGTCTAATGTGTGTGCTTTAATTAAATGCAATCATTTGCAGTTCTGAAAAACATACACAAAAGGCCACCCTGAATCAACATAACTGCATTCAGTGACATCCATATTGCATAATTAAACAATAAATACCCCACAATACTATAGTTCTAAGATTGAAAAAGGGGGGAAGTAATTTTAATGAATTATGATCTGTGGTTCCTGCTGCTATTTAAAATAAAATCCTTTGATCTTTAATATAAAGAACAAACAATCCTCGTGCTGCAGTGCAAAGCAAGCCTGGATTTCTCCTGAGTTGAGGGTGTATTCACTGATTAAAGGAGGCCAAGGTGGCTGCACAGGAAGCAGGGCCATGAATCACTGCAGCAATTCAGAGCTCTGCCTCCCCCCAGCTGCACAGATCTCTTGGAACCATATGCAAAACATCACTGTACACAGGCAGGCAGATTAGCTCAAACCACGCTCCAGCCTAGCAACACAAACCTCTTTTTGTTGGCTGGAATCAGCTCATACAACTTCATAAAATGCAAATGTGAGAGCAGCTGAATTGTGTGATGCTCTGTGTGACAAGAGACAGGGCTGCTTCCAGGCAGGAGCAAAGTGCCACTTCCATCTGTACATCACAATACTAATCAGATACATGGAATCCAAATACCCCTCTGAGAAAACACCAACACAGAATCCAAACATCCCTCTGAGCAAACACCAAACTGCTGTGCTTCCTCTGGTTGGTGTTTCTGTTTCCAGCTGGTTCCGTGTGTTTCACCCCAGCCCAGCCTCCTCCTCCTCCACTGCCCAGCTCAGCCTGGCACAGCTCGTGCCCTGCTCCCCTGCCAGGCACAAGGGCACCAGCTCTGCCTTTCACTGCTACACACAAGAATGTAAAGGAAAAAAAGCTACAAAACATTCTCCAGTTGATTGTGTGTGTTGTACTTTGGTACTCCATAGAAATCAGGGAATCCTCCTCCTTGCCCTGAACTCAGGTCTGGCATCTTAAGCTACAGAAATCCAAGATGACTCAGAAAATGAAGTAACTCAAATAAGTAGAAATAACCCACCCTTTGGTTGATTTTAAAGTAGTGGTGGTGTAGCCATAATGATCTAAGGATAGAACAGCAAAATTCATAGGGTAAGTGATATTTTTAAAAATAAATTGATACAATCTGATGAGTTGGGACAAACAGGAGCTTTCAGCAGTCTGAGAATTTTTTTACCAGTAGCAATTTGTCTACTAAAGGACATTATCTCTGCATTCATACTGTCTCTATGAACTTTGAAGTCATCTTTCTCCACAGAGCTCTCCAGAATGGCACAAGGCACTGTGGCCTGGTCAGGACAAGGCTGATTTAACATGGTCCACAGACTGAACTTCACTGGCTTTGATGGATTTTCCCATATTCTCCTCCCAAGAGTTTCCCAGTGTGTTCAATATTCTCTGCATGAGGTTTATGAGGGGCCAGTGAGCCACTCATGGCTCTTCTGAAGCAGCAGAAATCTGACTACTCATTAAAGTATCCAACAGGTAAACTTGGACAAGAGGTGCAGGAGAGGAAAATGGACTTTCCGAAAGTTTTATCTAAAAAGATAAACCCCCCAAGCAATATCTGTAAAGGTTTTCTCATTCAAGAGTCCTTCTAGTTAAATCAAGAAACCACATTATAGTAATGCTAATGAAAATTTTCATTCTGACACAAATTAAATCAGTAATTTATTGTGCATCAATAGGAAGATTTTGTATTTAATGTGACCTTGCAAATGTAAACCCCAAACAATTCAACCTTTTGTTCTACAGTCAAGTGGAAGTGAATTTTCCTTCAGAAGATGCAAATTAAATGGATTAACTGCCTCATCAAGCAGGAATAAAAAAACCCTAAACCCACAAAATAAAATTAGTACTGAGATTAATTTATAAAACTGAATGTACAAAGTTGGAGGCTCTGAAAAAAGTACCCTAAACATCCAGAAACCCCTGGTATGGCTCTGAGTCAATGGTCCCAGGCAGGACTCTCCTTAACTGAGAGCAGTGTCAGGGCAGTGGGAACTCTGGGTTTGTAGGCACCAAAGCTCTGCAAACCCAGAGATGATTCCAAACAACCCTGCAAAAATCCAGGTAGATGATGATTCAAATGCCTGCAATCTTCCTGGGCTTTAGGATTAGGCAGAAGCAGCCAACTAATTACACACTGTTTGTTTTAGCTGGAGGAACAATGAAGGGTTTACAGTTGCTCCATCCATCACACATTGCTCAGTGCAATGTGGCAAACAATATTTATGTCTTTCCTCCAAGTGCAGCAGACAGTGAGTCTGGAAGGACTGTTTTTTCTTTCCTGAAGCATTTGTTTCTTCCCTTGCTGGTTTTCTCATATATAATCCTCTTGAGAGGTATCTGAAGGCACATTCACCTTGGTATTACTCACAAACTGTGTTTCTATGAGACATTTCCCCACTCACACCATTTGGGAGGAGAGGGGCCAGACATCAAAAAGGTCTTATGTGTTTATTGTTGACTACAATGGTTTTGTGGGTTTTAATCTTCCTTTTTTTTCTCCTTTTTATTTCCCTCTTTTTTCACTGACTGCATTTGCAACACTGCTCCTTTCACCACTCACTTTTTCTCCCTATATCTGGAGTATTTCCCTGAGAGCAGAGTGAGCACAGAACACACACAGGCCCAAGTTCTACTCTGCAGAAAAAAGAAAAAACACTAAAAAGCAGCAAGACCCTTTTGTGTTTTGTACAACAGGAGATCAAAGTGTATCCAAGCATCAATTTTTCCTCCTTTCTGGAGCCAGAGGGAAATTCTCCCTGGGCAGAAATGTGCAGTTTGCTGTGAGAAAACTCACCTGGGCTCTGGTCACCTGAGACACAAAAGATTTACTCACTATCTCTACCCCTCTTTTAATTCTCTCTTGGAAAAGGGGCTGTTTTTTCCAGCAGATCATTGTGGGCTGTTTATGGAGATCCAGGAGGAGCCCTGAACCATCTCAGTGAGAGTCACTGTCCCTACTGCAGAGACACCACTGAGCACAGAGAGCAAGAACATCCCACCTGGGAACACACCCTCTGACCTCTCAGAACAATCCACAACAATCCAAAACAATCCCCCACCGCTCAAATTCCTGCAACATTTTTATCAGTTCAGAAAAAATAAAGGATTTTTTTCACTTGTGTAAGGAAAGTACTTAATTACACTGAACTGACATTTTAAAGATGAAAATATGTTCCCAAAATTTTCAGCAAAAAATTCTAAGTGACTGATAAAAGTAATGAAGGCAAAGTGTCCCATTTGGCATATTTGTGCCACTGCAAAAGTTTTCTTGGCTTTAAATAAAGGGTGTTTAATTCCATAAGATATGTTGTGTTCAGGGAATTCTGGTAAATAACCAATCCACCCTAAAGGAAGTTTGTTCATACTGGAGAAAATAGGAAATTTGAAAAATTATCCACCAATTTCAAATCTGTCTGTGCTGAAATTAAAATAAAAAGTACCTAAAGACACTGTCCACAATGTGCACCAGCAAAGAGTTCAAAATACAAACCCAAAGAGGAGTCCACCTTAATCTCTCCTCCCCACCCCAACCATCAGAACACCTTTAACATCTTCAGTTGTAGATAACTATAAAATTATTAAAATTAAAAATAATGACTTTACGGTGGATACAAATTACTGATTGTTAAAAAGATTTTTTTGTGACACAGCATGTTTGTAATCCAGACTTGTATTTGTGGCACAGCACAGCAATAAATCTGCAATATTTATATATACACACTTAGGTGTAAGCCCAAATTTACACCCCCAGAGACAAAGGAAATCACCACCAGGGCCTCCCTTGGAACTGATCCAGCTTTGGAAGTGCAGATTAAATACTATTCTTATTTTCTTGGAGAAACAAGGTGGGATTTATCACCTCCAGCAGGAGCAGAAGGGCAGGGCTCACAAGACAGATGGTGCTGGGAACCACAGCAGTTGTCACTTTGCTGTTCAGTGCTGAGGAAATACAGCCCAACAGTGACTTGGGAGTGGTGTTTGACTCAGCCCCACAAATCCACGGCAGCCAAGCCCCCTCCATGGGCTCACACACCCTCACAGACCAGCTATTTCTCCTGTGGGATGCAAATTCCTTTCCCCCCACAAATAAGCTGCTGACAATTCTTGATTCTGGATAATTTATAGGCTTCAGCTTCGAAGTCAAAAGCTTATTTTCCAGAAGAAAATAGGCTGACACCTCCTTTCAAACATTTCAGGGAAACTGGGATGGTGAAAGATTCTGAAAGAGGAGACTGTTCCCCAACAATCCCAACCAGCACCACAACACACAGATCCCCATTGGCAATTCACCTTCTCTTATGGCCTTGAGGCTTTTCTTTTGGGGAATCACGTTCTCAGAATCAGGGGAAGCTGGAGCAGAGGAAGAAAAACACACCAAGGCCCAGCAGAGCTTTTTCTGAAAATAATTTGGAGAGCACTCTCAACAGAAATGTGTGGGTGTATGTATATATATGTGTGTATATATATATATATGTGATATAATATGTATATACATATTTACACACACACGATATAATGGCATATTATCTATCAACTAACAAACAAACAGCTTTTTTGGCAATAACATCATCCTATTTCCAGGATGAGGAACTGCAGTACTTTGATTTAGATACGAGGCATGACAGAGGGTTGACAGTAAGTCCTTTCACTCTCCCCACTTCCATAAAATGTTTAGATGTACCAATTTCCCACCAGTTTCCACAGAATCCAACCAGCAAAGGGCTTCCCCTCACCCTGAAACCACACACATCACAAGGAAAGGAACTGCTCAACAACAGCACTTATAAAGGAGTTAAAAAGCACCAAAAACCTCTATATAGTCTCAAGGAAGGAAAAAAAACCTTTGAAACCATTTTAAAAAACTTTCACGTGCACCCTTTCTCAGATTCAAACCAAATCCTGCAGATTTTAAAATACCAACATGTAGGATTTTTAAAGATACCTACCAATGGCACCTGTTTTCCAAGCCCAAACATCCCACAATAAAATGCAATATTGCCAATAATCAGAGCAACAGCAAAACCAGACACCACGATATTAAATGTCCCTGGAAAAGGAGTTCATTAAAAGGTTGAGTCATCTCATTTGTTGGCTTGTTATTGGAAAGATAAAGAATGGAATGTGCATAGAGAAGCTGGTAAAACTTGACAAATTCTGAGTATTTGCTTACCCCTTACAACACAGACAGTGACAATAAAACTAAACAAAAACTGAACAAAAATCCAAACCCAAAACACAACCCCAAACTCCAATCCCTCTGTTCTCTTTATTGACCAGAAACAAACCCAACAAGAGAAGCAGCAGCATCCCCACATCAGTGCAGAGCATCCTCCTGCACAATTAACTGACTGCACTGACTTCAGCAAGATAAATCATTAAACCTGCACGGACTAAGAGAAGATTGACTGGAGTTTTCAGCTGAAAAGCAGAGTGAAATTCAGAGAATACGGTGATAGTGTTTGTTCACATGAAGCTGCTGACTCCAAGTCCCAAACAGCAGAGTGGGTGTGAGGAGTGTGGGCTGTTTTCCTGAGCTGGCACAGAACCATTTGGAAAGCTGATTTTCTGGAGCACTGTAATTCAACACTGGACACAGCTTGATCACTAATGGGGTCTGGAGGATTTTTTTAAAATCCTCCTTGACAAGCAAATGGAGATGGCACTTTTGTAACACAATGATTAAGCCAGGGTTTTTTATCCTAATTTCCAGCATCACTACTTAATTTAACACAGATAATTGGTGCATTATGGTTCTCTCAACCCCACGTGTCTGTTCTAAAAAAGTGTGAGACTGTAAACAAACAAGCAAACATTGTTTGGGAAATAAATGTACAGCAAAACATGAACCCATCAGAGAGGGACAACAGAAAGAGTGGACAAGTCCAGTGTTCCTAACAAAAAATACTGTCAACACAAGGCAGTGGCTGATAGAAAACAAAATACAATATAGTCAAAACTAGGAGTAAAATTGATATTTGGGCATTCATAAGTGGAGATTTATTTAGAGACCTATTTAACTCAAACTGCATGAGAGGCTTGTTGCTCCTTTTGTAGGACTGGAACCTACAGGAAGTAAACGCACAAAAATAGAGAATCACACACTTTTCCAATATGCACAATTAAAAAATCCCACAGTCTGGAATATGATTAATGCAGCCTATCAGAAGGCAGATGGTGCCAACCCAGAGCCATCAGTCACAGTGAGGGGACCAGGGAGTGCCACCCAGGGCTCTCAGATGGAGTCTCTGGTCACCCATCCTGAAGCACCAAGGGCAGGGAAAGGCACCACCACCCTGGCACTGCCCTGGGGAGCAGCCACAGACACTGGAGAAGGAGGGCTGGGAAAGGCTCAGCAAGCCCAAGAGATGCACTTGAAATACCAAATTAAAGCAGTGTCTTTAATAGGTTTAATAATGTTTGCACTGATGACAGGATCTGTCAAACTGCACTTGCCATTTGATTTATTTAATGTGGGCTCGTGCCACCCATCCCCAAAGCAGCTGCCACTGCCTGGCTGACACAGGAACTGGGGATTCATCTCTGTGCCCACACAGCACTTCAAAGGCTTTGTATTTTTAGCTTTATTACACACCTTCAAGTGGAAAACAAGGGGGGCTGCAATGCAAACCAGTGATGGTTTACATCTTGTGAGGTTGAGTACCAAGCAGGGCTGTTATTGAAAAAATGAGCCTGTAAAAAGGAAAGGCATGGCAAAGTGTAATTCACCACCCACATGCCTCACAAATGCTGATGGCAGCATTAAAGGAGATGCAAAAAGGAGCAGCAGCAATTGCACAGAGGTGGCTTTTTCCTGGAAATAGCCTGGCAGGGTGAAGCAAAGGGTTTGTCAGCAGGACTGCTGGTATTTGCAGCCTGAAGTGTTTGATCCCAGCACATCTTACAGGTGTACACACAGCAAATGCCACAGAAATATATTTTGTAAAAAAAACCTGCAGCACCTCCTTGCATCTCCATCTCTTTTTCCATGAGGCTGGGTGTGACTGCCATGATTGCACGAGAAACAGGTGAAAGGAAAATTAAACAGGACCTGCAGCAGCATTTGTATGAACTAAAATGTCACCTTTAAAGATCATCCTCTTACTTGTTTTAGAAAATATTAGAAAATGCCACATTTATCATGAAGAAACTGCAATGCTTTTGGTTCTTTAAGCAGACATAACTCCCCCAGTTTTATAGTCATGGATCATGAGATACCAAACCTGAAATGTGCCATTAGCCCCAAACATCTTACACTTTACAGGATGCCAATCAAAGGCAGAGAGTCTCTAAAATCCCATCTTTGGATGGATGCAGTTTGTTTGGACGAAAATCCTTTTATGTTTGCAAAATACCAGAACACATGGGAAAAGTAATATTAAGAATATGTTAAATTCAGTGAATGAAATGGGCCTTGTTAAAGTGCATTTCTGAGGAATGCAGGTCTGTACCTTCCCTCTGATACATCCGAGCTCAGGTAAAGGACCAACACTTGTGACTGTTTAACTGAAAAAGGTGGATCACAGCAGCTCATTTGTTCAACTCTTCCCACGGTCATTAATGAGGAGGTTTCAATCAGGACCTTTTTAACCTTGTTCAGCATCTCAGCCCGCACATCCCCACACAGCAGCACCTTTGGGCAGAGATGCAAATGGGATTTAAGAGACTATTGGTAAGCAATTTTTTGAAGATTATTTCAAAAAGGTAGAACAAATACCTGTCTTGCCTAAACCAGGAAAAACCTCCCTTCTGGCTGATAATTGAGGTAACAACCCCAAACAATTCACTCAGCACCAGACAGGGCTACATGCTTTAAATATCCAATTACAGCAAAAGATAACAGCATTAAATATGGTTTTCACTGAAATATTAATCACATACACCTGCCTGTATATATTTTGGTTTTGTGTAAAACAGAATCAACCAACCAACCACTGGGTTTACAGCAATGAAGTCAGGAATCGGGTTCTTTGTTTTTCCACTTTCTGGATGCAACATACACTTCAAATCAGACTGAAACTCTTTTATCCCAACACTTCAGCTATAGAATTACATCAGAGCAGACCTGTTTTCCTCCATACAGCACATTCAAAGGAGAAGTGAGGCCTTCACTGCACTGCTTGCCTTGTTTCTGTGCCCATCTCCTACAAACTGAACAAACCCCCAGTGTTTGAACAGCCCTTTCCAAGCTGCCTCTGTGTTAACTTGCTCTGTGTTCCAGAAGAACCTCAGTGTGGCTCAGAGTTAGGAATAAGCAGGAGCTTGTCAGGCAATTAGATTTTCCTCAGTGCCATCAAGCAGTGTTCAAGTGTGCCATTAGCAAGAGGCCACTGCACTGCTCCCCCAAATAGAAATTGGTTTTCTCTTTCAGTATTCTCCTTTGAAGCCTCCCATCAGACCAAGAGCACAAAATAGCTTTATGTAACTCCTCCAAAAAGCAGCTCTGAACACGAGGGGAGGGAACAGAGAAGAATGGATGGAGGTTACAATGAGAGTATTTCCATAAAACGTGGTCATGTCTGATATCTGAGCTATCAAATTAAACCCCAAATCTGTTTCAAGGCAGGAGACAGCAAAAGGCTCTGCCCCTTTTCAGCATTAACCCAGAAAAGCTTTTCATCTTACAGAAGAACAACTCAAAGCACCTCCTTTAGGAGATTCAGCCCATGGCTTTTATCTCAGGCATTGCAACCTCACACTTGCCTTATGATATAGTACAATGCTGCTCCTGGAATAAATGGAAAACAGGTTAAAAGGATTTTTATTATTTTCCAGAATCATCTCCCCAAGTCATTACCCCAAAAATGTGAAGGCTGACACAGGACCTCAAAGCTGCTTTCTTTTATTCTGGCTCAGAAGTAAAACCTACACATTCACAGCACATCTTACAAAGCCCAGTTAATGACTGAGAAACGTTCCTGTCCTTAGGAAAAGCAGCAAGAATTGCTTGTGGGTTTCAAGAGTTCTGGGATTTCCCATTTCCAGACTCCAAAAAGCACCCAAACCTTGTTCCTTACACGTGTTGCCTCACATATAACCCAAACCACCCCAGAATGTGGGAGCTGGGAAAGGTGACACAGCAAACACAGGAGCACAAATGGCAAAGTCTGAGGGATCTGGAACTATGAACACAGACTAAGGAAAGACATAAATCTCACCTGCCAACTCTGTAAGTGTCCAGCATTTCAATTTACACTTCCACTTGTCTTGGGCTGAGCTGGCAAAATGCCAACTGCCCAAGACAGAGTCAAACCCCAACCCTAAACTACCTAAACCCATAACACCCCTTAGGAAACCACATCACCCCACAGTGCAGAAACACCTTCAAACCCAAAGCTTTTAGGACCCAATTAACCAGAGCAGTATGGTGAGCTCTGCCATTACAAAGTCAGCCAATAGAAGGCATTTCAGAGGGGTTTCTTTCAGCAGAATTTCTTTTGTTCAGATTTCATTAGTTGTAAAGGATTCCCCACACATGGGAGAAAAAGGGAAGGAAGGAGCTCACTGGTGGGAAAACTGGTCCCAACAGAAGCTCTTGAGTTCCCATCTCCCAGTTCTGCTGTTTAACTGCACAGCCCTCACCATGGCAAAGAGTCCTGTGGGGTCTCAGTACCACCACCCTCCATCCACCCCTGTCCCTCGAGGCACCTCCTCCAGCACAGAGTGGAGGGGCTGCAGGACTTGCCTGGTTTTGATCAGAACCCTCATCCTTCCCCTGGGCTGCCCAGGATCATTCCAGGCAATGCCACAGCCCTGGGCACTGCTGGGATTGCCACGCTGTGCTCCTGGCAATGCCCAGCACTCAGAGCACACAGAGATGCCCCAAAAGGCAGAGCCCACCCACCTGCCAGCAGTTCCCATCTCACTGGGAGAACAGTTCCACCCCAGCATTATTTACAGCCTCTTTCAATGGGCAGGAGCACAATTTTGGGGAAATTCTGGAAGTTTTCTGACCCAAAGCATCAACTCCTCCAGAACTACAGTACCCAGCAGAAGAAACCTCAGCTGAAGGAGCCAACATTAGATTGTTTATTGTCCATTAAAAGTTGGAACAAGAGACTGCGCTGTGGAAAGAATTGGTGGAAAACATGGCAGGTCTGAGAGTGACAGCAGCACCTTGAGGAGAGCCACACACAGCCTTGTTATTACTGTTCCTTGAATTAATTATGCACATTTATCAAAGCCAACAGAACACAGGACATCCCACCCCTGCCTCCCAAAATTGTTTGCTAGGCTAAGAGCTCACAGAACCCCAAAACAACCCAACAAACCAAAACAAGAAAGCTTTTGGTCACTTAATTGTGCATCTCAACACAGTGGTCAATATAATTTGCCCAAAGCACAGACATTCTCCAGGGGGTTTTAGCTTTGGAAGTGTTTTAACATTCCCAGAACACATTAATAAAGAACATTTAAAAGCATGAGGCTTAATGATTTTAAAACTACTTTAGTTGTATTGCATCAATTGGAGCACATTTTGAAATAGCAATTATTTTTTTTAATCCTGAGCATTTTCAATTTGGGAGAAAATACCTCAAAAAACTCTTCTCAAATCACATGAACATTGACTTTATTTCTTACTTGGTTGGACACGGTATATGCTAAAAAAAAAAATCCCTAATGCTGTAAGACATGACCTTATTTTTCCCTAGATCATGGTCTGTTTGAGAGTGAGATTCAGGCTGCAAAAGGCAGGAACAGCTGAGGTTTGAGCACAATTCCCAGGGCTGTGTGACTGCCACAGGCAGGGCTGGACGTGCCCCAGGGTGTCCCTGATGTCCTCCCAGGGAGGCAAAGCAGAGAAATCAACAGCACTCCTGTTATATTGTGTTTAATACACGTAAAACCATTCCTTTGCAGAGCAGAAATTGAGGATTATCGTTTTAAACAATGGCTTGAGGCTCAGACTGAACATTAACTTATCTGACAGAAAGGAGACAAGAACTCGGGCTCTGTGCTGCTCAGTGTGGACACTCCGACCCAGAAACTCCAGCTCAGCTTCTCCAACCTGCTGGTCTGACCAGGTAACCCACCAACACCATCACCTGAATGCTTGGGAAAAACTGAGTCCTAAATATTAAAGGCCAACCACAATTCAGGAGAAAGGTCCAGCTCCATCATTTTTGAGTTAAACACCCACTGCAGGCAGAGCAGATTCTTGTGGAACCTCCGAGTGTGCACACAAAAACATTCAGCAGGAATTACTGTGGGCAAACAGAGTCTTTCACTGAATGAGCTGGTAGAAAACTGGCCAGATTACAGCTCAGGGTAAAAAGAATGACCCTCCAATACCTTCTTTTAAACACTAAAACTGCTGAGGAACAGCTTTATGGGGGTGCCAATTGCCTATTCCTTTCCTGATGCTCCCAGAAAAAGATAAACTGTACATGGACCTGGGAGAGCTGCTCTGCTGCTGACTAGGGAAAAATCACACAGAATCAGAACTTGGCTCTCAATGAACCAGACTTGACACCCTCCCACTCCACATAAACACAGCAAAAACCAGTATTTCAGAATGAGAAATGGCTTCACTACAAGTAGGATTCCAGGTATTTTTACACTTGCTCACTGGAGTAAGTTTGGGCAATCACACACCTGGAACATTTCCATAACCAAGACAGAGCTTGGCATGTCACAAATAATTATTTAGATTTGAAAAGAAAGAATTTTACAAGATATTTAAAAGGGACAAGAGAAAAACCTGAGAAAAGGGAGCTCTTGGTATGTGTCTGCCATCCAGAATTCAGTGTTTGCCAGGCAGTCCAGACTGAAGGAGCTTTGGTGTGGCAGAGGGTGAGAGACCCGGAGGGTCTGTAACCCCTGGGAGGGTCTGTAACCCCCGGGAGGGTCTGTAACCCCTGGGAGGGTCTGTAACCCCTGTGCTGACACCACGTTAAAGAGCAGGACCAAATCCACCTGGAGAGGGGAATTACCCAACCCAGGGCAACCAGATGGTAACTTAGACTTGTTTAGGCATTAGAGAATACAGGAGTTTAACTGATCCTGCCCCTGCTGATGGCAGGGGAGAAGTTCTCCCACTTCTCCATCCCTTCTGCAGGGGACATTTAAAGCTCTGTCCCTCCTGCTGCTGAATTAAAGCCCTGCTGGGTGAGACTCCACACACCTGTGGGCAGAGGAAAAGCGAATCCTTGTTTCCACCTCTATAAAATAGCTGCTCTGCACCTGGGAATGCACAACCAGGAACATCTAAATCTTTCAGGATTCAGTAACTCACAGCAGACAGACAAATCCACACTGAGGAAAAATCTCCAGGAACAGCAACTGTTTCTAAGAGCTGTTGGTCTCCTGACCATTAATAAATAGTAATTAGGTTAATAACTTTATTCTAATTACTCCAGCAAAACATCACTTTCTGTTTCAGTGGAATAACAAACATTTTCTCATTTTCTGACTGATTTTTCTCTTTTCTATGAGCTATCCCATCATAAAAGGATGAAGTCCTATCAAATCTTGGCAGCAAGTCCTGTTTCAGCCACTGCAGTTCATAAGGTTTTTACATCCATTTTAACTACCACCACTAAGCACCTTCTTACCCTGAAGTTTCTCTCTTTTGTACTTTAGAAAGGACCTCAGAGAGAAATCTTTTAATGGACAAAGCCAGTGACTGTAACAAGGGTGACATTGGGAGCTGAGGAGGGAATGGACAGCACAGGGCAAGAAAACTGCACTGAGATTGTTGCAAATGGGAAGTTGTTGGCAGAGGAACCTTCCCCATCAAGTGGAAAAGGAGGAAAGATTGTAACTTCAATAAACTTTCATTTGTCCTTTCCTCCCACCCTTTTCCACTCATATATACATATATATATATATAATATATATATAAACAAACACTCAGAATGGGCTTGGAAGCAGCAAAAGTGGAGCTTCAAAAATCACTTCTCAAACAATTGTGCTAGTTTTAATACTTTGTTGAAGGTCCTAAAACAAAGATCAAAAGGGACCATATCTAAGCATTTCTATTCAATTCCACACTGCCTGATGACTCATTTGTAAAGTGCACAAGGCTTCACAACTGCAGCCAAAATCCCTGGAGGACACTTTGATGGAATGCCACAAAGGATATGAGCAGGGAGGCAGCAGCAGCTACAAATGGCCAAGTTCCATTAAAAGTGCTAATAAAAGAATAATGGAATTTCCTTGTACTATGAATAAAGTGTTTGGTACGGGAGAATTTAGGCATGGAGAGGAATATCAAAGCTTCCAGTTCATCAGTTGTGTCTCCTTATTAGATCTTACTTGACTTACATTTATTTTAAAATACTTCAATTTCAAAAAGCAACAATCCCATCCAGAAATCTCATCACACTCTTTGCCTTTATTCTTCATGTTCCTCCATTTGCACAGGCCCTTAATATCAGCTTTGCTAATCCTTGTAAATAATGTGAGACTACCTATAAAAAAGTACTTTGAAGCGATGGATTTAACTCAAAATGATATAAAATTATAGAATATACCTACTGATGGACAAGATTTTAATATACTGATTTAATACACAGTTTTTTATATACTGATTGACAAGTTTTTTAAACCATAAATTTTCAAGTTGCTGGTAACCACAGAACTCTAATAGCAACAACCCACCTGATGGATGTAACCAATTAATTATCACACTGCACTTCTTTCTGCAGTTCCCCACATTTCTGTCTGTGTTCACACTCCTGCCACCTTCTCCTCCCACATATATAAATCCTGGCTGATTTTTCCACTGTGTGTGGTCCATGGTCAGGAAAAGAAGAGGTCGAGCTCAGACCTTTCCTTTGAAATGTCTGACCAACAACAGAAATGTCTGAAATCTTCCTTTGCTTTCATGGATAGTTGCAAACCCACACACACTTTGCAAACCAGACACCTCATGCTGCTGATAAATCATTAAAAGGGTTTGCAATTGCTTATAAAAATATACCCAGAGATGCATCCAAGAAAGGAGGAACTCCATATAAATATTTACCAACCCACTTAACTCTCCTTTCATGTGCTGCTTGATGCTCTCTTTGCAGAATGTCTACAAGAACCCCATGACGTGGTTATAGCACAGAAAAGTTGTGATCTCTGTCTCTTGGTTCCCCAAAATCTTCTTGTAACAGCTTTATTTTGTTATTTAATGTCTTGAGGGAAATGACCTTTTTTCCCCTATATCATGAATTTACATCATGAGTATTTATTTCATGAGTTTACAAATAAGGATCAAACTCTAAAGATTCTGTGCAGTTCCAAGTCACTGGTTTCCCAAATCACAAAATGCACCTTTTCAAGCTTGGCTTAAGTTTTCTCCTAAACAAAGAAACATTTATACAACAGCAAACTTTAAGTAACAAGAACACCCTACTGCTTTCAATTTTATGATTTCCTCTAATTTTTGCACTAAACATGGAATAACAGTTATCAAAAGTATTTAGAATTTTTCCTAACAACAAAAACAGGCAGTGTATTTTTTCTTACCTTATGATCATATGGGTTGTATGAGTGAAACAGCTGGGACAGGTCCTTTGTTCTCTGTTTTTTCTGTAAAGGAATAACAATAAATAAACCATATTAGAAAAGTTAGGGGAGAAAGAAGAGACTTGTGATCAAAAAAAAATGCAGGCACAAAGACATTTTCTCCCCACTCTGTTAATGGAGCTGCAGGAATGAAGAGCAATTCATGCAGAATAAGGACAATAAATATCATAGGAAATAATTAACATATATATTAACAACATTAAGAAAATATCCTTAATAAATAACAAACACCAATCTGTGGAACATCAGTGGAATGTGTCAACAACTCAGATTGGTTTAATTTTGCCCAATAAATCCCAAATAATGTTTTATACAACAAAACTCAGAGATGAGGCCCCAACCCTGCAAGGACTTTGCTGTTCTGTGTGCCCCTGTCTTACCTCACAGATCAGGCTCAGAGGAACTCACTTTAAACAAGAAAAACTTATTATTTTTCATTTTCTATTAATGCTAACACTCTCCTTGCCTTGATTGTGGGAAATTAATCGGTGAAATGCCATTTAATGCCAAGGCAAAGGGGGAAATGTCTCCTGTCCAGAGCAGAGTTGAAGACAAAGCTGCTCATTAATCCCCCTCTGCCCAATTAGCCCAAGTGGTTTCAGCTGCTGTCAATGACCCTCAGGTGCAGCCCATCAGGGCAGCAGGGGAGGGAAAATTATTACTTATTTTAACTTCTGGAAACTGTGGGGCAGTTTAGCAATTTTTGGCTGTACAAAATGAACTCTGTATTTCCTTTCTTTACACAGTTTTTGTTCCCAGTCAAGTGTTTGGATACTTAGTCATAAAAGTGGTAACTTCTGGATATTTCTGAATTATTAAGGGTATCAGATTAATATTCCTGCTCCTGTCAGGTCCCTTTAGACCACAAAGAGTCGAAAAAACAAATTTTTCTTCTCTGTCCCTCTTTGGGGAGACGGAAAATGGTAAATTTGGTTCTCAGCATGCACAGGTTAGTCCTGTCACACATAATTCTATTCAATCACCACAAGTAACATCTAACAGGACTTGTTTCTCTGAGTTCAATACAGGGCTTTAAAACTAACAGAAGTCATATTAAAAACCACATTTTTTTAGTACAGACTTTCTCAGCAACTGAGTGTGCCTTTGCCAGAGAAAAGATCTCCCTCAGTCGAGGAAACTTCACCCTCTGACCCTCACTGATATTTCTTTTATTTCCAGTGGGGAAAAGACCAAATGAAAGCATCAATCTGAATTCCAAGTCACCCACTTGCAGTGACTTCTTTCCTGGCAGAACCACCACACAGCCAAAGTGCTTAAAATACTATAGAGATGATTTGGAGAAATGTGATAATAAATGAAAAGGAGATACCAAAATGATTACTAAAATGATTGCTTAAAAAGCTAATTGAATGTTATATCATGCAAGAAGACAAAGGCACTTTAGTTTGAATTATGGAGGTCTGTCTAGGAGGCAGACCCTGCAAAATTCAGAATGAGCCTCTAACTCTTGATTTTTGTTACACAGACTTTTTCTCTTGTATTCATTTTGACTGCAAGACCTTTAATAACATCCAGGAAAACTCTGTGACAGAAAACACCGATTTTCCACCTCAGACTCTCACCAAAGTGCTTGAGTGGATGAAGAATAGAGATGGTTTGCCTTGCACAACACACTGACACATCTTCCACTTTTTATTAGAGAAAATTACAGTTTCTCTCCTGCCTTTCCACAAAATTTTGGGGATTTTTTTAGAACCAAAACACTCCTGACTGGAGAAATGTTGGAAGTCCATACCACAGAATGAAACTCTTGAGGTGCACATGAAGGAATGTCCCCAAAGCCCCAGGATGTCCCACAGGTTTGGCTGAACTAAATCTGAACCAAAGACTGTTTTGTGTGGCCTCTGAACACAGAGAGACAAAACTGTCTCAAGCCCAGAGCTAGGGATGCTCAGGGATAACTGGGGTCTGTCCAGAACACCAAGTGCAGGTGAATTCAGAATTTTAAACCCAGAAATGTATGACATTTCAGAGCACAGAGACTGAGGACAGAACCAGGAATTCCTGCTGCTCTAACAGCAACCCCTGCAACAGAAAATGCTTTAAAAGACAATAAAGGAAAGGGCAATACCCAATGCTGAACAAGGCAGACTCACACATGCACATTGCAGTTATCTGGTGATCCTCTGTTCGTACTCAGGTGATAATTACCTGTCTTTCTGATGGTTTGAATGTGGTGTAAAACTTGTTTATTTTCCTTTCAACCACGGCACTGCAGGTCCACAATGTTTATTGTGAAGGAGAACTACAACACTGCCGAGGTATTTTGATTACAGATTACTTGGAAGCTGCTTAAATGGAATATTCTCTTTTTCATCTGGCAATAAAAGGAGCAGAATTAGTTCCCGATATGAAGTTATTACCAATTTCCTTTAGACTTGACTTTCAGTTTTATAAAGTCTATTTTCACCTTCAAAATTCTTAATAATTGTGGCCTAATGCTGTGACAGCTCTGGAGGATCCAGCAGCTCCACTGAAGGTGCCAGCCCCAATATATGGCCACAAAAGTTCTCCTGCCTCTGTTTTTTGCTCTTATGTGTTCTGGACAGACCCCAGTTATCCCTGAGCATCCCTAGCTCTGGGCTTGAGACAGTTTTGTCTCTCTGTGTTCAGAGGCCACACAAAACAGTCTTTGGTTCAGATTTAGTTCAGCCAAACCTGTGGGACATCCTGGGGCTTTGGGGACATTCCTTCATGTGCACCTCAAGAGTTTCATTCCGTGTTATGGACTTCGAATATTTCTCCAGTCAGGAGTGTTTTGGTTCTAAAAAAAACCCCAAAATTTTGCCCTTGGGCCTGCCCAGACAGGGCAAGAGGGCACAGGTGAGGACTACACTGCAGCTGAGCACAGTGGGCACACCTGGAGCCCCTGGCACACAGTGCAGGGCAGACTCGAGGGTGACTGCCAGCGTGGATTTGAAGTTGGGGACACAAAGGACCTGAAGTCCATGACATCCCAGCTGAAAAAGAGACATTGGCAGGGGCTGGTACTGCAGCCCAGCATCTCTCAGCACCGTGACTGGCAGCACTGAGCTGGTGTTCACAGGGCAGGGCTGCTCCACACACCCTCCAACTGATGCTCCAAGTAAGAGGGTGGCACTGAGCACAAAACCCCAGGAAATGCCAGTCACTCTGCAGCCTTGGAAGGGACCATGCACTGCCAGAAGGCAAACAGTTCAGCACTGCCAGAGGAGGAGGTGGTGTGTGAGCTGCAGAGGGCCCACACTGGGTACCAAAGAGCCCTGCTGTGCTTTGAGCCCAGCTGGCAACTGAGCCCACACAGAGCTGCTCTGCCAGTGCCCCTACCCTGCCCTGGCAGGACAGCAGAGAGCAGGAACAGGGAGAAAACCCACGGGCTGAGAAAAGGACACTTCAATGGGACAGAAAAGGAAAAGGAAATCAAATAATGGTAATAAAAGAACAGAATGCACAAACCCCAGCAGTACCCAGTGCAGTTGCTGCCCACTGATGCCCAGGAGCTCCCCAGCAGCTGCCCCAGGCCAGCTCTGCACTCTGAGCCGATGCCACATGGTGTGGAACAGCCCTTTGGCCAGTCTGGGGCAGCTGCACCAGCTGTGCCCCCTCCCAGCCCCCTGTGCCCCTCCAGCCTTCCTGCTGGAGCTGAGAAGGCCTTGACTTCATAAAAACAATATTTACCAACAACCAGAAATATCACTGTGCTATCAATGTGACTGTCACATTAAATCCCAAACTCAGCACCACCCCAGCTGCCAGGAACAAAACTGCCTCTATCCCAGCCCAAATCAGGGCAGTTAGGAAGGTGTAACTTGGTTATTCCCCTCAGTACAGTAAGTATGGTCTTAATACAACTAATACAGAGAGAAAAAATTAATGAGACCCTTCAGAAGAATTAAAAGAAATGTTCAGTGGTTGACTGACAAAATTTTGTAGCTGGGAGCAAGTTATTTATCTGATGGTATACAGAAAGGGGGAAGGAAAGAGAAAGTGAATATATAGTCTTTCATCTAGGTATCCCAATGCTTATTTTTTAATTAATAATTACACCAATAATTGAAAGGGAATTGCTTACACTGTGGAAAATAGAAACCAAGCTCAGAATCCCCCCTGCAGCTGCTGGCAGTGCCATCCTGAAGCTGCAGCCACATCACTGCCCTCCAAACAGCTGCCAGCTCAGTGCAGATGAACAGAATTGGACCTTACTGTGATCCCTGTTTCCACAATCACCATTTCCTCAAGTCATTCCCAAGTGACAGGAGTCAAGTTGATCCTGAGATGATAAACTCCCCTAATGTTTCAGGAATTGTGAGGGATCAAATCACACAGGACAGAGACAAAAGTCTCCCCACTTGAGAAACAGCTGCCTTGAAATAACAAACAACAGAGAAACTAAAATTACCAGGAACACAAGGTGTTACACATCCTTAATTTTAGAGAAAGAAAGTAATCTTCATACATAGGACTGAAGTATTTTGATCCTCTGCTGTGCAGCTAAATATGAATTCCCTGCCAGACACATCTAAATCATGTCCTCTTACATTGCTTATTATATTATTAGTTTGACTACAATCTGTAATTTGAGTTACACAATTATCAGCACTATCATTTTTATAATTAAACACAGTAAGGAAATGGAGAAATTCAGACACATAATAATATTAATAGCAGCAATAACAACACACAAAACAGCATTTCCTCATTAACACACTTCAGAGTGAGAATTTTCTGCTGAGCCCACTGGACACAATGAGCATCCAGACTCATCTCTGAAACAGTGTATTTAGCAGTGGGCAGAGAAAATGGGCACAAAGACAAAAAAAAAAAACAGGATAACTTTTAAGTTCTGAACATCCTGACTAATTTTCCACATACATGACTCAGCATCACTGTAATTGCTGGTTTCTTTATTAAGAAAAATAACCCATGTCTGGGTTTGTTCTCACTTCTCTCTGACCTGCAGACAGTGCTCATGGCAAGCATCATCTCACTGATGGTTCTGACATGATGAGACCATTCAGACAGATGTCTGACTCTCCATGGACATTCTTTCTGCAGCAGAATCAAGCAGGGCCTGCAGCCCCCACTGCCTTTTCTCAATTTATGGTGGCAGAACTGTCCATCTGCATTAGTGTCTTCTGCCCTTTCAGAAAAATACCAGTGCCTGGAAGGCTTTCAGAGATAAATTATCTATGTGAAGGGATGAGTCTATGTTGACCTACTGATTTTTTTTCTGTTAAGATAAACTCAAATAAGGATTTTCCCCAAAAAGGCAATTACGTTTATGATCTCCATCCAAACCATGTGTTAAAAATTTGGAACTATTAAATTATACTCTACTGACTGTCCCTAGAAGTTATAAGGTCTTTTAAAAGAAACTAAAAGGAAGTGACTTGGGAAATATCTTCTTGTTGCAGCTGTGATGCCTGGGCAGGAGCACTGAAGCCACTGAGAACCAGAGCTGGACAAGTGGAGCACTTTGCAAACAGCACCAGATCTGCCCATTGCAGCACTGAGATAACATGGCAAAGACATGCAGCCTTCTGAAAAAACCCTACAGAAATAGCAATCCTTGCTCAGTGGTGCAGCAGCAGTTAAACAACACAGCCCAAATTCTCGGCCTCCCCAGAGCTGCCCTGCAGAGGGTCATGCCCTGTGGAGGGGCTGGGCACAAACACCCCACATGGACCAGCTCTGTGCCAGCTCAGGGCCTGTTGCTTTCCCTACACAAAGGCAATTAAATAAATTTAACAGGGATAACATTTCATTAAAGGGTGCAGGGGTGGGAGTGCACAGAGCAGATGGTCACGTGCTCGTTCCTTTTCCTGGCAGAGGAACACACAGGTTACTCCAGGCAAGGAATGCCAAAATCCAGTGCCTGCCCATTCCTGGCAGAGCCCAATCCAGTGCCTGCCCATTCCTGGGAATGCCCAATCCAGTGCCTGCCCATTCCTGGCAGAGCCCAATCCAGTGCCTGCCCATTCCTGGGAATGCCCAATCCAGTGCCTGCCCATTCCTGGCAGAGCCCAATCCAGTGCCTGCCCATTCCTGGGAATGCCCAATCCAGTGCCTGCCCATTCCTGGCAGAGCCCAATCCAGTGCCTGCCCATTCCTGGGAATGCCCAATCCAGTGCCTG
>JAWWEV010000083.1:58825735-58845977 GCA_035583235.1 Hafferia zeledoni
CCATCCAGTGCCTGCCCTTTCCTGGGAATGCCCAATCCAGTGCCTGCCCATTCCTGGGAATGCCCAATCCAGTGCCTGCCCATTCCTAGCAGAGCCCAATCCAGTGCCTGCCCATTCCTGGCAATGCCCAATCCAGTGCCTGCCCATTCCTGGGAATGCCCCATCCAGTGCCTGCCCTTTCCTGGGAATGCCCAATCCAGTGCCTGCCCTTTCCTGACAAACCCCAGCACTGCTGTCTACAAGAAATGAGAATATAAACCACAAGGGATTAGCACAAGCTCTTCCTGCTCTGTTTGACTCGTTACTCTCCACTTCTCAGAGATAAAAGAACAAAGGATCTCATAACACAGGATTTTTGAAGGACTACAGGGGAAAAAAATAAAAGAAAAAGAGAAACAAAATCTATTAATTACAGATTTTCATCAGCCCTGGATTAGAGGCCTCATCTCCTTTGAAGGCTCTAATTCTCTGAAAGAATAAGTACCAGTGCTGCAAAGAAGAAGAAAGGATGTAAAACTGGGTTAAATCGACAATTACCATTTTCCAAGTAATACTTCTAAGCACAGAACTGCTAATGTTGTTCTAATAATTCAGCTCTTCACAGCTTGTCTTCCCACAGCCCCCAGTTGAACAGGAGAGGGCAAATGAAGCTCTTTGCCCCTCCTGTGACAGCAGCACCCTTAAAAACTGTGACTGAAGGACTGCAAACCAAAGCATACAGGGAGGTTTTGATTGTTGAGCTTCCTGCCTTCCAAAAATTACATTTCTGATACTTTTTTCATTTACTCAAGTGTATAAAATCACTCAAAACCAACAAAAAGCAAAGCAGCAGAGTGAGCTGCCTACACTAAGCAGACTGTCCCAACAGCAGCTATTTATATTTGCAAACTTGCTATTTCCCATGATGAAATAGTCCATAATAAATGAACAACCATTGCTCAAACTGCACTTCTCTAAACAATAAACTGAAGAAGCCAAACACCATCTCGTTTTATGTCCCAGCAGATGACACACCCTATGGAATTCATGGTGTATACCGAGAGTAGGAGAAATACTTTGTTTAGCTTTGAGATACATAAGCAAAAGGATCCAAGTTTTGATAAATTGTTTTGACTTTGGTGTACCAGGATAAGTACATTGAAAGAAACAGGTTTTTATTTAAATTGATTTACATTGCTGGCTGACTTCCATTCTTACACCAAAAGGAAATATAAATGTTATTTATGCCCATAATAATGAGATAATAATGAATAGCATTACTACAGGCATCAGTCTTGTACACTTTCCTGCTTTGAGATTCAGATTACAAAAATAACAAATTCAATTGTTTTGGAATAAATCAAACCGTGCCTTCAGATGTGACTGCTATTATTATTGCTTATAAATAGCTATTTTTAGCAAGAAAAATAGAGTCAACAGCCATCTACCTTCTCTATCAAAAGAGGCAGTTTTCCTCGTGGGAGTTTAAGATGAGAATGTTGGCAGCCAGAAGTGTTGGGAGGGAGGGAAAGAGAGGGGAGGGGGTAAAGTAGGAAAGGGAGATGGGGAGAAGGGAAACACCTAAAAATAAAAGATTAAATGCAATTTTCTTAATGGCCTCTAACCTGCAGGCTGAAGGAAGGGAAGGCCATCAGCAGTGTATAAGGAGAGTCTCAAGAAATGGCCTCCAAATTTGCCATTTGACAAATAAATCAGAGACTGTTATTGCTCTATTATTAACACTTGGCATATTTCTTCACAATAAGTCTGACATTGATGGAGTCACAAAGTCTTAAAATGGAAAACAATTCCTGTGTGTAATCAATTGCTGTTGGTGCTCATCCCCCAAACCTGAGAGAAAGCAGAGAAGACCTTCAGTATAACCATATTTTACCCTTCCCAACAATCTGAACAAGTCACTGATAGATGGAAACACATTCAGCGACCTGGCTGACACCCAAAGGCAATTCAACAACCACTTCACCTGCTGGACTGAAGCAAACCTGTACCTGCCTCATGGCACAGTTCTGCAGAGAATCTGCATTTCCTGAACATGCCCCCCATGGCCCAGGGAACGTCTCTTACCACTGCAGGGGGCACCTGGGGCAGTTTGGCAGCTGGAGTTCCTGGGCGTGGGTAGAACTGGTTAATGAACAGGCTGGGGAACCTGTACTGCTCCACCAGCCTCACTGTCTCCTGGAAATCTTCCTCTGTCTCTCCTGGAAACCCACAAATGATGTCTGTAGCAATGGTGATTCCAGGCACTCTGTAGGGAAAGCAGAAAGGAAAACTTCACTGAGCAATGTGAAAGTCTTGCTGGTGTACATGGAATTAGAAATCTTCCACTTCAGCTGCAGAAATTGAGACCTCAAATGATTTTTGGAAATAAAAAATAAAGAGACTTGAACACCATTGCTTGGTATTGAAGAATGCATTTAGTAATCTGTCAAGAGGGAATGGAATAGAAGAAAGACATTGCAGCAAATACTGGACTTGGATTGTGACAAGTGAAAACATCTGGACCAGCTCTTCATTCAGAATTAGAGGAGATCAGCAGAACTTGTTATTTCCTGAATTCTGATTGGTTAACACATAAAATTTAAACCTTTTGAGACTTCCACGTTTTCCTTATGAAAAATCCCCACCAAAGAAACTAAATTTTGCCAATTCCTTTTTGAGTTCCTGTATTCAGCCTCCATAACCTGAGATGAAGTTAAAGGATGGCATTTGAATGGCAAATCCAAACCAGCAGGGAAGGACCAGGAGATGAAGTGACACTAAAATTTGTTGGCTCATGGCAGGAGGAGAACATCACTTTGTAAAGCACCACCACCCAAGAGCAGCTGCCACTTCCCAGCACATGAACACAACAGTCACTACCTTTGACAAACCCATTATAATGAAGTTATTCTAATAATTTTAATGACACTATTGGCAACAGTCAAAGCATTTCTTACCACTGGTGGCAGCAACACCAGCCTTGCTAAAGCCTTGGTGGTTTCCACAGCAACATGAATTCTGAGGTCCAATCATCACAGATACAATAAAATATGCTCTTTCTTTCCATAACACGAGTTGTCATTCAGTTAAAAGGAAATTACATATTTTAAAAATTCATAAACTCTACAAATGTCTGAACTCCATTTGCTGATAAGGTGTTAATTATCTTAGTAATTAGATTTATTCCTAGATGGAATTGTTCCACACAAAGAAAAGCTTGGGTATGAAAAGAGAATAAGGACCACAGTGTATTCAGCAATGGCAATTAATTACAGTTCAATCCACTATAACTGCCTGAAATATGACATTGCACAGTGCATTTTTATATCACTGTTGGTTATATTGTTTCAAAAGAAGTTTAAAAAGGGGAGAAAAGCATGAGATTTCACTCAGAATAAAACCCAAAGTGTCAAAAATCAAGCTCTCAGACTTTTTCAAAGCACTGACGAACAAAAATACAATTAGTTCCACATGAGAAACATAATTTCTTATTGAAAAAAAAAAAGAGGGGAAAAAAAGATGTAATTACAGAAAAATATAAAACACATACACAGTTGAAAATCAAAGTGACCTTTGCTCTGACAGCCTGAAAGAAAGCAGCACAAAATTCTGTATTACACAGATTGAGATGGTGCTTAAAAAATTGCCCCAGCTATGAAATAGAACAGAAAATTACACTAGAAAAAGGTCTCAGACATCAGTCAATATTAAACTTTATGTGAAATGCAGTTTCAAAACCAGGAAGTTGCTTCAAACATAGAGAAATGTGGATGCCCCTTCTCAGCACTGCCAGTGGATGTGCCCAGCCTGTCTCAGGATTTCTGAGGGAAAAAACACCAAAACTTTCCCAGCCGTTTAAAAACCTGCAAAATTCTGACAAAGGCAAGAAAGATTGTGGGCAATCATTTTATCTGCAATAATGAATCTTGCAAGATTTTTTTCTCTGAAGACATACAAGCGTTTCCATTTCAAGTTGACTGTGAATTAGAAAATTTTACAATAAAATTGTGGACTTTCCGAAAAGAGATGAATTTGAGGAGTACCCAATGCCCTGTGTAAGATGATGCAGCCCCCTAAGGCTTCGTGTTCCTGAGCACTCTCTCCTTCATGTCCCTCTGCACACATAAACCATCAACCCCTCCCATCTGCTCAGGCACTTTTATGCTCTGTCACTCTGAACTGAACCAGCAATGCAACCACAGTCACCTTGGGCAACTCTCAGCACCCAAAAAGCAGCAACTGCTTCACCACAGAGTGAAGATAAGATGGGTCCATAGCAGTGTGAGGCTGCAGGGAGCACACCCAGAACTAGTGCTGAGAGAAGAGATACCCAAAACCTCACAGAAAGGAGGAACAAATACCTGTGAAAGAATACAGAGGAAAAGCAACATCTTACCCTCTGCCTAAAGAGGAATCAAGTCAGCCACTTGAGGCAGAGGAAAAAGGTTCTGTGCCTCCCAGAGCAGGGACTGATGCCTGGAAGTGGCTGAGTGAAGGATGTGCTGGGGTAATGCAGCCCTGAGAGTTTCCTCCTCCCAGGTCTGAGCCAGCAGAGAGGAGTCTGAGCTGAGCTCAGGGCCAGTTCTGGAGCTCTGCTGGCTCTGGCACCTCTGTGGGGTCCCAGCAACAGAAGGCACTGCAGGCACAGCCTCATGGGCACAGCTGGGCTGCTCTGCCCAGGGGACTGTCACCACCCTGGAGAAAACTCACTGACACTGCAGGAGATGGTACAGCAACAGCCACCACACACTGATTCACCAGTGAGGGACCCACAGAACTCCCGGTGGGAGTGAAATACCGAACTCCTGCTCATTTGGTTCAAGAGATTAAAGCATCAAGCTGCCAAAAATGAAGCAATGACACCGACCCCCTTGCCCACAGAGATAAAAGCATCAGGCTGCCAAAATGAAAGCTGTGCCACTGCCCCCCTTGCCCATTTCACAGAGCAAGATCTCTAAGAAAAGCAGCAGCAAAATTGTGAAGCTTTCTGGAATTCACTTACGTGGATCATTTCATGTGGTTTTAGCTACAGGAAACATTTCCTTTAGCAATAACCATTACAAACCAAATCCATGCTCAGGGAAGAAATTATGTAAAGGAGCTAAAATTATCACCTTCAGCTACTCACATGACCAGCTGGAATTCTTTTGGATGATCACATTTTCTTTCCACTTCCATTTCAGCAATTAACATTTAAATCCAGAAATGACTTAAAGCCACCAACTTGCTCTTTAGCAGGATCACCCACGTCCACCCCTCCCCGCAGAACAAAATGCTGGATTAGAATAAATAGCTACATGAATTAATTTAAAACACTATATGGTCTTAGAGAAGGGTATGAGAATTGCCTGTGCAATCCACAGTAATTAAGGCCCAAACAAAAATGTGATGACCTGGCAACTTCTCCATTCATAAAGCAGAAATCAGCATTGCAAAAAAGTGAGAGGAAAAAAGTGGAATTCTTATGAAAATAAACCCAGGCTCCTCTGAAATGTTCTTTCAGCATGATAAATGATTCGATATTTTAGAACATTTCTGCAGTATAGACTCATTTAGAGAGCATGCAAATGGAAGGAGGTTAATGAATGAAATGATTTGAAGGAGTGTGAGTTCATCTTTCCAGGATATTTACAGAGCCCACCAGGCATCTCACCATGCCACGTTGTGTTGGGGAGCAGGAGGTGTTTGCACCTTCCCCATGGCCACACAGAGTCCTCCAGCAGCCCTTTCCCCTCTGCCCTTTGCCCTCCCAAACCTGGTCCCATGGGGTTTCTGGCTCCAACTGCTCACTGAGATCCCCCGAGCTGGAGTTGGCACAAAGCACCAGAGAGCTGAGCTGGAGGTGCTGCCCCTTCACAGGCTGCCAACACATGGAATCTCACCCTGCTTCCTCTGGGCTGGATGGAGATCAACCCAAGAGTGAAGCCATGGAAAAATCCCCCCACTTCCTGACAGGAATCCAGCCTCTTTCTGCTCTGAAATCCTCCTGCACTTCTCCCTCCTTCCCATGGGCTGTGAATGCAGCACAGGACAACACACTCCTAACTGAAGTGTCTGATTAGGGGCCTAAACCTGACCATAAGTTCTGAAGCAGAGGGTTTTCCACCCTTCCCCATTTGTGATTTACCCTAAATTACACAATGGATCAACAGGCTCCTAATAATGGACATCCACCAACAACGTTTTCCTTGGTAATCTTTCCCATATGTGCTTAAAAGTAGTCCAGGATGTGCAAAGTTCAAAATCTCTGTGTCAGAAAAAAGGGTTTTTAGAGCCCTCCCATCAACTGCTCCCCTGATTTACACCTGGAGAGGAAGGGGAGAGGAGCTTGGCTCAGGGACAACAGGAATGTCACCAACATTCCTGGGGGAATCCTTTGGGATGGCAAAGACTGAGCCTGGTGGCAAGAGAGCATCTCACTTGGTACAGCCCATTCAAATGTATGGCAGGAGCATTAATATTTCAGGAAATATGTAAGAAAACAGCAGTTCTTGTAAGAAAACGAGCAGTTCACCACAGAGCCTGTGCTGTCCTTTTTCATATCAAATTTTATCTAATGCTGCCATTTCCTTTTCCAGAGTTCAGCTGCTTTAGAAACACAATGACACCACCAAAATTATCAGCACAATTATGTGACAAGAGTGGGAGATTTTGCATTCAAATGTAGGGTGAGTAGGGAAGATCCAACCATGAGTTCTCAAGAAAGGTATTTAAAATACTACTATAAAATTTAGCAATAAAAATATAAATGGCAAGAGAGGACAGACATTTCACAGACTGCAACACAATTTAAAAGAACAGACAAATGGCAAAATATTGGTGTGAACCTGCCCAGAGAGTTAGACCTGAATAAAGATAAATAATGCAAAAGGAGTAGCCATTTCCACTTTTCTATAGGTAGTTTTAGTATCTTTGAGTTCAAGCTTTAAGTCTGAGAGCCCTTATGTTTGCCTCTATCAAACTGTTCATCAGATCGAGCCAAAGATGAATTTACTGCACTTTGACTGAATTTCTATTGAAAGTGTAATAAATGGTCCTGCAAAACCCCCTAAATGTGCCCTCACCAACAGTGTCAGATACTGAGGGAAATGGTGAGAGCCACGGCCTCGCTCTCTGAAAGAGTTTATTTAACAAACTATCAGGCCTAAATTAATTGGTTTTAAACTGTGTTGCACATTAGTTTTCAGATCTTCTGTTTTAAGTATTTTTCCCAAATCCAGACCTGTTTACAATGCACATATTTTTATTCAATCCCATAGCATGAGCCTCACCCTGGCAGGACACCTGCTAACAGTTTATCCAGGTTCGTGTTCCCCTGCAAAACAAGCACATTAGTCCAAGTCCTTTAAATTGTTCTCTGTTGCTGCCTAACACAACACCAGGTTGTCTCACAAATCAGTCCTCCTTCACATCTCAGTTTGGCTGCATTAAACAAAGGAGATAACTTCTTGCTGTTATTGTATGGAAAAGTCTGTAATGGTTTCATTTAGAAGTTCCCTCCCTTTCACTTAGCTATTCCAACACTGAATACCAGCAGATATTTAAGTAATATTTTGTTTATGGGCATAAAATGCATCATTTTAATACTTTTTTATAACTTATTTTCACAGCTTGGATCACATCTCTCTGAAACTGATGCCCAAGGTACAAGAGATTGTAAGTTTGCTTTGATTGAAAAATAACAACACAGACAAATAAACCCAGGGAACCACCCAGAGTGTTCCTGCAGATTGCCCTGAGGAAAGGTGAATTCACATGGGAGAAGAACTGGCACGACCATTAAATCCCACCATTTAGTTGGGAGGTGATTCCCAGTGAAACACTTCACTTTCAGGGGGTGCTGGTGGTTCTGGCTGGGGTGGAGTTCATTTTCCTCACACATTTGGGGCCATCACTGGTTTGTGTAACTCGCTTGGGAAGGCTGTAGGACAGATCTGTGATGGAGATGCACAACCTGACAGCCCTCAGAGTGTAACTGAGCGGGAGAACAGGCAATTGCTGGGACTCTCCTTGTCCAAACCCACCTCCTGCCCCCAGAAGAGCTTTCAGAAACTGGGCTGGGTGGCCCCTGGGGCAGCTGCAGACCCCGATTCCCAGAGCTCAGCTGGAGAGGGCACAGCATGGAGGGCTCTGTGGGAGTGGGGACTTGGCTGTCCTTGGAACTGGGGAACAGTGACCCAGCTAAGGAGTGTATTTCATAATTAGCAAGGCTCCCAATGCCTGAGGATGAGAGAACACACACGTTTTACCCTCTCCACACAATCCCAGGGAAGGTGGCTGCAGCTCCCACTGATGCAGTCCAAATGGAGAAAAAATTTTGTAATAATTCCCATTATAAATTTCCTTTAAAAAGCCCCCAAACAGTTAAGGTTTGGACTGACTTTACTCAAATATAAGGTGTTCTACAGCCCTCATAAACATGAAACATTTTCAAGAACTTCATTACGGATTTATAACTTTCAGATCATTATTGTTTTATGATTAAAAAATGAGTGACTTAAGACAAAAAGCTCAACATCCTTAGACTTCATTTCCATTCAATCTCTAATAAATACCATCTGCTGTGTACTTTGGGGATATAATACCCGTCAAAAACTCGGCAGTGTTATGAGAGCCGGCACCAAGTTGATCTGAAATGCATATTTGAACAGATGTGTTTAAATTACATCTCGCTGTCTCTCCACACACAGAAATTCAGAGTAAGCGTGTGTTGATTTGAAATGCATCAAAAAGGGATTTGGGGATGCATCCAAAGTGAACGGCATCTCAGTGGATCAAGGCTCACATTACTAAAGGTCAGCCCTAAAAATAAAGTTTGAATTTATTAAGGGGAGCACCAGGGACTGTTCTTGGGAGCTGACAATGTTTGCTGCACTGAAGCAGCCACTGAAATCACTGATTTTCTGTGCCCCTTTAACATCAGAGCTGTCAGGAACAGTCAGAGCTCCCAGATCTCAGCTGAGAATGTGGGACACTCTCTCAGTCTGACACTGTGCCCATCACCAACCCTGAACATTTGGGCTCTGAGGGCCCAGCCAGGCTGTCCCAGTGACAGTCACTTTGCCCATCACCAACCCTGAACATTTGGGCTCTGAGTGCCCAGCCAGTCTCTGCCCCAGTGACAGTCACTGTGCCCATCACCAACACTGAACATTTGGGCTCTGAGTGCCCAGCCAGGCTGCCCCAGTGACAGTCACTGTGCCCATCACCAACCCTGAACATTTGGGCTCTGAGGGCCCAGCCAGTCTCTGCCCCAATGACAGTCACTGAGCCCCTCACACTGACACAGCACCCAAACCAACAGCATTAACAGCCTTTGGGGTGTGATGGAACCACATGACAGAACTGCAAGCGCTGCTCCATTAACAAGTGCTAATTGAAATGAAAAAGAATTTTCTGAACTTGTCTTTCTGCCTCTCTATAACAGACAGCCCTGCAGTGTTCCAGGGACTTTGAAGACAGGCTTTCTGCCTCTCTATAATCCACAGCCCTGCAGTGTCCCAGGGACTCTGAAGGTAAGACAGAGCAGTCCAAAGGTCCCCTAAGCCAACAATCTGCTGCTATCAGTGGGCAGTGAAGCAGCCAGGGAAGCCTTTAGGAATCCCTTCCTCCTCCCAACAGCTGGATTTTGCCAGAGAGGTGTTTTTGTAACCAGGAGCCTCTGACAGACCTCTCCAACACTGACTCCCCCAGGCTCCCCTTGAATCTGAACCCCTCCACATCACGACCACTTGACAGAAAAGAAAAAAATCTCTCCTGAGGTTGCCCTTTGCTGCTGTCCCCCAATTGCTGTGCTGGGAGAGACCAGTAACAACTCTGGTCACCTCCTTGGCATTGCCCATGACCTCAGTGCCCTCTGTTCTGGTCCCTCTCCATCAGCTCCTCTGCAGAGTGAGGAGCCCGGAATGTCCTTGGTGTGACAGATCTGCCACTCTGCTGATCTCTGCCAGCCTTCAGTGACACTGCCCAGCATGACATGCCCTTTCTGACAGCAGTTAATGATACAGCACAACAGCATAAAACCTCTTAAAGTATTTCCAGAATTTAGAGGAAATTATCTGCTTTTAAAATTTTACTTTCAGGTATGGGTGAATTTGGTTTTTAGTAAGCAGGAAGCAAAAGTAATGGGAAAGGACAAGAGAGAAATGCCATTTATGGCTGTTTATTGTAAACCAAAGCAAGTGCAGCATTGGTAAACACTCCACACCTGGAGAAATGTTACATCTCAATATCATTCAAACAAGAACAGCCGAGTTCTGAAATGTACTTTGAGAGCAGAGTCTGCCACAGAGGCCACAAATGGGGAAAATCCCTTCTCAGTGCTAAACTTCAGGCAAAGGGGACTCAAACTGCTGCTTTTCTCTGCTGTGGGAAAACAGAAACTGCCAAACAAAAGATGGAGAAGATGAATTTTCACATCAACAAGAGAGAACCACTCCCACTGTACCTGCTCCATGTGAAGCCCAGGACTACCAGATATCTACATATTCAAATCAGCATCATCTTCCACTTCTTTCTGAGCTGTTACTGAACAGAGACTGAGAAAAATAACTGTGATTAAAGGCCACTGAGTGATGAATGTCTCCTCACAAAGGAGCTGAGCAGAGATGCCACCTCAGAGAGGCCAGGGCTGTGCAGCTGGGTATGAACAGCTGAGGAACCACAGCCCCCTCTCAGGGTAATATTTCCCCCTAAGGGATGGATCTGATGGAAGGGAACAACTGAGTGCAGAAACACCCTGCCTGGTGAGGCTCTAGCACGTAAATCAGCTACAACTGAAACCAAAAAGAAGGTCAAGCACTTTTCCAAGACAGGCCAAAGTCAGCAGTGTGGAAGCAGAAGGGAACACAAGAAGCTGTCAAAGGAATAGGAGTATGACAAGCTGCAAGACTTTAACAGAAAAAGTAAGATTTGAAGCAGAACCAAGAACTAATCAAGGAAAAAAAACGAGGAACTAAAATTGCCATTGGGCCAGATGTTTTATTCCAAGGTTTTGGTTCAAGATCATTTATATTAATAACTTGTGCAGCACAAAGAAGGAGAGGAGAATGGCTCCTGTGAGAGAGACATTAGAGAAAGGAGAATTTGAGAAAGACACACTCAGCTCAAAGGAGTTACCCCAAACAGCTGATGGATTTCAGAGAGACACACAATTCTTTCACCTCACAAGCTATACAAACAATTTGACTGGAATTGGTTTTGGTCTTATTCCTTCAGGATAAACCATCCCATGACAAGTTTCCCAGTTGCAAATGCCAGCAGGATCCACGCTGTGAGGAAACAGCAGCTCCCAACACATTTAGTGCCTGATGGGCACTAAATGTAACAGGGCTCCATTTCCAAAGGACCTACTGAAATCCAACTTGTGCCACCCCAGCTGGTCATAATTTGGTGTTTAAGGGGATGGATCTTGGCATTAAGAAGGGAATAGAAAAACAACAGAACAGCATTTTGGATAGCAAGATGTGACAGCTGTAATTGTGCATCCTTATTCAGAGACCTTCACAACTGCAGACTTAAAGCCTGTAAACTGTCAGGTCCAAGAGCTGCACAGAGGATGAAGGGGCTGGAAAATGATTCAAGGGAGGCTTGAGATTTCTGCCTTCAGAAAAGGAAGATCTGGAAGGGCAACACCTTTCACTATCACTGCTCTACACCTTTTTTTTTTCCTTAAAGAGCAATATTTGTACATGACCACAAGGAAAAAGGCTGCACAGGGAATTATTACTTTTGTGAGCAGTATAAAAAGCAAATGTGAGTAATATTATATTTGTCAGTTCTAAGGGTAAGTGTAGCATTTGGTTCAAAATTTCACACATACACCCTCCCCACTCCACAAAGATTCAAAGCTGCCACTGTGCAATTCCCAATTTTCCAGTTTCACTCCATTTTCACACTGGCAAATGGGACTGGGTGGTTCTGAAACCTCAGCCCAATGTGCCACACAAGGACTGATGTGCTCAGAACACAACTTATGTATCTTCACAACTAAATTTCCAGAGGTAACATTTCAGACTTACAATCAATGTTATCTCCTCATAAGCCACAACCCATGAGCTTAAACTTCAAAGAAATCCACTGTGCTTCATTAATGAAAGCGTGAGAAGATAAAGGTAATTACAGTTTGATACAATCATATTTCAATCAACATAATGCAATATTAACTTGGATCACTGGGAAATAGAGAATTTACCTTGCAAGAATTAGTTTGAAGAAATGATGAAGTATAAGAGATTCCCTTCAATACACTGAATTGGTGCTTAACAGCAAAATATCACATTATACAGCAGCTAATAAAAGAAAATTTAGAGATAAACACCATGGCTGGTCTTCCAAGTGGAGGAATGGGCTCAGCCTGCTGTGCAGCTGAGGGCACTGGGCAGGAAGAGCAAAATCACCACAAAACCAGCTCTGAAATCTCCCAGTTCCCCTCACAGAAAGATGATTTCAACTAGACAGGCTCTCACACACTTTATGCTCTCACCCCTTTGGGAACATCTTCCTTTGTCTAGAACTGCCAGGAAGTTTGGAACATTTCTTTGTAAAAGACAAAATCCATGGAATATATTTGGCTCTGAGAAAGTAATTAATAAATGCATTCCTTAGATGAAATCCATGGAATATATTTGGCTCAGTGGAAGTAATTAATAAATGTGCCCCTTGAAAGGCTTAGAAGGAGAACATTCAGCCTGATGCCTGCACAAACAGGACAAAGGCAAGAGGAGAAAAGCTGATATTTTAAATGCAGGCTGCAGTGACAAATGCTTTGTCAGTGACAAAGTTAAACCCCCCCAGACCCACCAGGCACTGCAGCCTCAGGAGGCTCTTCCCCACTTCTCTCTGTTAGTTCAGTCAACTCTGTCAGGGTGTCACCAAGTTGCAGATGCCTTAAAAGTTACAATTAGCAGAGTTTGTCTTGCTGTTATCAGGACAACAGCATATTTTGTCACAGTCAAAAACTCTAAATAAAGGCCTGTTAAATATCTATGTGTTCAGGTGTATTTTGGGGAAAGACTTTGACTTGGACAGTCACAACTCACACTCATCCAAGCAGTAGCTTTGCTGCCTCAAGGTGGGCTCTCTCTGTGGGAAATAAAAAAAATTCAGACCAACTTAAGAGGAATAATGCACATCAATATGAGAAGTATCAGCAAATAATTATAGCAAAGCTACTGATGAAGTCCAAATTAAATTTCCAGGTTTGGCAAAGCTAAATGGAACCACCCCAGCTATTCAGACAGAAGGCTGAAAGGAGCTCACCTGAACCACTGGGGGCTCGGATGGGTCAGACACCTCCCATTAAACAGACACAGAATAAATGTGATACAACAATAGAATACAGAATAAATGTGGTACCACACTTTAAAGAAGCAAAATAGCCAGAAAATAGAACTTTCAGACAAACTCAGACTGCAGGAAATAATTAAGGAAATTTGATGTGAGCAGTTACCTGATTTGACCCATCAGTGACTGAAAATTGAAACAAGAATTAGCACCAAATCACTAATATGCTGTTATCACTGCAGAACCATCAAAGGCAAAATTAAAAACATGCTTGATGAAGAATTCAAAGATATGACAGCCTTCCAATTATGGCATCCATTCTTTGGCATCACTGAACCATTAACACTGGAATAGGTAATGGATGAAAATTGTATTGAGGGAATGAAGTTTCAGGTCAATTTAATGGCAGTGAGAGATGAATAAAGACGTAGCTGAGAAGAATAACTTCTTTCTCCTATATGAATATATGTAATTAGGTAAGACAGAGGATCGATACCAGTTGGGTTTGGCAACTGGATTCAAAGCACAGGAGGAATATTTGAAGATTAAGAGAAACAGATTTTCGTGTTCCTTGACACTGTAAGACAGAAAGAACTGGCACATGAAATGCCAGAACCCAAACAGGGTTTCTGAGGCTCCCAAAACAAGAACATTAGTCAGGATGATGACAATGGAAAAAGAAATAAGGATGAGGATGAAGCCAAGCAGCTGCTCAAGAACTGGCACCAGTCTCTTAGAGAGGAAAATGGAAAACTCCAGGAAACCCCAAAGAGTTGGGAAAAGCCAAAAAGGCAAGAGTCAGGTAAGAGGTGGAAAAAGCTGCTGAGAGACCCTGAGGAAACCTGTTTGAACTGTTCACCAATGGGCACACCAGGTCAGGGCTGCTCTTGGGGTTCTCCCCAACACACAGAAAGCAGAACTCAGGCAGGACACAAAATAAGCCAAAAATGCAGGAGGATGAAGGAGAAGAGCAGAGCACATTGACTTGTCTAAAGTAACTGAATTTAGGAAAGAAATAATCTGAAGATTATTGTGAGTTTCTGGCTTAGGGTTCAACTATCAGAAAGAGATTTTGGTGCAATGTGTGTTTTCTCTCAGAAGGTAAAGCAGTTTGTTTATTTATGAAGGAAATACCCATCAGAAAACAAACAAAAAACCCCCAACAAATAGGAAAAGTCAAATCTATTTCAGCTCAGAAATTACTTTCTTGTTTCAAGGAAATAAAAACTGAGCATGTCAGAGGGAAAATCTCAGGACAGAAGTTTAAAATGACAGGATAAACTAATACAAAGAATTCATTAAGAGTATTAGAAGAGGATTTAAACCAAATGTGAAACAAGTTTTGGTGACTGGGTTAACAAGTGAGAGCAGGAGACTGAAACTTAACCAGAAGAGTAATGACAGAACAACGACTTTCTGTGCAAACTCTGTGCATGGAATGGGGGTATAACCCCTACAGATGCCACATTACAAAAAAAAAAGAATTAAAAATGCCCAGCCATTGTCACTGGATAAACATAATCCCAGTTGGAATGCACATTTAATTCAATCAACAAAACAATTTTTTGTTCTTAAGAATTATTTGAACATTTGCCTCGGGGGAAAAAATGTTTATTTGCATTATTAATGAAAACACAAAAATATTATCTCACTTAATGTGATAATTACTGTACTTCACTCTAATGCTGTCAAGTAAAAGCTGCAGTTTGTGAAAACATACATTAAAAGACAGATTTCAGCTTCTGTTATTCTTGTCATGATGAAAACCCTCCAAATGCCTCCAGTAATTCTGCATTCTGTAGAAAGCAGAACTAAATGATCCAAGGGAACAACAGCACAAAAACACGTTGACTTGTTGCCATCAACTCCAGAGGACACTGGAGACAAACAAATCAGGAATGGGAATCTTAACACAATCAGGTCTCCTTTTTTACATCAAACTGCAACGTTTTTGAAGACAAAGCCCAGACAACTCAGACACTCTCTCTGTACATCCCTTGGAAATTCTCTGGCAAAGCACAAAGTTCCCAATGGTTAAATTTCATCTTTGCAACCTCTGGTTGTTGTGCCCACTGGATTTGGAATTATGCCACACTCAGAATCTCCTCTTCATTATATGGAACAGTTTCTATATATCTGTATTTCTGATTTTTATAGTGAATTCACAGTTTGGGAACTGTTTCAACTTGTATGGATTATTTTTATACACACAGCTCGAATTTTTAGTGTCTTAGTACAGATATACAGCCAATCCTCAAGTCAAAGAACTGAATTTCAAACACAGAGAGTAGGTGTGACTGGTGCCATTTCAGAGCAGATGAGCTGACTCAGGTATGAAGTGAATGCTGCAACAACCCTTTTGTGTTTCTAAACCAGCCTGTACTCAGATTTAGAACTGCTGTGCTCGTTAGGACAGGCAAAAATATGGAAAATTAAACATTCAAGTTTAACCTACACTGTGTTTAGATTTTATGTGCTGAGAGGGGTTAACACAAAGTCACCTACAGAAGATATGAAATAGTTCAATTGCAGAAAAACTCTTCAAAATAGTAAACACTCAAAAAATGCCAACAAAGCCTCATAATAGTTTTGTTTAGGAAATTCAAAGTTTTGATGGTCGTTTCCTATTATAAAGAGTTAAGGAAATAACCCAATTGAGTGGCTGTAAAACAGTTTCTCATTTTCTCTCATCTTCAATTTGAGCTGAAAATGATCCTCAGGGAAAGCACAATCGCTCCCTGCTAATTCCTAATTAATGTTAATTGCCCAGGGATTGCAGCACTCACCAAGGGAGGACACAAGGTGAGAAATAACTCCTGCTCTGAGACACAACCCTTGGCCCTCAGCAGCTCCTACCAGAAAACCCAAGGGAAGATGATGAGATCCCCCTTCATGGGTGCACAATAAAACACTTCAGAAAGCAGATAAACAAATAAAATTGTATTTCAAGACACCTAAAGACAACCAGACCTGTGGTAAAAGGAGCTTGTAGCCATCAAAAACCACACCCCAAACACGAGGGTCAAGTCTAGACACAAACTTTAATGCACTTTTGTGCTCTGGTGGGTGAAAAACACCCAGTTTTAGCTTTTAGTGCTAATTCAATACTTTTTAAAAACAGCCAATTCATTTAAAACCTAAAAAGAGACTGGTTTGGTAAAGTGCTCAGCTCAGAGTGCAGGAGCAGCCAAAAGGCAGAGCAGAGAGAGGAGCCTGGAGACTCAGGTGTAACATTACAGAGAAGCACTAAATACATCAGCAATTTCTTCAGCCAACGTCACTGGGAACAAACGACATTTGGAGCAGTTCCACTGACACAACAGATGTACTAAAGGCACTAAAAAGCCCAAATCTGAAAGCCTTGTCATGCTTTGGTGGGGACACCATTTGCACACCTGCCAAAGGAGCTCAGCAATGTCTGAGAAACAAAAGTGCATTCTGAGGAAGGCAATGAAACACATCCACACTGTAGAGCTGAGGGAGGTGTTATAGCCAACCTCATAATTAGAAAAGTGAGTAGAAAAAGGTATATAAAACCAGTAAGTGTTATTTAAAATTATTCTATCCATTGCCTTCAAATTCAGGTTCCAGTAACAGCCACAATAATGTGATAAAGACAATGTGACTGCCCCAAGGGCTGGGAGAGCTTCAAAACTACAGCTTGGCTGGAATGGCAGCAGATCTGATGATGATTCATGGAGCTGTTTATCCTTCCATGTGGATTTAGCAACACCCAGGGGCTCATTGCATGGACACCTTTGAGAAGAGAATTATTTAGAGTTACATGCAACTCTTGCTGCAAACTGTGACTGCCAGAAGCTGGAGGGCCCAGCAGCAGGGCCCACGGGGCTGCTGAACCTTGGAATCACAATCACTTGGGGTGGAAGAGACCTCAGAGAGCATCAAGGCCAACCTTTAATCCAACCCCACTGTGATCACCAGATCATGGCACTCAGTGCCACGTCCACTCTCACCTTAAACACCTCCAGGGATGGAGAATCCACCCCCTCTCTGGGCAGCCCATTCCAATGCCTGACCACCCTCTCTGTAAAGAATTTCATTCTGATATCCAACCTAAACCTCCCCTGGCAGAGCTTGTGCCCTCTTGTCCTACTGTTGGTTGCCTTGAGTGGCACTTCAACAACAGACAGGGCAGATGGGCAGAGTCCCTCCTGAACGCCCCAAACCCTCACAAACAGAATCAGGAGCATCCAGGGAAGGTGCTGAAGGTCCCCTGAGTTGGCCCAAGCCCTTGTGAAGCCCCAGGAGAGGAGGGAGCCTGAGTGCCCCAGCTGTCCCCAAGGCCTGGGTGACACAGCCTGGACAGTGTCTCTGCTTTCCTCAGACAGTTCTCTGTAACCTCTGGGCAACCAGGACTGGCTTTGCACTTGAGGGATTGATTTCTTTCCAAGCCTGTGATTTCTTTTCCACTGCACACATTTATTACTTTCGGTGCTTTACTGCCTTTTTCCAACTGTAATTATGTACCTGGAGATGCTGAAAAATGGAGACTTGATTACAACTAAAGTACCAGAGGTTTGGAGAGGCTTAGCAGCAGCTCTGGTTTTAAAGGACAAGCAAGAAACAGTGAAAAAAAGAACAAACTTTCTGCCTGGCAGAGCTGTGGCTTCTCTGGCAGCCCCAATTTGCTGCCTGTCCAGGGATATTGGAAAGCTCAGACGTTTCCAGCCTGAATTAGGAGCCAGTCCCAGGGAGCAGCTGCCACCCACAATTAATGTTGTGCTTCTGTCTCAGAGCACAAAAACAAACTGGGAGGCAAACTCAACATTCTGATATTTTCCAAAACAGAAAGATACAGAGTTTCAGTCTAGCTCGAAATTTCCCTGCCTCTTTATTCCTCTGGATTTTGTTTTGCAACTTTCTCATCAAACAGCAGCAAGAGGAAAGATGAACACAAACTTTGCTGAACATTGTAATCACTTCCCAAACCATGGAGGGAAGAGAATACAGTCTGGGCAACGAAAGCAAACAAGACATTTGGAAAACACATCACCAGTCTAAGGGCTTTTTAATGGGTCTATATTCACATGGCTGATTATTCAAGCAATTACAGAATATGACATTCAGGTCTCGGGTTTCTTTAACTAAAATATATTCCAATTGTTTGCTTTTATCAGCAAAAGTAAATTTCAGGGGATTAAGTTTCAAAACTTCAAGATAATTAAAGCTGGGTTGCTCTTTTTGCAACTACAACCATCACCTTTCAGAAATATAATCTATGCTGAATCTTGGAAGTTGAGATCACTTGAAAAACAACTCACATTTGGATATAATGGATATAATATGACTTTCTCATATAAGACTAAATTGGTCTCTGCATTAAATTCACCCAGCAGGACTTTCTGAAGATCCTGTATTTAGTTGCAAACACATTGAAAGTGATATCAGTGTTGGAAATAAATGACTGTGTCAGTCCCCACAGAGCAGGGCACTAGTCCTGAGCCCCTACAGACCTTCTACACCCCTAAATTCATCAACTCATCCTCACTTTGTGCTGTTGCTCCCCAGAATAGCTCACCATTAAATCCTCTGTAAATAAATACACACATTTCATCTGTAGATCAACTGGCAAATCAACTGCTCAACAGCATTCCCTGAGCACTTGAATTTACGGAAATTTCAGTGCAAAAAGGTCACAGAAGGAGTTTCTAAAAGGAGTATCAAACAAGGCTTCCACAGTTCACTTTTTCACAGCCAATGGATCTGCCTTTCTTGCTTTAGATTCTGTGCCTTTTGCTAATTGATCTTCCTCACAAACCCAAACCATTTTGTGCAGGAAGCTCCTGGATGACTTCATGGCCCCAGAAACACAGAAAGGAGATACAGGGGGTTCTACTTGGGTTTTATTATTCTTTTTTGATAAATGAAAGATAGAAATAGTATCCTTTGGCTATTAAAGTAGTTAAAACACATCTTTAATTTTAGCTGTTCTGGCTCTGGGCTCGTCTGCAGCAATGGAAGTTCTGGCCAACTTTGTGCTGAGATCTTTATAGGAATATTTACATGGCAGTGTAAGAGCTGGCTGCTGCCCTAAGCCAAAAGTCTACAAATGAAGACTCTGTGCTTTTAAGTGCAAAGAAGAAAACCCCACTATTTTACAGATAAGCACATGTTCAAATATGCCAAACATTTTCTGTGCCTTGCAAAGCTCCTTTTCTGCTGCTGCCAGATGGTACCAAGAAGTTTCCATCTTAATATCTGGAGACTATTTTCTAACAGGAACTCCTAGATAATTTAGCAGTTCCTTAACAAGCTGGATAAATAAAGTTTATTATTGTTTAAAATTAAGACATCAAACCAATTATTTCTTCCTTGTTAAGTCCACTACAAAAAGGCCCATGGAAAAACAAGTAGGACAGAGATTACTGTATGTTCAGTAACCAGCTGTTTTAAATTTGGATATTAAGTAATTCTCTCTCTTCTGTGTGCAAGAGCTGAATGATTTAATAAATTCCCACGTGCCCCACCATGTGCCAGCAATCCTGTTATCGAAAATCCAGCTGCTGTTCTGATAAAAGCTGCCAAGGCCAGAACCAGGGAAGGGAATAATGAAGTGGCTTCAAGTCAACCAAGACACAACCTGAGCCAGTTCCACTTAAGGTACACGGGAATACAATATATCTGCTAATTAAAACTAACACTGATCCACAGGCACAGGAAACTTCAGTGCCAAGAATCCATGGGCACTGATTTTGGTGGAAAATCAGTGCAAATCAGCTGTGTCAGAACAAGCAGCTCCATCTCCATCAGATGCAGAGCAAAGGCCTGTGAGTTACACCTCCAGTTTGCAAAACAGATTCTGTTGGGTCACAGTTTGCTTTTCTTCTCTATATATCACATTACAGACTGCAGGACATGTTTTATATGCTTTTCTTTCTTATATATCACATGACATACTACAGGACATGTTTTATATGCTTTTCTTTCTTATATATCACAGTACATACTACAGGACATG
>JAWWEV010000083.1:58846077-58857183 GCA_035583235.1 Hafferia zeledoni
ATATCACATGACATACTACAGGACATGTTTTATATGCTTTTCTTTCTTATATATCACAGTACATACTACAGGACATGCTTTATATGCTTTTCTTTCTTATGTATCACAGTACATACTACAGGACATGTTTTATACAACTCTATGTCTGAATTTTTCAAGGATCATTTAAAGGAACTGTGAAAATGATTATAAAAATTTGCTTGGTTTATGTGCAAGTATTTTAATGCAATCTAAGAGTCAAAGGGGCAATGCCACTGTCCTAAACAAGCACAAAGGGAGTACAAAGAGACAAAGTAGACAAGAAATAATTCTCTAGACACATTTTTTGGACAATCAGTGCAAAAATACCCAACAAAATAAGAAATATCTAACAAAGTAAGTCCCTAGTAACTAAGAAAAGGCTTCCTTTGGGAATTGGTACTTGAGTCACAAAGCTTTGCAGGTGGATGCCACTTTCAGCTTCACATCACCAAATAGAAACACATTAAAGACACATTCTGGTGTTTCTCACAACTGACTCTGTTGTTGAAGTCACCCCAGAATTCATCAGTCCCATGAGCAAGATTAGGGTATTATTGATGTAAATTTACACAAGATATAGAACATAAAATACTTACCAAACCCACTCACAAATCTGACCCATTTCCAGGGCACAAAGGAGACAATGCTCAAAAGCCACAGGAAACCCAACTCAATAACTGCAGCTTCAAGAAATCTCTATATAGCACTTTAAGTACAAAAATTATCCAAGAATGCATTATTTGAGAAAGATTAGGAATATATGGACAAATTAAAAGCATGTCCTGCAGAGATTTAAGATGCTCATAAAAGCTCAAGCAAAGGGGCAAACCACATCAAGGGGCTTAGAGAAAACTCAAAGACTTGGAAAGCTTAAAGAACCTCCTTCTTTTTCATACCTTAATTATGAAGCTGCACATAATTGTGTTGTCAGTCACATGTTCTTGACATGGTGACAAAGCCAACACTGTTATTTTGTCAAATATCACAAGACTCACTTTTCTTTAAGGAAATCCACCACTTGTTTGAAGTCTGCCACGCAGTACTCCCTCCTCATGTCCATGAGCACACTGTCCGAGCCCGACTGCACCGGGATGTGCAGAAAAGCATAAACTCGGGGGTGCTTCAGGATCTTGGCCATTTCCTAAGAGGCATAAAAAAAAAAAGGAAAAAGAAACTTTAAAACATTAGGAAAAAATACAAAAAACTCCTTTAAATTAATATATGGGTAAGTACAGGAGTAATACTTCTGAAACCCAAACAATACAGTAGGGACGGGTGAAAATATTTGAAAGCAATTGTGTGTTAAAAGAAAAGAAGAGGAAAGCAATGAGAGATTGAATTTCTCTGAGACAGGGATCATATTCCCTATGTAGTGCTGATGATGCAATTAAAGAGAATTTTAGAGGCAAAGGATTGTGAAAATTGTGCTTTCAGACAGGCTGTTTTCAGCCTCAGAAGGTGCCAAGGGTAAGCTGCTTTCCTGTCAGAGTGAAACAACTTCTCAGGTACCAACATGAGAATGTTGGAGCACCCTTAAAGTTGGCCATTTGCTAATTAAAGTACAACTTGTCATTTGCAAACCTGCTCCATTATTGGTCTGACATGTTACCTGTGTTAGTTAATTCAGACAAGACTCCAGGGATTAAAAGTGCTTGATTATCAAATGAATAGAATTAATTAGGGGCAGCTCAAAAGCAGAGTGACAACTCAAAGAGACAGAGGATGTGATGCAGGAATATTCTGGAAAGAGATGCAGCACATGGTGGTGGCTGCATGGACACCTCGTCCCACCCACAGGGATGTTCTGGCCACTCAAAGCTCCTTCTAGAGATGAGCTGCTTGCAAACAACTCCCCTGTGACCTTTCTTTGCTTACTTATAAATCTGAAGTTACAGCTAAAATATCCTGCATGTGCTTTGAATTAAAGGTCCCACTGATGAACGGGTGTCCCAGCAGGTCCCTGAGGATTCAACAATTAACTCTGTGAACTCAGCAGAACACAAATTATTAACACAGCCCAAACATAAGGCAGAAGGACCTCATGACTCTCTGTTTCACTGTCATTCAACAGAAACTCAGTGAGCCATTCAGAAGGGAAAAGAATAATGAACTAAACAAAAGCTCTGCATGAACACACCAGAAATCTGCATAAATCCATCTTTCAAACCTGGCAGATATAAATACCACATTCTAACCTGAAGCCTTAAGGTAAGTTTTTTCCAGTCTTACCTTTTACCCTCCCTACAACTAAAATGACACTGAAGTTCTTTACCAGGCAGGTTTTATTAAATTTCAGTTCTATGCACTGGACAGTCCTAGGCAGTCAATGCTGACAGGTTTTCCCACCCCACAGACTGCACAGAGAACACCAGATTTCATCACTTAATAAACCCAAAGAGTATTTGAAGGACATCATGGCCTAGTGCATGATTGTACTTCACAGTATCTCAACATTCTAAGCTTCACATCTGTTTCCTGGGGGGGGGGTTATAAAAAAAGATGTGTTTATTTTTCTACAAAGAGCTTTGCATTACTAGATATAATTACATATTTCAGAAGAAAAAAATGCAATACAGAATTTTATTTCTGTCTGGAAACAATAAATGAACAACTTTTTGAAATTACATGACTATGAAAGAAAACTTCTGTCTTTCATCATGGCAGAAATGGCTGGTTGCCTTTTCTCCTCATTCCCTGGAATCTGATAACATGTCTATGAATGAAGGGACACAGTTCACAAAAATGACATTTAGTGTAGGAATGAAAAGGTCAAAGAGTAGCACAATTTGTTTAAACCTGAATCTACAAAAACCAGGAGTCATCTATGCTTGGAATTGAACAATGTAAGTGAAACATCCTTTAGGATACTGATCACATAGGGAATGATTTTTCCCCAGTTTGTAATAGCTGGAATACATCAGAACCCAGGGCACATTACCAGAAAGATTTCAATCCAGTTCCTATATTTTATCCTAGCAATTCCACTCCACCAATTTAACCACCTACTCAGAAAAGTCACTTCTGTTTGCAATGGCCCCACCACAGAGTCACAGAGACATTAAACATCAGTATCTGTGTCTTCATGTCAGTCCCAGCAAGCAGCTCAGGAGGGATTCTCCCCCCAGCCTAAAGCAGGAAAAGCTCCAGTATTTGGATTCTGCCTGGTGTTTGAGGCACCATGATGTGAGTAAGTTCCCAGCAGCAGGACTGTGTCCTCTGCCAGCAGAGCTCTGCTGGGCCAGGGGCTGTGGGCCATGCTGGGAATGCAGGGAACAGGTGGCACCTTGTGATGGTGGCACAGGAAAGATGACACAGAATGGTGGGGTCTGCAGAGCCCAGCCCAGCTTTGCTACAGTGAATGAGCAGGGAACTTTCCCTCTGTGATAACAGGGCTGAGAAACCCAGCAAGGTGTGGGATATGAGCCCAAACCTCTGAGCAGGGAAATCTCCCCTGTGGGAAACAGGGCTGTGAAACCCCAGAAGGTGTGGGATAGGTAAGCACAAACCTCTGAGCAGGGAACTCTCCCATCCCACACCTGTTGGGGTTTCACAGCCCTGTTATCACAGGGGGAAAGCCCAAACCTCTGAGAAGAGAACTCTGCCCCTGTGATAACAGGGCTGTGAAACCCCAACAAGGTGTGGGATGTAAACCCAAACCTCTGAGCAGGGAACTCTCCCCCTGTGATAACCCCAACCAGGTGTGGGATGTAAACCCAAACCCCTGAGCAGGGAACTCTGCCCTGTGACAACAGGGCTGTGAAATCCCAACCAGGTGTGGGATGTGAGCCCAGACCTCTGAGCAGGGAACTCTCCCCTTGTGATAACAGGGCTGTGAAACCCAGAAAGTGTTGGATGTGAGCCCAAAGCTGCCCAGGGCACCAGCTGGAGGGCACTGCCTCTCCCTCATCTGGGGGAGCTGGGCAAGCTCAGCAGCAGCCCCTGCCCCATGAACATGCCATGCCATGCCATGCTCAGGTCTCCATCCTGGCACCAGGATAAGGGCAAGTCACACTGCAGCAGTCAGAAGCCCACACAGTCCTAACCAATGTCATTTGAAGCTCAAAATCAAATCTTGGGTTTGCCAAATGGAGGGCAAAAGTCTGTGTTGTCACACGGGAAAAATGTCTTCTACATTACCAAAGAGAAAAGTGGGATGAGCTCAGGGCACCCCTGGAAGTGGATTGAAACCAGAGCTGTGATTTGCTGATAGGACTGCCCTGAGAGCCACATGCTGAGCCTGAGTGTGCCCAGCCCTTCTCCTTGGGGAGGGACCTCTGCTGCTGCTGCTGCTGCTTCCAGCCCTGCAAACAACCAACCACTCAGCTAAGCAATCTCTTCCTCCCTCACAGCTGCACATTAAGCTTCACCTCTTAAAAACAAACCAAGCCACACCAAAAACTTGTAATATGCCTTCATAAGATTGCCAGGTCTGCCTTCATTGGAAGTGAGGACAGGCTAACTGGAGTTCTTGCACAGAAAGTGATATCCAATATAAGAACTGTATTTCACAGTCCGAAGCCTCAGCTGAGGTTTGTTGCATCTCTTCCTGTGAATCAGTGCACAAACAAGAGAACACACAGCACCAAACACCAACTACCTGATTTTTAAACACAAAAATGTAAGAGCTCTCCTACTCTGTTAACAGGCACACGTTTCTCTCCAAGACTGTACATGGTATAGGCAAGAATAGAAGAGACCCCTTGCAGAGAGCCCCTCTTTGCATTTCTCTGATAAAAGTGATGACTCCCAGCTCACACCTGGGTTACCAAAACTCCTCACAATAAGCAAGTTGGTGTCCCCATCACAACACACTTCCAGTATTCAAGCAGACTTTGTAATTGGGAAAAATGTAAAGCCCCAGCACTGCCCCTGGTTCCACTGCTCATTACTGTGTCTCAGTGAGCCTGGGCCATCACCCCCCACTGCAATCCCAAAGACACTCTGCAGCTTCACATGCTGCTTGTCCAGTTCCCATAAATCAATTCACTTCAAGGTAAAATGTACATTTAACTCATGGCTACAGTGATGGTTTCATGATAAATCCAGCCAAACAAACAGTTAATACTAATTCCTTGGGAAATGATTAATTCTAATCTGCAAAGAAATGCACTTTTTCATTTTCTCTGTGGTGCTCTCTAATTTCTCATCATTAAGCACTCCTCAAATGAAATATTTTCTTTTTCCAGAAGGAAATTAATGCTCCTCTTTGCAGTATGTATTAGAAACACATACTGTGGAGTTCCCTAAAAAGGTGATTTATTGCTATAGCACACTTGCTACTTTAAATAACTCTCTGTCTCAATCATCCTTTATGCTAATAAAACCTTGAAAATGAACTGAAGCACGGAGAGCACACCCAGCAGGAGATGGGACTGTCACCCCCCCCTTTCTGCCTGCAGAGAGCTGGGGGAGTGCAGGGGATTGCTGGTTTCAGCCACGCTGGGAATTTGTTCCCCACCTCAGAAAGGAGAATCCCAGAGGATGGAGAAGAATTGCTGGTTTCTGCTCAGAAGAAGCCACAGGATGAAAGGCACAGCCCTGCAGAGCTCAGCTGTGCCCAGTCAGGTGCCAGGGAGCCTCTCCATTGTCTCCCTCATTTCAAACGAGCAAGGACAATACCCAAACCAGCCTCTGCTTTAGCAGGTTCCAGAGGAAGGGAAAGAGTGGGAGGTTTTAATCAAAACCCAAACCTTTAGGCAAGTACTATCACTGTCTTTTGTGAGCTGACCTAAATTTTGGAGTAAAACAGAATAAAAATATCCCAAACCACAATGAGCAGATTGATATCACAGAATTTACATCCTTTAGTAGCCCTTGCACATTTAACACAACTAAACCCACTGAATTCCAAGACTGGGCAGAAGAGCTTTGATGTCTTTTCCTCAATTGACAATGGTACCCAAAGCCAGTATTAGTGTGCAGTTCTTTTAAAGTTTCTAGAATATATTATTCTTCTCATTTTTAAAGAATAAGCACCTCCAAAAAGATGAACCTCTTTTAAGCAAGTGCCAAAGCCAACGGAGCAAGGAGCCTCCCTGGGGATTATGCAGATGATGCTGCAAAGCACAGCACATGTGACAGCTCATCTATCACAGGAAACAAAAGGGGTTAAACATCCAAACTAAACAGAAGCTTTGGGAACAGCGTGGAGAGTAGATGGTAGAACTTTCTGCATTACAGTATAAATAACTAGGAAAGTGCAATCCTATTTGTTTGACAATGAAGGCACAAACATTAAAAGAAGATGCCTCAGTTTGTTATGCAGGTTCTGTATTTGCCACCACCTTCCACCTCAATGCCTTGAAGCACATGGCAACTGGTAAAATTCCCAGTTTATTTAGCACAAATGCAGATTCTATAGACGAATCTCCCATTTTTGAGCATATTGCCCAATTGATGGGGATTTTTATTTGCTGCAGCTCCAAGGGCTGCTGGGATGAGACAGGATTAGAACTGACAGACAACCTGACACTCAGCAGAGACCGAGTGTGGATCTTCTGCATTTAAATACTCCTCATTCTTGTTATCTAAGGAGCAAGAGAGACATATGAGCAAATCATAATTAAGGTCCAGTTAATATGCACAGCTGTAACTGGTCGAGCAGTGGGCGAGTTAATGCCAACCCCTTTTTGCAGCACCACTTTTTATTCACAGATTATTAAATCCAGCAGAGCACCCCATGCATGCATAAAACATCCTGTCGTGGTGGAAAGCTGAATTTTGCATACATAAAATCAGTTCTTTCTCTGTGTATCTCAAAGCATGTTTTCTAGTGAAAAAAGCACAGGAACTCCATTCCCAGCAACACAAATCTTCCTTCCCCAGTGCCTGGAAGGGAACCTTTATTTTCATCAAAGTTCCCAATACAATAACATTGTTAAGGTTTCTGAGAGCACTCAAGATGCACAAATACAACATAAAACCTGGAGGAAGAGCAAAATGGGTTCTTATTTTGACATTTATTAAGGCAAATCTTATTCCACCAGCTGGAACCGAACATGTCACCAAGCATTTACAGACACCAAGATCTGCTGAGTCTGAGATCTCAAAACCCCAGATCAGAGGAAGCTGTGTGACAAAAACCCTCCCAAAGCACAGCACAGATTCATCCACTTCCCAACCCCAGAATATCAAAAAATCCGCTCACTCTGGGGTGAGCTCACGTTCCCCTGACACCAAGTCTTATGGAGGAACTGCAAGGAATGTGCCAAACGTGAAAACCCCAAAGACAAAGAGCACTTTGAGAGCAAGGACAGGGAAGAGAGAGACTATTTTAGTACTGACAAATGAAAAGCAGGGATACACAGAGCAAGCAAAGATGCACACACAGCTTACACAGGACCAATAAGTATTTCACATAATACCAAAGGAAACAGAACCCTCCCTTCATCCCCCACCTCTGGCCCCCAATTTATTATTTTTTTCCTTAGAAGCCTCAACTGCCTCCTCCTCCTCCTCCCTTTACTCTGTGAGATCCCTTTCAATTATATTTCAGCAAAACAAACACAGTGTGCACAGAGACAACTTTGTAATTACAGCCAGGGGAAGCTGCATGGTCCACCGAGTCCAAAACACCACAAAACTCACAGTGAGAACAAGTCAGGGGCTTAACTATTCATTTATTTAAATGTATGCTGCAGTTTTCATTTTTTCTGGTCAAATCGACAGATTTTAATTGGCACTTTCAAAAGCAGCAGCCTTTGAAAATGACAAAAAGTAATACTAGAAACAAAGCAAATACAAGCCCTAAAGGCCTCCTAATTCTTGCAATAATGCAGCCCCTTTATTTACCACTGAGGAATGTGTGCATACAATTCCCTTTTTAAGGGCAGTTCCAATCAGCTCACACTCCAGCTTGTTCCTAACTTGCTTTGCACAATGCCCAGAAATGTTGGTGCACTCTGAGGGGAAAAGGAGAACAGAAAAAAAGAGAATTAGTTATTTCACTGCACTACATTTCAGTGTGAGGGAGGACCAGCTCCACTGAGGGAAAGGAACATGAACACTGAGCTGACATGGGAAATCAAAGCCAAAGGGCAAAGGCAATGCCAGTGCAAGTCGTGGCACACTTGGCACCCCTCCTGCATTCCCAGCCATGGCAGGGGCTGCTGCTCCACTCACACCCTTGAATGAACAGGCAGAGGAACCCACAGATGGCACTGGGGATGCTTTGAGACAGACTCGTTTGACAGGTGCCAAAGACACTCCTCATCTCCCACGTGCAGTGAAGCTTTAGGGGATGGCAGGTGTGAACTGGCTCCCTGGCACAGACTGGCAGCTCCATCCCTCACCCCCAGGGCTGCACTGCCATCCCAGGTAGCTCTGCCAGCACAGGTACTGCCCAACCTGCCCCATCCCTCAGCCCAGGGCTGCAGTGCCATCCCAGTGCCATCCCAGAGCTGCAGTGCCATCCCAGTGCCATCCCAGGGCTGCAGTGCCCCATCCCAGTGCCATCCCAGTGCCATCCCAGGGCTGCAGTGTCCCATCCCAGTGCCATCCCAGGGCTGCAGTGCCCCATCCCAGTGCCATCCCAGGGCTGCAGTGCCCCATCCCAGTGCCATCGCAGGCAGCTCTGCCATCCCAGGTAGTGTCCACCCTGCAGGGGAGGGGCTGAACTAAGGCTGAGATGCCAGTCCCTGCCTTTCTGGACTCTGGGGGATCTCTGTTCCCTCCAGATTTGGACAGAGCCCCAAATACTTACAGAAAATTAAGTGCCTGTAATCCCTTTTTGGAACTTGCAAGTTAATTTTAGTCTATAAGCAGTTTCTCAAGAAGTGGACTAAGGATCTTTTAATGAAGGAGAAAACTCTTCCACCTCTATACAGAAAACACATGTAGCATCAAAGTCCTGGTTTTTTAGTCAGTGGATACAATCCAGAGAACAACCAAGACTAATTAATATGGAACTGAAGTACCTCATGTCCAGCTCCATCCTAAAACCTCCCTGAGCAGCACAAACAATCCAAGCTGGGTGTGTTTCAAAGGGAGGGAACTCAGCCCTGGGGACCCCTCCCTGCTGCAGGTGCTCCACACCCTGCTGGAGGGGTCTGTGCAGCTCAGACTGCACCTGTGCATAAGGGGAGACATTTCAAAGCTTTCAGGCCTCTGTTCAATCACACTCTGCCCAGGTGGAAGGTTCTCCTCATTCACTGAGGACGTTGGCATTGCCAGGGCTGCCCAGGGAAGGCTTTGCTGCAGCTGCACCAGCCAAACTCCCCACACCAACCTGCACATCCCCGTCCTTTCCATTTCCAACCTCCTCCCATCCTGAAAACTGAAAGGTGCAGAACTCCAGCCAAGAGCAAAACAAACCTCTGAACTCCAGGAACACCAACCCAGAGAGCTGACACTGACCAGAGATCAACATGCACAGCAATGGGAAGGCAAACAGATTTTCACAGAATGTTTAAAACCCTCACAATTGTAATGCTACAGAAATCCATGAATTACTGCAGGTCAGTATTGAAAAACACACACATGGCATCTTTGGAAACTTGGATTTTTAAAACATTTAACTTACAGCTGAGTTGTAACCGAGTTCCTCTGGTTGTTGGAGAAAACAAACACACTGACATAAACCTCAGAGGTTACAAAAATAAGACAGACACAAAACTGGCCAAACCTTTTACCTGCAAGTAAACTCCAATAAATACGGGGAAAACGTAAAAGAATCCAAATAATTGCATTTAGGCTGAGTCTCCAGGGCAGCTCTGCCCAGATCTGAAAATAAATTTCTGCTTTTCCATGACTCCTGCTGTTCTATACCACATATCAGTGAAAAAAAGCAGGTGCATTTGTGCAGTTTATTGCTGGAAATTTCTGATTGTTAAAAAAGAGACATGACTGGAGGAACTTTGTCCTTTTCACTGGGTGTAAAACATGACAAAAGATGAGTATGTTTTCCCATGTAAACTTTTTTTCACAGAAAGCCAAACAACATCCTAATTACCAAGATGATCTCTCACAAAACTAATTATTAAAATGCAACACCTTTTAAAACAATTAATGAAAGATGTTTGCAATGAGTATCACAACTTCAGACCTTTCTGAGGAGGTAACACATCTACATCTGGGATTTATCTTCATCAACTGACATGAGGGTTAATCAACTCCTCCATTAATTTTGGGGTTTTTTTTAAAACAAATTATAATTTTACTCTTTCCTGAACTGGAAAGTTAAAAGCACATTCCCCATAACAAGTTTCTCTTGTTTGGTGCAAATGTATCCAGGAGACTGTGAACATTCCCCCGTGATCCTTCAAACCCAACTCTGGTGAGCTGGGAAGAAGAGAGAAGATAAAAACACAGAAGGTAAAAAACTTTTTGCAAAGTTGGTTTGTCAAATCATCAAAATTATGTCACCAAATTTCAAGCTCAGCAATTCTTGGTCACACATGAAACACAGAAATGTGATTAAAGAATCCTAAAAAAAATAAATCCTATAAACTGGGAGTTGTTTGGAACACTGAAGATGATGAGCAAGAGCAGACGTTGTTACACAACAAGGCTGGTGCACACACAAAACATGCAAAACACACATTTTCAAAAGGTTTTCATGAATTTCTGAAACTTTGCCATGACTCCCAAAGATCCATTTAAAAAGATTGGAGTACCTTTCCTAAATATGACCCAGGTCAAAGTCCCACCTACAGCACTTTCTAGAAAACTTAGGAAAAGAAGAGATCATAAATGTCCAGACTGGTGAAGATGCTCACACTTCCTGTGCTGGGACTGACTGAGCAGAGCAATATCCTTCCCACTTGCCTCAGATTACATCAACTTAAGGCTCTCACAGTGCCCCTTTCCTGGGCACAGCAGATTTTTATTCACAGCAACTGATTTTTGTTTTTTAAAGCTTCTGACTGACTCATGATGGCCAGCAGTGACCAAAGCAACAGTCTGTGCCAAATCTTTTAGTAATGTGAATTAGAGTTAAAAATGAAAGCAAAGACACCAAGTAAAAGCTTGGTTTGCTTTTGTAGAAGATGCTGGAAAAAGAGAGGAGAAGAAGAGAGGAGAAGAAGAGAGGAGAAGAAGAGAGGAGAAGAAGAGAGGAGAAGAAGAGAGGAGAAGAAGAGAGGAGAA
>JAWWEV010000083.1:58858126-58868679 GCA_035583235.1 Hafferia zeledoni
AGAAGAAGAGAGAAGAAGAGAGAAGAAGAGAGAAGAAGAGAGAAGAAGAGAGAAGAAGAGAGAAGAAGAGAGAAGAAGAGAGAAGAACTTGAGACAGTGTGAGACAGTGCAAACCTCTCAGAAATACAACCACACACTTCCTACAGGCTCCCACTCTGTGCTGTCCAGACTGTTCTAGTGCAGTGTATGCCGAACCAAAGAATAAAAACCAACCCAGGCAGTTTCTTGCAATATTCTGCATTTTGTGATCTTTCCTGGTGAAGTGAATGCCTATCAGGATGCTGCTCCTCCAGTCCACACCTCCCAGAGCAGGGAAGCTGCAGCTTCTCTGCTGAGCAAATCTGTCCCTGACACCTTAAGGACACACAAGTGTCACTATTAATGCTGCACCTTCCCTGGGAAAGCTGCAGGACAGCAGCTCTTTGTCTGGGTATGGCTGATGCACAGACTGCAAGGTTTATCTAAACTCCATCCTTTCCTGTTTCTCCTCCCCTTGAACATCAGGGCCATTCCATGGACAGTTCCCAGGAATTGCAACAAATTCAGCTGGTGACAGAATCCAACAAAACCTACCCAACTTGGGGAAGAAACTCTCACTCCCTTCTCCACATGCAAAGGATCCTCATTCCAATTCATGCTGTTGTACACCTTGTTGCTTATGATCTTACTGACCTACTTTGTTCCATGTTATTTAAACAGAGACATACACTTAGATTTCGACTTCTTACCATGGGATCTCTGTAAGCAACATTTGAACTCGGACAATGAATACATCACTGAGCAAGACCAGCACATGGTGTTCTGGAAATATTTGTTGTGGCAGGAATACAAATTCAATCCCAGAGTCCCTCACCTGCCAATGACACTTCCTTAGTTACTGGAAACACGAGACACACACAAACCAACATCACTGCAGTGGAGTCCTGCAGGTCAGAGATCTCACTAATATTATAATTACAAAATCATTTGAGTACCTTATTATCTCAATAACCTCATGTGTCAGGCAAATGGCTTAACACTATTAGTCTAATTCCATACATTTACATGAGGTTTATCATTTTTCCAAGCTCCTGCTCTGAATGAAACTCACGCCCCACCAGGTCCCACTGACACCCAATGAATGGCTAAGCCAGCACATAAATAACCCCCTTTTCTTCCTTACCTCCAGATGCTCTAAGATGTAGGGCGGGTTTGTCATGCCCAGCCTCAGCATGGCTCCCTCAGGAATCACCTCCAGCAGCCTCCAGAGCAGCGTGGGCAGGTCTGTGCCAATGTCTCTGCCATAGGCCCCCGTGTCCTCGCTGGTCAGCCAGAGCTCACACACCCCCTCTGCGAAGAAAAGCAGCAGATAATTAACAAAGCTGGGTTGGAGCTGTTTATTTTATCATCCAGCTGCTCACTCCTTTAATGCAGTATTTCACAGGGCTATTATGCAGCCAGACTGGGGATTCAATAGCAGAGGGAGGGAAGGAGAAGGCTTATCCCAGGGGTGGCACTGGGTTATTACGTTCATTTTATGAGCACAAGAGTGCTACAACAATGCAGTAAATTATCACTGCCTGGAGTGATTAACATTCACAGCCAATGGCTAATTCTGTGCAGCAAGTCAGTCAAGTTTAGTGCTTGTTCTGTTCTTTGAGCCCAATTCATTAAACACCACAAGCAACATCACCCAGGCAGAGCTGGCATTAATGGTTATTACCAGTAGTTGGCTTATTAACTGGTAAGCTCCCAATAAGCAAAACCAGCTCCAGAGCACTGTGATTAACGTTCCCCCTGGAATAAGGATTCAAACTTGTATTCTTTAAATGACACAGTTAGCAATGCAATGTTAAGGTTGCACTGCCAAGGTTAGTGCCCACTGCATGGCAGTGACAGCACGGGAAAGTCTGTTTCCTGGCACTTAACACCTTCTTTTCCATCAATCAGAGTCTTAGGAAGTGGTATATTTGATTTATATTGTAAACAGCAAGCTTGAACACTGATATTTGGTAATAATACCCCCCTACTCAGAGAGGGGAAGGACAGTACCACCCTTTAATAATAGCTGAAAGCAATGAGGTTTCACACAGCCACTTCTGTCAGCCTGCCCAGCTTTCACCCCTCCCCTTTCCTTACCACCCCAGAGCAAGAAATAAGCCCCCAAACAGGCTGGCTGTGAGCGAGACAGCTGTGATTCCCAGGGGGATAAGACACCATTAACTGAGGGAAGAGGTCCATGTCCAAAACCAATGATGAACTGGTTAAAGGAAACATCCAACCCCCACAAGGTGCAGAATTCACCAAAGCACTCTGGGCCAGCAGAGAATGCATCACAAAAGGTAAATGTTTATGCTACAAATATATACTTGAGATGAGGAAAATATAAACATGTACACAGACTTTAGTCACACAAAAAGCAACAGACCTAGAAAATGTTTTACAAATGTAAACTCAAGACTGCTACTGAAACTCACAGTGTCACAATAAAGGCAAGTTATGCTGACCATTGTAGTTGAAACTGTTGGTAGGGAAAGGTTTCCAAGGTAATTTATTATTTAGAATGAAAAACACTTCAAAATTAAAGGTTAACCACAAAACTCATCCCTTCTTGAGTTGTGCTTCAAGAACAAGGCAGTAAGAGATGTACAATTCTGATCTTGTAAGAAGTGTGGAGTAAAGCATTTCTGAAGCACCAACTTCTCTTTGCTTGACCAGTGGCAGCCACAGCTTGGAATTCACACTCCAACTGAGCTGCCCACGCAGAGTCCACCAGCAGGGTGGAATCACACAGAGGATTCCACTGCACCTACGGATGCTTCTGGAACTCATCTCACCAGCAGGGTGGAACCACACAGAGGATTCCACTGCACCTACGGATGCTTTTGGAATTCATCTCACCAGCAGGGTGGAATCACACAGAGGATTCCACTGCACTTGCTGATGCTTTTGGAATTCATCTCACCTGAAACCTACTCCAGGGTTTGCCTCCTGCCCTACATCTTCCTGAAATATGCAAAAAAAAAAAAGAAGTGAATTTTATAAGTTTATATAAAGGATCTAAATGAATGCTAAGGTGCTGTTCCACTTGGTTTGTTTTTCTAATACCAGTCTCCAGTAGCCATGAGAACACGGTAAAACTTATTTGCTGAGATTCTACTGTAAAAAAGTAATTCTCATTTGCAAGCTTTCAGCCTAAGGAGTTGCATGGGTTTGGGGTTGGCTGGTTTGGTTTTTACATGAAAATGGCTAATGGAATAATGTCTCACAGTTACTGAAGGGAAAAAAAAATAAATCCCTGACTAGAAATGGAAATACCACGGCGGTGGAAAACAACAGTGAGCTTTTCAAGCCACATAGGTGGGGACCATTAGCCCCCTGGTGGGCTGAAACTCCCAATTAAATCACAAGGAGGGGAAGCAGCTGCACCAGTAAAGCAGCAACAACAGGAACAGCGTCTCATCTGCTCCCCAATCAGGGTGTTCAACAACAAGCCATGGGAATAATCCACGCTGAGAGCCAAGGATGGAGTCTGGACATGGGCAGGGACAAGGACACCCCGATTTTGTATTTTAGGAGAAAGGTCAGGTCCAGTTTCAGGCTGACAGGATGGACCTTCAGATACTGAAAGGTGCTGTGAGGGATCAGTGTTTACAGGTTGGGTAAATCCACTTCAGACATAACTGCGTGTGATACAAGTTTTGTACCACCTGGTTTTAGGCTGTTTCTTCCAGTCCTTTCCATCCCCAGTTTAGGAGTCTAAACTTACACCAGATAAGAGGATAAAACCAACAGACCTCTCAAACAGCACTAACAAAGTCAGCCAACATTTCCCATTTTCACTTCACTCTGTTGCCCCCAAAGTGCAGCCCTGGGCAGAATTTTCCTCCTTTCCTTTGCAGTGAACCTCATCATTCTGTTCTGGGCAATTCTGGTGCTAACAAAGGCAAGCTGAGTTTGTAAACAAGAAAATTGATCCAAATGGCAGAGTTCAGATGAGCAAACTCAGAGCATTTGTTACAGTATTAAGGCCAATTAGCATCATATCCAAGTAATTACCAGGCTGCCTTTGGTCACAGCTCGTGGTTCATCTCACTCTGCCATCACCACCCAGCACAAAAGACAAACCTCAATATTTGGCTTCTGATCTCTGCTCAGCTGCAACTGGAGATGACTGAGAATGAAAAATGCTGCAGAAAGAACAGGTTCCAAGCAAATACTTCCTTCTATTTTCTTCTCCAGTGTCCCACTATAAAGAATACTCATTGCAGATTATCTGACACAGATTTTCACTTCATTTTTATGGGGTAAACAATCCTTGTCATAAAGAAGATAAACCCCAGAGTTATCACTGCTATGAGATATGTGCAGTTTTGTTTCAGAGACCACTTGAAATGATTTCTTTAATAAAAAACTTCCAGCATTTTTATTTTGCTTTATCTTCAAACCACTGTTGTAAACACTTTTCAGTGGCACCAAACAGCCTTTAAAGTGAAAGGAAATTTACACCATCTGAAAAATGAATTTATTTAAATCTACAAAAACACCTGAAGATGTTAAAACATTGGACACCAACCTCTACTGCCTGAGTTTATACAATAAAATTATCATGTGTATTAATGATCAGGGGCATAACTGCCTGATGTTAATTAGTTCTTTGCTGAACCAAGAACATCATTCAAGGAGCAAGTTCAATGACAGGCAATGTTACAAGTAGCAAGAAAATAAAGCATAAAGCACGGGGTGAGCACAGGGAAAGGATTTGCAAAGAGAGACAAACACAAAGGAAAGGTGTTTCCAAAAGCACAGGCATGGGCTCAGGACTGCTCTGCCCACAGCACAGAGCCCTGAGCAGGGCCCTGAGGGTGCAATTATTGCTCTCTGTGTCCCAGAAATTCACTTGGGGAACTGTTGGATGCTCCTGTTGCGCTGGTACCAACACAGAGAGAGAATGTTGGACCCTGGAGCAGGAGGGTCAGTCCAGCACCTTCCAGCAACACCCCTGAGCTGCTGCAAAGAGGAAGAGCCGAATTTCCATGGGCTTAAAAGCTGAACAACTGAAATTTATTATTTCCACGCCTGTTGTCAAAACACAAATGAAACACCTGCCCTGAGCTGTGAATTGGAACTGAGGCACACAAGGAATCTGGTTTGGGAATCCACAGGGAACACTTTACCCCAAGTGCCACTGCAAACCCAGCCCAGAGCCCAGGGTGGTGCTGCAGGTGAAGGGGCAGAGGCAAAGGGGCCCCCTGCACAAATGCCAGGCAATGGCCACGAGCTGCAGGCACAGCACACATTGCTAATTAATGGAGCCTTTTTACCCAGCTCTGGAGTGCTAATGAGCTTGGAGTCATTGAAAAAACATGTTTTCATGCAAACTGATGAATTCTTGGGAAGTAATGTGGCATACCAAGCTCCAATTATTAAAAATGTTTGTAGCCAAGCTAAATAACACTCTGAATCTGAGTGTACTGTCATATAACCTTCCACAGGAAGGGAGAACTTACAAATTCTAGAACAGGGTGTGTTAGAAGTAGCTGACATGGAAATTCATCCTCCACAGAGCATCCTCCTGCCCAAAGTTGTTGCATTTTCAAGAGCTGAATCCTATAGTCCCACTTCATTCAGTGTTTTTGACATTTTTCTTTTAAATAGATGAACAGCAAGAATGGATAGAAATCACATTTTGGGTATTTAGAGATGACACTTGAAAAATTAGCTGAATAATTTGGATTACATTAAAATGTTGGCATTTGAAAGTATAATCAAAGCAAGAAGACAGATTACGTCTCCCTTTGACTGAAAAGCTAACAAGAATGAACAAATAATCCCTGTTCTGCCACACATCCCAGGATTAGGGGATGTCTTTCAGAATGTTTCATGTTCTAATCACAGAAAACCCTCCCAGAATTCAGAAGAAAGTACTGTCATAAGGGGCAAACACAGAAGTGTCAGACAGCTTTGGTGAACACTAAATCATGAGCCAAGATATAAGGATGTAAACCTCAAAATGGCAATACAGAATACAGAAATACTTTAATAAAAAAGGCTTGTTTTCCTGTAACTTGCCTATATATCACCATCACTTTACAATGATGGATGAATTCCAAGGAAAAGGCTGATAAATGACAAATGTTCTTTGTGCAAAGTGTGAAAACAGTTCCAGGATCTGTTAAAGGGATGTACCACAGAATAAAAGAAAGCAAAAAGAAAGCAGGGAATAGCCAGGATGGGGAAGGCAAAGTGGGGAGGGAAACAGGGGCTGGGTTTGGGGACTCCAGTCCCATAAACCAGCAATACAGGGGGGAAACAGCATTCCAAAGGGGATAATCCTCGTGTGAAGTGCCCTCCTCGTGCCAGGGTAACAAACACCCCCCCAACACCTGCAAGGGCTCAGCTGGGGCTGCTCCTGCCCACCAGCAAATCACAGCCAGGCACTGAGGGACAAACCAAGGGGGGGCATCTTCCTCTTTTAGGGACAAAAACAATAGTCAGGAAAATATCCATTACAAATGACAAACTCCTCATTTCTGTCTAACCCCTCTTTTAATGTTCAGGAATACTAAAAATACATTCTCAAATGGATGGCTCTTCCTCTGCAGCCCTAAATGGCTCAGCCTGACCAAGCATTGCAGTGGGAACTGCCCCAGTTCTAACCCAGGGAGCTGTTTAATCACATCCACTGCACAGAGAACCCAAAGCCCTTGGCTGGGCAATCACCTCCATCGAAATTTATTTTGAGTACTCAGTGACAGACACCAAAATACATCACTGGCAGAGCGCAATTAAAATCTGCTGGAGATGTCAGTGACATCCCTCAAGGGTTTGAGGGATATTAATGCACCTTTCTCATACAGATTAATGCCAATAAGGTCTCATTCTCAACAATAATTTGCCTTTTGATTAACCTATTTTATGTCAACATAGAAATACGAAGTACATGTAAGTTAAATGAGCTTCTATCCATAAATCTTTAACAAAAGAATATTCAGAGTGAAATTACTGAATCTTTTAAAGAGTAGAATTCAAACAAGAGCCTGGTCACTCAGAAAAAGTTTATTATTCCATCTCTTAAGAAAACCCACCAAAGAGCTGACACTAGGGGGGAAAAGCCTTAAAAAATATTATTGAAATCCTGTTTATTCAATAAATTTTCTTTAACCACTTGGTACAAGTGTTGTATATACAAGTTTACCTTTGTCTTGATTTAAAGTCTTCTGAAGTGTTCTAATCCCCTCACAAGTAGGGCTGCAACAAGCCATGGAAACCTGACTGATATGTGGCTTCAGAATTCCACCAATATATGATTTTTAGAGGAACTTCAGGAATTGTTTTCTTTCAGCACCCTCTGAGCCCCGAAGACGAATTCCAACCCCAACTTTCTCGAGTCATCACAAATCAAACTCAAATGCTGCCCAAAAATGTTTCTCGTTTTTCTGGAAGAAACATGATCCAGAAGTTGAGGGAGGACTTTTTCGTGTATGTTTATATTTTCTGACAGTGATAGATGGGATCTTTCTTAGTAAAACAGAAGCCAAATGCACATCACTAAGTTGGACAAAGAAATAAAATACAATGCACTACAAAGGAATCAAATGTCCAACCTGAAGCATAATTAAAAAATAAAAATGGCTGCTATAACAGAGAAGAACCAAACTGTGGGTACAACACACACCATTTTCACCTCTGCACATGCCACAAGCCTTGGCAGTGCTGGAAACAAGAACACCAATGAAGGATCTGCTGTGGAAATGGCAGAACTGTCATCTCAAAAGCCAATAATTCTGTTTAACAACAAGAGCTTTGACCCTGGGTCATGTGCTGTAACTTCCAAATAACCCAATAAAGGGTTTAGAGTAGTTCTTAAGTTGTACCACATCACATCTCTTTGTCCCTACACAACAATGACAACAATTTCAGTGCAACTTGGAGCATGTTAAATACCTTTACTTTTTTCCTAAGAATGGGAACAGTTTGTTAACAGAGATGGGAATAAAGTGGCTTTTTGAGTTCACCATATTTTCAGAAAGAATTCCTTCCTGGTATTTCCTATCTCCCCTCTCTGATAAAATACAGAAAGCAATTACCCACTTCAACCTTTTGCCTCAAATAAAATTAAAAGGATGCTGTAATTTCTAAACACAGAGAATCAGTGAAACATGTAAAGGTAAAAGCAAAAGGGATGCACAGGATGGAAACACTTCCTGAGAGCCACAGAAAAGCTCTGGACGTACATTTAATAGCTGAGATGCTGTTTGAGGCTCAGCCCTGGGAAAAAAGAGGCCTTTAAGAGTGAGAGCAAACACAGGAACACACACAGAAACCAGAGAAAGGAGCAACACTGGCTGTGTTAAATAACACCACAGAGTATCAGCTCCACATTGGCACACAAAAATAAACTGAAACCTCTTAAAAGAGAATTTTCAAAAGAAACACATTCCTTTCCTCCAGATGAACAAAAATATCCAGTCAACTTGGGATTGCAGTGAACTTTTCCCTCATTTGTTTAGGTTTAGAGTTACCAGCAAGGGGGTTGATGCCACTCTTACTCATGAAGTATTGCTTTAAATCAGTCAGATCAGTTTGTAGGAATACAGAAGAATGGACAATGATGAGCTTCTAGTTCTTAAAACAACTTCTGTTTTGCTTTTACTAAAATTGAGTTTCTAGGTCCCAGTGCTGCCAACTGAATCTCCCTCCTCAGTCTCCAGTGTGGACTCAGATTCCTTAAGATCGTATTTAAGAAGGAAAGCTCTAATCAGGATCCCTGAGGAATCCAGAGTTCCAGGACCATGGAGTGCATGTACCATTCCATCCCAGCAACTCCTGAATCCACTGACCAATTCCCAGGAAATTTAACAGAAAACCAGAATTCTCAACAACACTAAGTTGCCACAAGTTTGATGAACAAGAGTAACCAGCTGGCAAAGCATTCCCCAAACATTGTCCCACTTTAAGGGAAGGCAGGACTGTCACTGCTCAGTTTATTTGGGTGCAGCCCCCCAGGTGGGACAGCACAGGCTCCAGAGGGGAAAAAGTGGGGCTTGTAGTGTGGAGAAGCCTCTGACCATCACAGGGAACCAAAGTTCAAGAAAGCAGAGTTTGTCACACCAGGACGAGCTGCTCTTCAAACACACCCCACAAGCATTGCATAAATAAAGTGCAGAATCACAAGGACTGGCAATTACAGTTACTTATCCAAGTACTTCAGTTTATCTCTACTTAAACCCAAGGAACTGTATGTGGCAACAGGGAAATTGTCCCAGACCAACCCCCAGGATGGGACAGTGCCACGATTTGCCCCGTTCAGGTTGGTATTGCCCTTTATCCCCAGGGCTCCAAGCCATCCATCACACCACACGTTGAATAAAAGCCACCAGAGCAGGAGTTTCTCTGCATACTCTCCCTGTGTGTTTCTATGCATGACAGAGCAAATATTGAGACTGACAGTCCCTGTTTTAGTTTGCAGCTCTGTTCCAACACATTTAACCACAATGCACATCTCCTCTCTTTCCTCCCCTTCAACCTGCCCTGGTGATGACCTTAAATGCAATTTAAATGAGCCACTCTGTGCTAGTAATGAGAAATAATTCAGCTTCAACAATGGTTTGTAAAAGCTTCTCTCCTAAAGGAAAAAGAAAGCTCACACATCCTTTCAATATTTTGAATCATATTAAGATTTTTGACTTAAAAAAAAATCATTCACTAAAGGCATTAGGGAGGCTGGATGTAAGGCAAAATTCAAAGTAAAATAATTTGTTTCAGGCCTTAATTATAAATTTAACATAAGGGAATCAAAGCATGAGCAATTTCTATGTGGCAGTTTCAGCAGGACTAAGTTTTGCTGCTCTCCCAGAGTGAGAGAAGGATTTAATAACTCTCCCCACTGCACATTAATGTCTTTTTCCCCCCTCTAAGAAAGAGCACACAAAATACACAAAATTAACAGTACGAATTGCACTGAAGAAATTCCCTTGTAAACAAATCCAATAAAGACATTTAATACCAAATTTGTCAATACTCTGAAATGACTCCAGATGGACCTCTGAATGGATTCAGTGTCCCAGCCCCACTGATCTCCTTTAGCACTGACCCTTACAAAGATATTTAAACTTCTCTGAGCTTGTTTGGGCTGAACAGGGAACCTTGTTATAAGCACACTTTGTGTGCAGGCTGCAGTTCTCCCTCACCTTCACAGCAGAGCTCCTGGGACCTTCTGAGTTCAATCCCATCACTGAAACAGAGTGATACCGCAAGGCTGAAATTCTGGATGAGGGATACAGTCAGGCTGAAATTCTGGATGAGGGATACAGCAAGGCTGAAATTCTGGATGAGGGATACAGTAAGACAAATTCTGGATGAGGGATACAGCAAGGCTGAAATTCTGGATGAGGGATACAGTCAGGCTGAAATTCTGGATGAGGGATACAGTAAGACAAATTCTGGATGAGGGATACAGCAAGGCTGAAATTCTGGATGAGGGATACAGCAAAACTGAAATTCTGGATGAGGGATACAGCAAGGCTGAAATTCTGGATGAGGGATACAGCAAGGCTGAAATTCTGGATGAG
>JAWWEV010000083.1:58876756-58892277 GCA_035583235.1 Hafferia zeledoni
CATCAGGAGAGCTGGGACCCCCCCCCCCCAGCTGCCATTTAATGTGTTCCTCCCAAAGAGTGCCATAAATGTTTAATCCAAGGAGGGCCCTGTCCAACCACCCTGAGCAGCCTGTGAGATGAGAACTGGCTGTGGGATTACACCACGTAACACACAGCAAGCAATGCTGGGGGGGCCCAGGCAGAGCCACACTCTGCCCTTTGCTCTGCACCAGATGGATCCCAAAGGGACCTGCAGGCAAATTCCCTGCCACGGTTATCAGAGCCCCAGCAATGCTTGTCCTGCTGCAGAGCATGGCCCTGCCCTCCCCTGGGCACAGACACTCCCCGGGCAGCTGCACAGACACACACACTGAATATTCCCCTTTCTCCCCCATGAATCAGCTCTTTGCAGGGCACTGATCCTTCCCCCCCAGCCCCTCCCAAACCCTCCAGTGACAAAGGGGGAAGACAAAGCTCTGCCCGAGATTTTAAGTTGGGGCTTCAAAGGGTGTGTAATTAAACAACCTAATTTGGAACAACACAACCCATCATGTGAGAGTGAACCCCCAGCAAAGTCTGTGCCTGACATCCAACCAAATCCCACTGAGACTCACTGCCAGCAAAGCACTCACAGCCTTTTTCTCACACATTTACACTTTCTGGAAAAGCAGGTGGGTGTAATTTCCAAAATTCCCAAATTTAAACATTCCCAGTGCCTCCCTTTGACATTTCCACACAGACCAAATGACACAACTCCGTGTTTACCCCACCACAGGCTCTAGTTTGGCTCCTTATAAGCTGAAATACCTAAGTAAAAAAGCACAAACATTAAAAATATTTGTGTGTTTTCAACCTCGAATTACACCTCTCAAATATTTCTAAATACATCTCTGGTACCATCAGAATGTACTTCCCCACTCCAGCCTGGAGTGCTGGTTTATCAGCATTGCCTCTGTCAAAAAAAAATTAGTTTTTTTTCTAGAAAACATCTTGTCCTTGGTAGAAGAAAAAAAAATCCCCAGCACTTGTATGACAACAATTCTTAATCCTAAATGGAAATGTAGATCTAGATAAGAGTTAATTCCATGAGGACATAAGTGCTGGAATATACTGGAGAAATCAACCTTAACATTTCATAGATATATGTAAATATATGTATATATTCACATGACACAGATATTGTTTTGCAGATTACTTAAACCCAGAACTTCATAATTCTGTGAAATCATCAATAAAAACATATACAGTACTCAAACACTGCAACTGCAGTCCTAATTTTTATAGCAACCTTATATACTTGGGTTTTATAAGTAAATCAAAAATTAATTTCAAATCATATGAATTTTAGGAAAACAAATTGTTCTATCAGATGTCATTTCTTATTAGTGTTATTTTCATTCCTGCTTTCCTACCATATCAGAAGAGGCTCCTTTTCTCCTTCTTAAAACTCCAAACTCATAAACAAGTAACCCAATTGTATTTAAAAAGCAGTTCCAGGTCAAACTGACACCTCAGCATTGCTACAGTCAAGGCTTCCCAACTCAGCTGTCGAGACCTAAATCCTTCAAACTGTAACTCATTATAAACTTTATGCTTTATATAACTCTAAATCTCAGTACATTTAATTTTCTCAACAATTCCCAACAATTTGCTTTCCTGTTCCCCCCTCTGTGTCTCTGGATACTCACAGAGCTCTTCCAAAAGAGCTCATTTACTGAGATAATGACCCCAAATCCATTTGCTGTACCATGTGCCAACCACAGGCTCGGAAACTTGGGGCATCATGCACTGAAAAAGGTTTCTGATCACTCTTGGACACAGAAGGACACAAACAAAAACCCAACAAAAAAAATTCCAAGTACACATACCTTGAAAATGATTCCTGTCTCCCTTACACATTATATATGGAATATAAGCAGGAATATAAAGAAAGGGGAAAGGGAGGGAATCCTATTAATCTTTGAAAGAAGAAGAATAAAAAGGAGCAACCCTGAACATGCAGAAAAACTGAGGAGGCAAAGCAGGAGGAATGGAAAAGGCACAGAACAACAGAGGTCACGAGCCTGGGGTTTCCAAGGGGCTCAGAGCACTAAATCTGAATTTACTGGTGACCCCAGAGAGCAAAAATGTCCTCCAGTTGTTCAGACCCTTCAAGCAGATCATAAAAATTAAGATCTATAGAGATGCTCCTACTTCTGAGGGCAACTGCTCTTTGTCATCTTCACTGCAATTAATTCAAAATACTTGAAGAAGTCCACGAACTAGGAAATTGCTGCTTTCAAGAACAGATGACAACATGAGATAGCCGTGGCTTCCTCTGCATTGCTGACAAGCAAATCCAGAAAACTCATTCATTTTACACCAGATCCGACTCCTTATTCCATCACCTTGTTAATGTTTTTTCTGCTTAACATCATCTTTTCGGAGGAAGAGCTTTGCTTCTCCCTCATCCAAACCCAATGATCTGCTCCAGCAAAACCACTCAGCTCCATTCATTTGGAAGGAGTTTCCTGCAAACTGGTAATAAATATCAAGCTGCAACTACCAATGCACTGACACTTCTAAAATAGACAAGTTTTTAATGACAAAAATATCATTTATACGGTTTTTTTTCCCTTTTCAAGACATTTGTAAATAACAATCACGAATTTTAAGTGCCTGAAACAATCAAATTATGGGGTTTTTTTTAATGTTATATTGCCTAAATGTTTATTAACTTTTTCTTCCTTGCAGGTGGCACACCAACATAATTTTGGAGAATTAAACCAATGTATCAGTTGCAAAAATTCACAGACAACCCCAGCAATGCTCCCTAATGAGACTCTGCCAGTCCAAAGGATTTGCAAATATTGTGTTACAGACCATAAAGTGTCAATTCCCCATTTATGAGAAGCCAGAAAAAGCAGATTCAGTGGCAATCAAGGCACAGGAAGCACCAGGGTGGGCAATGCTGTGCTGGGGGAGGAACTCAGGAAAAGGAACAAATCCAAATAAATGCTTGTTTGTGAAGAAATCACCAACAGGGATGAAAATGAAAAATAAAGGCCAAGACAGTACAACACAGAGAATATCACAGAAAAAGGCATTTGTTGGGATTCTCAACATCCAAAATACACTTTGTCTGTCCCAGAGCAACAGGAAAAATTTATATTCTCAAGCTTATTTTTGCCTGAGGAATAAAAGGCATCGAGGAAATTTTGCTGACTTATGAATCAAAATCTCTCCTTTCCCACCAGGTCAACATCCAGCACAGAAACGTTTCATCTGGTTTGTGGAACAGTGGAGGCCCTCAACAGCCCTATAAATTCACAATACTTCATACCTGAAAATGATGTATTTTGTAAATGAAAGTGACTCTCTCAAAATAAATTTTCCAAGAGACTTGGCAATAATCATCAATAAAAGCAACTGAAACAGACCACCTTCAAATTCACAATACTTAGTACCTTAAAATGATGTATTTTGTAAATCAAAGTGATGCTTATAAAATAAATTTTCCAAGAGACTTGGTGATAATCATCAATAAAAGCAACTGAAACAGATCACCCTCAAAAATAATAGAATTCACTATTAATAGAAGTTGCCAGTGAATAACTTGTTCGTTTCTCCCTGAAACATTTTAAACGGAGCAAAGTCTCCCCTCTCCCATGCATTTTAATTAATGTTTTCAATGTACCACTCCCTTGGAGTGTGACCCTGCTTTTACCCTGCATCTCCCTCTGCTGGTTTCCTTTCCTGCCTCTTCACAAGCCACTGTAGGAAGGAGGTTCTTCTTTCCTTGTTCTAAAGCCAAGCAGAGTCGGAGTTGGAGCTGTTCCCCTTTCCCCAGAGCTAAAGCAGCACAACTCAACCAAAGCTGCCCAAGGAACTCTCCCCAGTCCCTGCCAACCTTCTGGGTGTTTCTCTGTCCCTTTTTTGTCCTGCAGCCACATCCCTGAAACCCCATCACAGTTTCCTCAGACAGGGTCTGGCAGAATCCCAGAAATGCCAGCACTGATGCTCCCTCCCTAACACTCTGCAAGTCCTTCCTTATTTATCAGCATCACCACCCTTGAATTCTGAGAACCTGAGTGAGTGGGGTTTGCAAACCTGACCTGCAAGTGGGCAGTAGGGACACTTAAAATAAGAGAAAAAGCCAAGCAGGTTTCACTACTGCAGTTGAAAGGAGAGATGTTGGAGGAAAAACAGCTTTGAGAAGACTCACCAGTAGCTCCTGGATCCCCCCAGGATGCCAACCCAAAGAAGGAATGGAATACATGGGGCACACACTCCTCTAGTGTAAAATGCAAACCTCAACTAGCACCAAAACCTGCTGCTACCACAAATAAAATTCACTCAGTTTGCAGAACTACCACATGTGCTACAGCTCATGTTTCTTTATCTGGGCTGCTTTGGGTTTCTTGCCCTGTAATGGCTGTTTTCCCATCACTGTTTTTTTATATCTGAACAATCCCAGAAATGTTTGATGGTTTTTGAACTTTACAGGATTAAAGCCCAAGTTTTGAAGGGCACAGGGGAATGTTTTGAGAGGCTCTGTAGTACTTACATCCTTAACTATTAATGGTTTTAATTTGTAAATCACTGCAGATGGTTCTAAACCTTCCTTCCAATACCTCATTTACCTTACCTTGGTGACACCAAACCCATTTGCTTTCCCTGACACCCAGAAATAGTTCCCAGCACTGAGGAGTCCCTTGGGGTAAGTTAAAGGATTCCTCAGAGGTTTCCATGGCACAGGGAGCAGAAACAGCTCCTGTGGCAAAGCAAAAATATTCAGATGAGGAATAAACTACACCAATTGTTTCAACCCAAGGGGAGCATTGAGGAAAAATAGTAAGTGGAAGAGGAGAGCTTTGCTGGCTCCAGGAGAACCCAGAACAATGGCCAGAGACATTAAAGGTGCTGAAATGACTCCCCCAAGCCTTTCCAAATGCTCTATACCATCCCATCCTCCTCCCCTCACTCTGACACTCCCAGACACGTCAGTGTCAGAGGAGCATCAACCAGCAGCCAACAGGAAAACACCAACCCCAGCAAACTGGGGGTGCTCCTTTCACAGGAAAAATGTCACAGCGTTTCCCTTTGATCTTTGGGGTTTTTTCTCTTTCAGAAACAGAGCAGGAAAACTTCCCCACCCAATAAAAATAATAAAGCACAAAGCCACACAACTTTCCAGGCCAGAAAATAATCACCAATAAAAACCGTTTCTTTCCAGCGACACCAAGTGACAAATTAACATTAAAAATGCTGGATCACAAATGTCACATAATTTTATTTCAAAGCAGATATTTCTGCTTTTAGCATTGATCAGTAAGGACAAGGAAATACTGTTCTAATAATTACACAAACACACTAATTATTCATCTAATTTGCAGTGACTAAAAAACCTACAGACTTCACTTAGTCATGTCCAGGAGCCTGGAAATTGAATATAATCAACACCATAATTAAGATTTCAAAACAGCTTCTATTGTAAGAGTTTGCCTTTGGTAATTAATTACTTTCCAGGCAAAAATAATCTTCTGGGATTAAATGACCATTTCACTTGGGGAAAAAACCCAACCCACACACACATTCTCACTATGTAATTTAAGTTTACAGGTACAAGAAAACACATTTCTGCCAAGCAGAAAAGCAGAATATGACCCAATAATTTCTCAGGAGCTCAAGAATACAACAGGTACATTTCAGTAAGAGCTTGGCCACAGTTTTCTTAGGGGAGAACACTCTGCTGAGCAGAAACCTGGAGCATCAGAGTCACTTCTGGAACCCACAACCAGCTTCAGCTGCTCAGAAATACAAGGCAGGTGAACATTTTCAATGAATTGTGTGTTGTCTTGGGTGTGACAGGCAAAGTTTGAACCCTCTGAAAAAAATCAGGACTTCTCCTTTTCAAATATCTGTGTTAACTTTATTATTGCCTGTCAGGTATTTACAGCCCCTCACAAAACACTCCCCCCTCAGGGAAACAAATTGGGAAATTAACTCTTGAATTCTCCAAAGTTTATTTTGCTAACACTGAAATTCAGGCAGATATGCATAAGAATTTCTTGTTATATAACAAGATAAATGACACATTTTCTCCCTGTTCCAAGATTTACCAAGTGAAAATCCCAGTTAAGTAAAATCAGGGGATGGTTAATGACTCAATATTGAATGATATTGCCCTATTTGAAATACAGCCCACCAGCAGACCCAACACAATAGTATTAAATGCATTTCAAACCCATATTTTGACAAGAATTAATCACAGTGTATTTTTCTTCTATATAGGAAATATTTTTACTGTGTGACTATTGAAAGATTCTGCACTAACTGGTGTGGAAAGGAACTCAATGCCCTGACCTGCAGTGAAATAAAAGGCAGTGCAGTGGGGAGGCAGCAAAGCACCTTCCCAGAACCATAATTAAATATTTCCTGGTTACAGACACACAGAGAGAGGCTGATTCCACTGAAGGGCATCAATGGTATAAGCAAGTCATGGAGGTCTGAAAGGTGACTACAAATGTTGGTGTAATTATGGATTTTTTCCCTTCCCTCTCCAAACTAAGATATAAAGTGGTAACTCAGAGCTGAGATGGGGGTGAATATGGACAAGACCATCAGTTCTGTTGGTTTCTCATCCTTCCACTCCCAGGGGGAAACTCAGGGCCACGTGGCCAAGGACACATGTTCAGGTTTCAGGGAGAAGGGAATCTCCTATAAAATCAATATATTGGCCTTATCAGGGGTTTTAGAGTATTTTGAAACCTCTGACCCAACAGCTCAGCTCTGATTAAGGGGGAATTATGAGCACACAAGTGACAGAAAGAATATGAGAAGTAGCACATCAATATCCAGTCCCAGAGAAAGCTCTTCCTGAATCAAAGTCTGACACAGTTTACATGGAAATATGGAAGGAGTACAGAAATGCTGCAGAAAATTCAACAGCTCAGCAGATCTGTATTAACAAGCCTTATCCCTCAGGTATTTTTAATTCTAGTTGGGTGAGTAATTACCATCCCCAGATAAGACACTTTTCATGGGTGGAAAGAGGAAACTACAGACACTGATGTAATTTCAAGAAGTCCTTTATGTTTGCAGAGGAAGCCCCTAAAGCTGCTGAGAGATCTCTGCACTCAGCAGGACAATCACAGGAGCTCTGGGTTATCTTCTTCAAAACTGAAAAAACAAAACCACTACACAATTCAGAAGGGGCAGGACATTCATCCTCAAGGAGACTCACAGAACTCCAGCAGAAAAACCCTCCTTTTGCTGCTCAGGAAAGGAAAATAAAAAATGTTCCCAAAAGAGAAAATTTAGAATGAAAAATGCTCGTGAAAACTGCAATTTAAGTGCAATAAAAATCAGCTGGACAGCAGCACAACTGCCATGCACCCCACACGGCTGCAGAGCTGCTGGAAACTCCACAGAAAACTGCAAAGGAAGAGGAGGTTTATGGAACTTTGCCTACTAAGCACAAACTGACACATTGGAAAAAAAACCCCTGCAAAAAGCAGCCACAGAGCCCTCTCTGAGCAGTTTGTTGACATAAAATAGCAATAAATACAATGCTTCTGTCCCAAGGCTCACATGTTCTTAGCAAAGTTCTAGTTGCTTCCTAAAACAAAAAATAAATCAGGATTTTACTATTCTGAGCTAGGAGGGAAGGCTGGGCCACATAAAGCTTCTTGAAAAAATCTTTATGTCAACTGGAACAGTAATAAATGCTACAAATATCTGCAATTGCAAGAGTTTCCCAACTATCAATACATTCCCTATAGAGAAATTACACTCATCAAAAGGCACAAGAAGAGCAGCCACACAAAGGCAAAGCAACTCAGCTCTCCATGCAGTGGAAATGTAAGTGCAACCAGAAGTGTCTGCTCTGCTGGGACTCACAAATATCAGGCCCCTCAGCAGCTGAAACTGCCATTTGGGGAACTCAGTCCAAGGCAGACACCAGTTAATTCAATTGAGATTCATCTGAATCCTGAATCTCCCCAGGACACAGTGAGGTTCTCGCAGCCCTCACAGAGGTAAAGTTAAAGTATTTTAGAAGAAACACCAAGAAAATAGTTACATATAGATCAAATTCTCAGCTACAGCTGAAAATCCCTTCTTACGGAAATAGAAGTGTTAAATACACTTCATATTAAAGCCTACCATGAATTTTATGAAGTTTAAAAGACTGGAAAATGGAAACAGCTACATATTATATTTACTGTGATTCTCTTATGCTTATCAGGTCTGTTATTAGCTGCAATTAAATATTTCAAGATAATGATGATACAATTATGATTTACCCAAATGACTACACTGAAGTCAGAGACACCTAAAGAGGATCATGCAGGACTGAAACCTCCAACAGTCATGAGTGGTTTACACTGAAGCTTTTTATGGCTGTTTCTATTAAAATTACATTTGTATATTTGTATCAACAGGTTTAGGGGTTTTGTTTGTTTTTAACCACATAAAAATGGGACCGACAAGGACTTAGAGCATCAGTTCAAAGGACATAATAAAAGCTTTAAAACTAAAAGGGAGGTAAAGACAGACTGTCCCTGGAGATGCTAAATAGTACACTAAAAAACTATCAGCCATTACAAAGCCCACTCTGACACACAGGAGATGATGAATTAAGTCCTACATAGTTTGTTTGCCTTTACACTTTCTATATTCTCATGTTCAAAAGCCTCAGCTGCAAGAAAAGAGAATTAATGAACAGCATCTCATAGAAAACTTGGGGGAAAATGATTGGGTAGATTATTTTAGATCTAAAAGCTTTCAAAATACTTCTAATATGAAGCCAGTTCTACAAAATCCAAACACTTTAATATGAAGCCTGTCCTACAAAATCCAAACACTCCAATTCAGTGGCTGAGCCCCTTTAGCCACGTTTAGCAGTGATGTCTTTTGCTACAGAAGCACTCACAGAAGTGTCTCTGCAAACCACGACTCTGCCATGACATCCATCAGTCACTCTGAGAAGCTACAGGGTAAAGGAGCTTCCCAGTGGCATCCCAGTGGCACTGGAATGACCAGGTGTGTGTTGCCCAACACCATCACTGCCAGTGAAACCCTGGCAGGGCTGGCACAAAACACCCACAGGACTTCCAGAAAAACCACCCTCCAACTCCAGGTGAATTCAAGGGCAGCAGAAGAGCTGCCTGGACAGGAAAAGAAAACAAAAAGCAGCAACAAACCCTCCAGAACTCCTGTGCTAATAACTCTGCAATGCCCTGGACCACAACAACTGAAATTCCAGCCCACTATAAATCCAAACAAGCACATTTTTTGCCACCAGCAGCTGTTCACCCCTCACCTGTGAGCAGGCAAACCTATTGATGTGTCTGCTGCCTGAGACAAACAGGGAAAGAGCTGCTTTCCCATCTGTTTTCCAGTGGTTACAGAATCCAACATGAGAGTCAACTGTACTTCTGCCAAGGGGGTTTTTGCTTCTTCAGGTTTAGGACACAGGGATGGGACTTTGGTATAGACTCCAACCATTGCTGTGGTTTATCACAGACAGTGTGCATGATCCTGGGCTGACTTTAATAAATTCTGAAGTTTGGATAAAATAAATTGGCACCTATAGTGGCTTGTTTTAGATGCCAAACCCCACAGCTGCCCCAACAAACACCTCACACTTGGCACAGGGCGATTATCTCAGTGTGCTCCTTGAGCCAGCACAGCCCACAGTGCTAAAACCAAACCCCCTGGCCCTCCCCGGGATCCTGAACCATTTGCAAATACAGCTCCATTCTGTGGGAGGGAAGTGGGCCATGGGGGTGCTCTGCAGGTGTTCCAAAATACATTTTCAGCAAGGGAGCAGATGCTTGAAAAGCAACAATTCCAGTAAGCACATGGCACCATAATCAGTCTTGCTCCTGGGTTTGAAAGCAACTGCCTTCCTCTCAAACACACAAGTTACTTGGCTTTGGCATCACATGCATTTATTGCACCTGCAAGTGCTTGAATATATTACACTCCCACATTGCAATGTACTTTTTTTTTTTAAAGCAACAGGACACAACAAATCACAAAAAACAATGAACAAGTCACGATCCTGGTCACAAAAAACCTTCACAATTCACATGGCACGGGAGTTGCCTAAAATGCCTTTTGATTTTCAGGCTTTAATGCCATTAATGTACAGAATGAGGTGTAATAAAATGCCTTTACCTTCACTTTAGATGTTTCTGCTACTTTACACTGCCAGATAACATTTGCCTGTTATTATACTCTTAATATGTGAAACAGCCATTATTAGAGAACATCTTGGTTCAATTCATCTTGAGGGGTCTGCAAACCCAGACAGAGCCAAAGTGCATTTCCTCATGAGAGAGTGTAAGGGAAATTAAGGTCTTTCACTGCAAATGTAAGCCCAACCAAAACTGGGTCATTCAAAAATTCCAGTAACACAGATAAAGTAGAAACTCAAACAAAATCCTAACTTCAGTGCCTGACTTTTTTTATGAGTGAATTTTTCTTTTACAGAGAGACAGAACCAAAACGTTCCAGGACAGCACTGCTGCCTTTAACAAAGTTTCATTCTCTGTTTAACATGTCACTCTTGGTAAATGAAACATTTTCTGTGCCTGCATGTCTGCAGCTTCTGTGCATTAAACCCCTTTGTATTTCCCCTCAGCCAGCACACCCTATCTGGGCATGCAGCTGCCTTTATGCCAACAAAAATCCATTTTAGCTTGAGCCAGTTCCTCCTTCCTTTTTCACTTAGACTAACAACAACAATACAACCCCAAATGAAAGTTTAACTTCCTTATCCTTCCCTTTCTAGTTTATTGTTTTCTCTCCAGGTGCTTTGGGGACTCTCCACCGCAACTGTGTGAGATTCAATGTGTGAGATTCTTCTTTTTATCTGAATTCTTCAAACATCCTAAACCATTTTCAGTCCCCCCTGATTGTTCAGATGAATTTCTAGGAGGCCCACAAAGAACATTATTAACTGTGACAGTAACTGCAGCAATTCCAACCTGTTAAACAGATATTGTGCTACCAGATCCAATTTCCACCAACCTTTCAGCAGTGACAACACTTTAATAAATCCATATTCTTATTTGAGGGATTCCTGTTCCAGAGGTCAGCACAGCTGTTGGATTTTCCAGGTAAGGAGATAGAAACAAACACCAGACAGGTTTGATAATCCAGGCCATTCACTGCCTGCTGCTTTAGAATTCCCCATTTACAGTGCTCTTGGAAGTTCAGGGAAGCTCAAGAAAGACACTGTGTTGACTTAAATTTATTCTCACTATGACTAATTACAGTCCTTTTGTATAGAAATGATGTGCAACAACCTACAGAGCCCCAGTGATGAAGAAATCAAAATTAGAAACGTCATTATGCTGAAGCACAGCATGAATTTCCTTGTGGTTTATCCACCCTGTGCACTTGACTCTTCCCTAAACACTCTTATTGACATATAAACACTTTGTACACAACTAGGCTTTAAAAAAAATGTTGTCAAAAGAGGGTGCCCTTTAAAAGTAAACATTTACTATGCCATGGTACTGACCTACAGTGGTATTTCCTATACTTGGTGACATATTTGTATATTAAATTTTCCACTCTAACTGTTGATCATTCTGTACTTGCGTTCCCCAAAGGAGGGGGAGCAGCAACAAAGTCTCTTGCTGTCCCTCACAGTTGGTAACTCAGCAATCACAGCGCTGTATAAAACAATAAAGTGTTACTTTCTCCCCCATCCCCTCACCCTTCCCCAGCCACACAAAGCAGTTAATGTTTCCCAAGTCAAACACGGGCTGTTTGCTTATCTGGAGCCCTGGAGTGGGGCAGTTCAGGTGCCAGCACCGAGCCTGGCAACGCCGCGGGCACGGGCACTGCGGCCCCGGCACGTGCCAGGGAGGGAGCACTCCCTGCCCTGCAAACTCTGCCCAGCACACCCCAGAAAGCCAAGCTGCACAAGGAAGGGATAAAAAAAGCAGATATTTGGGTCAGGGCCAGGCCCAGCTACCAGATAATCCTGGTTTCCATCGCCCAGCTGTTTGTAGCTCACCTACTGAATGGCAGGTGCAGGACAAAGGGGCACAGACCTGAGCACCTGCTGCCTCCAGCCTGACTGGCACCTCCTGCCACCTCAGCAGGGCCAGGGCAGCCTGGCTGTGCCCCCTGGGCTAGGGTGGGCTGGGGGTCCCTGTCCCGGGCTCCAGGGCAGCCTGGCTGTGCCCCTCCAATGGGGGTCCCTATCCTGGGCTCCAGGGCAGCCTGGCTGTGCCCTCCCCCTGGGCTGGGGGTCCCTGTCCCGGGCTCCAGGGCAGCCTGGCTGTGCCCTCCCCCTGGGCTGGGCTGGGGGTCCCTGTCCTGGGCTCCAGGGCAGCCTGGTTGTGCCCCCCTGGGCTGGGCTGGGGGTCCCTGTCCTGGGCTCCAGGGCAGCCTGGCTGTGCCCCTCCAGTGGGCTGTGCCCCCCCAGGGGGGGTCTCCACACCCTGGGGCACCCCTGGCTGCAGGACATCACTCAGGTTTTGTGGTGCCCAGGTGGGCACAGGCACAGCCCCCTCCCACCACAGGGGTCCCTCCAAGCGGCCCAGGAGCCACTGGCACTCAGGAATTCCCAGCCCACCACTGCCCACTCCACAACACCTTAAAAACCACAGAAGGTTTTTGCTTTGCTGTGCCCAAAGTGCACGGTGAGCAGTTTTTGGTACCCATCCTCAAGGAAAAAGAGGAGGAATTTCAGTGCCACAGTCAGAGAGCTGGAGATGTCCCTGCTCCTCCTGCAAGGACAGCCATTGAATCATCACAGTGCTGTGCCCATTTTGGTGCCCCTTTCATGCCCTGCCCCAGCAGTTCTGGCCACATGGAGTGTTACTGGCAGTGCCATGCTAAGCCAGGCATTTCCCAGCCACCCAGAGCCAACAGGCCTTGATGGACAGAGCTGAGTCTTTCCTCCCCCTTCAGGGGTTAAACAGAAACGTGCAGAATGAAAATGGGAAATGAATGAGCAGGACTAAACATTACAAAGTGTAGAACTAAAGCAACACAGAGGCCTAGGAAGGAGACAGGGAAGTGAAAAAGCAAGCAAGCAAAGAAACCCCACGAACAACAACAAGCCCGAACCAAACATGACCACAAGTACTACTTTTATAGAGGTCCATGGGATGATGTTTTCATGAATGTCATTTAATGAACTAAAATGATTTCACAAACAGATCTGAATCCTTCTGTTTGCCTGGAAGTCCATGAGCTTATTTCTTGTGCAGTTCACTGAACAAAACCCTCTGTTTTTCTACAGAGGAATCACAGAGCAAGTTGCTCCACATTAAGACAGAGAACCCAAGATCCTTTGGTTTAGTGTCTCATGTCAACCATGGGAAAGAAAGAGGAAGGAAAAAAAAGTAAGAAAGGGGAAAAAAAAAGGAAAAAAAACCCCAACAAGACCTCAAGGAAAGCTGCTGGCTTTAAAGCAAAAAAAAGAGAAGTTCTTAAAAATTGCCTCCACCCTCCCAGGTACCTTTGAGTTTTGCAACAGAGGGAGCAATAACTGCTTATACCTGGAGATTTGGTACCACACACCTGAAAAAAACATGGTCCAAGTGGTAGAGATGCCAAACCCAGCCCAACCTGCAGGGCATTTGATCAACTTCTCAGGTATAATAGTTATAAAATGTACTCATTTCAATTAGTCCCTGACCCAAAAGACACAAGTACATCGTTCCCTAATCGATACCCCAGGGGAATAAAAAAAGAGCAAAACATGTGAAAGGAGAAGAACACTGGGAAAAACTAAATAGTAAATAAGACTCACTTAAGCACAAGGAAAGACTTTTACTGGTAGAAGAATCAAACCCTACAAAGCCACTCAGAACCCAAGGAGAGAGAGTTTTTACAAGATGGTGTTAAAAATATGGCATAGGCCTTGTTTGAGCACACACCTTAGTCCAATCAGTGGATAAAGAATAATAATACAAAATTAACAAGCCAACTTTTGGAAGTATTTCATTCAGCACTTATATATATATTATATATATTAGTTGCATAAACAGTTGTGAATGACTCAGTAGCAAAAGCAGCTGAGAGGACACAGTCCAATCAAACTGGGACCAGATCACATTTGTCATGGACCACTTTAAATCACAAACTGAAATTCATCCACTCCCACAGTGAGAGCAGGAAAAGATGGTCAAAGTGTCCAGAAGCATTTCCTGTGGAAACTATGAAAGCAAGACATACAATATTTGAAAAGAAATAGAAAAGTCATCTTGAAATGAAACATGAGTATTTACATCAGCAACTCAACTAGAAAAAGGAAGTTTCCAGAAATCCCATTGTGCAAATTTGGTTTGCATTTATGCATTTTGCAGGGTAGTGACATACATTTCTTTCTTAACACTATACCATAATACAATATAAAGAACTATACAGTCAATGACGAGTAGACTCCAGTTCTTAATTCCTGCACATCTTGGGGAGGTGACCTAAGTGCACAGCAAGCCAGGAAGCAATTTTCTTCTTTCCTGGAACAAACTATTTCATTTCAAAAAATGAAACTATGGAAATAACTTGCAATGTGTTTGAAATCCTGTTTTTGTGTCGTTTTCTGTCACTTTGACAAAAAGCTTAAAAAAACTCTGCAAGAGGCTTATGCACATAAAGCCAAAACTGCTCAATTATACAACATCTAAAATCAAATAAATGCATCTTTAAGACTGAAACCCCCTGCATCACATGAAGTCTACCAACATCAGCTTTCCCTGCATGTTCATTTAATGGCAAAAAATCCAACTTGCACCGTCTGTGTTGAGAACTGAAAACCCAAACCACTGCTTGAAGTGGAAGAGCAAGACTCAGAGAACAGCAGAGACATTTAAGTCTTGCAGGCATTTTGCAGGATTTAATTAAAAGCTGCAAGACATACTCAGGGCTATGTCCTTTTAAAAGAACTCACGCCTTTGGCATGCAGTAATATATGAGATTTCAGCCACTCAATAGTTCCTTGTATTAGTGCCCAGTGTGTCTTACTGTGCATACATTATGGTTAATATTAAATGATTTCATCTCCACCTGGGGGGAAGGAAGGGGAGCTGCCCCCTGGGAGGAGCTGCTGTGCCTTCCTGGCACATATTTCTGCCTTCTACAGCCCTGTCTGCATCAAATGTGGCCCCACAAACCCCCACAGGTAACCCCAGGAAGGGCTGGGACAGGTCACACAGCTCAGGTGTGTCAAACAGTGGTGACATCTTCTAAGGCTTTGATTTCCCAACTCCCCCTTACTCATGTCTTAGTCAGGATTGACACAGGACTAAGCCATGTCTCGCCAGGAAGTGTTTTAGATAATTACACACAGAGGAACAATGGCAGGGGGAGTTTGTGTCCCTCTGTTCCAGGGCCATTCCCAGCAGCATCCTGAGTGTGAGTTTGTCCCTCTGTTCCAGGGCCATTCCCAGCCCCAACCTGAGTGTGAGTTTGTCCCTCTGCTCCAGGGGCACTGCCAGCCCCAATCTGGGTGTGAGTCTGTCCCTCTGTTCCAGGGCCATTCCCAGCAGCATCCTGAGTGTGAGTCTGTCCCTCTGTTCCAGGGCC
>JAWWEV010000083.1:58907085-58920266 GCA_035583235.1 Hafferia zeledoni
GTGTTGAAATACCTGATACAGAGCAGCCCTTACCTGAAGACACTGCTTTTAATCACTTCTGATGGATTGTAATTATACCTTTTTCTTTAAAAAAAACCTGCATGTGGCCAATGCAAACTGTTCATTTTGCTGCCCCACAGAACTCCAGGGAATGAGAGGCCAGGACCAAAATATTGATCTTGGCCCAACATCCAGTGCATTGGCAAAGTCAGCAGGAAAAAAACCCAAACTTATGGCATTCATAAGACACAAAAGATGATATAGAAAGAATTTTAATAAATTTAGTAACAACAACAATAAAACCCTCTAGGTATGGCCAAAAAGCACAGAGAGACACAGACTGTCTGTCAAAGTGTCTCAAACAGCAGCCCAAGCTCCCTGGAATGCAGCTTCAAATCATACTTCAGCAACAATAGTAGAATAAAATCTCTTTTCCCTAGAAGTCAGTAAGAGGCTGACAGAAGGGGTTTGTCTCACAAAAACACTGTCACCACTTTGCTCCTTCCTCCCAAGAAGTTAAAAACTCAGTTCCAGCCATCAGTGGGAACAGCAGAGCTGAGTTTATTTTATCCAACACACTGCTCAGCAAAGCCTCCTCAGCACAAGGAGGGATGCTCAGCATTGCTGCAGGAATTGCTAAAGAAAATTCAGGGCAAAGATTAAAACTGACTTCTGATAATACTCAATATTTGTCCTTTCATGAAAACACTCAGAGAACTCACTGTGGTTCTGCAGGGACAATGTCCTGACACAACCTCATCAGAGCTCCTAAACCCAAAGATCCTCAGCAAAGCTCACAGGGATCTGAAAAGCTCTGGAAATCAGTCCCATTACATAAAAATCAGTCCCCACCATCATGGACAAAGATCTGTTTATGGGAGACTTGTGGAGACCAAACTATTTCACGTGAATGTCCTTTCATCTCTCAGCACCCCAAATTCACCAGATTAGGCACAATTGCTAAAAACCACTACTGAAAGCCAAGGCTCCAGATTTTAAGCTTTAGGACTCCTCTGGTTTGTGATGTCACATGTTGTTCCTGATTTCCCAACACTTGTGAGCCCTCCTGTAAATAGTAATGGAATAAAATAAATGGTATTTTGCCACTGCAGTTCTGCATCCAGAAGCAACTGTGCCACAGTCTGGGGAAGTGTTTCCCAACAAGATGTGACTTCCATCTGAGCCCCCTGGTTGCCACCACAACCAGGTATTTTCTTTCTTGTTATATCAAGCAAATACAACTTTATGTTAATATAATGTGGATTTCACAGCATATAAATACAACCATAAAAGGACAAGTCTGATTTGTTTCTTTCCTCACATACCATAAATAACATTTAAATAACTACCTTAAGATCATAATCCTGACTGTATTGCCCAGATCTTCTCTCAGCTTTGCCATTTTTCCTTTGCTGCATAGCCCCAAGTTTCTTCACAACTTTTCAACAGCTGTTTTTATTCTGAATAACACTGTTTTTATGCAGCCTCTCTCCTGCTCAGTGACTCAACACACTACTGAGAGACACAGCCAGGAGATCATCACTGGCTTTAATAAGGTTCCTTATGGATCTCTAATTAAGGATGGATTTAGAAACACTTTTCATCATTGGAGACTTCTTACTAGAAGAGCTGCAACACTTGGAGCCCCAAGTGCAGCCCAAAGGATGGGCTGTTTGTACCTGCACAGAGGGTGGGACATCAGATGTCCCTTTGGATTCAAAGTGTTTGACACAGAGATGGAGTTGCTGCTACACCAGAATTATCTACATTTTTTAATGTACATTTAAATCTTGAAAATGCCTCCTACCAGCAACATTTGGAAATCTGTGTTTGTGAAACACAGGCAAAATACAGCTATAAAAAACAAACAATAAGATGCAATAAAGCTGTCATGACTACCAGACTTACCTGAGTTTTAGGCAGACACTGGCACAGAGAATGAACTGCAGAAAAACTTGCATTTGATTGAATCCATGTGACATTATGAACACCCTACTGAACCTGAAAGCTGCTGAGCTTAGATTAGCTCTCAAAAACAATCCAGAGCTACTCCTGGAAATCCATTACCAGAAAAAGCAATGTACCCCTAAGCAGGGTTTCAGGAATCCTAGGCAGGCTCATGAAGTTTACTTTTTAGTTGAGTGAAAAAAGGTTCCTGTCTTCCTCTTTAAGGAAAAAAATCACTGAATTTTATAGTTCCCCTCGAATCACAAAACAAAAAACAAAAAAAACCAAACCAAAGAGCTTGCCTGGAACTCCATTTGAGCAATCCTGTACCCAAAATTAAATATATCTTTAGCAAAGAGAGGTGCACACCCCAATGAGAACGTGACTCTGCAGCCCAAAGGCACCTCCAGGCACAGCTGTGGCTGCAGAGACACCAACACCTTCACACCCAAAGGGCACCACCCCACCCCTGCTCCCTGGGCTGGGCCAGGGGCTGTGCTGAAGGGACAAACCCCTTACCTTGGAAGGACTGCCTGGCTCTGTCCACCAGCTCCTCAATGGGGTAACTCGCCAGGTCCCCTCGGGCGTGCTTGGTCTTGCAGTAGGTACAGGCATTGAGGCACCTGTTTGGAGAATGGGAATGCTCAGTCTGGGGCAGCAAAGCCTCCACATGCACAGCTGTGGTTTTCATACATCTGGGAAAAGGAGCTTCTGTATCTATGACCAGAAAATTGCAATATTCCACTTTAAAATCAATGAAATAGTTTGATAAGTGTTTTGCCTTCTTAACTTCTTTCACACATATATATAAAAGGTGAAAAAATGATCAGTGGAAACCACATACAAAACCCAAGTGTGGGAATTGACATATTTTTATAAAGTTATAGGGCTAATAATTAACCATCACCCAAGATGAATCTTCAGGCTTCCAATTCCACTATTACATAAAAGATCCAACCTGAACAAGAAAATAAAGGCAAAAAGTCCTGAAAGGCTAAAAACAGATTTTAGGAGCAGTGTGAAATTTGGTTTGCTGATTTATTTTGGGGTAGGAGCTGAAAGTTGGGATTTGGAAGCAGACTTGCTTTCAAGTTTTGCTGCACCAATTAACCTATTCCTACTATTAAAAAAAACATTGTGGAATGTCTAAATAATTCAGTTTGTCTCTTCTTTGATACTTAAAGAGATTATACAACAAAACCCAAATGAGACAGATACAACACAGAAAAGGATCAATTTTAGAAAACAAGCCAAAAGAGGCAAAACTTTTAAATCCTATTTGTACCACATTTGTTAATTAAAAATTGGAAAAAGAAATAATCTTTTGGGCTAGAGCTGACCAACAAAAGGATGCAGCTTCAACTACTGGCAAAAATGCTGAACTCACCACTTTTCACAGATTTGACAATTACCAATTCTTGAAAACAGAAATGTAAACCAAGCCCTAAGTATAATGAGGTATCTGCAGTGGTTATGTCCCTGGTGAGGCAGCCTCTGCTCCAAGTTTCCAGCCCAAATTACTCATCTGCCCACGCCACAGCCAGCCCAGAGGGAGCCAAGTGGAAAAAGGCTGTTTGTGGGAGCTCTGGGAATTCAGCTTTGCCTCTCACTGGGAGCCTTCACCAGCAGGAGCATCTGAAACCAGCCCGGGGGGAAGCTCTCCTTAAAAACCAGCCTTGGCCTTGGCTCAAACACACAGGACCAGCAGCTGGAAGAGAGGATTTGCTTTGTGTCACACTGGGAGCCTTTTTCAAGCATTTAAACCTGGTTTGTAAGTGTTAGTTTGTATTAATGCAAGTCAAAGAAATCACAGCCATTTCTTGCACAAAGAAATCACAGCCATTTATAGAGAAAATAATTAATGATCATTGTGTTTGTAATCACCAACATGTTTTGGATAAATTTTATAGTGATTCCAGAACAAAAAAAAACCCACTAAGTCTTGGTTTTCCACATACTAAACTGATTAAGGTACTCTGAATTATTAACCTTTTGCTTTGAATTATTAACCTTTAATCAGTCATGTACCAAATACACAGAACTATTCACAGCAAGGTAAAACACTATTCACAGATAAATTACTCCCATGTGACTAAATAAAAACTTGCTGAACGTGTTACCAAACTGGGTGTCACCAACACTTTGTGTCTGAAGTGTTCCTGTAGATGGAGGTACTAAGAGTGGTCTTTTTTGGCCACTGTGTGCTTAATGTTGTGCACTGGACTAACCAGTTTTCATTTTCCAAACAGGAATATTGCTCAGCAAACACACACACCACATGCAAGGTCATCCCCTGCAGATGGGACTAATTAGGAGTGAGATTTCCCTGCTGATGACACAGCAGGAAAATAAAGACTTTCCTTCAGTGCTTCTCAGCATCAAAGAGAACCAGGTACAGACACGAGGAGCAAAGTCCCGGTGCCTCTTCATGGACTTGAGCCATTCAGTGCAGTGAAGAGAAGATTCCAGCCCCAGATGTGAGAAGAATAAACCATGTTTCATTCAAGAACCAGGAGACAACCCAATTAGAGCCTGCAATGAGCCATTAGTGGGTTGTTCAATGTTACTGATCCAGAGCAGACATCTGTGGGCAAGATGGGATTGCTGGATGTTCCACCAGTGTCATGTGACAGCTCTGCTGCTCCCCAGGTGGATAACTGGGGGAAACATCCTGGAATAATCCAGTAAACTCTTGTAATTCTTGCTTGGCATCATCCTGGTAAAAATAAACAAAACTAAACCCAAACAACCCTCAGTCCTGAGGGGGTCCAACAAAGGAGAAATTTGCACATAATCATTAATCACAATTGAGACCAAACACTCATATCTGCCCTTGTCAGATCTAGTGACACCTTTGGATCAAGGGTTGGACTTGGTGATCTCAGGGGTCTCTCCCAACCCAGCTGATTCTATGATTCTATTCAAGGTTTTATGGAGTTCACCCTATTAATAAAATAACAACAAAATCCTACCAGGAGCATCCCAGCAGCACAGACAGGACAGGTTGCTCCTGTCTCCCCCAACATCCTCTGCACCAAGTACAGACTTCCCTGCACAGTCTCAGTAACTCCAGGCCAAGAACATGTTCTATCAGTACACTGGGATTTTCCTCACAGGGGAGTGGCATTTGCTTGTTCCAAAATACAGTTCACAGAAAGGAGATTTTTGCTTTTATAAGATACTTTTAGAGTTTGTATCCAACGTAATTTTGATTAAAATGCTCTGAAGACAAAAGTCCCTTTGCAGGCTCGACTGAGCAAAAGAAACACCAGAAATAAGTACTCCCAGCAGATGAAAAGGAGATGGACACAACTCACAAGTGACTAAACAAGAGCTGGTAGAATTCTACTAATATTTTTCTCCTTAGGATACACAGTTCTAAAAACCTAAGAAAAGCACTTATACAATTAAATGTCATTAATATTGCTTAGCATTCCACCTCCATATATGAACTCTACTTTGTACTTCCAAAATTTTTAAATTCCCTCAAACATAACTGCAATGGATCAGGGGAAAAAAAAGTCATTCAAAGGAATACTAAAAAAAAAAAACAAAAACAAACAACAAACCAAACCAAACCACAACAAAAAAGGGCATGCCTGATACGCCTGACTTGTTTTCAGAAAACTGCTCTTTTGCTTGAAGGTTGCACATGTCACCATAAAGCTTTTAACCCCACAATGACAGGGAATGTAATTTCCTGTCAAATATTTGGGGCACAGGAGGTTGTTTTCACTTTACAGATAGTCAGGATTTGAAATGCTTTTGGAACAGTGGCAAGTTATTTCTCATAAGGGCTAATCAGTCTGAGCAGCAAACCACATTATTGCAGCAACACTCAGTTGTTCAGGCTGAGCTCCAGCCCCAAGCACAGGGACTGTGCTACATAGAGCAGGTGGCACCACCCTGGGGGTGACACACAGGGCTCCTCTGAACCCACCTTTGGAGCCAACTATTTCAGAAATATGCCCTGATAAAAATTCTGCTCTCACAGTGCAAGGCCAGCCCAAAAAGAAAAAGCCTCTCACACAAGTTGCAGCAGGAAACGGGCTGGTCCTTCCAGTGCCTGGCACTGCACACACATTTCTCCAGGTAGGATGCAACCACAAGATGCTCTTTTTTAATTCTACAACCTATACCCTGCTCAGCAAAACAGCCATAAAGTGCATTACAATCCTGCTCTCCTGAGGAGCTCTGAAGCCAGGGCTAGGCTTGGTAATGTCTCACTGGTTACTAATCCAAAGGAATTTGGACCCAAGGCAGCCCCACTGGCTGATAAGCCATGATATGTTTTCATTTTGTACTTTCAATATTTGTATTTTGTGAAACTGAATTCCTACAGTCGAGTGCAGGTCATTCCAAGGTCACAGCACTGCAATTACACCATCACACCCTCACCTTGCTCACTTCAAGGCCAAGGATTTAACCTCAGCAAGATCAAGTACATCAATGGCACTTTCCAGTCCTTGTCTGAAGAACTTCTTGTATAATTTTCCTGGCCACAGTTCTGCAACTGTTTCAATTAATTAATTAAGGTGTTCTAAATTGATATTACAGATTAAATGGTCCCTTGCTAAGCTGCAAACATCTGTGCTCCCCAAACTGGTGCACTGCAAACTGCAATGGGTTTTCACTACATTTCAAACTCAAGCTCAGACTCTTGGAGCCCCAAGTTGGTTTAGAAGCATTTCCAAAGAGCTGCTGGGCTGTGCAGACAGAACTTTGGGGGCACATCATTACTGGCATTAATACCAAGGAAGGGACTCAGCTGAAAATATCAGGTGGATAATCAGGTTCTGTGGTTGCACAGAGGAGAAAATGCCAAAATCTGTAAGAGATCAATTCAGCACTTCACAAAGAGCAACAACATTCAGACGATGATGACTCCTGGTCTCAGCCAAATGCTGGTCATGAAGGTGGTGGAAAAGAAGAGTTATGACAGAAAAACCTTATACAGAAAAGATGCTTTCTCAGAGATGTGCCCAAAGCTGCTCCCAGAGCTGCAATGGCAGAGTCCCCACCATCCCCAGCCCACCCTCCACAGGGAACTGGGACCTCAGATCCTTCAGAGGGACAGCAGGGGCTGGAGAATGACCTGTGAGCACACGATTCTTGGGGATTTGCTTTCATTTACAGTCTCACAGGGCTGTGACTTGACAACTGCCTTAGTATTTAAAGCAATAAATAGCCTAATTTTATTTAAAAAATTCTGCAGGAGGCAGATGACTTGGCATAACTTACACAGAATGTGCTGCAAGGCATAATTGGGTTAGTAATGAACAATCTCATAAGCTTTTAAAAATTCAGCTTTCAAAGTTTTTTAAGGATGAAATTAAATCTGGGCTTTCCAGGTGTGTGTAATGAGCACCTTTGAAGTTCTGTTTCAGGAATGATCTCCATGAAGGGTAAAGGGAGTCAAGTGTCTTTCTGCAGAAACCCATTTCATTTACCACGAATCCTCCCAACCCTGCAGCTCAATCACCCCCAGAACACAGGGCTGAAAAGCAGCCCCACTGCTGTGATAAGAGCTATTGTTTGTGCTTCCTGAATGGCTTTGGGACAGACCCTTTCAGAGGGGTGAAATCTCAGAGGAAACATTAGGCTGCAGTTAATTCTCCAACATACAGCAGGTACCACTCAGAGACTTGGGATAAAAGGTATTGTTGTTGTGCTGGTCAAAACATCCTGGGGGAAAAGAAAAAAAGTTGCATTTCAGCAGCACTAAAACTGCCAGGCTTAATTTAGAAGTTATCTGAGATTACCATCAGAGCAATTTCCAAAAATGCATTTGTAAAATGTCTGTGGGAAAGTGGATCTGAATTGTCTGGGTAAAATAATGGAAATAAGTGCATAATAAAAACAAACTAACCACTTATAATGCAGAAAGAATCCCTTCCCAGTGCCTGTACCCACACAAAGCTTTCTGCTCCACAATGTCCCACTGGCTGGGGCAGCAGCAGAAATGTAGAAGCTCCAATGTGGCCAAGGATCTGAGCATTATCTGCAATTAATACTGGGCTGTTGCTCCTAAAAGTCATTTCTGTCTTGCAATAAAGTGGTTAGTCCTGCTGGAAAAAAACAAGTGTCTGTGCAGCAGCAGCCACACATTCAGGCTTCAAGTACATACTTCTGGCTATGTATTATTTTGTCAACTTAAAATGAAAGAAGACCACACATTTCAACATAATTGCCCAATCCTAAATCTGTCTAAGATTTTCCAAGCAATTTAATGGACTGATTTACACAGTTATTCTCACAAGAATCTTTTAAAAATAGAAATTTCTACCAGGGTCCTTATGTTTGCCTTTAAAAGTCTCCAAGGGGATTTTCAGAAGCAAATTAATCCCCTTTTTACACAGTTATAGAGCTGAGTCAGTCAGACCATGGATTTAACTTCCCTACTGCCCAAGTACCTGTTAAAGAAAATGCAGGTTAAGGTGCTCACTTTTAAATCATTAGGGAATCAAACAGATATGAATTATTTGGTTTCCATTATTTTATAATATTGTTTTAATGTATTTAACTATATTTAGCAGAATTTAAAATTAGTGACTGCAGAAAAACAGGAAATTGTAGCCTTTCATTACTAATGAGCCTCAACTTCTCCATTTGCTTCACCTCTCAAAAATTCCCTCCTTCTAATGATTCCTCACATCTTTTCTTCCACTTCATTTTCTCCACCTTCTCCCCTCCTCCTGCCCTTGGTGACTGTCAGTGCCATGTCATGCCCTGTCTGTGACTGTCCCAGTGTCCCCAGTCCCACTGACTGGAATGGCAGGACATTGTTCCAAGTTCCTGGCCAGTGTTTGTGTGCTTGGATTTCCTCTTCAACTCCTCAGGTCTGTGGTGAGCCTGAAACTTTTCCAGTTCAGCTGCTGCCAGCTCTGCCAGGAACCAGAACTTGCTAACTCTGATTAACAACAAGCTTTAGACTTAAAGGGATGATTTATTTTTTTTTGTCCTCTCACCTCAGACAGTTCTGGTCAGTCATTTAAAAGAAATTCAGACAGACCATTATACTAAAGCACTTAATGAACAAATCAGAGCACTAAAAACAGGCCACAGACCCTCTTTGGGATTCAGGATCTAAACAGCCTTCCAGACATTACAGGCTGGAAAATACACAAGAGGCAGCTCTAGTCATCAACAGCAAGACTTAATAAAAAGCAATGGGCAGACAACACAACTTCAATTGTTTACAGGCCTTAGTCAATACTTAAATATAAGATTTCTTCGTATTTCCACATCTACATCTGGCTACAACATCATCTCTGCAATGGATGACTTGAAATATTTCCCCAACCTTAAAGTTCTTAAAAAGACACAGGTTTTTGGATGAGGGGTTTGCTCAGTCTCCCCATGGGCTGCTGCACACCCAACAAGCCAACCCACCAAGGAACCCCATCCGTGGCTTTTCCTTGCAGGAACACCATCCAGTGGCTTTTCCCTGCAGGAACACAAATGTGGCTGATGACATCACACTAAGATGTTTATTTGCTTTTATAAACATGGGTTAAACTGGCCTTTTTCTTGAGAAGTTGAGTTGTCTGAAGGAAGAGACATGAACTGACCTTGCCTTCTGCAAATGGATGACTGAGCCTGAGGGATGGAGAGGGCTGGGAATGGCACATCCCTTGATTTTAGGCAGGAAATGGGGACAGCCCCCATAGAATCCATGAAGTCAGACTGAGTAAGTGGACAACAGAGTGGGTTAGAAAGCAGCTGGATGCTGGGATTTGGTGGGCAGTGCCCAAGCCTTGAGTGGTGTTCCTGGAGAAATGGGCTAACAGGAACTCTGAGGAGAACTGGCCGGTGCATGAGGAGATGTCACTGCTGCCTCCAAACAGCCCGTGGGGACACACTGAAGGCACAGCCAGGCTGTCCTTGGAGGTCCAAGGCTGCAGGAACACAAGAAATACAAGAAAGCACAACCAAGACCAAAGAAAGCAGTGACCATGACAGTGGTCAAGCACTGAACAGGCTGCACCAGAGCTGACCTCACCCCTGAGATCCTGGACCCCAACAAGGACACTACTCATTGCTAAGACCCTTTCTGCTCCAGGTTTGCATGTGTGTCCATCACATGTGTGAGTGTGAGCACAGGTATGTGGCAGTGACACAGGAGAAGCACAACAGGCTTCCAACACCACCACAAGCTCAGACAAGGGAAAGGAAAGTTAGAGGATGAGAAATTAATGCAGAGAAGGAACCAAATCTGGTCTGTATAAGAAGCACCAGACAAAACAATTAAATGAAAGATCCTACAAGCAGTATCAACATTTCATTATTTTTGTTCCATTTGCCATCAAATCCATTCAGGATGTGACACCAACCTGACACTCACATGTTGTCTCCAAGTGCACCACAGGATTATTTACATGTTTCCAGAGTGCTTGGTGGACAAACAGCATTAATGTGAATTACAGGGCTGGAATTGACCCCCCCTAACAGTGCCCAGCCACACAGCTGAGCTCTCCTAAAGATGGTGACACTCACACAAATAGCCTGACCTGTAATATTTACTCTCTATTGCTTAAAACTTTCCTTCAGATTATTCCACGCTGACTAAAAACAGAATCTCAAAAGTTATTACATTTTAATGATTATAATATACCTAAAGCCAAAGACGAAACTTTGAATATGCATTTGACCAGTTATAAATCACTGTACTATTTTACCCATACTTGCTGTTTAGAAAAGTAATTGATGTATAGTTTTGAAAAGGGAAAATAAATTTTATTTATAAATTTTATTTATGAATTTTTATTTATAAAAATCAGTTAAGAAACCTAACTTGCAGAAACCCCCCAACCCTCTACACCAATAATAAAGAGAGTTTGTCTTTTAACTTGCAGAAAACCCCCAACCCTCTACACCAATAATAAAGGGAGTTCTTCTTTAAGCTCTTTAACAAATGATCTAAACCAAACTGTTGGAGCAGAGGAATGTGAGTGACTAAACAAACCCTTCAGTAAACACTCCCCAGCTGCAGTTTTCAGCCTGACACAAGTTAAAATCCATCTACCTTCTGCAAAATGGTTACACTTCAGAGACAAAGCAACATTTCATGACATACATGACTCACAAACAGGCACTGAAAACAAAAACCACCAGACATTTATCTCTTAAACCCAGAAAAGACACCAGGTCTGGCACCAGCCTGCAATGCAGAAAGACCATGTGATACTTAGACACTCGTGTGTTAGTTTAAAAATAAGCCAGATAAGCATGTGATGAGTGACAATTTTGTACTTGACCTTTGCTTAAATAGCTCCTTTTCACAAAATCCACACAGACATCAACAAACTTCCTTAAAAAAAAGGGAAAAAAAAAGCAGCTAAAACCCTGCATCTCATCCAGTGTGTTGAAAATAAAGCCTAAAACCAAAATTCTACATGGTTACTTCAGGAAAAATAAAAACATGTTTTGAAGGCCAAATTCAGAAAAATCATTTGAATTTAAAAAGCATTGAGCTCTTTTTGTAAATCAAGGTGATGAAGTCAGACAGGTTAAGCTGCAGAGACAGGTGTGTATTTCCAGGGGGAATATTTCACTCTGCCCAGCAGGGAAGGAGTTAGGAGATGGAGTTCCTGTCCCCGAGGCTGAGCAGGCAGACAGAACTGCACAGGAAATAAGGATGTATCTGCAAAGGAACCCTGAATTTAGGGAATACTTTCTCAAGTGTCAAACCACAACATGTCCCTCTGGGTAAGGGTAAATCCATCAACATCCACACTGTCTGTAGCTGAACCCTTGTGGGGTTTGCTGTTGCTGTTTATGTTTATGTAAAATATCTGAGTGGTGGAGGTGGGAAGGGACCTCTGGACATCATTTATTCCAAGCCCTCTAAGCAGGGGCAACCAGAGCAGGTTGCTCAGTGCCATGTCCAGAAAACCAAAAAGATCATATGTGGGGATATTAAGTTTTAGGGGCAAAGCTGATAACTTTATTCCTAGCAGTAATAATGCATTTTTCCTCCACTTTCCTCCAGTGTATTCAAGATACAGAGTAAAGCCATATAAAGAAAGATACTACTGCATACAAACACCTGAAATAATAATAATCTTAGTACATGTCACATTGGATTTTATGCCACCTATTACGTGCCATGGACATTCAGTTGTTCAGTTATTGTTTGTTTGAGCTCTCCTAAAAGCACCTTTACTCCAGTGACTTTGCTCTTCTGGTATCACAGTTTAAATGCTCTTCCCCTCCCTGTGTTTCAAAGCTTACAAATTCAGAGATGTCAATGAGATTGTCACAACAACAGGCCTTGGTCTGCAGCAGATAATGACAAATACAGATGTTTTGGAAGCCCACACATATTATTCAGGGAAAACTATTTTCCCATTAAAATTATCTCCAGGTCAAGTCTAAGAACAAATTCAAGCACAAGACATTCCCCAAATCTGACTCTTATTTTTGCACCTCCCTTAACACATTTCCCTGTCAAGTCTCCAAAAAAAAAATTCCAGCTTGACCTGAAAGGCCACAAGAGACACTTCAATCAGACCCTGTGACGAGCTGAAATGTTTAGTGACATCTCAGAATTCACACCAACAGCAGCAAAACACATTGTTGTTATTATTAGGGCACTAAAACTTATCTGATTCTGCTGAAGAGCAGCAAAGGCACAAGAATGGAGCTTTAAACACTTAAGTTGTGTAACCCCTTGAAATGAGACATTAAACGCCCCAGAACTGTGAATATTATAAGAGCACTGGCATTTCTCATACTAACATTTAGTCAGAGTATTTCTGCAGAACAATGGCTTCTCTAGTTGGGGGTTTTATGTGGAGTTGGGACTAAGGCACCACACTGTGAGTTCTAAGTATGACACAGGAGTTGGTTTCTCAGCATTTGCTGTAATCTGAGCAATGAATAAAATGTTTCCCAGGCTCCTGTCCAGCTTTGCCTCAGCAAACACACACGTGGGCGTCGGGGAAGGGACGCAAAGGCAGGATCTGCTCAGCCAGCAGGAATTCCTGGGCAGCCTCAGAGCACACACTGATGTCACAGTTACGGACACAGGACCCTGCAAAGGACTTCAAAGTGACCATTCCTCACTCCAGCAGGCTGGAAACTGCACTGCTGTGCTCCAACCCACAGCTGGCAGTGAGCAGCTGCCCAAGGGCCAACCTGTGTGTGAACCTGCAGGAGCTGCTCTTGGGGGAAGCTGCCCCATGCTCTGCCTGAGCTGCTCTTGGGGGAAGCTGCCCCATGCTCTGCCTGAG
>JAWWEV010000083.1:58922653-58954831 GCA_035583235.1 Hafferia zeledoni
ATGCTCTGCCTCAGCTGCTCCTGGGGGAAGCTGCCCCATGCTCTGCCTCAGCTGCTCCTGGGGGAAGCTGCCCCATGCTCTGCCTCAGCTGCTCCTGGGGGAAGCTGCCCCATGTTCTGAGCTGCTCCTCAGAACCATCAGGGAATGCAGCCCTGGAATGACAGAGCAGAATGAAGTGCAGGAAACTGCACACTGTGGTTGCACAAAGCAACAACCCCAAGGTTGGTCACCCCCAGCCCCAACCTTTCCCCCATGCATTTCCACTTGGGAATTGTGTTGGATTTTGGAGATGCTCCTCTGGGATTACACAGTCCCAGGGCTGTGGGAAGCCACCTGTGGTGACAGAGGGGCACAAACACGCCTGGGGCTGGCCAAGGTTTCAGGAGATGACGCAGTTGGAGCCTGGGATTGCTGCTGGTTTGCACATTGTGTGGTGAGCTGGAGTTCAGACAATTGCATGGTGACTTCTGGCAACTTTTATGAGTCTTCCAAGTGTTCTAAATGAAGCATGAAATAGCAAATTTTTCCTCAAAATGAGATGTACACAAGAGCAAAAGGAAGTGTATCAACATGTGTAAGGAGAACATTTGATGCAAATTTTAAATTCATGCAGAAAATGTTCAAATTTGAGAGCCTGGGAGAAAATAACCCAAGGGAGGCAAATGTGCAAAAATGGAAACAATCAAAACAAACTATTTTCTTCTAACTCAATGCAGAAGTCATTCAGCAGACTCAGAGGAAGTTTTCACAACCCAGAAAAAAACACTTGGAGAATTTGTGTGTACTTAAATGCATTTCTGAAAAACTGAGAGCTCCAAAAATAGCTTGAACGCAGCAAACTGCACAGCAAGACTTCAAGGCCAGCAATGCTCAGTGTGTACAAACAGTGTGTCACAAAGACTTCTGCCTATGGCAAAGAACTTTCCCAACATGTCCCTTCTGACTCCCCTGGGAAACCTCCCTGCAGGTGAGCTGCTTTTGGTTGGGCCATGCAGAGAGCCAAGTGGAGGGTGTGTATTGGATGTCAGGTTGCTTTGACATGGCACCAAACAGCAGCTCTGAAGATACAGGCACAAAATCCATCACCACAACAACAGCCAGATTAAAAAGGTGTGTTCCAGTACAGCTGGCAGGGTTAGAATACAGCATGGAATTGCCATTGTAGGTCATGTTGAACAGCAAATAAACAAGTATTGACAGGAATAATTCTTACATGTCATATGTCAGCAAAGTTAATGAAGGATTGGCTGAACATTCCCTGGACTGGGACAAACTGCAGGGTGCTCATTAAACACATGCTTGTTCTGGACCCATCCAAACAGCACTTAATGGGGCAATGAAAAATGCCATCCCAGAAATGAACATGAGTCTGCAAGTCAAACCACAAATGATGTCACAACTGGGGGTGTTTGATGCACTAGTGAAAAAAAAAGTCTTTTAAAGACTCTTTGAACTGTATAAATTTCTTCCCTTTCCAAAGTCCTCTTGGCAGGGGATCATGCTCTGATCTGCCCAGGGAAAGCAAAGAAACCCAGCTCAGGATTCCTTTGCCATTGACAGCATGACAGCAGAGAATTCTGATGCTATAGCTGAGGGGCTTTACAAGTTCTGTGCTTGAAATCCCAGGGAGAGGAATGAAATTCAAACTAGTGAGTTCAAGTGGTGAATACTCTAAAAATGAGCAAGTAGCATCATAAGGAGAGTAAGAGTGGCAGAAATCATGAAGACATGAACAGAGCTGAAAGAGGAAAAATAGCTTGTTTCAGGCAAATAGTGAAAAGTTTATATCCTAATTATGTATTTAGGAGGAATGGAATAAGATTCTTGTGGATAAACACCTTTTATTTTGTGAGAGATCACCCTGAATTCCAGACCATCTTCCTTTGGGGTCAGCATGACACAGACACTCAGCCCAGAAGGATCCACAAAACATCTACATCCTCCTCACTGCTCATCAGTGTCATCTTGTGTGACACAGATCAGTGCAAACGTCAGAGCCACCACGGGCCACAGCCAGGGACAGTGACCACACCAGCAGCTCCCCCTTCCCTGCAGGAGGGAATCCATCCCCCAATCCAGACCCCCAGGAGCTCTGCAGCTCCACAGGTACCTCCACCAGCAGGGCCAAGGGGACTCCTCTGCCCTCAGCCATTGATTCCAATGGACAATTAACCACTGTCAGTTCACCAGGGACTGGGGTTTTGGTCTTGTTCCTTGTTTTTAACAATTATTGTATTAATAAACGATCAACTTGTCAGGGACTAAAACAGTGTTTGAAGAAATGAGGGCAACCTACTCATCAGAATTTCATTACATTGGCACTGCAAAATTATGACCAGCCTTGGATACTTGACTTTTGCTTCTTCTGGTTTGCTTTAATTGGAAATTTAAGAAAATGCTTTGACCTTTATACAGCCTTGCTCAGATCATTTACAGCTCTGCTTGGAGTGCCAGATTATTTCTTTTAATTTGGAAGAATCAAAAGCTGCCCAGAGATTACAAGAAATGAGGGTCTGGCCAGTCCTCTTCAGCAGACCAATAATACTGTATGGAAAACTCTTGGATGGGAAACACTGTTAAAACATGAGACAACATACAGAACACAAACTGGAAGAAAAGCTCACACATTTTAAAGCTACTAACTCTTCTCAAAGAGGAACCCCCTAAAGACTTACCCTCTTCTGTTAATACTGTTGGGCCCTTTGGCACTGAGAATGGTTGTGCACTGTTATCACATAACAGGACATTTTAAAAAATTATACTTAATTAAAAGTTGTCTGCAAACAATCTCTTCTTAAAAACACACCTTAACAGCACCCATGGCAGGGGCTGCTGCTTTACTTACAAGTCCACCCTACAAGAAGCTGCAGCAACCTCTGATGTGTGGGACAGAAATCAAGTTACTCAGGAGGAGAAGACCCCCCATCCCTGGCCCAATCCATCTTTTCTGCTTTCTTTAATTACCTTTCTACATAACCTGCTCCAAGAAGACAAGCAGCAAAGTGCAGTCCCTGCAGTCCCTGCTCAGGCCCATCCTCTGCAATGGGGAACAAGACACAGAACAGAGAGGACCCCAAGCACAGCAGCTGCTCAGACCAGAGTGGGACCCACACTGACACATCACCCCTTCAGGATAAACAATCCTTTTTTCTCATGTTGTCAGTGAAATTGTTACCATCAAGCACCCAAAGATTTTGTAGCATTTTTTGCCACAGACTTTTATAATTTTATATGCCTTCAACCAATGTAAATTGTAATAATTGCAAGAACTAACAGGAATAAGTGCAATCTCTCAGAGAGTGCCACCAACCTGCTATTTAAATGTCTAATTAGGAAATCCTGACCTTGGCTGTGAGTTCCAGTAAGCTGCAGTGGAAAGAGACCTCAGGCAAAAGGAGACTGGTAAAACTTTCTGGTGTAAACAACTTGCTTTGCCTTTTGCCTCAGTTCCAGCCCTGTGGTTTCTGCAAGCTCTGCCCTGCTGGCTTTCCAGATTTTATGACTGAAATTAAAATGCCCAGACACACAACTGTGGCATCATCCACTGCCAGGAGGAGAAGTATGTTGAGAATGTGCCAAAGGATCCGGTACATGCAGGGCTGGAAAACACACTTGGTACACTAGAGCTAAAATCTAAATAAATGTACATGCAAATTGGGAGTAAAATATAAACAAAAAAGCAAAGGTTTCCCCTCAAGAACACACACACTTATCTTTCTAGAATTTCCCCCCTCCCTGTTTTCTGAGGGTGATTGACACAGGAGGTTCCAGCACGTCACAGATATTTGAGCTAAACTGTTATGCAAAGTATCCATTTAAATATTATAAGCTGAGATAAGGCCAAAGTAACTCTCTGACTTTACATTTCCTGGGGAGTTCACTCTAAGCATTTATCTTGAACTCCAGTAAAAGTAAATACAATATGTGGTAATGTAATATGTATTTATATACTAACTGTATTATTACAATCACAAAAAATACTATTTTGCCTCTCCAAGCCTAACATTGAATGCAAATCAAAACATGTTTTCATCCTGCATTCTAAAAATCAAAATCTTCTTTCAACTGCAGTGACACTTACATGAGTACCTTGGAAAGTAAACCATTAAAACACAGAAAATCTGGATGTTATTAATGACTGAACTAAATCAGGTAAATGGGAGATATGGAATTCATCCCTGTACATTTTCAGCCACAGATGTTACAAACCATGAACAGATTTGTAACTGAGACTCCCTGTTGATTCAAAATGGGGACAGCAGAAGATGGAAATGTTGAAAACATTGAGTGGTAGCTGGATAGATAAAAGTATGGACAAAAGTGTACAAAAAACCCAAGTCTATCACTGCCCAACACTGGGGGAGCCAATTTTGGACATCCAGAAAGATTCTCATTTTCCATCACTCTGTATTTTTATCCAGAGCTATCACTGTGCTAAGGAAGAGATTGGAGTTCACAGGAGCAAACACAGAAAGCCAAAGAAATTGCAGTTGAGGTTGTTACAGAAATACCCCCCTAATTCCAGCATGGAAATGTTCTGGATTCACAAACTGCCAAACTGGAGCCAGGACATCCTTCCCTGAGAAATCACAGACATTTTGATATGGATTTAAGATGATGACTCCAGAAAACTCATCCATGTTACAAAGAACTCCGAGGTGACTGAACACACAGAGCATTTTCAAAGGTGGACCCACAGGTGTAGGTGAGATTTGTTACAAAAAGGCAGAAATCTATTTCAGACAATTCAATTAACCAAAAACCTGGCCAGGTAACACAGGTCACTGCAAGAGCCCAGGGATGTAATAATTGTTTTTTCAAAACCCAGTATGAAAATACACCTGTTCAAAATCCATCAGAAAGAATTGCCACTCTCATCAGCCACCCAATGCCAAGGGTTTGCCCACAGGGCCCTCCTTGTATTAACCTCTAATTAGGCAGCAACAACCTGGTATTAGAACCAGCAACACATTTTGCCACCTTAAATTCACCACTACAAATCAAAAGCCAAATGGACAGAGAACAGCTCAGCTGGCTCACATCCTTCACAACATTTACAACCAGAAATTCACTACAACATTATAATATTAGTGGAAGAAGAACATTTATAACAAGTGAAACTCAGACACAGCCAGATGTAAAAGAATGCTCTGCTTGGTTTTAATCCTGAAAAGGGTTCTGATCACAAGATGTCAACAGGAAAGACAATAAGAGAAAGAATTTAGATCACTTATAGTAACTGCCCCAGAAAAGCTCATATCCAGATTTCCAAAACAATCCATGCAGGAAAACACAGTTTAAAAGGTATTAGAATTCAGCAATGTGACAAAATTGTCACCCATGTGTTTACCAGAAGTCAGAGAAGAAAAAGGAACCACGTGAAGCCTTGAACTGGTAATTCTGACCTAACCAGCACCAGGTTTTACAGCAATCATGTCCTTAAGGACAAGGCAGTCTGAAAGAACATGGTAGCAAATTGTTATGAACTGGTTCTGAAATGTGCTCATCAAAACTCAGAGTCAGCTCAGAGCCACAATTTCTTCCCCTCTAGGCAGTAAGTTCACACCCACCTGGGATGCCTCAACAATGCAATTTAAATTTTACCACCAGGGAAATTTCTACACAACTTGGAGAAGATACAAAAATCAGAAGAGACTTGTGTGGGATTTCTGTTGTTCTGGTTGTTTTGTTTCTCTGTTTTTAGTAAACTGACAGAATGAGACTTTAGCAAGTGGAGTTGAGGAAAGGAAAGCATCAAAGGAAGGAAGATTAAATTAGAATTCCTCCAAGTAGGAGCACAGAAAAGAAGTTTGTGGTTCTATGGGCATCAGGAGATTGAGAGGAGAGAGTGGTTTGTTGAAATGAAGAGTGAAATATGTACTTGATAACTCCTTATCTTTAAATATATTAGATGAGTGAGAGAAATAATGATATCTTATTTAGCAATTAATACATTTGGGATGATAATGACAGATCTGAACAATGTTTACAGATCTTAATGAGCTACTGACAATATTCCAGAACCATCACCTTAGAAATCAAAATAACACAAGGAAAAACCCTCTATATGCTCTTTTCTTCTTGTATCCAAACAAACAGGGATTTGTTTCCCAGAAAATGTCATTTAACACCTCTCACTGCTCCAAGGCAGCCCATCCTCCTCCTCCTCCTCCTCCTGTGGAGCTCAGGGGTAACTCTGGATGCTTTATCAGTCTGGGAGATTCTTACCCCGTATTGATGGAAATTATTTCTATCAGTGGATTCTTCCTGATCTTGGGCAGATCCAGGCGAGCTCCCCCCAGACGTTTCCCATGATCCTTTTTCTGGCCCAGAAATCTCACAGAATGACCTTCAAATTAAGCAAAAAAATGCAGTCAATGCAAGGAACAATCTCACCGTATTTGTTTTGATTTGCTGCTCTTCAGAAGGAATGTTTGTACTTCAAAGATGGAAAATGAGAATGAGATGCAAGAATCTATTTCCACTCACTGGAGTATTTAAAAAGGGACACTGACAGGTAAAATAAATTACCTTCAAATGAACAAATTATTTCATCCACTTATCTTTTCACACTTGCATTTTCTGTTTTATCCAATTAAAATGATCTAAGCAGTTTCATTTTCAGATTTTCAGCAAATATCAACACAGCAGAAATATTTAACTGAGTTACATGGCAGGATTAAACATTCTTCCCCCAAATTTCACTCAAACCTAAATTAGTAGGTAATCACCAACTAAATACTCTTGTAGCTTATAAACTACAGACTTGTATCATTTACTCCAACAAGCCTGGAAGAGGCAGATGAGAGACAAGAAGAAAAAACTTACCCTACAACAGGAGCAGGGTGAGAGGAATGCTTGAAATTAGGAATTACAAGCACAGCAAAGTCTACAACCACTTCCAATCAATTAAAAACACTGTTCAGCCAAAGCTCCAACTCATGTCACCAACAGCTCTTTACAAGATTATTTCCTTTATCAGTCCAAGCCTTTCTTCTCTGCCTCTTTTCAGAGGCCATAAACTAATTTTTGAATAATGTGCCATTCATACTCTGAATTTATTTCTGTGATAAGGCCTGGAAAAAAACCAACTACTTTTAGTACATCATTTTTCTCGGGGTTTTTTAAGACAGATGAAAATTCTCAATCAAAAATGTGATCTCCTGAAGAATGAGCAGGACTGACCTGGTAGCAAAATGGTTCATACCAGTGGGAGACAGAATGGTTAACCCTGACAGAGACACCATCATGTCACATGAAATAAAGGCATTATTCTGCAGTTGCATTTGACAAAAATTCCATTCCACCCTGCTGAGAACTCAGTAATGTGGTGCTGGCACTATTAACATTTGCTAAATTATTCACTTTGCATTTCCTGACAATCACAGCAACATCTCTGGCTCACAATACACTCAGTTATTTCCCAGTCCAACCCTGGGGAGTTTCAAGCATGGCACCATTTTATTTACTTGTATAGCAAAAGCATTACGTAAAATATAAGAATTAAACTGGAAGTAGAGAACATCCCTTTTTGCATTTCTTAACTACTGAGGTTTATTCAGAATAAACCAGTTTATCCATTTTTAAAATACTAAATTGCATGACCATATTTAAGCTGTATTTGGATTTATGGCTGAAAACACAGTGGAACGATGGACAAGAGTCTCAAAACAATCAGGCTTAATAACAAGTCACACAAAATGAAAAAATTGGTGTCAATTGGTGTCAAACTCTTCCATGGAATTTCTGGAAAAAAGTGGCCACAAAACTTGTCCCACGTCTGTTTGAAGTTTGTCAGAGGACTGAAAATTTGTAAGGGGGGAGAGAAATGGAATAATGTCAGAGCTGGGCAGCAAACACAAGTTTCTAATCCATGTTTCCTTAGGAAAACAGGTAAAAAAGGTGAAGACAAAGCACTACTGTAGCCTGCAAAATCTTTTCCAAAAATACTATTTACCTTCTTACAGCTCTTTGTGCTTCAGGTGCTCAGCAAGTCACCCTACACATTAGGGAGAAAAAAATTTAAAAAAAACAACAATAAAAGAACCACCCAAAAAGCTCAGGCCATTCTACACACGGAACAACTCACAGGGAGTGTCAAACCAGCCCCTTCCCTTCAGAGACTTCCTTTATTCAGGAAAGAAATCCCAGCACATCCAACTACTGTGACTTCTGTTGCAGACACACTTCGCTTTTATTTTCTTTTTTTAAGACAAAAATCTCCCCTCAGTTACAGCACTCGTGACCTTAAATCCTCCTTTCCCCACTCCATACAAGGACTATTTTGTTTCATTTTCAGTAATCACTAAAGCATCTGTTTACAGAATTGTTGCTATTAATAAAACATAACTTGATAAACACTGAATCAAACTTTTTCACAGGCTGTAGGTATTTTTTCCCTCATACTTATTTCAAGAAAAATAAGTCTTTTGCCATCTTGAATAAGGAAAAAGACAAGCAACATTTTTTTATGTTGTCAAACCAGCACTATCAAGTCCACACCAACATCAAGTGCAACAGAAAAAGCAGTAATTTTAAATCTCATTTATGACCACCTTTCAAAGCTTAGAACGGGGCAAACCTCTGCAATGAAGCTTTACTTGCCAAGCATTTTATCTGATTAAGTCACCTGTTCTCTGACTTCCCAGGCTGGATGACTTCCCTAAGCAAAACAGGTGGGCCAGACTTAAAAGGAGTCTTTCTTTTTATGTTTGTTTTGTTTCTTTACGTTTGGTGCAACATTTTTGCAAGCTGAGTTAACCCCCAGGCTGTAACAAGGAGTGCTCAGTCTCAGGTACCAAACAAACAACTCTCCTTTCTGGTGGCTCCCTGGACGATGCAAACTTTGACACAGATTAATGCCAAAATCCAGCCAGGTCAGAGAGGAGAGCCTGGACTGCCTCAGCCTACAAACCTCTCCTGCCATCAGAATCACTTTGCTACCTCCCCACAGTCCACCAGCAGATAAAATTCTATTAGGGGAAAAAACAAAACAAAACACCAAACCAAAACAAACCCACAAACAAAAAAACCCAAACAACAAACAAAATTTTGGTCGTGCTTTGGAGCAGTTTTTCACTAATTAGTAGATAATTAATATAGATTACAACACAACAGTAGCACTACCCAAGTGCAGCAAGGACAATTCCAGAGCAGAGTCACTCACAGAAAGTGTCAATGAAATCAAGCCAGACACAATTTAAAACGAAACAGAGCTCTGTAGTTTTCAGAGCTGTTTAAAATTAAACTCCTCTTTACATCCCAGTCAGCAGACACAACTCACACCACTTGGCACTGTCCCCAAAAAGGAAGAGGCTGGAATGAATTAATTGGGATATTAAATCCTACTGTTCATCCAAAAGAGGGCTTTGAAATGTGTCCAGCTTGATAAATTAGAGTTCCAAGGAATTTATTTTCACTTGCTAAAAAGGACACCAACAGTAACACAGCCCTGAGGGCAGGTCCAGGAGCCTTTAACGAGAGATGCTCAGGGCTGGGATGGAGAACACCAACCCTGAAACACAAGTACAGGGAGGGAACAGGGAATGGAGTTTCTCTGCCATGAGATTTGACATGAAATGTCCCGTGAACCTCAGGCTTCCACCAGAGCCATGCCCAGACCCACCAAGCACAGCAGTGACACTGGAGCAGATTCCAGTGGGGCTGGTGCTTTTCTGGGCTATCCCAGACACAGGTGAGGGGGAGGTGGCCTGGCTGAGTCCTGCTTTGGGAACTTTAGTATCAGCACTGCCTCAGGTCCCAAGAGATGCAGCTCCTGCTGAGCCTGTGCTGGGCACTTATGTATCTACAGCCCCTCAAAAACAGGGGTTTAAAGACAACCCTCAAAGCTGCAGGAAATCCCAGCCTTGGCAGCAGAAATTCCCATTGTTTCATGCTGGTTCTGCTGCCCTTTCCCAGGTACCTCGTTGTGCTTATTCACCATTTCCTCAAAGACACTTTTTTCCTCCCCAAGCCACTGCCAAGGCCCTGCTCTTTCTGTACTCCCCTGATGTCTCTCACCAACCTGTCTGATCCTCTGCAGCATCTCCAGGAAAAGGGATTAAGCACCATTTCATGTACTCCTGCACACATTTCCTTCCACCATTATTTGCTGCTTAAAGAATAGAGAGTTTCCTTCCCTCAAGGTTAGCACTGGAAAAAATGGCACATGGGAGCAGAGTAGTTGAGGAAGGGAAAGCAAAGGAGTGAATTTCTTCAAAGAAAAACAAAAGGAACAAGTGCAAAGGAGAACCAAAACCAGTGAGAAAAACTGAAAGGAGCAGCAAGAAAATGTAAAGGGTGAAAAAGATGTAAAAACTTTGGTGGAAAAAACAAAAAGCAGTCAAGAACATACTAAAGAGAAAAGAGAATCAAGAAGATCAAAATAAAAATGTGTAAAGGCAGAAGAGGCAAATCAGGGAGCTATTACAAAACTTGAATAGTGGATTTAGTTCCAGAGTTCTGTTCTTCCAGCCTTCAACCAGGGGAGGAAGGAACTGGGCCCACTACAAGACAAGGGATAATTCAGACTAATGTTGGCAGAATTAATGATCTTTCCCTGTGCCCTGGGCCAGGCAATCAGTCCCTCAGGATGCTGATAGGGGGTGTGTGCTTGATCCAGACTCTGAAATTCAAAAACCTTTCATACAATGACTGCCTTTCATCCTCTCCCAACACAAAAAGCCTCCCAGAAATGTGCAGGTACCACTCAGCATAAACACACATGTTATAGCTTGAAACACTCACAATTACCAAGCACTGCACTTGGAATCAGCACCAACAATAACCCTGTTTCAGAAGGCTCCAGAACGTGAGTGTCACACAGGCAATGACAGGAGCTTTTAAAATTCGTTTTATGTAATTTCAAGTACAAGGTATTCAGAAGGAAAGCTCTGCAGGAGGCCCAGATTGCTAAAATTCAAACATCACTTTCTCTCCCTTAACTGCAATAACTCTTTATTCTTGCTTTGTCTTCAGTGTATGATTCAACCATAACAATTAAATCCACAGTGTACAACAAGTGAAACAGAAAAAGACATAACTACTAGTAAGGAATTACTGTCCAAGTGAAGTTTGCACCCAGTTAAATGAAGAATACAAGTACTGAAGAAGGTTTGGGGCACATGAACAGCACTTTCCTCTCTCACAGCAAAAGCACTTGAAATGCCCTGTTAAGGCATTTATTCCTCCTGTCAGGATTCAGCAGCTTCACCCCACTTATTTCCACATCATGTGATGTTATTGTCTCTCAGAGTGACTGAGGGCCACGTCTCCTGTGAATCCAAGTGCTACAATTCCCCAGCTCAGAAGGACAATACTCAGAATTCACTGCAGGAAGAGCCCCCCTGACCCTCTGTCCTCACCTCTCTGGGAAGAAATGGATTTGATTGGGATCAAAGATTCTGCTCAAACCCTCAGGAGATCCCAGAGAGAAACTTCCAAGGGCAAAGGCATTGTGCATAGGATCAAACAGGCTGCACTGTGAGGAGGGAAATGCTGGAGGAGCATTGTCAGAGCTGCAGCAGCTCAAGGATCCTGCTCATCGTTTGGGGTGGGAGCTGGACAGAAGAGATTTAGCCCTGGAGCTGAACTCAGCACTGCAAAAGCAAATTTTTACTGAATCCCACTGCTCTGAACAAGGTCCTCTTACACTTCCCAGCCATGAGGATTCTCTGACAGCTGAGCCCAGTTACCCAATGTGACCAGCACAGAAAACCAGGGATGCTGCAAGATGGTCATTCATTGAGGGGGTGGAAAAGAGCACATTTAGGTCTGGAAGCAAAGGCACCTTTCCCTGCACATCCCTTACCAACGAGCAATCCCAACCCTGCCACTGATTCTCAGTCTGTTGCCCCCCAAATCCTTGGTTTCTTTCTCTGGGGCACTATTTGTTTCCCACTCAGTTTCCGTGAACTGCTTACAAAATAAAGTCACAACAAAGTCATAACATAGATAGTCACTTCTATCAAGTTTGTAAACTAAACCAATGAAATAACCACACTGAGAAAAATAATCACAAGACCTATCTGAAATCCTGGATTGTCTCACAGACTAAGTCATTGCATGCTGAAAAGTGTATGAATAGCAAAAAAATACATTGTAAGAACAGAAACCACCTGATGGCATCAGAAATCTCTTGCCCCAGCAGGGCAGATTTTAATGTTGAGCCACACAATTATTGCTGTTTCACAAAAGCAATTAAAATGTGTCTCTGCAGCAGCAGTTTCCCCACAATTACTGTATATGCCTCATCGTGCTCTGCTGTTGCCTTGAAATGACAGTGCACAAGGCTGAGCTCTCAGAACTGACACTGGCACAGGTGATGGGACTGTCCTGAACTCATTTCTTCAGCACGTCACACTCTTGGTAAGGGCTCAGACAGGGGCAATCCAGATGCAGTGGTGGCTCCTGCTCAATGTCCAGCTGCCCAAACCCACCTTCACTGAAAACCCACACAGTGGAGCACCTTCCACACAGGTCCTTCACAAGACAATTCTTGTTGTCACAGCAACTCTTAAACAACCCAAGGAAAACAAGAAATTCTGGCTTCAGTAGTGACAATCTTTCTATCCATAACTCCACTTCCTTAGATGATGACAAAAATTTTATAGTTATTATTGTTTAAACAGGGATAACTCCATAATTTCCAATCCAGGGACACAAAAAAGGGGCAGGGGGTCTGTCAGACCCAGACTCCCTGTCCCTCTGCCCCACTCAGGGGAGGAGATGGAGAAGTCTGGGATGAGACAATGAGCCTCAGACTGGGAAGAAGAAGGCTGGGGGAAGGCAGCTCTAGTTTTCTTTTTTGTTTCTCACCACCCTACTTCTGTTTTTAATTGGCAATAAATTAAATTAATTTCCCCCAGGTCGAGTCTGTTTTCCCCGTGATGGTCACTGGTAAATGATCTCCCTGTCCTTATCATGACCCAAAAGTTACTCCATCTTCTTTTCCCCCCTGCCCTGCTGAGGGAAGGGAGCAGGAGAGCAGCTGGGTGGGGGCTGGAAGTCAGCCAAGGTCCCACCACACAGTGAAATAAATAAAACAACCCATCCCAAACTGTCCCCCCTTTCTATGTCCTTTCAAATGAGACAGAAAGAGGCTCAATGAGGCCACTGCCCTCCCTCTGACCCTCCTCAGGCTGCACTTTGGCACAAACACTTTCCTGACTGGGAGCCAAATGATACTTTTCCTCAAATAGGAACTCCTGACTCCTCCAATTTTTATTCTTCATTTGGCCTGTCATCAGCTGCTTAAGCCCACGCTGCTCTTCCCCCAATCACAGAAATGCAGGACAGACTCTGTTACCTCCTGTAACCAGCACATTACAGTGAAGTCAAACAGCACACACAGATATTTAATATGCTGGGACTCACACCCATACATATATACACACACACCAAGGCAGACAATCCAGTATAAATCCTACACACAGGTCCTGTTTATCTGCTCCTTTTCACAGAGACAGACACTACAACTATCAGCAATCCCTAATTACTGACCACAGGAGGACAATTGAACAGTTTAGTAAATACTGGCTAATGTTTAAACTGGGAATGGATGGGCAACTTCACCAGACAATGTGGCTGAAATCAAGGTTATGTTCAGTGTAAAAGGCTCAACCCTGAAGTAATTTCCTTTGGTTGTTTTTTATAATCAGGTCTAATGACCCATTGTCAAACTGTGTTCTGTGAAAGCTTCAGACAGCCACAACATGGACTAAACTCAATTCAACCTCTGTCCCCCCTCATGTCCCTAAGGCTGAGCTAAAAGCAGACTGGACACAAATATTCTGGTTCCACACCTCCCACCCCACAAAGCTTCAATAACATGGGATTTGAGAGCATGTCTAGAAAGGAAGGGGGCAAGAGCCAAATCTCTGAAGACCTACATTTAAAGCCAAGAAAAGAGGCATTTCTGCATTAAGGAGTTAACATTTCTCCTTTAAAATACAGAACCAATGTATTCTCTTGCCTTCTGTAAACTGTTTATAGCCAGGCTTGTCCACACACACCAGTTCTGCTTCAAAGGCAGCTTTTAGAGGGGTCCATAAAATGCTGACCTGAGCAAACACCACAAAGACATTCTGTGGTTCCCACCAGAGACAAATCTGCAGCTTATTGGGACACACTACAGAGACTGAGCAGCCCAAACTGCTTTTTATCCTGCACAGAAATGTTACTCAGAGAAGGAACACACATGGATTCGAACCCTGTTTTCCCACAGCTCCCCAGCAATTTTCTTCTAACAGTGGAAAACCAAGTCCAGGAGTGGGAAAGGGTGAACTAATGTTGGACTAAACTGCTCTAATCCAGTCTTAAAATCTGGGTGATGTGCAGAGGAAGCAAGATTTACTACAGATACACTAAACTGTTGAATCAGAATCTGTTTATCAGGAACACACATGGCTACAGAATTGTGTCTGTCACTTCCACACACCCAGTTCTGATCTGAGATGGAATTACCTGTCTGGCTCCTCACAGGCACCACAGAGGTTTCAGATTATAAATTACAATATCATGAAAAGTACCTGAAGATGTTAAAATGTATCTTGGGACCCAGTATAACTATCACCCAGACATGATCTGTGCACAAACACTGCACTGCTATTCCAGATTCCTTCTGCAAGTGACATTCTACCTGATCAATTACCTGATAATTAGGATATTGCAAAGATTCAATGCAAGACTTGTGAGCAAAGTCAGGATGACTTAAAAAAGAGAAATCACTGAGTCCTTTAAAAATTCTCTCTCTTTTGGCTGTGAGTGCAGTAACAAACATGCACATCCTTCTTTTTCATCTTCTGATGGAGGAGAATAAAGAGATAAAATCACCTACGAAGTGTTTTTCCGAACTGGGAGCTGACAATTACGTATCTTCCCTCAGATGAGGTAAAGGCCACCACAAAGGTGTTCTGCTTGAAACCATCTCTTGACCCAGCACAATGACACTGCTCTGGAGAGGTTTCCTGGCAATACCTGGAGACTGAGCAAGAAACCCATTCACACTTGGCACAAAGAGCTCCGGATAATTCCAAGAAATCACTTTGGTTGGGGAGTACAGGGAGCTCTCAACCCAATCCCACAGGGCAGCCATTTTTATGAAAAATTGAAAAGACAAGTAATTGGAAAATAAAAAATAGGGGAAAAAATTATTTCTACAAAAAATTTCCTTTTTGCAAACTGTGCACTGTAAAATTCAAGCATCCAAGGGAAAACTAAAGGTGCCCCTTAAGAAATGGGACTGGTGGGAAAGACAGACCTTGACGTTAAAACAGGGTAACTTCCAATATATGATATTTTTCAAGCTTTCAATATACACACAGCCACACTACAAGGGTATACCACCCATGCAAACTGTGCATTTCTTTAAAAAAGGATGAAGAGAATTATGTTATTCAACTTTGACAGACACCCAACTTAAAACTCGTTGCTGTCAGCTGGCTCTGAAATTGAAATTTGTATTTAATTCCCTGTCCCACATCACCTCCAGCTCCTGAACCCACCAGCCTCTTCAGAAGCTGTTCCTAATGATGCAGAGGGTTCCATTTCATCTGGGTTTACATTAATCTTCTAGCACATATCTATTTTATATTATAAAATATTCTTCACCAATAGTGTTGTTATCTACAGTATTTGATTTCACTTGGAAAATGAAAGTCCCTGGTCAGACTCTTTCCACAGAACAGTAAAAAAGAGCTTCACCTTCTTCTCCAATAGTAAAGGATTAATACCAAATACATAAATTAGTGCATCTCCTTTAGATAATTTTAAATAAATAGAATAATACCCTGATGGCACTGAATTCTCATGTGTGGAATTCAGCAGCCCACTTGCAACTCACATTACTTTCAGTAAGCCAGAACCACCAAAATCTTCCCCCAAATTTATGCTTTTTGAAGTGTAAATGTTCCTCAATGTGTCCATGAACCTTATTTTTCAGAATTATATCAATGTTTAAAATCTAAGAATCCATTCAGTGCAAATCATGACTTTAACAGGTGCTGTAGATTATTTGTACTCTTTGTACTCACAGAATACTCAGTCACAACAACCTGAGTAATTATGTTATCAAAAAGCAGTAATATCTGGAGTCAGCATAAATATAAAGGAAGGACAAGCTAACACAGGATGTCATCTTACTCTTTTAAGAATTAAAAAAAAAATCAGGAAAAAACCAGATAGGGATCTGAAATACTGTGCTGTTGTAAAAATCATGGAGCATCTTCATTTCCAACACATTATCATAAACATTTATGTTCCTGGGAAAACAGTTTGGCTTATTAAATAACAAACACAAATATACTGAACATTCTTTGTACAGTACAGAAGGTTGTACCCCAAAACCCAAATGTCAATAAACTAAGGACAAAGTGGGGAAAGTTTTGGTTGGGGGTACACAAGAGGACAGGTTCCCCTTCTGAAAACACTCAAAGCAACATGAATCTGAAAGCCTTGAAGCCACAAGCTCTAGAAGCCTCACAGGACACCACACAATTTCTTGACAGGAATTTTTTCCCCCTTTTAAAACTCTGCACTGCTCTAAATCTTCCTGCTGAAGTTCAAAAACACCACCAGCATTCAAGTTACAGACAATGTCTTGTGGACCAGACACTTGTTTATATTGAAAGTACAGCCAATTAAAGTAAACCTTGTAATTTAAAGCTTCATGGAACAGTAATTTTTATGGTCTGATAAGCAACGGAGTCAAACTTAGGTAACCCAGAAAGGCCCAGACAAATATATTTATTTAACAGCAAATGTTTACTGGTCAGGCTGCAGAAACAATTCTCTTTTTTCCCCTCCTTCACTGCAAAGGTCTGAGTGTCCACACACAAACACAGGCAGAGAGAACAAGGCACAGGGAACATCAAACCAGAAGATAATTTATCTGTCCTGCTGAGGAAAGCTCAGGAAAAAAGCCAAAACATTGGAAAAGAAGAAAACACCAGGGAACTAAAAAGAAAGGAGAGGTACAACAGTGAATAAGGACAGAGCAGGAACTTCCTACAATGCTCTACACCCACCCACACTGGTGCAACTCAAAGGATCTGTTGGAAAGTGTCCCCTTCACATCTCCCTGTGAAAGCAGCAGGTCCTGGCAGCAAACCCCCTGGAATTCCCACTCACCCCAAGCAGCCAGGGCAGAGTGGGGCACGGCAAAGACCCAGTTGGGGCAGAGAGGAGTGATAGGAACACACATCTCAGGCCAGAGCAATCCTGCCAAGGGTGAGCCTTACCTTTAAGAGTTTCCTCCACAACTTCTACTACACGATCAATCTGCTGAACCTAAAAAAGCCAGAAGGTAAAGATCTAAGCAGTCAACAACTGGACATACTTTGAAAAGAAGTTTATATAAAGTGTCTTCTTCTGGACTAAGGGGGAGCAAAGAGCTTAGGTCTGTGTTTGCAGACAGGTTTTTTCCTGTGCATCTTGGCCCAAAAGTACTTTAAAACTCACCACCAAATTTCAACAGTGAAATAAATATATGTTCAGTTTAATGCTCCCACTGAAATACAGAGGGATTTTCTGGGTAAAGATACTTGGGCCAATCTCTTTCTGAAGTGACAGGACCAACACAAAAAAGCGGAGATGGTCTTCATACATCCCTTACAACCAAAGCCAGGTAAAAAGTGCTAAACCTCATTAAAACAGTTTGCTCTTTTTAGTGACAATATTGACTTAATGATCTTTTCTGACAGAAGCCTCTGCACGTTTCTCAGTGGCTGCAGCCAGGAGAAAACAGAGTGGCTGCAAAAGCAAGTTAAGATCTATGAACATCCAACGTTTTCTGGAGGACATGGGCTGCCTTTTCATGGAATCCACTACACAAGCACCTCAGGTACCAGGGGAGCTGCTTTGTTCAAGCTGCAGCACTACAGAAGCTGAGGAATGGTCTGGCTCCAGCACTGCAAACCAAGGCAGTAACGTGGAAGTCCACAGGATGAAAGAAAAGAGACTTTTCTCTCTCCACTTAATAGAGCAGATGGAGTCACTGCAGGCAGCACATTTACACCAGAGACACACTGTCCTTTGCCAGCTGTCCCAGTGCCTGTGCATTGGGAGTTCTGCCACTGTCTGATGGATAATGGCCATCCTGGGCCCCTGGGAAGGGCATTAAATCCTGCCAAGTGAGCATCTCAGTTCCTTCAGGAAGCATCTACTGCTTGAATTAAAACCTTTCTTTTCTCATCTAGGAACAACCCTACATATCTTTAATTCTCACTGACACAGATAAGAAAGACAAGGTTATTATGTGGATAAAATAATCAGTCTTAGGTACTAAAAACTGCTACTCATAATTCTACAGATTTTAACTCCCGTTCACCAACTCTCAGTTTCATCTCACCTTGTTTAGGCAGCTCTGTCAGTGTTGGATGTCAAAAGACTACTCAGTCTGTCCCCTCTCCAAAGCCAGTAAAAGGGACATGCATGGCTTCAAAAGGCACTTCAGATCTTCTAAAAATCTGAATTATTTTAGAGATAATTATCTTCATTGACCACAAAGAGAGCTGAGCAAAACAGCCTCTCCAATTACAGCACTGGGGCAGCACAAAGCCAGGGCTTGATGCACAACTTCCCAAGGCTCCAGGGGGATGACCCAGAGCCTGGACCCTCTGCTGCCAGTCCTGGCCATGGATTGCAGTGGGCAAAGCTCTGCTTAGGGGGGCATTCTGGGAGCAGAGCCCACACAAACTGCAAAGGGAAGAAGAACACCCCCAGAAACAACTAATTTTCACTGTTAAAAATTTTCACTGAACTGGTGAAGGTTAATTCTCACCTAACTTAGTTCCTACCCCTTTTGCTGCATAGGGCAGTACAAAACTGCTGTAGAAATGGTTCCTATTTGCAGGTCCAACTTTCAGCTTAAAAGCAGGTGCTTCCCTGACCTCCTTTGCTGAGTTTCCAGGTTCAGGTGTCCTGTTCAGAATACCAACATGCCAACTCCAAAGCTGAGAGGGGCTGCCTGAGCTTGCAATCTTAGCTGTCAAAACTGCCTGTCAGAAAGGATTTGCAACAGTCAGAGAACTCCCTCACACACTCTTTGCAAAATGAGAAGCAAATCTTACATATACAGAGTGAAAACACAGACAACAGCTGCTCTCAGCTTTGTCACTGGTGATGCCTCAGGTTTCAGACCTGTCTGAGCTGAAGGATCTTTTACTTAAGTACAGTAATTTTTACCACAGCAATGACAGTGAGAAGACAGTGCCCTTATAATGAAGAACACATTTCATCATTTCCAGGTCTAGTTACAAAGTACTTGGAGACCCTGCATTAACAACTAAACTGCTAATAGAAATCTTTCTGTAATAAATACAAAACTACAAATACTTTTTACTGAACACTGGTTCTCAGTACCAAAATGAAGATAAAGAGGTTCATTTCCAAAAATTACATGTTACCTCACAGGAAACTTAAAAAAACCCCAAAGCCACCACCAAAAAAAAAAAGCCACTACCAAAAAAAAAAAAGCCACCACCACAAAAAAAAAAGCCACCACCACAAAAAAAAAAGCCACCACCACAAACCACAGAAAGAAAAATAATTATTTAAAAAAAAAACAAAAGGAAAAAAATCAAGCTTCAGGTCGCCCAATTTCTTCTAAGTTAAATTCATCAAATTACACTCTTGCTCAAAGAATAATAACTCACTCCCCCCCCCATAATGTGTAGGTATCATTATACTCACTATAACAACCAATTATAGATCACATAACTAAGCTGCCTCTGAGCCAAAAGGAAACCCAGTCACCAATTTCTGGTTTCCTGTCATTCAGCACAGAGTAAGTTGCAGTTCATTAGTGAGACTTGGAGGTGACAGAGCACCCAGTTCTGCTGCAATCTCTGTATAAAGGAAGATTTCAGGGTGGAATGGAAAGTTTGCTCCTTCCTTACACTGTCACTACTGCTGTAATTTAATCTGTACAGAACACACAGTATTTTACAGCCCCTGAACACAATTTCTGGGCCCTGAGTTCATTTATAGGAATATACACAGCTCAAAGTGGCAGCTGGGCAAAAAAATGGGAGGTGAAATATTCTGAGTGACAGCAGTAATTAAAATCTGAAATAGCAAGAAGTCCATCTTTATAAAGAATTGGAATAAACCAGTTAATGAAGACATCTTCTTACTAATTACAAACTTATTTTGCTTCTAAACTTCCCAAGGCTGGTGATTCCCAGCCCTCTGATCCAGGAACACTGAAGGAACTTCACTGAGTAAATCCAGTCAAAGCTCTCTGGTTCCCTTTTCAAGGTAACACTTGGTAATTGTTTAACTGCTCAGTCACCACTGGATTTAACTCCTCAGACTGCCTCAAATTTAAACAAAAAAATCACTGCTGTTTATCGTTCCTCTTAATAGTGTGGAGTAAAAAACCCACCACCAAACCCTCAGCTGTGCCCATGGAATTTCTATGCTCCAGCCTCCTACACTTCTTCCACTGATTCTAACAAAGGTCTTAATTAAGGCTTGTCTTAAAGCAAATAAACTGTCATATTAGTGCCATGATCTAATAATCAAAGTGGGGTTGGATTAAGGGTTGGACTTGATGATCTCAGAGGTCTCCTCTATGATTCTATGATTTTTAGGAATATGGTAATTGGTAAGTCCATCCTGGATGAAGCCTGGAAATTTCCAGGCTACAAAGGGCACTGGACCTCAGTTCCAACAAGAGCATCCCTGTCCTTGTCCCCACGTGCCACAACCAAAGCCGATCACCTGGATGAAGGTCTAAGTGTGGTGTAACACAAGAAAAACAGGGCTGGGGTGGCAGGAACCTTCTCTGCTGGTTTTTCCAAGGGAAAGTCAACCAATGCTGTTATATATTGACATTGACCAACTGCAAACACTTATGAAAACTTTTGGGTTTTAATTTCTAAAGATACATACCCCAATAATGCTGAGGCCTTTCAGGTAGTGCTGCCGAGGCTGGGCTTGTGGCACACAACCTGCTACCACCACTTTCTTGTTGCCTTCTTGGGCTTTCCTAAAGGAGGACAAACAGTGTGTGAATATTTTCTGAAAATTATCATTCCCAATTTCAAAGCAGTTGTATCATGCACGTGATACAGGAAAGAACTGCAAGGAAAACATTCCAAAATCAGAAGCGACTTGGATGTGTTTGAACCTCAGACACCAAATGAACCAACACACCAGAAGAACTTTGGTCTTTTCCAACCCAGTCGATTCTATGATTCTAACTCTGTGTGAGGCTCTCAGGCTCCAGCACACACGTGGTTCAGTTTGGGTGGACCTACAGAGAACTCTGCATGTCTTGAACAAAAATACCATCTTGAAAGCCCTAATTAAGTTCAGTTAATCTTTACTTGCCACAAGGACAGCAGAGAAACAGGTCAAGAAATATGGGGTAGAGATATTCACCTGCAGGCAATGGAAGGGACACAGGCAGGAACTGCAGCTCAGAACAAACCCATTTATGCAGCACCAGGCAGAGCTGAGCAGTTACATCAGCCTTATGGTGTTTATTTAAAATGTTTATTTACTCTAAAACGAGCAGTTATGTAAAAACATTTCAGCATATTGAGCACTTTCAAGCTTTAAGTGCTTTCCTCTGGTGGAGAAACATTTGTCTGGGTATCAGCTCACACAACGCCTGAGCTTTGATGCTCTCTCAGCATCGGGGAGGAAACCAAAACACCCAGATGAAACGGTAAACACTGTTCATTTCAGCAGCAACATTTTGACTCCCTCTGAATCCCACACTGAACATCAAACCAGCACTGAGTGTTGGAAGCAGAACCAGCAGCTGCACAAGGACAGTGAGATGCAAACCCTGCCTATGCTCATTAACTCAGGATCAGCCCAATATTAGCACATGAACCCAACCTCATTATTGTATTACAATATGCAAAACGTTAAAGAAGGGAAGCTCTGAATAATCTGAGCACATTTGCCAGGTCTGACATATTATGGGCTGCTCCAAGAACCATCTTTGACAGTTGGTTGCTGTAGCACAACCTCCTGGCAGACTCCTGTCAAACTGGAACCTCAGAAATCCATATTTGCTCCAGCAATACATGAATCCATCAAGTGTTGACTGGTATGTTGGAATGGGCTGACACATCATAACACTCTTCAGGAAAATAATCCAAAATACACAATTACTTAGACCATTTTATACTCTTCACTCCAAGCTGAATGCACAAAGTGATACTCAACAAGACATGGATGCTCGGTGAGGATCTGTAGATCCCCAGAAAAGGCACGTTTGACTAAAAATAAACCCAAAAAACTCAGAACAGACTGTACCACAGTTACACTACTCACAGTTTTCACTTCACACTTTAGGACAAACCTATTTACAAATTACAGCTCAAAATGAGATCTCCCAACACATAAATTGTAATATTAAAGGAGATCACAGGCTGTTCTGCCAAATACTTCATGTTGGCTGCTGCATTAAAATGAGGTATTTTAAAGGAAAAAAATAGATATTCTATATAAAGTCAAAAGTGAAATAAGAAGAAAAAGGATTATGCTATTATTGCATCAATATAAATGCAGCAAATCTCTATAAAGTATTTGTTTTAGTGGGACTCAGGAAATCTTCAGACATCCATCATAAAGAACCTCACTGGTCCTGAACTTGCATGCAAAGGTGTGTAATGTAAAAGCAAATCTTTTCATCTCTTTCTTATCAATATTACTGATGATAGATACACTAACTTAGTGTATTTCTTAGGCATGGAACATTTCCTGGGTAGCAGCATGTTTCCAAAGTCTGCAATCCCTCATTTCTTAGTGGTAAATATTGAAGAGTTTTGCAAAATTTCAGTGGAGGTTACCTAGTCCATATTAAAAAAAAAATTAAAAAAATTAAACTCATGCTTCATGCAGTACCTAAAAATGTCCCCCAGCACCAAGTGACCCTCCACTAACTCAGAGGACAAAACTCCCTGCCTGTACAATGTCCCACCTCAGCCTGGGGGCAGAACAAGCAGCTCTGCCCCAGCAAACCAGGCACATCCCTCAGCATCTGCTCTAATCTAATCCCAACAGCCACCAGAAAACCTGGGAGCAGCACAGAAGAAAAAGCTTTTATTCAAGTCTTTTTATCCCAGAGAAAAAAAATAAACAAAGTTTCCCTTGACACATTAAATGGCATTTTAATGTTATTTCACAGCTTTAACATTCTGCCTTATCTTCTGGGACTACAACTGGAGCTGGGGGGAAAAGTTAAACTGAATATTCCTCATAATCAGCATTGCCTGCATTTAACTGTTTAAAGTTGAACAGGTCTCTACTGAATAAAGAATTTTGTACACTGAGATTTTTTTTCCTTTAAAATGCAATTAAGTTGAAATGCCAGAACTCAATTTTCAATCACAGCCAATTTTCATCACATCCATAACACACCACACAATGCAGGAAAACCACCATAAAGGAAAAACCATTGTAAGGAAATTATGCAATTTTTTTGCCTCTTTTTCAAGAAACCACTTCTCAAAATATGCAATATTATCATCTCCTTCTAATGCTGTTTAATGAGCCCTGCTCATATCAACAAAAGGCTACAAAAATTATTCTTCAGAAATCTGCTTAGCACGAGAAGTGTATCAGAAAGGCCTTTATCCTTCAGAAACATGAACAGTAATGAGAGTAACACCTGATGGAATCTGGGAGGTGGCATAAAGAAATACATCTTCTCTTTTAGACCCTTTGTATTTCTCAATTACATGAACCTTACCTTGAACTTGCAATTTAATTGACTCAGGAAACATCTTTCAGAAACACACACTATTCTGAAAGATATTCACAAGAAATCCATCTGAATAGAAATTTAATTAGGGCAATTCCTTTTTTAAGAAAGGAATTAGTCAAGCTACTTCCTAAGATAAAAATGCTTTCTCCATCCACCTCTGAGCTGAGGTTGGAAAGGTGTGCTCTGAGCAAAAATAAATAAATAAAAGCCTAAAAATATCCTCCCCAACAGAGCTTTTCCCAATCTTCCCCCTCTTAGTTCTATTCATCACTTCAAAAATCAAAGTAGTGCAGTTCAGGGCATAAAATAATGATTCTAATTAATTTGTGAAATCCTCCCCTGCCTCTCAGGTTCAGGTCTTGCATGGCCAGTGGGTGTAACATAAAACCCTGTGGACACAATGGCTAAAAATGAAATTAGTTTTGAATGAAAATTAAATAATCCCTTTTCCCCCCCGAGGTGTATTATGACTACCTACCAAATTCTAAAAGGATTATCAAGCGGGGCTGCTGTTCTGCAAGTTAATATGAGCACTTTGCTAATGTTTTGGTCAGTACAACACACCAGGAATCTTTTCCATAAGGTGAGGATGGTGCAAATCCAGGAGAAGCAGATTTTACATGGACTGAACACACAGATCAGTCCCTGACACCAACAGTGTTTGGTTTTCCTGAGTCATCAGAATGAAAAGCCCTGCAGGACTCCATGGGGTGTCTGACATGGAACATCCTGATAAAAGCAGGAGAACAAAGGAGTGAGAGCCAACTCCTTTTCTCCTGGACAGCTGAGACAGAGACCCACCATCAGGTGGAACTCACCATCAGGTGGCTACAACAGGAAAAAAAGAAAAATAAGGAAATAAAATCCAGCAAAGCAGGTTTTCAAAACAGAAAAATGCATGTGCTTTTTGCCTTCTGGAAATGGTGTGTGAGCAGCCACACTGAGCCCAGTTCTGCCAGGAATTAGGGAACAGGGAAGGACCAGGCACAGTGGGATGGAATAGAGACAAGTGACAACAGAGCAGAAAGAAAATAAGAAAAGGTTTAGCTCCTAAATACTGGAACTTTCATTCTGTCCAAATTGCACTGCAACACATTTTTATTAACCTCTGTTTGCTTGTTTGAATTAAATTCTTCCAGTAAAGACCAGTAAACTCTTTCTGATCTAAAGAGATGAGAACTGATTGCAGCATCTGAATGGCAACTGCACAACAAACTATGTAGTATTCTCTTCCTCTCTGTTCAACCTCATTTTTATCCAGTCAGGAAAAGGCAGATTGGAAAGGCCCAACCTCCCACTCACCAGCTGACTCCTGATAACTCATCACCCAGTCCAAGCTCTGTCTGACTGACTCTTCACTGATATCTTTAATTTCTCATTGTTTCAAGCCACACCTAAGAGAATGGTAAAGATCCAAACAATTCTCCAGGGGCTACATTTGGACATCCACAATATTTTTGTATGGTTTCTGTACTGGGAGAACATCTGAGAGATTTCTACACTCCCACAAATCCTGAAAGCAGCAGATCCTACACTGCTTTACCTTTACCCTGTAGAAGGGCCTTGCTCTGTCTAACAACACAAACTGAACTGACATTTCTGTTCTGTTCCTTCAGAGACTGAAGCTTTGACTCTGTGGTTACATCTATAAATTCAAGACTGTTGTGCTTCTGAAGAAAACTCATTTTGTCTTGTTCTAGTCAGGCATTTTTACTCCCATTATGAAAACCAAAAGTGAAATTCCTGGGTGACCTGAATGATGACTGCACTTTGCTTTGGCCTGGGCACAGCTGGAAAAATCCTCCACTCAGCTGCTGTCACTGAGGCTTGAGCAGGGGAAGGGAGAAGATGCTCTTAAGGAAGCTCAAAAGCACATCGGGCAGAGCAAAAAATGGCTTTAGTGCCCTCCCACTGTGAGGTGGGACAGAGAGAGCAGCCACAGCTGCTCCTCCAACAATTCATGCAGCACAATTCCTTCCACTCTGCTTGGGCTTTGGGATGGGAAAACATTTGTTGCTGAGAGGAGGAAGAGAGAGACAAGCCCTAGGAGTAGCTCTCAGAAATTACCAGTTTAGACATCTAAAACTAGTTCAAAATACATTATTTAAAGAGCTAAAAAATGCACCTTCCATCAGAGCTGAAGGGGCAATTTCTCTAAGCATATCAGCCTGTCTAAGAACGTTTCCTAAAATAACCAAGATACCATTCTAGCTGGGTTTCACAATAGATATTGCACAAGTTTCATACACTGCCAGGCCTTTATAAGGATAATAATAAATGCATGGGGTTCATAACAGTTTCAGGTTGGATGCACATCTGAAATAACCAGCAGCAGGAGGGATCTGAGCCCAGGAAATCCCATCCAACACTTGCCCAGGATTGCAGATTTATCTCCCATCCCAGGGAGCAGCAAGGTCAGCAAAAGGCCTCCCTGCAGCGTGTTATTGATCAGTGGCTTTTCAGAGATAATAATCTATCCTGAGAGTAAGGAACCATTTTTAAAGATTATTGTGCAAATCCTATGCAAAGTGAGGTAAGTGCTTTACAGATAAAGTTTCTGTAACCATCTTTAACCTTTTCCTCAGTCCTTTTTCTCATGAGTGACCACCCACAGGTCAGTACAGGCAATGGAGACAGTTCATGGGGCTCCCAAACCTTCCCTGTGCAATATATATTTGTGCTCTTACTGCAGCTTTAATGGAAAAGTCTCTCCAAGCCCAAGCTCCCTCCCTGGACCTTCAGACACAGTAAATTCATGCCAAAGAAACATTCCAAGTTTCTCTGTAACACACAAACAGTTCAAAAAGTGATGATATCAACCTATAAATACCTTTAAGAAATATCAATTTCTCAGACAGCATTTCCTTTGAACCAATTTGCATTTTGAGTGTATTTCCCTCTTTAATACAACGTCCATCTCTGCAGACTTCAGACACCTCACACCAGGAAACTCCACTAAATAATGCAGAGCTCTGCATTAAGCCCACTTAGCTCAGCTCAGAATTCCACTGAATCTCTCTGGAAATTGTCCTCCTGTTAGGAAACTTCAGAAGAGAAACCCCTCTGCTCCCACCAGCAGTTCCAAACCAACTCTGGTTTTCCTACCACAGCCTATATACAAAGATTCAAAGTATTAAACAGGCAATTGAGCCTTTTTTTCTGAACAGTCACACAGAGGAAGATCTTTGCCTGCCATCAGGCAGAAATTTGTCTTTAAGCAGGTGCCAGAGGAAGCCAGAACTTTTCTTTTACATAAAGCTCAGATCACAGAATCAGAGAATGGATTGGGTTGGAAAAGACCTCCGAGATCATCAAGTCCAACCCTTGAGATTTGAGATTTTGGGGATTTGAAATCTTGTGCCCTGTTCACATCTCCTCTAGCAGACAACACCCTCCAGGTTTGCCTGGCACTCAGGGCAGCAAAGGGAGTTTGAGCCTCATTTAAGTTGATACAAAACTGCACCTGTAGGAAATGGGCCCCCCTGTATCAGCAGAAGTTAATTCTTCAGTAAGGGGCAGGATGTATGAAAATAAACATGTTAATGCATAGTTATACCTCAGAATACAGTGCAGAATTGCAGAGGCAAGAAAGGTGAGTTCTGCATTGCTGTAACCAGCAGCTCAACCTGGGTTTTCTTAGCACATCTGCTATTTGCCAGTATAAAACAGAAAGGAGCAAACACTCAGGTCCCTGCCCTGGTTTCAGCAATACCCTTACATAGGAATGGGCAGAACTGCACTGAACACTTGTCCTTTATTTTCCCCCTCAAATTAAAGCCCTTACCCTGTTCTGAGCCCTGATCATGGGTCAAGTGAAGGCCAGATCTACCCTGCTGACCTCCAGAAGAGCTGAGAGCCCTCACTCAGTCCCCTCTGGAACTCCTTGGGATGCTGTTAGAGCTCCATTCCCCCTCCTGCTCCCATGAGCAAACCAACAATGGCTCTTCTTTCTGCCTCCATTCACAATAAATATCAATTTATTTCTGCCAGTTTGTGCCACTTGCTAAAGAGCTCTCAGATGTCACATGCAGAGTGTGTTCCCTCTGACAGGGGTTGGCAGGGCCAGACAAACCCCTTAAAGAGATGCTGCATCACCACACTCAGCCCTCTGTATGGGAACAGCTGCACCTTAAACAACACTGGGATGGATAAACTGTGTCCCCTCCACTCTGAAATGTCATCAGTACCAGAAAATCACAATGCCAATAACAGAGATACCAAGTTAGACAACACAAACCCAGGAAAGAATGATTTGCTGCAGCAAACTCCTCTCAAACTGCCTCTGACAACCTTTGCTTTAACAAGTACCCCAGGAGAAAAAGCCAATAAATATTTTACTGTTCATACGTTGGCTTTATCAATTTTAAAGCACAAAAGCAGAGCATGTGGGCCGTTGACAGTGAGCTGTAACATTCAATAGGACTGCCCAAGCCCTGAAAGTACATGAATAATTTCAGAGCTTGCACACAACTCTTCAAAGTTATTAATTTTAAAAAGCCAATCCTTAATTCCATGTTCTATACTCTAAACTATGTGCACTTGACCTTGACATCAAAATGGGCCACGATACTCTCCACATTTTCAACTTGCTATACAGTTTAATTAATGTTCCAAAGTATTCCAGCTCTATTGGCGTTCCACATCCTGATATTACCAATACAACACTAAATGTCTTTATTATTATTTTTCCTTCTGCCAAACTGGACTTAATAAAAGGGATGCAGAGGATGAAACGAAATGTTTTTATTATTATTTTTCCTTCTGCCAAACTGGACTTAACAAAAGGGATGCAGAGGATGAAACCTGGCAGCGTTCACAGGCTGTGAGATGAGAACCCTTTTAGCAGACTACAAAGAAGCAAGAACAAAGTTAAAATGTGGAGGAGAAGAGTAAAGTCTCACAAAACCCAAACCCACAGTCCCTCAGCAGTACCAGATACCTTGGGCAGCCTCAGGGAAACATTCTGAGGTCAACCTAAACTGTTAAACAAAGTAAGGGGTCATGTCAGTTTGTATTTGCATGTTTAATATCTTGTTAAACACACTGATCTGATTTATTATCTTGAGTTTATGAGGCAAATTGAAGAGGCCTTGAACTCCTCTGGCACTAACTGGGGGCACCTACTTTATCTAATTGGTGCTTCTCCTTCCTGTTAAAATACAGTCTTAGAACTGACAAACAAAAACCCTCACAAGAAATACAAGTGAAGACCTTTGTGATTGTGTGTTGAGGAACCATCAACATGGATAGAGGAAACAGCCACCAAAGACCCTCTGCATTTTACAGCATCAAGATCATAACAAGATGGGGAGGAGAGGGGGACAGACACCACCACCATTAAAATGTTCCTTTTTCAGTGGAAAGACAATATGTCTGTGTATTACACAATACCTTTGCCTTCAGTTTTCAAGAGTTGTTTCAAATTCTAAATCTCCTCCTCCCTACCTGGTTGGTTGTTACCCACTTCTTAGAGGGGCACAAATCTACACAGACACTGAACTGGGCTGAAGGGGCAGTAAAAGAGGTTTGACAGCTCAGCATTAGAGAACACAGCCCAGCTGATGGAAACTGTGAACCTGGGTTTTTGGAAGTTACCAAATTCAAGTTTGAACGGTGGGACAGATGGGGAAACTGCTCAGTGAACATAAAATCAAACATTTCAGAGGCTGTTTTCTGGCATGACAATAAAAAAAAAGATAAATCTGCTGGAACCCATGCCAGAGACAAGGGGAAATATCATCCAATCAGTGCCTGTGGAGCCCACCTTGGGAGGGCTGTTTGCTCTGCTCCCAAGCAAGCAGCTCTAATTCCCCTCCCAACTCCCTGCAGCACAGGAGTTGTTAAATATAATGAATGTCACTGCTTTTAAAAGAGTTACCTGCCACACAGTGAGAGTCAATACATGCCGTTATAAATCAGTAAATAAATAGACAACAATCTCTTGGAACAGTCCTTAAAAAGCCAAGATAGCTGGGAATAAGCTGGTAACCTTCTGGCTCAGTAAGGCCCCCACCAAAACGTGTCCCTGCACACATGGAATTAGTCTGGGAACCACACACAGGTGTTTGAGCAAGGCATGATGTGCTGGAGCTGATGTCCCATTGCATACCAGAATAATCTTGTTATTAGAAAAAAAACAGAACAAACAAACAAAAAACCAAACAAGAAACCCCCTCAAACAAACAAAAACCCACACACACACACACAAAAAAAAACCAACCAAAAAAGCCCCCAACCAACCACAAAAAATGGCAGTCCAGAATGGCACTGCTTTGCATTTTACATCTCAGCTTTCATCTGAGGATCATAAACCCTTTCTTTGTCCAAGAACCATTTTTGTGACCTCAATATCCACACAGTTCTGATATGGCAGGAGGGACAAAAAACACTTTGTGCTTCAGGGGGAGTGAGTTTGGTTTTAAATAACTCAGAGTTCACTTTACCTGCCTCACCTCACTGATTTAATTTCACAAGGTTTAATCAACTAAATCTTTTAGGAAGTAACAGCGTCAGGGACATTCTCTTCTCCAGAAAAAAAATCCAAAAAAATGCAGAAGAGACCAAGGTGGAGTTACTTGTCTGCCCTGTGGCAAACCTGTGTCCCCACTGTGTGAGGAGAACTCACAACCACCTGAGGAAAAACTCATGAGATGCATCCAAAAACTCTCCTTCCAAATCCAGACTAGAATTACAGTCAGAGAACCATGGCATGGGCCTCTGTTATCAAATTGTTGGTAATTTTTGTGCTATCAAGTACTTGCAGGGAAAAGTAAAGCTTTTTTTTTTTATATCCACCCAGTGCACTTGAGGTGCCTTTGACACATTTCTCCAGCTTAAATGGTGGTTGGTATACAAGTTTTTTTCCAACACGTAATTTAAGAAAATTACCAATTTTTCTGCCAACAAAAGTGTTAGTTGCTCCATTTTAAAATTTTCTGTCTTTGTGTGACAGAAGTTACAATTCACCTGTGTGTGACAGAACACAGTGGTGACTTTGTGGCCCCTGAAAGACCCCTGGGCAGTGTGGGGCTGTTTGCAGCCAACCCTGCCCAGCCTGTGCCAGCCTGGAGGGCTCCAAACACAGCCCACAACAAAGAACAGCACCACAACACAAGAACAAAAGTACAGCAGGTGGCCATCCACGGCTCCCAACTGAGTCACTCCCTGCTCAGAACTTCATACCAATCTGTGTGTAGTGTTGTATCTGATGTTACTCTCCAGAATTAAAAGAAGGGGTTTAGTGACACAAGAACCATGGCAGGAGACAATGACCCAAATGCTGCCATTCAGCACTCCATAAAACAGAACAACTATGGCATCTTTCTCCTTTTTTTTCCTCTCCCATTTCCCCCCCTTTCAATATTTATTAAGCAAACCAGTGCTTATCTGGGCTCCATCCCTGGGCTCAGGCAAACACCAGGTGGGAGACTGGGGGAGTTTTTCCAGCAACAGATGGCTCAGACATTTTATGACAAACTGCCACAGGACTATTGCCAGTCAGACCATCTTTCAGTTCCTTCTTTCAGTACCGGCCCCAGCTCACCTGTGGAGCTGAGACAGCTGCTCACCTGCCCCAGGGGCTGCCCCACACACAGGGAGGGTGAGGAGGGCAGAGGGAGCCTCCCTGCCCTCTGCCAGGCTGGCACCACAGCCAGACCCCTGGTGGGTGCTGGGACAACCCCAGTGCTTGCCACTCCAGACAGGGACCTTGGGAAGCACAGGAGCCAGGGAAAAGCTGCAAAGTGCAGCCCTCATGGAAGGATTTATTATTTCTCAGTTGTTTTTACTTCCTCATTGACTTCTCTGTCCTCATCCAAAGCAAGTGTAGTCAGCTATTTTAACCTTAAATAGGAAAGGAATTTATTGCATGACACGCTTTGCTGTGCACCATAAATGAGGATTACTTGGTTCACCTGAAATGGAGAACAACATTCAGTCACCACAATTATGCCAGCCTGAACAAACAGAAAGGGAGAGCTAACCATAAAAAGAAGCACTGGTTACTTCATTAATTCAGTGCATTACTCACAGGTAATTTAAGCCCAGTAGGTTTGTACCTGCAATGCACACTGTGATACTCCTGCCAAGCCTTTGGAGGGGACAGGGACAACACAGGGACAGCAGAGCCACCCCAGGCACTGCCACACTCCCACATTCCCCCTTCTCCCTCCAGGATTCCTCAGACAGGGACAGCAGAGCCACCCCAGGCACTGCCACACTCCCACATTCCCCCTTTCTCCTTCCAGGATTCCTCAGACAGGGACAGCAGAGCCACCTCAGGCACTGCCACACTCCCACATTCCCCTTTTCCCTTCCAGGATTCCTCAGACAGGGACAGCAGAGCCACCCCAGGCACTGCCACACTCCCACATTCCTCCTTCTCCCTCCAGGATTCCTCAGACAGGGACAGCAGAGCCACCCCAGGCACTGCCACACTCCCACATTCCCCCTTT
>JAWWEV010000083.1:58969965-58982531 GCA_035583235.1 Hafferia zeledoni
AAAAAAAAAAACAAAAAAAAAAAAATAAAAAAATATAAAAAAAAAAAAAAAACAAAACCCCACAAAAGCCAAAAAAAAAAAAACCAAACCCCACCAAAGGAAAAAAAAAAAAACCAAATCCCACCAAAGGAAAAAAAACCCCAAATCCCACCACCAAACCCCCCCACCAAACTCCAAAAAAAAAAAAACTCAAAAAAAAAAAGCCACCAAAACACACACAGAGTAAAAACCAAACAAAAACCTAAACCAAAATCCCCCACAAAACAACCCCCCCAACACATTCTGCCCAATTCCCCCCAAACCCCACCCAAGCAGGTTACAGCAGTTCCACCCCACACTGTGCTGTTTAAGGTCCCAAACCCCACTGCACTCACGTAATTTCATGTGCTAATAATAAAGCCAGAGGTGAATGGGAAATGAAAATTTTATGTTTTCCTGCGCTCATGAGATGGTTCCAGATGAATTTGCTATAAACAATAAATATTTCAGATCCAGACAGATGGACTGGAACCTGCCCCTGCAAGGGCATTTTAATCTCCTGGAGGTGCAACGCTCTGACAAGTCTCACTTGTACCAATGTTTCTGTCTGCAGAGCTAAGGAAATGGTAATAGCTCTGCCCCACTTTGTCTGGGGGCAGAAAGAAGAAAATACCAATTGAGAGCAGCTGAAATCCTCTCATGAACCCAGGGACAACCTGCTGGGCTGGGCCAGGCACAGAAGGCAGAAACCAAAACAAAAGCAAAGATTATAAAATGTATAAGATGCAGTGGCATCACTTGAATTCTCTATTCAGAGACACTTCTTGCTCTTCCAGTCCCTACAAACCACAGGTAAGTCCAACAAGAGGAGGCTCAAAGCACTGAAGTGGAAGATTCTCAAACACAGCAAAATTCCCAAGCAAACAGAAAAAAAAAATCTTTCCTTCATTTCAAGTGTAATATAAAATAGGTAATTAACATGAGGCATTTATGGTCTCATTTAAGGCATTTAATCTGGAGGGCAGTTTTGGTCCAAAGATTTCTCCCTTTTTCAGTATAAGTTGGCCCCTGGCACTGAACTTTCACAACTTCCCACTCTCCATTCATTTCCACAACTGCCAGGATTGGGTATTTGCCATAGTCTGCAAAATAAAGCTCAATTTTATTCCTGTATGAGCTCCACCATCCTTTTCCCCTAAATTCTGTCTGCAGAAGTTGTACCTCAAAGCCATTTATCGATTTCAAAAGCTTTGCTTCCACTCATTTCTCCTGATGGCTCCTGGTGCCACAGGGAATATGGATTTAGCTTCTATCTATCACTTTTAAAAGAGTTAAAATGTATAAGCTATTTGAGCCAGATATGTCTAAACACTTATTAAATTGTAGCTTCCAGCTATTTATTGACTTTCTCAGAACTACTTTCACACCTCATCTATTTGCTACTTTATCAGTTTTCTGAAAACCAGGAGATAGGAGCTTAAGGTCCCATCCCCAGCAGCCAGATAAGCCTTGGCTGGGGTTAATTCCCAGCCATCACAGCCCCAGTTCAGATTATCAGCACAATTTCGTGCTTGTGAAAGCTCCAGACTGAGCACAGCAGAAATTAAAGCTCACTCTTGGCACACACAGCCAGTTAATGCAGCACAGCAAGCAGCTTTGCCCCAAATCCCACCAGCAGGGTGGGAATTGGGCTTCAGCCAGGAGCATTTAGGGCAAGGCAGCACATCCAGGTCTGTGCCCATTGATGCAGTCTGGGCAGGGGAGGAAAATCAAGGGGCAATGGGAGAATAAAACAGATTGGGGTGTGAGCAGGTGTGCAAAGTGTGTCCTGCCCCACACTGAGCAACCCCAGCCCATGCAGGGAGTGTTTTGTACCAACACACTCCCATGGCAGCCTCACATGGCATTTCTAAACCTGTCCCTTCTCAGGCTCCACTGCAGGTTCATCATCCTTGTTAGAGACAGAGTCTGGTTGGGTTCCTGTCATGTGTACAACCAAACCACCCAGAAAATATTCTTCCAGTACTAATAAGGCTGCCTGCAGCAACACAAGCCTATTTTGAAACTTTCAGCAGCACTTCCAAGTGCCAGAAGTTAAAACATGTCAGTTTTGCACAGGGAATTGTGGCTTTTTGGCCTCAGAGTGGGCCAATTTCATCGAGCACAAACCAGTCAAACACCAGTTTGGGGCACGTGTTATTCAGCTCCCAGAAAAAGATCATTTTGACAAACCAAGTGGGTGCAGATCCATTTCCCCACCATTTGGAAGCAACATCTGAACATTCCAGGCACTGCCACGAGGAGTGATGGTGGATCTCAGCTCAGAGGGCACAGAACTAACAGTGCCACGAGGGGTGATGTTGGGGGATCTCAGCTCAGAGGGCACAGAGCTGTCTAACAGTGCCACGAGGGGTGATGTTGGTGGATCTCAGCTCAGAGGGCACAGAGCTCACAGGGCCATGAGGGGTGATGTTGGTGGATCTCAGCTCAGAGGGCACAGGGCTAACAGTGCCATCCATGAGGGGTGATGTTGCTGGATCTCAGCTCAGAGGGCACAGGGCTGTCCAAGAGTTCTCCACCTCCCTCAAGGATAAGGCAGATTTGCTGCAGAGCCAATAACACAAGGAGTCCAAGGTTTTTTGGTCACCACCTTCCCCCTGCCCCAGGTTCCACACTGGGAGTGTCTCCCTTGGCCTTCTCTGCTTTGAAGGTAAAGGGTAACAACAAACCCCAACATTTCACTACCCAGCTCAAAGCAGCCACTTCCACCTTTCTCCTTTCAAAAGGCTGGAGATACTTCACTTCCTTCCTTGGAAGACTTCAAGGCCTGCAGTTACCCACGATTTAATTTACATTTTCTGTTGGGAGAGGGATCTTTATGCAAACTCATCTTTCTTCCAAGCCAGTGGCTGAAGTTTAATCTGGTCACTCCCACCATCACCATCTGTCTTTGCATATTTATATCCTGTGACTTCACCATCTTTACAGCTGGTGCCATTTGGCACCTGGTCTCTCATTTACCTGTTCTTTGCTTTCAGAGGTGGATTTTAAAAACAGCATATCAGGTTCCCACAAGTGGCATAACTTGGCACATTCCCCACCAACTGCTTGGCCATGACATCATTTTTTAGAGAGCTTTTGGTGAACTCTAGTGGCAAAGCTTAAAAAAAAGTCACAAATCAGAAGCAAACAACTTTTTTCTTATACTTCTAATACAGAGAAATAAAAATGCTTATGGTCAGAACCTCATTTTGCTAAAGGAGAAGACATTATTGTAAAATTAACAGTATTTCAAATTTGCAGAAGCTTCTTTTAACTGTGGGGCAAAAATGGCTGGGGCAGTACTTTCTTTTCAAGGTAAGCACAGAGAATTAAAAAAAAATATGCTTGATATAGAGAAAATTTAAAATTAAATGTCTTCCAAAAGCCAGAGAAACCTCCCATTTCCTTCCAAAAGGAGCATTCAGCACTTATGGCAAATAAACCATCAGACCCTGTTCAAACCCTTGAGTGACCCCCCTCCCTCCCTGTTACCTGCTCTTTTTTATGGTACAATATATGGTTCAGTGTTTTCCTTAAAAACATTAATATTAAAGGCAAAGCCTTAGTAGGTGTCAAAAAACAAACATCTGACTCATTTTTCTTTCCCACTCTGATTTGTTTCAGCATTTGTTGCAGTTCTGTCTGAGGATGTTTAATATAAAAATAGTCTTCAAATTACTTTTGTTTCCTTATTTATTTGCTAATTGCACACCCAATGTCTTTTTTACCACACATGAAAATATTAAAGGAATCTTTCTAGCAGAAGTAATTCCAGCTGGCAATTATTTGACATTTGTCAGAATATGCTGGGATTCTGTGATTTAAATTCAGATTTATCTGCAAATATGACCCTGAGAGTACAGTAAGACCTGCAGGTAAATGGGAAACATTCTTTGCCCACCAGACCTCTCAAGAAATTAACACAAACTAATATTAAGCATATGGGTTTCAGAAATATAAAGTACCACCTTAATAGGGGGAATATTACACGGAGAAATGGTAAAATGGAGATGATTAAAAACAGAATTTGCAGGAATTCCCTCAGGAAACAAGCAAGTCTCTAAAATACCTGTAAGAACTAAGGACCAGCACACTCATCCAATAATGCCTGAGACTTCATTTCATCATCACCCTGAGCTACCACCAGAACAGGATCAGTCTTACCCATAAAGGTTGGGCACATTATACCGACTTTTACGGAGTGTATTTTTCCAAATCTGATGTTGGCACCTCAAAGCTGATTAACCCCCTTGGAATCCAAACAAAAATAAGAACAGGTAAAAGAACTCCTCACAAAAGCAGCAGTACCAATCTGAGGTATTCACTGAGTCACAAAGCATCCTACAAACAGGTACAGTGCCCTCTAAAAATGTAAAAAAATTGATTAAACCCCAGTGTTTGGCTCCCATTACCTGGAAACAAGGAATTCTCTCAGACAATGTTAAAATCTCACTTCCATTCTCATGGCTTTTCTGGCACAAAACTAGTATTTAAGATGGCAGAATGTTGCTGAGTTATGAGCAGGGAGTTTTGATAATCAATGAACTGCTTCACCAACGTCAAGAACGAGTCAGTATTTGCTCCAGACAATCTGCCTCCTGCCCTCCAAATACCTGACATGGCATCAGTTCCTAACACATCAGGGAATATCTGGCACATAAGTCAAGTACACACAGACTGTGAAACACCTCACAATTCTACTGGATGTTGCTTCTGACAACATCAATTGGTTCTTGGGTCCCAAAACAACCCCTTTGTGCCCCCAGCAAACTGGAAAGCTGATGGATATGAGAGAGAGATCCTTGGGTTTAAATGAAAAGATTTCTAAGTCACATCCACTGAGCTTGTGCCACGTAAGTGCACAGCAACTCCACTGAACTCTTTGATACAGACCAAAACTAGACTGAACACTAAAATTCAAGTTGCTTTTCACTAGATAAATATTCATCAACTCCCCTCCTTCCAGTCATACATTCCCAGTTCATTCCTGCTCTGGACACTTCCTACACAAACCAGGATGGGCTCAGCACACTGAAAACTCCACCAAAACACTTGGGAGTCAGTCAAGAGCTTCCCTGCTAAGATTTTTTGGGGGAAAACAACCCAATACACACAGTGCTTGGGCTGGGCCAAGTTTGGTACCCTGACAGGGCATAAACACATTTCCCAAGCTGAATTTTGTATCAGGAATCAGTGCCTGGGAGAAACAGCACAGCAGCTGTCCCATGGCTGAAAATCAGCAGAAAGTTGGGTTGGAAGGACCTCTGTGGGTCACCTGGTCCAACCCTTGGGATTCAGAACAACCCCTGCCCAGGCCCATGTCCAGGTGGCTTTTGGGTATCCCCAGAGACAGAACAACAAAAGGCTTGGATGATTTTTTTGGTAAGTTTTCTCATTTGCTGCTGCTGATATTTTTAGTAAAAGTGCTCCATTGTCTTGGTTGTAAACAGCCCTTTCCAATAACATTCTTTTTGTTTTTTGGGGGAGCCCACAGCTACCCAACCACTAAAAGTGGCTGCCAACCTGTGCAAGAGCAATTCCCAAATCTCAGGACTTAATTCCCAAATCTCAGGACTTAATTCCCAAAGCATTTTTTTGGTATGAGACCTTTTTCCAAAATCCCCAAAAATGACTCTCAGACACAAAAGTTAAGAACCATTTCTGGGAGAAAATGCATATTTATCTGTTTTGTAATAAGTCTCCAAACATTTTCCCTTCAAGGTACACCGACAGACTACATAATATACTTTCTCCTGCATATTCAGATCTGCTTTGAATTTCGGATGTTCATACAATGTTGACATCAACTGAAATTATTATTTTTTTTCCCATAAATCAGTTAAATCAGGAAAGTAAATTAACAACATTTCAAGATCAGCACGAGTATGCAAAAAAAAAAAAAAAAAAGAGAAGTTACTTTCTTTGAAGTTAAGTTTATGAAGTCCAAGTGTGCTTTTAGAGATAAAATATGCAAATTGCAGGCAAAGCTCAGGCTCACAAGGCCAAAGAAGGGTCTGCAGGTGCCTTTTCCTGCTCTGCTGTCCAGGTTCAAATCACACCCTGCAGAGCAAATTGGATGTTCTGCATCTCCCAGACCAGTAGAAACTTCTACCTTAGATCAGGTTGATTTAATTACCCCGTTCCAAAACTGAAGAAAACTATCAGGCAATGTGGAAGAGACATTTGTTATGGTATAAAACCAGCAGGATTCCAATTCCAAGTCTTAAAATCCCAGAGAGGCACATTGTAATTACTGCTCCAGAATTAGTACCAATTGTATCCCTGCACTGAGCACTCTGATCAGGATAAAGGCCAAGCAGCAAAGCAGAGGATTCACCTTCCAATGCCAGAAGACACAGGCAAGGGCACTGCAACTCATGGAAATGTTACAAAGAGCTGATTGTCAGACATGAATATGCAAAATTGGTAAATTAGTTAGTGTTTAACAAGCATACTGGGAACTACCACAGTAATAAAGTTACCACACCTTAGATTTAATGAGATAATTCAAGTTAGAAAAGAACTAGTTGTACACACAAGGCTGGATTATTCTGACACATTGAGGTGGGATTTTTACACACAATTTGGGACTTGACAGCCAGGCTTCAAACACAATTATTTTCCTCCAGTCTTTGGCAAAGTGGAGGATTTTACCAACTCTTCCAGGATTTGAGTAATATCAACTCCAGACTGTAGATGTGAAGGAACAATGAATATTGATTATGGCTCAGAAGGCAGCCAAAATTCATGTGCTAGGAAATATTCTGGACACAAATGGCAATTTACTGTCAGGAACACAACAAATCAACAGCTCAGCTATCAATCAGTCAGGGAGGCAGCGAGGAATCAGTGATCCTGCAACAAAGGAACGCAAGAACCAAAGGGGGCAAAAAAATAAAAAATGGTAACAAAAAAACCAAGATGTAAACAATCTACCCCCATATATCTCTTTTTCTGCACCTGCTATGAAGAATAAGCTTCAAATTTGAGTCCTTGGCAGGGCACAAATGACATTAAATCTGGAAACACACCACCCAGCACATGTTGCTGAAAGGTATTATTGATGCAAACACATCACACTCGTGTTGCCCTTTTAAATCTCATGTTTGTTACAAAATGCTAAACAGCACCAGGGTTGTTTTTTTTTTTCCAAGTGCCTTCCACTCAGCAGCAGGTCATGCGTAAAAAGAGTTAATGCCCTGAATTCCGTGCAAAGCTCATTTCACTCACCAGAAAGCAAATCAGATGCAAATTTCTGAACTGCAAGTGGAGTGTGGGGCTCATAATGATGCCTCCCTATGCAAACCCCATGGAAATGTGGGGAGGATCCTGACTGGGAATAGTCAATATTCAAACTAGATGCAAATCCCTGGGGAAGAGTCGAACCTGGAGCTGTTCCTGCCACACAACCTTTCTGGGTACACCGCAATGTTTCCACACCCTCAACATCCCCACTCCTGGCAACACAGAACGCTGAGGCAAATTCCAAACCGAACCACTCTGAGTGATGTTAAACAACAATAAAGGGGGACATATTTACATAACACACGGGCTGTTTGCATGTGAACATCAGGCTGAAATAGTCAGGAGGGTGTTGGCCCCATGGGAACACACCAGATTAGGAGAGGTTTGATCCACTCTGCTCAATGAAACACAATTTCTGTCCAAAGGAAGCAGCACATTTGACACCCCCTCCTAAAGGCCTTGTTTAATGCAAGTTGAGTGTGCAGTGTGGGAAGAAATATATCAGCACAAAACAGTCCAAGAAAAATCAAATATATATTCCTAAATTTTATATTTCTACAGCACATATTCCTCAATTCCTAATATTTGCCATTAGATTAGGAGGCTTCAGGTAGCACTGCAGTTACTGAGACATCAGAATGAATAATTCCCTCAGATGCCATGATTTTAGATAAATTATTGACAGTTTTTTATTAGGCATTTAAAATCAGAGTCCCCACGTGTTAACAAATGCAAAAAAAAGTTTCTGTTCTCTAAGCATTTACAGATTTGTAACTGAGACTTGTTCAGCAAATACTGAAAAAGGAGGATGGGATGATACTGAAGCAGAAGAGTTGAATGAAACAACACAAAAGTGAAATTACAACCCTCTGACTAAGAAAATGATGGAAGTGATGGCCTTTAAACCAGCTATCAGTAGGACCAAAACAATTTTGAATTCAAATGATATACTTGATTTTACTAATTTCCCCTTAGATTTGCCAGTTTTCACCTCCTGTTCTCCTATTTTGCTGAACTGCTGTTGTAAGAAGAGTCAAACTCAGACCTGCACCTCATCCTCAGGGATCTCCTTCCTGCTGACACATGTTCTTCCAGAACAGAAATGTTTGGCTGGTTATTTTTTGTTGGCTTTTCTTTTTCCATTTCTGCTGCTAAAGATTCCAAAGCTTCGGCAGCTTTGAGTCCCAACCTCCACTCAAGATGAAATTACTTTGGTCATTTATAACAAAGTTTGGGACTTTCATTCTTTATTTTTGCTACCAAATAGGCACAGAGATCAGCACAGTATTGAACCTCAGAACACTCAGGCAGAATTGGGTCATGCCAACAGCAAAGCCATCAAAAATAAAAGAAATTTTCAATACACCCTTGGAGCCACCTACACACCCCCTGTATCTGAATCCTTTTCTGAGTGGGGAAAAGGCATGAGATGTAAAAGCCAAAACCATCTTAAAGAACAGCTCCATGAACATGAGGAGATATTTTTATCCCCTAAATGAGCTGCATTTGTGGAAGACTAAGGTAAAGAGAATAGTTTCCATTATAACAGCATGAATAGAAGCCTTTTCTTTAGCCTGGTAACTTGCCAAGTGGAAACCAAACCCCCCGTCTCTTATTAAGCACTTGGAATCAATCCAACATCTGTTGGAACTTAATGACAAAAGGCAACCTCAGACCTGCACTTGAAACTTCAAATTTACTACACACCCTGTCCCATGAAAACGGAGTCACTGAAGGTGCCATCTCTTCTCAGTGCTACTTACAGAGAGCTGATGCACAAAAGCAGATTATTGGCAAGAAAGTGGACATCAAATGTACTTCCACCAAGTTGCTGACCTCATGGTACTCGAAGTTTCCCCATAGTACCCCTTAAGTTTCAAATAGTTTCAGTTTTAAATTCAGTGCTAACTTACCAATACTCAAGTTCAACAGCAAACATTTCATTTGAAAAGATACAGCAAGTGAAACACTTAAAAGTTCATTAAACATCACTCCACAAAAAAGCAAAAAATACCCTACCAGTGCTGCAAACTATACTTGTAATGGTTTTCAAAAAGAACTTTTTCCCACTTTTATATTATATTCAATATCAATGTTTTAAAATGTCAGTGGAAGTGTTTCAGGTTTCTATTTCATTTTGAAGAAAAATACAGTTTTTCTACATCATTCCTGACTGGAAATATGAACTTCACTATCTCCCATTCCAATCTTATATTAATTTGGGACCAGCAGTTTGGTGAGGCAGAAAAATGGCCCAAAACACATTAACAACTTCAATTAACACTTCACTGAAGAAAAAATTGCCCTCCTTTGCCCAAAGCCTGAACCTCTTTCTGATCAAGTTGTACCATTTGATGCAATACAACATTTCAGGCAGAACAAATGCTAAAAATTTAATCAGCTTTTCTTTAAACCATTTTAATGGTGAACAGCAACTTCTGACAAAATAGTATAAAAGCACATGTTGGAGTTTGTGCCACCACAGAAATAGCAGCAAAACCTCAACCATTCCAGGCACAACGTGTCACCACCTCAACACCTGCAGAGATTCCACGTTATCTTTGGGATAATTCTGTTACTTGGAGGCACTTGGAGTATCAGCCTGGTTTGAAGAGGAGGACAGAGAGGTCCGAGGGTCAGCACAGTCATGGAAAGCCGTTTCTGTTTCACTGCAGATGAGGAGCACAACTTCAAATTCCAACAGACTGCACTGAACTTCAGCCTCTGAGTTACCACCTCGATAATCCTTCTTTGCTAACCACAAAATTACTGCTTTATATACTTAAATAGCAGGGCAGCTTTAACACAGACTTACACGGGTTCTTAAAGTCCATGTTTTCACACATTAAGGATAATTGCGAATTATTTTTGTTTACCAGGAAATTAATGGTTAATTTTTCAATTGTCATTTATGCAAAACTGTATTCTGGATGGAGACCAAAGGACACCACTCTGTGGTGCCCATGGAAAAACCTCCACTTGCTCCTCCCTTCACATGAGCAGTTGGAGAACATGCTCAGGTGGGGTCACGGTCTTTTATTCCTCAAACTTTTGGCCACCAAAAGAAAAAATTTTAAACAAACAAATAAATAAACAAACAAACAAACCCACCCCAAAATAAAAAAATTTAAAAAATCAAAACCCAAAAAAATGCCCCCCAAAAAATGTCCCCCCAAAAGGAAAAAAATCCAAAAAATCCCCCCAAAAAATCAAAAACCACCTCTGTCCTTTTACTTCACAACAAAAAGAAAACCCATCTAGCTAAGAAAAAACACAAAGACATCTCAAAAAAATAAGACTTGCTACCAAATTCAGAGGAATGGCAGGATTTGTTCAGTAATTAACGACCTCTAATTTGACACAAAAATGTGAAATGTGTTCTTTCTGAATTCTTAGCCCATTAGCAAAGCAGATTTTGAATAGTCAAATATTAAGATCTATTTGATTAAACCCCAGAAAATGTGTTTAAACCTCAAACAAATTAAACAGCAAACGCTTTCAGAACTGTAACTACAAGAATGACATTTTCATAACAACCATCAGCACCTGATTTTAGAGCCATTTGTTATTTAGCTATTCAAAAAACCCAAATTTCAGGCACCATGTGCTAAGAGTAAACTCTAAAATAGCAAGAAGCTGCCCCCGTGCTGCTCTGTCATTTAGGAATCGTATTTTTCAAATAAGGAAGTTAATTTATTATACGTTTATTAAAAATACATTTAATTTTCTACATAGCATTGCTATAAAGAGACTCCCCACTAAGCTGTCCAAGGCATTAAATGGACAGAAGCAAATCCTGGGACATAATCTAAGGTTTGGTGCATAATTGATTAAAAAAAAAGTGCCATTTCAGAAGACACTTGTCATATATTATATATATAAATACCCAAGTAAAAGCTCTAAAACTGAAGTTTCCCCTCTTAACCCGTGCTCAGCTCCCTCAAAAACTCCAAGTCCCAAAGCCCAAGCCACCAGCACAGGTTCCACTAACAGAGGTTTGGGCAGGTGTTCTCTCTGCTTGTTTCAAATTCCAGCTGATATTATACAGAAGAAAAACCTGAAGCAAACACCCTCAAGAGTTAGAAATGTGTATATACTTTATTTTAAAGCCCATGCTTAAAGGGGTCCCTGCAAGGTCAGCTCAGCTTCGTGATCAAAACAAAACCCCTTAATAAACTGCTGAAATGTTGTTTTCCTGCCCTTTATTTGGCATTGAGGGAGCCAAAGAACAGACCACATTTAATCTCAGCTGTTGCCACCTCTGCCCAGCCAGCCTGGCAGAGCTCAGCTCACCACCCAAACACCCCTCCAGGTTTCTGTGTGTTGGCCTGGGACACTCAGTGAGGCTGGAGGGGTGACAGGAGGACACTGGACGTGTCTGATGGGCATCACCCACCTGTGCCAAGGGCAGGATGGGGAGGCACAAGTGGTGCATCCCAGCCTGGCTCTGGTGCCATCACGGACACTCCTGCACCGCTTTTTACACAACTGATTTTCAGCAGACACTTCCCTGTCGTCTGCCTTTCAAACAAGGTGCTGAATAATCGAGTGAAAAGGGCCAGGAGGGAATTCACACAGACTTCTCCCCCACTGCTGCTGTACTGTCAAGTACTTAAAGCACTTGGAAACCATTATGCAAGCACTTTTCAGAATTCAATTACAAGTGTGGCATATGGCATGAAACGAGAGCACCAGACCCCAGTGCTGGCAGGGCAGTTGAAATCCTGCATCATTCAAAGTGGGAACTAATGAGTTAGGCTGCACTTTTTGGGAGCTGGTACATTCTGGAAGAGCAGCATCAAAGCTCTTGGCATCTCCCAGCTCACAGGGTGAGGCTCTTGCACTGTGGTAGAGCTGCCCTTGGGCCACAGCTGGTGATGCTGCAGCATTGGGGCACTGCCTGCTGCCCAAACCTGGCACCAACCCTGCCCTTCCACTCCATCCCCCTGCTCAGACACACACACTGCCCATGCCCAGGCTCTGCCAGCCTTTGCTCCACTCTCAGGTACCTCCTCTGTGCCCCACACCCCCTCCACAAACAGTTTATTCCTGCCATCAGTGCAGCCCTGCCCTCTATTTCCCCTGTGAACAGCAGCTGCCAAACTCACCTTCCTGATCACAGAACCACAGACTGTTCTGAGCTGGAAGGGACCCACAAGGATCATCGAGTTTCTAAGTTGGAGACCAGAAAAAAAGTTCTTTCCATAGAGAGTAAATAAGGCGTTGGAATGGGCTGCCCAGAGAGGGGGTGGATTCCCCATCCCTGGAGGTTTTTCAGCTGAGCTTGGCCGTGGCACTGA